>CM066328.1:337190583-337790583 GCA_033807585.1 Hydrophis major
AACTGGTAGCAGAAATTTTGAGTAGTTCGGAGAACTGGCAAATACCACTTCTGACTGGAGATTTTACAGTATCCTTCCCCTGCTATGCCCACCAAGCCATCTCCACAGAACTGGTAGTAAAAAAAAATTGAATTCCACCACTAAACAAGATAGTCATGGAATTTGCCAAACTGGACCAGAAGCCATGCAATCTGTCACATCCAGAATGTTTCTACCCGCTTCAATTTCTTAATTCTTGGTAAAGTAAGAACTGAAACCAAATATTGAAGTTCAGACCATGCTTCTGTAGAAGAACCTTATTTCCATCTTCTTCAAAGGACTATGTCCTGTCCTATCTCTGATTCAGTTTCTTGGATCCAACAAATAATGGTCCTCTAACCAGATGGATAAGAATTAATGATATAATTGAAGGGCATTATTTCAAAAAATCTGTAAGCCTGTTCACTGTTCAACTACCTGCTGGGTAGAAGAAAGGGAATATCAGCTTTGAATGAATGTGATCAGCTTTCCTCACCTCATGGATGTTGCAGGCAAGCACTTTCCCCAAGCCATTTGGGGAAAGATCATGGACCCACTGCCACATTTTCTATTATTGTTCTTCTGGTCCATGCACTGGGATGTAATACATTGGTTTTCTGCATAAATGATAATACAAGATATTCCGTGAGGGTAGTTTAGTTACCTGCTTAGTATTTGTACTAGTGAAACATCTAATTTATCTTAAATTTTTATATTGACTAGAACTTTCTATGAATACATACTGTATGCACATGCATACATGAAAGTTTGCACAGACACATACATATGTGTTATGTCTCCCCTTTAATTTCAGGTGAGCAAAACAAAAAGCAGCCGTTTCAGAATTAATTCAAATCAAAAATAAACTGCCACAAAAGAATGGCTGGAGTAAATTCCAATACATAGCAATAAATCCCCACTCTGTCCGGCAACCTTGGCGTGGCAGTAAATCACAAGCCTCAGAGAGTTTGCTGCATGTCTTCATGCCAAATTAGTTACTTTGCTTCTGGCGAATTCCATCAGCCCAGCCATGTCCTTTTATTCACGTATAAAGCATGCTAATTTCCCTAATTAATAACTAGCTCTACGCTTCCTTTCTAACTGAGTTTGTCTTCTCAGCCTCCTTCTGTTTCTGACGTCCAACCATAAGTTCTCCAAATTTTCATCTCCGCTGGAAAGCTCTCTCCTGCCTTCCCTGTTAGCCATTCCCGGCTGCTGATCAGATAAAGAACCAGAGGAGGTCGAAGGTCCTGACAACTCTATTACTTCAGGTCTATCTTCCCTTGTTACATCCATCTCCTCATCCTGGTTACTATCCAAATCGCTAAGCAATGCCGGCTCATATTTTGCTGCCATGTTTTCATCACTTGAACTCATGTCTGCCACAGGAGCAGAATCCAAACCCGGAGCCACAATACATATGTACATTTTTCATTAAAGTTAACTATCACAGCATTGTCTAGACAAGCTTGAGAAACATAAATAAGTCAGACCTACAATAGATAGTGGGTGGATAGGAGATCCCAGGACTGAAATGTGGAAAGTGAAAAAACACCTCAGAAGAACACAGTGAAAACCATTTCTGTATTATTGTGCCCCCACCCTGAAACTCATCATGGATAAGTTCATGCAGTAACAAGTGGAATTTATATTTACTATGCGAAAGAAACTCAGATATAGTACAGCATGCTGTGCCCAGAGAAGCTGATAAGATGACTCCAGGTAACCATAGACATGAAAGTTATAGTCCCTCATGCTTTGTTATCTCACAGCTGAATTCAATGCCATTGCAATTCTGAATCTGGGGGTTTGTGTCAATTATCAAATGCATATCTCAACCAGTATTCTTATACAGCTCTCTTCTTCAAGGTCATATTATCTACACCTACATTTAAGCAAGAGACATAAAAAAACAACAAGGTAGAACGGTCTACCCTAGAGTATGTAGTTGGATATCTGTGGATTTGGGATTGGATGAGGTCAAGTACCAAACAGGTATTTCCACCAACAAGGAATCGCATGGCTATCCTTTGTCAAAAGGCAGGGCCAAATTTCTGTACTCACACTTCATTCCTATAAGGTAAACAGATTCACTGCATTGTCGATCTGTATTTTCTATCTCTTCCCGGGATATAATGTGAATAGGCTCTGAGCTGATCCTGTGCAGCATATCATTGTCAGATAATCAGCTGTCAAGAAGATAAGCTGTTTAGGGGGGCATTAAGTCCAGTTCCTTTCTTGAGCTGCTTGCTGGAGCCCTTTCAGATCATCTAATGGGGTTATATAAATAAAAATCTGGCTGCTCAATCAGGCTAGGGAAATCAAAAGTCTGTTGAACGTTGCCTTCTGGTTCAGACTCCACACAGTGTTTGCAATAGCCAGATCTGTTTAAGAGCATTACATATAGCTTTCTAGTAGAGTTTGCCACACAGGCCTGAAACAGCTCCTCTTGGCCTAATGAAAAAGAGAAAGCGGGGAATTGGGACTGTACTTAAGGGAACAATGTAGAAAGACTTTTCTGTGCCCAAATACAAGAAACTTAGACAAAGAAATAGTTCCAAACCACTTTATTAAAGCATTGTTTGTGAATAAGCCAAAGTTGGTTGGATTCAGATAGGATGCAAAGCGAAAAATCATTATTGACTAATCATGATCACCTAGACCAAACTTCCAATCCAAACCAAATAGAAGTGTGACTTAGTTCAATTCCTTGGAAGATAGCAGATATGTCTGACCTTGGCTTTCCAGTTCTTGTTCACTCAGACTCCAAACGATGAAACTCAGAGGTGGTATTCAGCAGGTTCTGACCAGTTCTGGAGAACTGGTAGCAGAAATTTTGAGTAGTTCAGAGAATCGGTGGTAACCTTCCCACAGGACGGATGGGAATGGAGATTTTACTGTATCCTTCCCCTGCATGCCCACCAAGCCACACCCACCAAGCCAAGCCCATAGAACCAGTAGTAAAAATGTTTGAATCCCACCACTGATGAAACTACAACAGCCATGCCTAAAAAGGGTGGGAAAAGTTACAGCAGTTAGACAGTAAAACACTCTTGATGGAGAAAGGAGAATATTGGATTGAGTGACTGACAGACTTGTCCCCAAATCTGAAGTATCATATCATCATTGGTTCTCCCAATGATTATAACTTGAAAGGTAGAATGATGTGGGAACTGAGGTAAATTCATTGATCCTTAATTGTACCATTCAGTTCTTTGTAATATGCTCCAGTCTTGTTTCCTTAGTGGTTGTATTGATTGATTGACCAATTATGTGCTACCAAGTCATTTTTGACTCCTAGCACTCAAATACTGCAGATTTTCTCCATGATAATCTATCTACTCCTAACCTGCTCCTTCAATGGTCCTCCAATGGTGCACCCATCACCACTGTAACTTCATCTGTTTCACCATGTTCTTTCCACATTGTGTTTTCCCAGTCTGTATGTAAGTCTCTCATGAGGACAGAAGTAATTTTATTGTGACTTCAAATTGCATCAGCCAATTAAGATAGCTTAGTAACTTATTTTATGATGGGGAAATCATGTCAGGTTTACTTCATGCTTTTATTTCAAACCCTAACAATGAACTCTATTGAGTTTAATAAAATCATTTTACACCATCCTTTCAAGACTACATTCCTTCTCTTTGGGCTAAAACTGGCTTTTCTATTTATTATTATTATTTCTATCGATGTGATATACATAAAATGATAAAATTTGATTTGTGTCATTTTTACACAGAGAGACACAAATTATCAATAAAAATAAGGAAACAAAAACATGGCATGTTGCATCATTTAGCTTAGTTTTTAAACAAGACATTGTGCGTTCAACGGCATCCATGGATGGGAGGTCTAAAAATTCAAGAGTTGGACGCCCCACTGCTTTTGATGTAGGGCGCACATGTGCTCCATGTAAAAGGGAAGGGGCTCAATTATATCTATGCCCCAACTTACTTTTTTTTTTAAAAAAAAAAAATTCTCCCTGACATCACCTTGTGCGCGTTCCTAAATTTTTAATGCCAGCATCACTGGGAATAACAAAATTATGTCTACTTCAAAGGAAGCACAGTTTGAGAAATCAGCTTCTGTGAACTTTGCACCATCCTTTCAAGACTATTTTGCTCGCCTGTTAAGTATAATTCCATTCTGAAAAACAAATCTTATACAAATATGCTTCTATTTTTTTTCCTCATGGTAACTTTAGAGCAGGGGCATCAAACTCGATTTCATTGAGGGCCGCATCAGGGTGCAGGAGACAGGGTGGCGTGGCCAGGGTGGGCGTGGCCAGCTCGTCACTCATGTCAGGGGATGCCTGTGGTGGCCTGAGCACTCTGCCAGTGAAAATGGGCTCCCAAGCTCTGTTTTTGGCTGCAATGCCCCCCTGTAACCGCTGGCAGTGAAAACAAAGTTCAGGACAGCTGCCCGTGGCCCTTCCAAGCTCTGTTTTTGCTGCCAGAGGCACCCTGGGCCAGTCCTTCATTTTTTCCAGGGTGGCCCCGCGGGCAAGATCTAAGCACCCCACAGGTCAGATCCAGCCCCAGGGCCTTGGGTTTGACACCCTCGTTTTAGAGTCTAGAACATTTTCTTTCTAAAGTTCTAACCAAACTGAGCCAATTCTGGAGGGATGAGGACAAGATTGGGCTGTTCCTGGAAACTGTGGGCCTTTCTATTTCATCGAGTTGTCTCTCTCTCTCTCTTTTTTTTCTGCTGATACAGAATCTGTACTTGCCTCAGGAGCTCCCAAATCTCTCTCTCTCTCTCCCTCTCTCTCTCTCTCTCCTACCAGTTGTGGGTCTGAGAATCCATTTCAGCAGCTTTATGTACCCCAGTGGAACACAGCATGTTTCTTGTTTTCTCTTCCTGCACAGCTCTATCAACAGATTGCAGCAGAGCTTGACAAAGTAAATATTGCACTGAGACCAATCCATTTCTAGAAGGCAAACTAAGTGAATTCTGCTATAGAAGGACAACTAAGCAATGAGGGGAGGTGGGAAATTAAACTTAAAAATAACTGACTCCGTGTGAGTATTATCCCCTTCTTCTGTATAATCTCAGGAAGAAAAACTCGGAAGTTTTTGTGTTTAGGAGCATACCATTGCACTGTGCTCATTTTATTTCTCAGTCATTCCCTCTAAGAAGTTTACGCTGCAAACTGTTTTGTTTTCCTAATAATGCAGAACCATTCATGTCAGGAACAAAAGGAGAAAACGCCAGTGTTGTGCTCAGGAATCCAAAGAATCCACATCTGTTGCTGTAAAAAAAATCTCTTACATCTCCTTCTTGTTTGCAGTGCAAACATGAATCATGTGATTTAGTGAAAACATTTGTTGCCTCTGTCTGTCCACTGCTTTGGCTGAAAAGACGGGTAGCTTAGTTCAAGCTGACCGAAGAGCTGAGAGGCGATCGGCCACATATGATCAGAGCCAGGCATGCTTTGATTCAGGGCAGGGCACAATAGGATCATTCAAAAAGCTGTCCTTCTCAAAGGCCTTTTGTCCACTCCCCCATACGCCTGGGATGTCCAAGCATGTAAAAATGCAAGGCAAGGAATGGCAGAGTGGGAAAGAAAATTAGTGAAAATCTCCTGAACAAAAATATGCCTTTCTTGGCAAACAGAGCGTAGGCTGTATTCAGGTTTACAGTATGAGCTGCTTTGTTGACTCGTTAGCGAACCTGTCGGCCTGTCCCACATTCAGAGGAATGTGCCAGTAAAACAAAATGAAAAACACTGAGAAGGCATTCTTGAAATAAAGGCCTGTGGGTGTTTAAAAATAAAATTATCTAAAATAACGACAGCTTTGAGTTTCAAGAACATTAACGTCAGCTGCAATTCAGTATCTGAATACATTGAGTCCTTGACTTCACGAGTCCTTGACTTATAACTTTGAACAGTTGGTTATAACAGTACTGAAAAAAGTGACTTGCGACTGATCACTTATGACCATTGCAGTGTCCCTGTAGTTACCTGAAGCTTGACAACTGTCAAGTATTTCTGATGGTTGCAGCCTTCTGGGGTCCTGTGATTGCCATTTGCAACCTTCCCAACTGGCTTCCCGCAAGCAAGATCAGTAAAGGAAGCTGGATTCGCTAAGCGACGGATCATAAAACCAGGCACAAGTCATTTAATAACCACTAGCAACAGAAATTCTGGTCCCAATTGTGGTCATAATTCGAGGACCACCTCTATATTTTCTGGGTCTTACAATTGTGTAGCAGCAACACAGTTTAAAGTTGTTAAAATGCAATTTAACCTGCTCGTGTATGGCATCGGAAGCTAAGGACAGGATTTGCCAAAAGTGCTAGTAATCAGTGGATACGACTGTGGGAATAGGGAAAATCCTACTTCTGATTCTGGAGACAGTTGGTGGTATCATGACAGGCAGGTATTTCAGACCTGTCACAAATGCTTAAAGTGCCATTTCATTGGCACCCTTAGAACATTTCTCTTCCTGGGAGCACAGCCATCTATCCTCTGAGGAAAGGTTAAAGTGTGGGGATTTTTTAGCCTGGAGAAGAGAGTGAAAAAGGTAATAACCAGGTTCAGATATAAGAAAGGCTATCAGAAATATGAAAGAGTATTTTTTTTTTTACTTTTGCTCCTCAAAAATAAAGCATCCTTACTTTCTGCTTTCTGATTGGTTGGTGTTGTGCGATTGGCCTAATCTCCTCTCGCAGCCATTTTATGAATAGGCAATCTCCACTCTGTGATGTTTGGTTTTGTTCTATCTCAGAGAATGGGTGCAATAACGGAGACGAGACATCAAGTAGTGACTCCAACTCTTTATTATTGACTTCGGGAAAACAGCTCAACACGTATGGCAGCAGCAGCTCCTTTTATAGAGCTGGCTGCTGTCAAAGCGTCCAATGGTTTAAGTTTGCTGCACTTGGAACGTCCAATCGCGGCAGCCCATTAACTAGCCAATCGGATCAGTCCGGAATGACCAATCACGACCCGCTGTTCACGGACCAATCAAATATGCAGGATTTTGAGCCTGCTTGTGAAAAGCCAGTCAGGTTTGCAGGCTTACGAGCCTGCTAGTTCGTAACAGTTTTCTTTGGGCTTCTGTGACTTGCTCTCAAAATGTTAAAATCAGCCTGCTGGATTTGTAATCTAATGGTTCCTTCCACCCTGAAATGGGTAAAGTTCACAGCACTAGTCAAAGATGAGTTCTGGGTCTGTAACAGAGTCCTTAGATGACCACTTTCTCTGCTCCACAAGCAGTATTATCAGATAGCTTGTACAGGTCAACCTGCAGGGCTGCCATGCCATGCCACTTCATCCAGGTTAAATATCCCCACCATAAGAGTTATTAAAACCATAAGAGTGATTAAATCTAATGGTTTCACTCTCTAGGGGAAGAAAATCTATTTTTGTATTTGATGACTGTTTCAAATGTCACTGGCAGAACCCATATTAAAAAAACAAAAACAAATGATGCCAAATTCAACCCCTGTATTTCCAGATATTAACTGGGATAGAACTCAACCTGCTATCCAGTAAAGTCACCTCCAAAAGATGCAGCATCAGATAATACTGAACTCTGCGGATCCTCAATGTGGCTTGTTATATTGCATTTCTTATGAGGTCATTCTAAGCAGTTGTTTGCTGACAGCCGAGCTGTTCTTGTTGCTGCTCCTTGGTTAGAAGGCCAAAGTATTGGGAGGTTAACTGACTTCTTCCAAGACACACAATCTGAGCCTTTCATAGCCAAGGTCGAATTTAAGCTCTTGTAAATATTAGTGTGAGGTTTCCTGCCAGTTCTCAACCTCACCTATCAGAATATGACAAGCAAATGAGTCCAAAAGACTTTTGCCAAATATCTGCGGCAGAGTACAGATAGTCTAGCTTCCAAAAGAAGCTGGTGAAGATAGAATGGTATAGAGATGTATTTACACATCATGACCAACTGGTTCTCAAGTCTTGTAGTGCTATTCAACTACAAGTAGTCCTTAACTTATAACCACAGTTGAGCTCAAAATTTCTGTTGTTAAGTGAGACATTTGTTGAGTGAGTTCTGCCCCATTTTACGCCCTTTTTTGCCACAGTTGTTAAGTGAATCTGACTTCCCCGTTGACTTTGCTCATCAAAAAGTTACCAAAGATAATCACATGACTTTAGGATGCAGAAATGGTATATGAAAAAGTTGCCAATGTCTGAATTTTGATCATGTGATCATGGGGATGCTTCAAAGGTTATAACTGCAAAAAATGGTCACAAATTGCTTTTTCAGTGCCATTGTAACTTTGAACAGTCACTAAATGGACTGTTATAAGTCGAGGACCACCTGTACTGCTTAGAAAAGCACAGAACAATACATACAAAAGCATAAATTTTCAGTTGCACTGTAGATATTGTTTGTTTGTTTTTAAGAGAGCGGGAATGGATGATAGATGTTCAAATTCAAAATAATAGGCTAAATTGAACATGTAGATATGGTTGTAATATGCCAAGGAAGAGGCATGGTCCCACAATTTTTTTTTGATGGTTCAAATTCACTTCTTTCTTATGTTACCTCCCTGTAGGAATGGAGACTAGTACAATTTAAAAATATGTCAGCAGGAAGGTGTCTCCAAATTTGATGGCTTGAATGTTTGATGTCTCTTGCAACCAATTAGTTTAGACAGGTGGGTTCAGAGATTGCCAGGACTCTGACAGGAAGGTGTAGTCTGCACTACTATTACTATTCATCTTCTCATCACTCCTTTTCACCCATCCCCTCCCACTTGTGACTGTATGACTGTAACTTTGTTGCTTGTTTCCTTACGATTTATATGGACTGTTTCTTAGTGTGATTTGATTGCTCATTGTACCCTATGACTATCATTAAGTGTTGTACCTTATGATTCTTGATGAATGTTTCTTTTCTTTTATGTATACTGAGAGTATTTGCACCATGACAAATTCCTTTTGTGTCCAACCACACTTGGCCAATAAAGAAGTCTATTCTGTTCTATTCTATAATAGAGACCTCAGCTTTTCTAGCCAATTACTAATCCCACCACTTTTTTTCTTATAAAGCTATTTAGCTAGGCAGTTGTTATGGGATTGTCTTATTTTTTTCATTGAGTTATGGTGGCTCACAACAGAACTGACCAGGGAGGACTTAAACCCAGAATTAACCTGGGGAATGTTAAAACCTTACAGCTGCCTGGGCTTAAGCATAACACCATCACCTGGTTCATGATCCAGTTGATCGTATCATCTGAACACATCACTGTGGCTCATTTTGTGGCTTGTATTACACTCATGCTTCATTGGCATCCAATTTATTCCAAGCAGTTCCCCCCTCCCCCGCTTTATCACTGATAAAACTCTAAATGGGAATCAGAAAGTCTGCTTCTTTTGACATGACCCTGTTTCACTTATAATCATTTTGGTGACCTTATTCTGGAAATGTAGCTGGTGGCACGCAAGATAAGGGAACAGCCAGTTCAAAATTGACTGACTCTTTTCCAGGAAAGATTAGACTGGCCTCTTCCTTAATGATTTCTAGGTGAGGGAAGGAAATGTTTCCAGCAGTCGTGCTACATTTTCCCTGCCTTGTTTTTATTCTAGATTTTAGATGACTCCAGTTTGCAAAACTGGATATTCTAATATTAAGATTAGGATTATCACATAAGATTTCCTTTGTTCTCTGTAAATTGAGTCATCGGCCAAAGGGTACAGAAATCATGAGCAAGCAAACACTTAGCATAGATCAGGTTGCAAACCCGAAGAGATTCCATTTGTCAACTGCATATGGCAAATTTCACATCCTACCGACTCTCAAATTGGACAAGGATCCACATCAGAACTGTGTTTATCTGTTTTGAGTTTATTAGTCACTTAACTGCAATGGACTATAGGCACCATACAAAACTAGAAAAAAAATACACAGAAAAACAAGGGGTGGAGCAATCAAACCAAACTGAACTTCAGCAATTTTAATGATCACAAAGATTAAAAAAAAATAGAGACCTACACAAACAACCCCAGTCTGGGACCAATCAGCCTAGATTTTAAAGGCTTTCTGAAACCGTAGGAGAGAGGTCTCTCTCTCTCTCTCTCTCTCTCTGTGTGTGTGTGTGTGTGTGAGAGAGAGAGAGAGAGAGAGAGAGAGAGAGATGCTGTTCCAGAAGTTGTGACAAGAAGAGTTTTCCTTATCCTGCAAGTTGGAAACATTGAATAAAAGGGAACCTAGAGTCCCTCCACCAGAGGTGGTATTCAGCGACTTTTAACCAGTTCTGAAGAACCAGTAGCAGAAATTTTGAGTAGTTCGGAGAACCGGCAAATACTACTTCTGACTGGAGATTTCACAGTATCCTTCCCCTGCCATGCCCACCAAGCCACGTTCATAGAACCGGTAGTAAAAAAAAATTGAATCCCACCACTTCCCTCCACTCTTAAACCCTAGTGCCAGACCAGAAGGATACTGTAAGCAACAGCATTAAAAGTCAGCAAAGCTAAGATGTAGTGCTAGCTTCAGGGCTTCTGAGGACTGGCCCAACAGCTATAACAAACCTTTGGTGTGATTTAAAGCAATGAAAAAAGCTGCCCTTTGACTTATGGGATCCTATGATGTCATCACAGGCAGTAGGAATATCACGAGGGAACAAGGATAAAAGAAATCCAGATAATAAAATTGGATTTCTTTATACTCTTTTTTTCCCCATTCTTTTTGGCTTTCCAACACTGATGTCAATTTTTTTAAGGCATCTAATGTTTTAGCACAGATTCACAAAAGCAGCGAGTTAACAAGTATTATTTCTTTTCTGTTGCTAATTTCTGATTTTGTTCTTTAGGATATTTATGCCAGAAGCAATTTTGCACAGAATTAGCCAACTCTATCAACCATCTCTCTCTATTGGACCAGACGGAATATGTGCCTACTTCTTAAAAAAGCTACCCACTGCCATAGCCGAACCTCTAAGCGTAATCTTTGAAAAGTCTTTCAGGACCAGCTCCTTACCAAAACTATGGTCACAAGCCACAGTCATCCCCATCTTCAAAAAGGGAGACCCCAGCCTAGTTAAAAATTACAGACCAATTTCTTTATGCTGTGTCACCTGTAAAGTCATGGAATCAATTATTAACCAATCCATTATCCTCCACTTAGAGACAAACAACCTACTCTCTAATAAACAATTTGGTTTGAGACTTCCGGTGACATCGCGTCATAGTGGTTCAGGAGCATTCTGCTCTGATCTCCTGAGCCGGGATTTTCGCCTCTAGATGGCCGTTCATGGCAGTGTCAGGTCCTGGAGGGATCGACAAGGCGAGGAGAGGAGAGGAGAGGCTCTTGGAGACAGTTTGGGAGGTTGTGATCCCAAAATGTTGAAGAAGAGAGCCTGAAGTCCAAGGTGAAAGAAGTCAGCCTGTGTGGCCAGACCTGGAGACGGGATAAATTCTAGCGATTCTAGCGAGCAAGAATCAGCAAGATGGCAGTGAACGAAGGTGTGGCGACCGCATGAGGTTGGAAGCTTTATTTGGATTACAATTCATTTGGATAACAATTGAGATAGACGATTATTTGAAAGAACAATCAAGCAGACTAAGGAAACCCAGGATAAAAGGAGGGAGAGTGGAAATCAGCATCAGTGTTTTAACCTACCACCCCTAATGCTGAGACAATAGTGAATATAATAGTGAAAATAAGAAAACAAGAGGAATCTTGACGGAAAATTGGAGTGTGGTGTAAGAGCTGAGAAGTTATTTTTAGAAGGTTCCATTTTCTTTTGACAGCTTAAAATGAATGTGTTAAAATCAAGTGAACTGGAGAAAAAAAAAGTACATATTTAATTAGTTTATTGTCATATTATAGATAGGAGGAATATTGTATCAGATAACTTATATAATTCTATTTTTTGATTTACTTAGTAGCTGATTACTTTAGATTTCCTATTTTTTTCTTTGGTTCCCTCATAATTCACAATTCTTATTTTACGTATAGTGTCGGTATAATGAAGAATTAAATATTGAAGATATCATATAGTAATGTTTAGATAACCCTAATTGATTTTGATAAAAGGAAGGTGGTAACTAATTGTCCTATTTAACCCTTTTCCCAGTGATTTATTGTGATGGAATGAAATTATTATAGTATTTATTACAACAACACCATAGGTATTTTTTTCTCTAATATAGATTGCTAAGAGTTAAAAATTGATTAAGTGTATACTGATTGTGATGGAAGTTGGTGAGTGGTTAATCAAAGGTGATATTGTCTGATACGTGTTTGTATTGCAGTGGTTGATACTGATTAGGAAAACTTCAGCATTAATAATTAAGAGACTCTGTTTATTAAAAAATCATAGAATTGATGGTAATTTGAGATAGTATATATAGGATAATAGATGAACAGGCCAAAATTATAAAAGATATGACAACTATCACCACTACTAAGACAGGGAAAAAACCTGTGCCCATGGTGACACCATCCAGTCCAGTAGTTTCAACCCAACGAACAATTGAAGGAATGTTGGCCCCCGAGAAATTGACTACCACAACTAGCGCCCAATCAGTGCAAACCTCCCTATTAGCAATCCAGAATACGATGCTAATGTTACAAGAATCTATGGCCAAAAATCACATTGAAAGTAAAGCAGACCGGGAAGCAACGAAAACTGAGCTGAAATCAGAAATAAGGGAAATGAAAACTGAAATCAGAAACCTGGACGAAACAATAGGCTTGATCCAGGAATCAACCAAGAAAAATGAAGAAAAAATCAAGATAATTGAACAACAATCTAAACAAAATGAGAAAAAGTTAGAACTTATGAACCATAAAATTACGACTCACAACAAGGAAACTCTAGAGGCCTTAATCCACCTTGAGATGGATAGAGCCTCTTATTATTTGACATTTCAGAATGTAGAGGAAACTAGAGAGGAGGACTTAACATCGGTGACGGCTAAACTTCTAGCAGATTTTCTTCAAAGAGACAAAGATGAGATGATAAATGAATTTGATGATATCTACAGAGTCTATACTAGTTATGTGAGATGACACAGACTCCCTTGAGAGGTCCATATTAGATTTGCTAGAAGGAAAGTCAGAGATATTATTTACAAGATTTTTAGAGAAGAAACAATAAAATACAAAGATAAAGAAATAATAGTACTGAAACAAATACCAAGAAGAGTCCGGGAACAGAGGAAGGACTATCGATTCCTCACTAATTATTTAAATAATAATAATATTTATTTTAGATAGGATTACCCCAGAAGGTATTGACATCCTGGAATGAAAAAAGAGTGAAAATTGATAACCTAAATAAAGCACAAGAGTTCTTTGAATAGTTGGGCAGATCAGAGGAGAAAAAAAGTAGCAAAGACGAATTGGAAACGCCAGGTAAAGAAGAAATACAATGAAGAACTAAAGAACAAGAGGAAAACGAAAACAAAGAAGATAGAGGGGAAAGATCCACCCGAGAGGAAACAGGAGTCAAAACCAGAAGTCAAACAATAGCCAAAACCAACGAGAGGTAACACCTAAAATAAGAAAGAATGGGGAAAGGACTAACACTGACTTCTATAAATATTAATGGCTTAAACAATCCATCAAAAAGGAAAAAAATACTTTTGAAACTTGAAAAGCTGAAATTGGACATAACATGTCTTCAAGAGATTCATATTATACAAGAACAGAAATATTTACAAAACAAAAAGTTAGGGAAACTATATACATCACTAGCAGAGGAAAAAAAGAGAGGAGTAGCATTATATATCAAAGAAGAATTAGAATTGAAATTGATTTATAATGACAAGATTGGAAGCATATTAATTGTAGAGGTAGTTATACAAAACAAAAAGATTTTACTAGTAGGGATATACACCCCCAATACAAATCACAATAGTTCTATAAAACTCTATATGCAAAATTAATACAATTAGGCAACCCTATGATTTGCATAATTGGTGACTTTAATGCAATTTCTAACAATAAACAGGATTATGCCAGTGATCATATATATATATATATATATATATATTCTTAAGTTTTCGCGGGTTTGATATATATTGAAATACATATATCTTAAGTTTTCGTGGGTTTGATATATATTGAAATACATTGCCTAAATGTTTTTTCAATATGGCCGAGGAACTAGATTTAGTAGATGCATGGAGGAAATTGAATCCAGAAGTGGCCCAGTTTACCTTCTACTCCAATCCACACAAATCCTGGTCAAGGTTAGATATGGCATAGATGAATAATGATTTACTTAAGGGTATAAAAATATCGAAATATTAATCAACATTTGGGCAGATCATAACCCATTGCAAATAACTTGGAAAACCCAAACTTATAAAAAAGCTAGGTGGACACTTAACTCACAACTATTGAAAGAAAAAGGATACACTCAAAAAATTAAGGAAGAATTAGAGATATTTTTTAAATTCAATAAAAAACAAGATACCTCATTGCAAATTCTTTGGGACACAATGAAGGCGTACCTAAGGGGTATATTGATAGCCTATACAGCCAACAGAAATAAAGAAAAGTGGAAGAAACAAAACTTGTTAATAAAAAGACTAAAAGATTTGGAAGATAGACTAATGAAAGCCCCAGGGGAAGAACAAATTAAAAATGACTTGATATTACTTAAACATGAATTGAATATATTAGACCAGGAAGATTTAATTTAGACAATGCAATACACAAAACAAAATTACTTTGAATATGCAAACAAACCCAGAAGATGGTTAGCGTATAAACTGAAAAAAGAAAACTAAAAAAAAATTATATACCAATTGCAAGATAATAATGGAATATTAGAGACGGAATTGGAGGAAAAGAAAACAATCATAAGAGACTATTTCAAGAATTTATATAACCAAGAAGAAATAGACGCAAATAAATTAGAGGAATATTTGAAAGAAAGTACATTACTGCCATTAACAGAAGATAAAAGGGAGATATTAAATAAGGAGATAACTTTAGGTGAGTTAAAAGAAGCAATTAAAAGACAAAAAAGCAATAAAACTCCAGGCCCAGATGGGTTGCCAAGCAAATTATACAAAGAGATTGGAGAATCACTAGAAAAGTTATTCCTTGAGATTTGCATTGAGGTATTATTAGAGGCAAGAGTCCTGGAATCATGGAAGGAGGCCCATATTATATTGATCCCTAAAGAGGGTGTAGATGCCACCCAGGTAAAAAAAAACTACAGACCACTATCTCTTTTAAACACAAAAATTTTATGAGTGTGATGGCGGAAAGATTGAAGCTAATTCTCAATGAAAGAATTCACCCTGACCAGAATGGATTTCTTCTCATGAGACAGATTAGAAATAATACAAGAATGATAACTGATTTATTAGAATATGAAACACATCCAGGAAGCCAAGTTGCTCTTGTCTTCCTGGACGCACAAAAGGCATTTGACAATCTAAACTGGGAATTTATGAAACACCAGATAAACTTGATGAAATGTGGGGATAACTTCACAAATATGTTAGATTCAATTTATTTAACTCAGAAAGCAAGGGTAATGATAAATGGAGAATTTACCAATCCTTTTGAAATTAAAAGGGGTGTCAGGCAGGGATGCCCATTATTGCCTCTGCTTTTTATTACAATATTAGAAACATTACTGGACAGAATTAGAATGTATGAGGAAATTAAAGATACTAAGATTAAAAGACAAGAATATAAACTACAGGCATTTGCTGATGATGTGGTCGTTATTATAGAGGATGCAATAGAGTCAGGACCAACCTTATTAAAAGAAATTGATAAATTCGGTAAACTAGCTGGGTTGAAAATCAATAAGGAAAAAACCAAAATGTTAGTTAAAAATATAACAAATAATAAACAAAAAGAACTAGAAGAAATAATGGGACCACAAATTGTCAATAGGATTAAATATTTAGGTAGATGGTTGAGACCCAAAATAATAACTTTGAAAGAAGACAATTATGTTAAACTAGTACAACAAATAGGAAGAGATTTGGAGATATGGAGCAAAATGCAGATTTCTTTATTAGGCAGAATTGCCACAATTAAAATGAATGTTCTACCCAAACTGCTTTA
This sequence comes from Hydrophis major, assembly GCA_033807585.1. Lineage (NCBI taxonomy): Eukaryota > Metazoa > Chordata > Lepidosauria > Squamata > Elapidae > Hydrophis > Hydrophis major. Next base: position 337,206,618 of record CM066328.1, read on the forward strand.
TTTATTCCAAACGATTCCTATATTATTGGATAAATCATTTTTCAAAGAATTGGATAAAATTACTATGAAATTCATATGGGCAGGCAAAAAATCAAGAATTAAGAAAATTTATTTACAAGAGAATAAAAGCAGAGACGGCTTTGGTCTCCTTGCCTGGGAGACCTATTATAAAGCAGCAATGTTAATGTGGTTAAAGGATTGGATTAAATTGGATAACAAAAGAATTCTAACATTAGAAGGATATGACTTACAAATAGGGTGGCATGCCTTTTTGTGGAACCCCAGTAGTAAAAGTCACTCATACTTCCAGAGACATACTCTACGCAAATCTTTGATAAAAACCTGGTCTGATATTAGGAAAAATCATTATATTAAAGTTCTGTTATGGTTGTCAACAATGAAGGCAATGTTCCACCCTAATACAATAGACATCAGTAAAAAGCTCAATATTACCAAATTTTAGACAAAGAAGGAAAGCTCAGATCAACCCAAGAGTTAGAAAACCAAAAAATAATGATTGATTGTTGGTCCTATTTCCAAAAAGCAATAAGATATGAGAAAGATTTAAAAGAATTTGAAATAGAATCAAAGAGTACTAAATTTGATAAGATACTTTTAGGCCCAGACAAAAATATGATATCTAAATTATATAATTATCTATTGGAATATGAATTAGCAGAGGAAATTGTGAAAGGACCAATGATAGCATGGGCAGAAATTTCGGCCATAATTTAGACTTAGAAGACTGGGAAGAAATCTCGCAGAGAAATCTTACAATAACTAAATCTGTGTCTTATAAAGAGAATTTATATAAAATGATCTATAGATGGCATCTAGCACCCTCCAGATTAGCAAAAATATATCCAACATCCAATCCAACTTGTTGGAAATGCAAAGGGAACCATGGTACCTACTTCCAATTCTGGTGGACATGCCCAGTGGTCAATTTTTTTTGGATTAGAATCAAAACTTGGTTAGAAGAAATTGTCCAGGGTGGATTGGAGTGGGAACCTAGATTGTATCTTCTGGGTATCATTAAGGAAAGTTATCCCTCCAAAGTAAAATATTTGATTATCCATATCCTAACAGCAGTACGTATCTCACTGGGTCAATTTTGGAAATCACCTGATATACTACCAATACAATTTATTATTCAAAAAATTTGTGACTGTGCAGAAATGGAAAAACTCACACTAAAATTAAAAGGAAAAGAGGAGGTAGAATTTTACTCAACCTGGAATAAGTGGTATGATTGGCTAGAATGTAAAAAAAAAAATGAAAAAGTGAACCAAGGGGGGAAAATAAACTTATGAAACAGATTATGATACATACAATAACAAACAGGAATCATTAATGTCAGTCTTAGACTCTCTTGTACTTTAAACAATCAATAGAAAGAATTCATTGGTAAAAATAAATAAGTATAATCCAAAAAAATATATTAACAACAGAACATTATGTTTGATAGAACATGAATAACAGAGAATCCATAGGAAGTAAGAAATAACTGTCACATAATATAATTTAGGAAATATTTACCTCACTGTCAAATGTATTAAAGGACAGTTTAATTAGTTTTATCACAGAGGTTATGGTAACATTTGTCTATATGAATCTTTGTTTTTTGAGTCTGTATATTTGTATATTTTAATTTTTTGTATTCAATAAAGTTGATAGATTTAAAAAAAAATAAACAATTTGGTTTCAGAAAAAAACTATCCTGCAATCTGCAACTCTTACACTGCAAAAACATATGGACTACACAACTCGATCAGGGTAAAGCAATAGACGCAATCTACACAGACTTCTGTAAAGTCTTTGATTCAGTGATACACGACAAACTACTCCTAAAACTAAAATCTTATGATATCTCTGGACACCTGCATAACTGGATAGAAGCATTCATGTCAAGCAGACAACAAATGGTCAAAATTGGGAGCATCCTATCAAATTCTGTACCTGTCAACAGTGGTGTCCCCCAAGGCAGTGTTCTAGGACCAACTCTCTTCATACTCTACATAAATGACCTCTGTGATCATATTAAGAGCAACTGTGTTCTCTGATGATGTATATTTAACACCACACAAAATACTGCTTCCCTTCAAAAAGACCTCGACTATGTATCAGAATGGTCAAACAAATGGCAACTTCAAATCTCAACAAATAAATGCTCTGTCTTACATATTGGCAAAAAAATAATAATCAGAAAATAAAATATAGGCTGAATAATCAAGACCTTGTTGATGATCCAAACGCTGTCAAGGATCTTGGAGTACTCATCTCTACTGAGATGAGTCAGGAGAGCAAAGGCTCAGAATGAACAAAGACTTGCAACAAAAGTCAAAGATAATAAAGTTTCTTCCAACATATCAATAACAAGAAAAAAAATCAAGGAAACAGTTGGTCCACTAAAGAGAGAAGACGGCAAGGAAGTACCAGGCAACAGAGAGAAAGCAGAACTGCTTAACTCATTCTTTGCATACATCTTCATGCAAAAAGAAACTATAGCTCAACCCACCAAAAACATAACTGTAAAAGACAGAAAAGAAATAAAAGTTAAAATAAGCAAAAAAAATAGTAAGAGAATACCTGTCTGATCTTGATGAAAACAAATCACCAGGGCCTGATGGATTACACCCCAGAGTTTTAAAGAAGCTGTCAGAGGTCATCTCAGAACCACTGCACCATATCTTTCAAAAATCCTGGAGCACCGCGGAACTACTAGAGGACTGGAAAAGGGCTCATGTGGTTCCCATCTTAAAAAAAGGAAAAGAAACAGACACAGGAAACAATAGACCAATCAGCCTAACATCAATACCCGGGAAGATACTGGAAAAGGTAATAAAAAACCATATCTGCCAACATCTAGAAACAAGTAAAGTAATAACTAGTAGTCAGCACAGGTTTGTTAAGAACAGATCATGCCAAACCAATCTTATTTCATTCTTCAACACAGTGACTAAATTAGTAGACCAGCAAAATACTGTGGACATTATATTTAGATTTCAGCAAGGCATTCGACAAAGTAGACCACAACCTACTTCTTAGTAAGCTAGAAAAAACGTGGAATAGCACCACCACTAGATGGACTCACAACTGGCTGGCAAACCGTACTCAATGAGTAGTCCTTAATGGGTCTAAGTTTACATGGAAGTAAGCAGTGGGGTGTCACAAGGTTCCATCTTAGGCCCAGTTCTCTTCAATATCTTCATTAATGACTTAGATGAGGGAATAGAAGGGGAACTTACCAAATTTGCAGATGATAGCATAGCTAACACCCAAGAAGATAGGCTCAAGATCTAGATGGATCTTGACAGACTAGAACACTGGGCTGTATCTAAAAAAAATGAAATTCAATGTAGAGAAAAGTAAAGTCCTACACTTAGGCAAGAAAAACCGAAAGTACATATATAGACTGGGTGAAACCAGGCTCAATAGCAGTAACTTTGAGAGGAATCTTCGAGTCTTAGTGGACAACCAGATAAATATGAGGCAGCAGTGTGCAACAGCAGCCAAAAAAGCTAATGTCAGTCCTAAGTTGTATTAACAGAGGGATACAGTCAAGATCAAGGGAAGTACTAATACCACTCTATAAAGCTTTAGTAAGACCACACCTAGAGTACTGCATTCAGTTTTGTTTACATTATAAAAAAGATGTTGAGACTCTAGAAAAAGTACAGAGAAGGATGACTGGAGATTAAAACATACAATGAATGGTTGCAGGAACTGGGCTTGGCTAGTCTAGTGAAGAGAAGGACCAGGGGAGACATGATAGCAGTCTTCCAATATTTGAGGGGCTGCCACAGAGAGGAAGGAGTCAAGCTATTTTCTAAAGCACCTGTAGGCCAGACAAGGAATAATGGATGGAAACTGAACAAGGAGAGATTCAATCTGGAAATAAGGAAAAACTTTCTGATAGTGAGAACGATCAACCAATGGAACAGCTTGCCCTCAGAAGACCTTCAAGAAGAGATTGGATGCCATTTGTCAGAAATGGTGTAGGGTCTCCCACTTGGGTGGGGGGTTGGACTAGATGACCTACAAGTTCCCTTCCAACTCTGATTATCTGTTATCTGTTATGATCTAAGTGCTAGAGTCCACTGTAACTACATAGCCAAAAAGGCATTAAGAGTTGTTAACCTAATCTTACGTAGCCTTTTCTCTGGTAATATTACACTAATAACTAGAGCATACAAAACATTTGCTAGACCAATACTCGAATACAGCTCATCAATCTGGAACCCACATTACGTATTTGATATTAACACAGTTGAGAAAGTCCAGAAATATTTCACAAGAAGAGTTCTCCACTCCTCTACTCGTTGCAGAATACCTTATGCCACCAGACTCGAAATTCTAGACCGAGAATACCTAGAACTATGCTGCCTTCACTCCGATCTAAGTATAGTATATAAAATCATGCATTGCAATGTCCTACCTGTCAATGAATACTTCAGCTTCAACCATAACAACACAAGAGCAAACAATAGATACAAACTCAAGGTTAATTGCACCACTTGATTGCAGGAAATACAATTTCAGCAACAGAGTGGTCAGTGTCTACCTGACTCTGTGGTTTCTTCCCCAAACCCCCAAAACTTTAACCTTAGACTTTCTACTATTGACCTCACCCCCTTCCTAAGAGGTCTGTAGGGGCCGTGCATAAGCGCACCAAGGTGCCTACTGTCCCTGTCCTATTGTTTCTTTTATTTTTCTTATACGTATCCATAGTATTCATAACTGTTTTTACTTATATCTATTATCTTGTAAGCAATTGACAAACTAAAAATAAAAAAAGAAACTGGAGAAACTGGAACTGGGGCTTCTGCATGTAAAGTAGGTGCTCTACATAGGAGCTATGTTATCCTTGTATGGGCTGTCATTGGGATAGCCTATCACAGTAAGCCTATCATTACTCAAGGGAAACTTAAGGGCAGGAAAAAAAAAGATATACCTGTCTCACAAAACTTGGAATCAATACCTGCCTATGATCAAGGATTGCTTAGGATGTTTAAGGATTAATCCAATAAACAGTTCCTTTTATTCTGGGAATAGCAGATATCCAAAATAGTGAACTATAGGTTTGAGAGAAATTAATTTGTATTCCCAACCTTTTTTCCTTGGATTTGTTCACACCTCTCTTGTTTATGCAATGACAAAAATAATCATAAGGAACACAAGATACAACTTTGGGCTAATTTAGGCTATGGCTGTCTTGTGCAATGCATTAGGTCATTGTTTGCTTAATCTGGATTTGTTGAATTAGTCACAAGCAGGCTTGAGTTCAAACACACCACACTGAGGTTTAATGACTAAGCTGTAAACCAGAGTTTACAAAGCACAACCACTAAGTTCCTGCAACATATTCAGCCACTAGGACTCAAATGCCATAATGCTTTAGTATGATGTGTGCACCTGTCAAAATATCAGTCTGGTTAAGAATTGATTGGCCTGGTGGTGAGAGTAGCTCTCTGTAGGATCTCAGGAAAAAGACTGTCATTTGTCCTGCTATTTGATTCTTTTCAAATGGAAGAGTTTAGGTTAGGATTTCAAAACCTGGCATGTTCTGCATGGAATATTTTACCACTGCTGTATGTTCTACTTCTCAGTTGTAGCTCTTCGTCAACATACCACTACATTATTAGTAAAGGGCAGGGGTGGAATATGACAGGGTTAACTACCAGTTCAGGATTTATGAGCTTCCCTGCATGCTGTGAGCCGCGTGTCTGTAAATCGTCATGAGCATGTTGTGTGCCGAGAAGCAGCCTTTGAAACAGCCCTCTTTTCCTGCTTTTTAAACTGCAGCTGTGACTCGTTTGGCAGCTGAAGTTAAAAAATCAGGAAATAAAGATCAGGAAAGAGCCCAGGTGGGCGGGTGAGCAAAAACATCAGCAGACATAGAACCGGTTCTATGTCTGCTGCTCTTCAGAGCTACCGATTCTACAGAGGTGGACAGAACCGGTAGAAACTTACCCCTGGTATAGGGCAGAATACCTATGGCAGAATAAATCCTTAACGTAATTAATTAAATGACCTGAGGTTATCAAGAATGACATTAGGTTTGATAGGACCTTGGCTAAAATGCCTCTCCACTGCTACCTTTTGGTAGGCCTTTCATAAAACTTGAGTAAGGCATAGGACGACATCCCAACATCAGGGATGAAAAAGATGAAGTTTGCCTTCAAAAGTGCTGTATTTTCTCTGTGCTGGTTTCTGGACACAGGTCCTCCTGTTTAGTGGGTTTTCTAAAAAAAAAAAAAAAAGTACATGAGTTTGCAACTTAGATTGCAGCTACCTTCAATACAGAGACAATCTTCGTGGCTAGATAGAAAACTCCAAGCAGTTTTTATTACAAAATTGGACCCAAAGCAGGGCACAATTCCCTGGAACTCTAGAGCAGTGGTCTCCATACTTGGAAACTTGAAGACTTGTGGACTTCAACTCTCAGAATTCTCCAGCCAGCATAGTTGGAAGTTGAAGTTTGGAGACCCCTGCTCTAGAGGGATCATTAAAAATCCCCTGAAAATAAAATAGTGCAAAGAGAAAAATTACACTTTCCATTTCTGCTGGAATTTCCCCTGTTCTGAGATGAGGTTGCTTTTTCTTGTCCTTATTATGAAGGTTTGTTAAGAATAAGATGATGATGTCAGTTCTGTTCATAGACTGCAGCATGCGGAAACCACCTCCCAAAAGTCAGCTTTGTACCCAACACTTACTGGCAGCACAGAAGGAGAAACCCTTGCATTTAGCAGTAAAAATGTTCTGCTCCTTTCATAGGAAGCTACGCTCTTCTGAAAGGCAACAGTAAAACACACAAATGGATAGCTTTTGATACTGAACTTCAAGTAGCCAAAACTCTGCAGTCACAGATCTTTAATGGATCCCAAATGAAAACTTTTAACATGATATTAAAAGAGTAGATTGAATGAATACGTCTCTGGGCAGTCAGTGAAGCCTCATAATCACTTTACCTTTCCTGATGAAAAGATGTGCGAGCATTGTTTGGCATTTATGTTGCAATATATGGAATAATGGCTTTCTTTTTCTTTCACAGATGACATGAGAAGGGCTTTAACCGCCATTGGTTTTCATTGCTTTGGCTGACAATTCTCCACCCATCAGTGAAGTGAAAGTCCAGCCATGGTTCATAGGTATGTGCAAAAAGTTTAAACGCAAAACACTTTATTTCAAAGCACCTGTTTGGACTGTTCCAAGCATGAAGCAAAATATGTGTGACTCTTCCAGTTGCATGCTTGTGTGTCTATGCAGAGTAGATCAGTTCGCTGTTATTTTGTGACTTGGGATTAGTCTGGTTTGTTCCCCCCCTCCTTTTTTTTTTCTAATCTAGCCCGTTTAGTAGATGGCCCGGGCACGTCTTCTTAATTTAGACTGAATGGGCTGTTCAGGGAGTGGAGCATTGAGGAAAGAAACAATTAAGCACATGGCTAAGCAGAAAAGAGCTGGTTACAGCTGCTTATTTGCAGCCTAGCAAGTTACTGGCACAGGTTGTCATATCATGTAGTAAACATGGTTGGACTTGTACTTGACAGGTTGCAAAAAAAAAAAAAAGCTGGAGAAGAAGAAAAAAATAACTACATTAGGGTGACCTAAGGTGATTAAATATAAATAAAAATTAAGAAAGCCTTGTGGGATGGGTATAATAATTGAAAAGAATGTTAAACACTTTGATCCCACTGTTGTTTTATCACTTGGTTGAACAGTCTAGAAGATTTTGTTTAATATATCTCTTCTAAAGGGGGCTTTTTGGATAACAAGTGCTAATTGAAACATTTTTTAAAAATAGATTGCTAAGCTGTGTTATCATAGCCTCTCGTAAGGGTTTTACTTTCATACTTTTTAAAAAATATTTTAAAAATTGAGCCCTGAGCCAATTTTTTTGCAATCTCTGCAATAGCAGAGGTAGCACATGCTAGGGGTGAAACATAAGAGAGCAACAGTGTCTTACAGATGGACTATCCAAAGCATTTCAAGTTTTGTTCTGGCAGAAAATAAAAAAAAAATGATGGAACTTTTTGAGTTGGATTATTTTCTTCTACACTCAAAATGAAATATGAGTTCTGTTTTGTGCATACACCTACTTATTTCCGTAGTTTTGGTTGACAGAACTTTATTAAATAACCTTATTAGAATTTGATAAACATTGACATAAAGATAAGAAGACCAGCAGGATACAATTAAGATGGTTTTAGTTGCCATATTACAATACAAACATCCATACATCCGTCTAAAATATTATTGATTTCTACAGTTACACTTTATTTAAAACACTTTGAAGTGGGACTCCCATTACTTCACTGTAGCCAGTCTTTTACTGGTCACCAGTAAAAGATTTTAGGACCTGTAGGTGAACTACAACCAGATACATCTAGTTTTCCACCCAATAATCTATATAGGTGAATATATTTTTATCCTGTTCATCAGAAAAAAAAAAATCAGTTCAGAAGTGATCATAGAACCTATGACCCCTGTTTTCTCTCCACAGTCATTTTCTCATCCTTTCATTTACATCAATTTGGCCAACAAGAGTTAACTCCTAGAGCCTATAGAAAAGACATGTGGAACCTTGGAAGAAAGAGACAAGAAACCAAGAGCAAGATTGCTTGCATTTTGGTAAGCCCTCTGCACCCCAAGATAGTACTGTCAATGTCAACTTACCTTCTCATGTACTCAGATATTCTATGTATACATATATCTACTCAGAGGTAATCCTCACTGAACTCTACATTAAACTTTGGTGTTATCTGTGAAATTGACAGAGCTTCCAGAATATCTGATAGAGCATAATTCTGCAGCTGAACCAGAAAGACAGGTCTTGCACAGTTAACACGGCAAGGTTGATTTCCGTTCAGTGCACCTCGGTTTGACTTACTTGAAAATCTAGCTACTGAAGCTTTGTAAGAGTTGACTTTATAGAGCAGTCACTGAGGAGAAGTTGATTAATATTTTTTTTCAGCAAGGAGGAAATTTAATGCTTCCCAATGAAAGGAAATGATAGGGCTTCTTTCCTGCCTTCAAATATTACTACGGTGTAGTAGTAGGTGTGTGTGTGTGTGTGTGTGTGTGTGTATACACAAAGAGTACTAAAGAGGTGTATCTATTCTGCTTCTCCAATTCCACTATATGGTTTCTTATATCCTATGGAAACAAAGAGAGAGAATCTTCACATATTCTGCTAGTAAATATGAATACTGAAGTAAAATGGAAACATTATCCTGAGAAATAAGTTAATACGTATTCATAATATTAGAAAGGTCAAAAAGAAGTGTTATACCGGAGGTAGAGAAAATGATAAGTGATATTAACAGTGAACATCACAAAATCATTGTTGGTTTGGAAATCCCTGCTCCTTTTCTAAGTTATTCTTTTTGATGACACTGAGATGCAGCTTTCAGCCTACCAAACATATGTCACAAATGAGTCTTTTTCTGGATTTGTGGATTTTCCAAGCTGGTGGGCAATGGGCTCTGAAAGGAGGACATATAACAGAATGCGTCATGAAGACACAAAGTTCAGAGGATGTACCTGAATCTTGACAAAGCAGTGAACAAAGAGAACCTTCATACCAACACAGATGGTGTTTCCTAGTTTGGGTAATGAAAGGTCTGCAAGAAAACTGTTCTGTACGGTCATTTACATTTTTGAAACCCTGCGTTTTGATTGGCCAAAGCGAAGGGTAATCCGATTGGTCTAGCGAGCCGCGCTGATTGGCCCGCTGAGAATCTCCTGCGATTGGTGGAAATGAATCGCGGGAGATTCAAAGCGGTGCCATTGGCCGTGGCCGCCGTGGCTTGAGAATAAAAAGCCACTGTTTTTCCCTCGGAGCCAGACCGGTTCCGGGGACCAATAAAAGAGCTGAACTAAGTCACTGACTCCGGGTCTCCTTGCCGCGACGGACACGACACTGGCAACGAAGGTGGGATACCGAGGCTAACCCATCGAGCACGTGTCCGAAGGAAGCAAGACCGACGAGATGGCCAGCATTGCTCCACCCGCGCCCTTTAATCCCGCTAGCGAGGACTGGGAATCATACACGGACAGATTCCTCATGTTCCTCGAATGCAGCAACATGAAGGACGCCACCGGGCCGAAGAAACGAGCCGTCTTCCTGACACACTGTGGGCCCGCAGTGTTCAAGATGGCAAAAGCCCTAGCAAAACCCGTTGACGTCAAGGAGATGGACTGGGACGACCTCGAACCATTGCTCCGCAACTACTATGCCCCCGCTGTGCCCACCCTCATCAGGCGGCACGACTTCTACCGGAGGGACCAGAGACAGGCCGAAAGCATCAGGGATTTTGTGGCGGAGCTGCGGAACCTAGGGGGCATGTGCGGGTTCTCCGACATGGACAAGGCCCTACGGGACTGCGTCATGCTCGGACTTCGGGACCCAGTCCTACAGAGTCGGCTGATGGCCAAAGGCGACATCGCCCTCGCCGATGCCATCACTGAAGCCACCGCAGCCGAGGCAACCCGGAAATCGGCGAACCGCATGCGGAGACCGGATGCCGGAGACCGCACCGTGACCGCCGACCCAGGACGGGCGACTGAGGCCCAACCGGAAGCAAGTCACCGTGAGACCACCACCCACCATGGCGAACTCCACTCTGTCTCCAACACCACGGACGAGGAGGAGGAGATCCACCGGCTCCAGACGGGACGTGACAAGCGAAATCGGTGGGGTCGTAAGTCGGGGACCGCATGTGCCGGGTGCGGAGGTGACCACCCTCGAGCCGAGTGCCATTTCTTCGATGCAGTCTGCTGGCACTGCGACAAAAAGGGTCACATTGCCCGAGTCTGCCGATTGAGGAAGGCCTACAGCCCCAGACGGCGGGACCACAGCGAGTGGAGACGGGACAGCACACTCCCAGAGCCAGAGATCGCCAAGCCGACAGCCGATGGGACCGGAGCGGGCGGAACCGACGAGGTGGCGAAACCCGGCGGAAGGAGGAAACCCACCAGATGGTCATCATCGGCCACACATCAACCACTGACGCCCGAAAAGTCTACGTGGAGGTAGGCATCGAAGGCAAGCCATGCAAAATGGAGGTGGACTCTGGGTCCTACCTCTCCATGGTCACCTGGCGAGAGATCAAACGCTTGGTGCCTACCATCCACAAGAAGGGGCTGGAGAACCAGAGACTAATCATCAAAGACTACCAGGGAAACCGCATCCCGGTAGTCAGAACCAGACAATTCAAAGTGACATTTAAGGGCCGCACTGCAAAGCTTCCCCTGACGATCGTGGACCGAAACCGACCCAGCCTCTTGGGGCTGCAATGGTTCGCACCACTTAGCATCGAAGTCACAGGCATCAACCACATCGCCGAGACCGATTGGGAACAGCAACTGGCACGGGACTTCCAGGAAGTGTTCGACGGCACCCTAGGCAAGTACCGAGGGCCCCCCATCTCCTTCAGCCTAGACACCAACATTCCCCCGAGACGCCTAAAACCAAGGCGGGTACCCTTTGCACTCAGGCCAAAAATAGACGAACAAATTGACAAGCTCGTCAAGCAAGGGGTCCTACAACCCATTGACCACGCCCGGTGGGAGACCCCAATAGTCACCCCAGTCAAGCCCGATGGGTCGGTAAGAATCTGCGGGGACTATAAGGCCACCCTAAATTGCGCCTTACAACAAAGCGCCTACCCCGTCCCAGTAGTGCAGCACCTTCTACACTCACTGGGGGGAGGCAAGGTTTTTACAAAACTCGACCTGGCCCAAGCATACCAACAGCTGCCAGTCGATGCAGAAACCGTGGAGGCGCAAACCATAGTCACCCACCGGGGAACATTCCGATGTAACCGACTCCAGTTTGGAGTCAGCGTAGCGCCTGGAATTTTCCAGAGCCTCATGGAGAGGCTTTTGCAAGGAATTAAGGGGGTGGTGCCCTACTTCGATGACGTGCTGGTGTCGGCAACCAACCAGCTAGAACTAGAGGGTCAGCTAAGGGAGGTGCTAATGAAATTCAAGGAAACCGGGCTAAAAGTGAAGAGAGAAAAATGCCAGCTTTACACAGAGCGGGTCAAGTTCCTGGGGTACCTCCTAGACCGGCATGGCATCCACCCAACCGCAAACAAAATCAGAGCCATTAAGGAGGCCCCCACAACCAGGAATAAAATGGAACTGCAGGCATTTCTGGGACTGCTTAATTTTTACAATGTTTTCCTGCCCCACAAGGCGACCGCAGCGGAGCCTTTGCATAGGCTCTTGGACAAGGTGGCCACCTGGACTTGGGGGAAATGCGAGGAAGCCGCCTTCAGGAAAACCAAGGACCTGCTCACCTCGGATGCCGTCCTCATCCAATACAATGAGACCCTACCACTCGCCGTCACATGCGACGTCTCACCCTTTGGCATCGGCACCGTCCTCAGCCACACACTCCCAGATGGAAGAGAAGCACCCATCACTTTCTTCTCGAGGACACTCACCAAACCAGAGAGGAACTATAGCCAGCTGGACAAGGAGGCCCTAGCCATCGTCGCAGCAGTGAAGAGGTTCCATGAGTACCTCTACGGCCGCATGTTCACCATCATCACAGATCACAAGCCGTTGCCGGGCATCCTGGCAGGGAACTGGGCCACCCCGAACATCTTATCTCCCAGAATGACAAGGTGGTCCGAATTCCTTGCCGCCTACAGCTACCAGCTCACACACCGACCCGGTAAGACTATCACCCATGCAGACGCTTTGAGCTGCTCGCCATTACCCGACCTAGACACCAACCCAGCACCCACAACGAGCACCCTCAGCATAGAGACTCTGCCCAATCTACCCATAACCGCATCAGACATTGCCCGAGAAACTAATAAAGACAAACGTCTGGCACGGGTGTTACACTGGGTAGAAAAAGGGTGGCCGGAAAAGGACAACGATGAAGCATTCAAAAGATTCCGGAACCGGCAAACAGAACTCTCGCTACAAAAAGGGTGTGTACTGTGGAGGGAAAGGGTTGTTATTCTGGAAAAACTACAAGGGAAAGTATTGGGTTTGTTACACGAGGGGCACCTGGGCATAGTTAGAACAAAAGCCCTGGCCAGAAGTTACGCTTGGTGATGGTCAAGCAAATCAAGGCCTGGGTGGCAAGGGATGGTCAAGCAAATCGAGGTCAAGCAAATTGAGGCCTGGGTGGCAAGGTGTCAATGCTGCCAAGAAACCAGACCGAGCCTTCCCGCGGCACCGATCCTGGAATGGGAAACCCCCAGGGGACCTTGGTCTAGGATCCACATAGATTTTGCCGGGCCCACCAAGGGACACACATTCCTAATAACCGTAGATGCTTACTCCAACTGGTTGGAGGTAAGCAACATGAAAACCACCACCACAGAAGCCATGACCAAGGAACTTAGTAAACTATTCGCAACCCACGGCCTCCCGGATGTCATCGTGTCGGACAACGGGCCCCAATTCACCTCGCTAGAATTTGAAAAATTCCTAGTGGAATGGGGGATACGACACGCACTGACAGCTCCGGCACATCCGGCGGCGAACAGAAGGGTGGAACGGATGGTTCAATTCACAAAAAAAACATCCAGAAAATCGAACACGGGGAAATCCAAGAAAAAATAAATAAAATGCTTTTTATACAACATATAACCCCAAACATGACAACAAACAAAAGCCCGGCAGAGCTGCTAATGGGGAGAAAATTAAGGTCCCCACTCGACAGATTGCACCCCACATACAACCCGGAAAACCCCCCAAACTCCTCCAGCAAGCACCGGTCCTTTGCACCAGGCGACGCCGTCTACATAAAGAACCCAACTGGAGACCCACTGTGGGTACCAGCAACCATAACCCAACTGACAGGTCCCCACTCGTACCAGCTGCAAACAACCAACGGACGAGCGTGGAAACACCACATCGACCAAATAAGATCGAGAACAGCCGTAAGAAACACAACTGACACGCAACCAGACACAGACAAACCCCTTAACACAAGCCAAGAGGGGAGGGAATACCCCGAGAACCAAAACCCAAGAGAAATAAACATGCCATACTCACCGGCAAGCAGCCAGCCCAAAACTTCACCAGGGAGAAGCAGCCAGGCCAGCTCGACCAGGCCTGAAAGACCAGGCGGGAGCGGCGAGAACCGCAGCTCAACCAGCCCAGGTAGACTGGGAGGGAGCTGCGACAAGCGGCCCAGCAGGGCCTTCCAGACGGTTCCAACAACGAGACCAAGAGAAACAGAGAATCTGACCGAACCGGCCGGGAGCCAACCAACAACTGACCTGCGCAGGTCCAGTAGGCAAGTACGGAGCCCTGCCTACTTACGGGACTATGTCACGTAGGACCAAACCAAGAGGGGAGGGGTGTTCTGTACGGTCATTTACATTCTTGAAACCCCGCATTTTGATTGGCCAAAGCGCGGGGTAATCCGATTGGTCTAGCGAGCCATGCTGATTGGCCCGCTGAGAATCTCCCGTGATTGGTGGAAATGAATCGCGGGAGATTCAAAGCGGTGCCATTGGCCATGGCTGCCGCGGCTTGAGAATAAAAAGCCGCTGTTTTTCCCTCTGAGCCAGACCGGTTCCGGGGACCAATAAAAGAGCTGAACTAAGTCACTGACTCCGGGTCTCCTTGCCGCGATGGACACGACAAAAACAACCAAGCTCAAAGAGTACCATTCATTTTAATCTTAAACTACAAATATTCTCCTTATAGAAAACCTTTTCTGAGGTAGCCCCATCCCTTGGGAATTATGTCTGGTGCTAACACTATTCTTTTTGATTCAGAGAGAAAACATTTGTATAGGTTAAGTATTTACAGTACTTGGGGATTTTATCTTGTCAAATTCTCAGTTATGTTAAAAGTTATTGTCGAATGTATTCTATTTTTATTACGTGCATTCAGATTTCATCTTGTCACATAATTTTCAAATATGTATGAGTGTTGTCCTGAGATTTGTTTTTGAACCAAGGTACAATTAAAGATTATTAAAATGCTAAACTAGTGAATAGGGTTATTCATTTAAATAGAGTCATTAACACCCTTTTCACACCTTGAAAATGATTCAGAAGTGCTCTGGATTTCACATGAGCACAAAACCTTTGCTCTTCATCAAAGCAGCTTGTCATTTTTCAAGATTTCGGGGTGGGGAAAAGGTGCTTCTGTTTTAAGAGTCTTATTATTATTCAAAGTCTCTATAGATTCTCTTAATGACTTACGAGGAAGCTTTATAAAGTTTGAACTGCTTTAATGATCAGCAGAGAAAGTCTGTGCTCCTTCAACTTATTTTTGAATTATTCATGGCTCAAAAAATGACTAATTAAACTAAATGATTTATGTGATTCATTTAAATTAACTTTTTCTGGATAAAGGGTCAAACTTGGCTTTTGGGCAAGCTCTTAAGAGGCCAAACTTCAAAAAGTGGGTGGGTCAGAACAAAAGAGGAAATTTCTTTAGAATGAAAGAGAATTCATTTGTCAGTTGAATATCTTCACTTATCTCTGGGTCCACACTCAAGTCTTTGACAATTTTAAGATGGGTAGAATTCAGCTCCCAGCTGGCTAGGGAATTCTAGAAACCATGATCCACCCAATGTTTGCTCAGGTTGAAAAACAATGATCTGGATTGTAACATCTTGTGTTCTAAAATTAGTGAGTACAGGTTGTCCCCGATTTACAACAGTTCACTTAGTGACTGTTCAAAGTTACAATGGCATTGAAAAAAGCAACTTATCCCCATGGTCACATGATCAAAATTTGGATGCTTGGCTACTGGTTTATATTTATGAAGGTTGCAGTGTCCCAAGATCATGTGATCACAT
The DNA here is from genome assembly GCA_033807585.1 of Hydrophis major. Lineage (NCBI taxonomy): Eukaryota > Metazoa > Chordata > Lepidosauria > Squamata > Elapidae > Hydrophis > Hydrophis major. The sequence goes on from CM066328.1 coordinate 337,222,408, forward strand.
TTTGCGAACTTATGACATGCACAGTCAAATGGGGAAGCCAGGTTCATTTAACAACCCTGTTACTAACTTAACGCCTGCACTGATTCCCTTAACAACTGTGGCAAGAAAGGCCATAAAATGGGGCAAAACTCACTTAACAACTGTCTTGCTTAACAATGGAAATTTGGGGCCTAATTGTAGCAATATGTCAAGGGCTACCTTATAGAACGTAACTAAGAGACAAGGGCTTTGCATCAAAGCCATAATATTAATCTTAATGTATTTATGCACTTAGTCCACTCTGTCAATTCTAATGGTAGGATATGTGCTGATTGCAGTGACTAAGTGCCAAACTAAATATGAAGTATAAAATTGTTATTGTGCCACACTGTGTCAGGATCATCATGCATGAAAAACAGAGTCTTAATCTTGTCATTGATATAGCCCACGACTATTCCTTTCAGAGCTGCATACATCCTGGAAATTCAGGTTGTACATCTCTGCTTTAAATACATGCACCTAAATGGCTTCTTTTGTTAGGCAAAAACTTCTTGGAGGGCAGGGGGGAAATCAGATAGTGGGACCTATTTTGAAATAGATGGCAATTTTATCATATCAAAAATTTTAATAGAATGAAACATAATACCCCGACAGTCATCTCTTTCTTCAGTGCCAAATATGTAATTTAAAGTGCAAATACCGCTTTTTGAACAAAACCACACACTTGGCACACAAAAGCTACTACCAGTATGTGGATCCTCTGTATTCAGAATTAGTATATGTATACTGATAACAAATAACCAAAGGAGACCATCGCAAATTTCTTGTTCCTGTGGAGTAATCCAGCTGGCCAGGAAACTAAATACTGTACAACAGAGAGAATTTACAAGAAGGCTGATCTCAGGTAATGAGCAACCTAGTGACTGGTAGGAGCTGGGCTTCACTGCCTGCAACCTATTATATGATCCACTAATAGTTAGTATGGTTAGGGATTCACCACAGCAAAGGGAGCTGAGTGGGTTTAACCCGCCACTTCATGATACTATTCAGTGGAAATAGATTAATTCAACTACATAACTCAATATATTGATGAAGCATTTAATCTCTCTAATTAGGGGTACTGACAGTATAAAATGGGAACAGAATAAAGAAAAGAAAAGCAAAAGAAGTTGTCCCCATATGACAGGATCCACTTCAAACTGTTAAAATATGGGATTCCAACATTACCGCCTCCCTCAAAAACCCATGTTTGGTATATACTTTAAATTTCCTCCAGCAGACAGAAAGAAACACAAAAAAATGAAAGCTTGTAAGATTCATTTCCCTTTTTTTTCTTCCAGAGACAGAGATGTCAACATTTCATTTCCCTAAAATGCATCAAGAGTTTTTCCATGTCAGCTCATGTGATGAAGGAGGTTTGCTGCAAGCAGCTGCAAAAATCAGGTGGTTTTCCTTTCCATGAAACAGGAAATGGAGTCCTTGAATATTTTTCCACCTAATTATTTTGCTGGAAAGGCAGACAATTTGGCAAGATGATGCAATTTTCTTTCTCCCTGTTCTGTCTCTATCTGTGGTGTCCGTTTTGTGCAAAAGACACAAAAGTTCCTGGTTGGTTTTCCTGTTTTTCTTTCCATGTTCAAGGGTATAAATCCACTTTATACTCCAAAACCTGGTTCTAGAAGGTGGAGTGGCAGGTGGTCAAATTTTATGTGCAAGAATGAATCTATCAAATCATCACCTCTCTTCAAGTTCACATCAGTTGACAGTCTCATTAGTGAGTGAAGTTATCACATATTGGGAGCAGTGACATGTTTTCATTCTTTAGGAAAAGACTCCAGGTTAATAATACCCTCTTGATAATAAATTGTTCAAGATAAAGAACTTGGTCAGAAAAACTCTTTGAAGGAAACTCAAATAAATAAGCATGAATGTCTCTTAGCATAGGCGGATACATGTTCATGCATTGGATTAATTTCATTCATTTTTTCATTTGTTCTCAACCTCAATCAATCCCATGCAGGATGAAGATCTCTTCAGCTACTTTCCAACTGCTTATGTGGAGATAAATAGGGAGTGTGAATAAATCTGCATTATTTAGCGTTAATTTAATTCAGATTTACCTCTTCTTATGCAACTTTCAATAAACAGGAGCTACAGGATTGTCATGTGTAACATTTGGTGGGGGAGAGAGAAAAAAGCCTACGGCTATATCCTTACCACTTGAAATTTTGAAGTCAGCACTCAATATACCTGCAACTTGACAGGTGTGTGTTTTTATAATAAAGAAAATAAGTCTGCCACTATTTTAGGTATTTTTGATTAGTTACAATTTGCTTTCCACTTGGGCTACAACATGGTTGGATTATATCTCAGGTATAGAAAAGTAAAACACATTCCTGCTCATTGAGTTTTGCTGTTTTTAAAAAGCTGTGGATGCCATCATACCAGATAGAGTAAACACAAAAAGGTATCCTGAGTAGGAACTCATTAGATAGTCAAGGGATCCAAATACAAAACCCATGTAATGAAAAATGCATCATAGGATTGTTCTTGTGTAGAGATAATATTAATAAGGGAGAATATATGTTCATCAGGGATGGAATCAAAGGTGGTATTCAACAGGTCCTGACCAGTTCTGGAGAACCGGTAGCAGAAATTTGGAGAACCAACAAATACCGCCTCTGACTGGTGATTTTACAGTATCTTTCCCCTGCCATGCCTACCAAGCCACACCCACAAAACCAGTAGTAAAATAATTTGAATCCCACCACTGGATGGAATGTGAAGTTCTTGGTGCTCTCTGAGCTTCCTGTTTGCTTGCAGTCATTTCGTTACCTGACTAGGTAGCATCTTCAGTGCTAGAAAGGAGAGGGATTTGCTCTCTGTTGATATAGCTTGTCCTGTCAAAGTTGGGTGTGTGTGTTGTTTTGTCCTTGATTAGGTTATTGTTTACAGCTTGATTGTCTGAGTTAATAGTTCCTTGATTAGAGATTTGTTTACTTCTTAATTGTTTGTCTGATATTATTTCTGATGTTAGTCCAGTCTGTCTGTAAAGGACAGACAGGAAGATTAGCACAGTGCATACCAAGTGGCAGCCAGAAGACACAATGGGTCTAGTATTTAGGTTAAATCTTATTTAACCTGGAAATAAGGAGAAACTTTCTGACAGTGAGAACAATCAACCAATGGAACAGCTTGCCCTCGGAAGTTGTGGGAGTGCCATCATTTGAGACTTTCAAGAAGAGATTGCACTGCCATTTGTCAGAAATGGTATAGGGTCTCCTGCTTGGGCGGGGGGTTGGATTAGATTACCTACAAGGTCCCTTCCAACTCTGATTATCTGTTATCATATCCAGCTTGTTCAAAAAGTTGCTAGAATCTGTTTTTCAAACCAAGTTGTAGTTGTTCTAAGTTACTTTTTCTTAACTAAAGATTCTTCCAAAATCTTGGACCAAAAATCCAGGAATTCCCCCAGGCAACATAACTGCCTGCCCTCTCAGGTAAACAAGGCAGGAAACGGAACTAGGTGAACGAATTCTACTTTATTGTAAGGGTGTGAGAATCTTGCAAATCTAAAGGCACTAGCTTCCCATGACTATTTTTAACTGCTTGATACATTAGGGTGGGTCCTTCCTAAGTTTCTTTCTCTGACTAGGCGCTCCTCCCTCTCTAGGATTGCTTCCTAGACAGCATCTCTTCTCTTCATCCCCCAAGGCCACCCATACATTCCATTACAACAACCTAATGATAGAAGTTGATAATTGCAAGTATATGTTTGGAGAATAGTGCTTCTGCTAATGTAAGCATTGGAAAAATCACTCTAGTCTCTTACAGTGTACGTGTCTGATGTATTCAACACTTTGAAATACCAGCAGCCAAAATGATTGCATGCACATCCACTTGTAATCCCGTGCTCTCAAAATATAAGACAGCCTAATATCCATCCTTAACTTATTTCTGAGATAGATAGATGATAGATAGACAGATAGATAGATAGAGATAGGCAGAGATAGTAGGCAGACTGAGACAGACAGAGATGCATAGAAACATATTCCTATAACAAAAGCTACAAATAATAAGTACTCTACTTTTTTTATAACATTTGCAAACTTATGAAGTAAATTAATGAAGGCTGCTTCTGCCAATGCATATTTTCCAAAGAAGGTGGATAGCAAAAAGTGAAATGTCCAATACTTTGCTTTGAGAGGATATTTTTCTTAGATTACATGCCTTTCTTTCAGGAGCTCAAGATGACATTCATAATGTTCCTTTCTCCAAGGAATATTCAACTGAGGCTTTCCCTATTAGATTATTTTAGCTTTTCAGTGTACTGTATAATACTACATATCACTGCTATTGTCCTGGGAGGCTTGGGAGTAGAACAAAGAGATATTTAGATTTGGAATGGTGGGAATGCAAAAGAAATAGAATGAGATTCTCTCAATATTAAGAATCCTTCTGTAGGATTCTGACAAAATCGAGAACCACACTCACAGTTGTAGTTGTCCGGACAAAGCCTAAATGGGTGTCTTAATACTCACCCACAGCAAAGAAGTTTTTCAAATTGCAGCATGTCTTCTTCTAGGATATATAACAATTTTAATTGCTTGTAACAATAGACACAGAATGGGCTGTCATTACTTCACTAGTTCATATTAAATAAATCACAGTTGGTTGAATTCACTTATTAAGATAAGCCAAAAGAAACACTTAGTGCTACATGTTAACATTGCCATATACCAGTGCAGTAAGTAGAAATATATGTGTTCTGGAGGAATATTCTCAGCAGTGTATTGAACCTTCTATGAGCTAAGGGCAATGCCCTTATTCTTGTGTGTTGTTGTGACTTCTGCCTGACAACCCAAAGAAACTATACTCTGGGGTAGGACAGAAGTATAGTAATTAACAAATAATGGTTTCTTAGAAGCCATTCCATGCACCCTGGAGGTCCTTGTTCTTAGTTGGAGTCACAGTTAACTAGTGCTAGTTATTTAGCAGGACAGGCCAATAGACAACTCTTCATATTTCAATGGACAGGCCAATAGACAACTCTTCATATTTCAATGGACAGGCCAATAGACAACTCTTTATATACGATTTTATATTTCAATGATCCAGTTCAAGTCTGGAGTTCGTCCTTATTGCTTTTCATTGACATAGGTGATGCTGACAAATAGTTCTTAGGCTGAATGAATCTTTTTATTATTATTATTTCTCTAAAGAAACGAATAGCCCCCTGAAAACAGACTCTTGAAACAAAATATAGTTTTTAGTAATTCTTTCTTCCCATTTCTTCCTGGTTGGTTGTGCATCTGATGGGAAAAGTGTAGGTAACCTCACTTTCATTTTGTGCTCCTCAATCAAAAGATGAACATTGAAGTATTTTTAGTTGTTTTTCTTTAAGCCCTCCAAACTTGCAGTCAAATGCCATAGTAGTTTTGCTCTTTGTTTATGGCTTCTGGTTCATGAGAGTTCATCTGTAGAGAATACAGTGGGAATGACGAGTAATGTGGCTCTCATTACGTGGAAATGGAATTCTGGCTTAAACTAGATGAAACACAGAACACAGAGACATTCTTAATTGTCATGAGAGATTGAAATCGGACAAAAGTGGTCAGAAACCCTTTGCTTCAGGATAAATTGCCTCTGCTATTCCAGAATCATGGAAGTGCCCATTTATCCAGATTCCATTTCTTTCATACTCTTTCGTCTCCCTAAAATGGAATTCACCAAACAAGAAGCCAAAGAAATCCACTTTGGATCTTGTTGGGGTAAGATTGGTGCAATCTGGTTACAACGGACTTGATAGTAACACTGAAACTAAAATTATGGGGTCCTTGGTGCTCTCTGAGCTTGGCTGCTTTCTTGCAGATGTTGCATTACCAAAATAGGTAACATCATCAGTACTAGAAGGGAGTGGGGTTTGCTCTCATTTGATATTCTAGTGGCTTGCCCTGTCAGTTCTGGTGGGAATGAACTTGGTGATTCCTTGATCAGGCTGTCATTTACTGTTAGGCTGTTTGGCAGTTCTTTGATTGGGGTATTGTTTTTTTATTGTTGGTCTAATGTTAATCTTGATGTTAATCTCTACTCATCTGGGTGCTGGGGTGTTTTGTCTTTTTGTTTCCTTTTTGGCTTTTTGATTCTCTCTTTTGAATGATATATAGAAGTTGTCAGTGGTGGGATTCAATTTTTTTTACTACTGGTTCTGTGAGCGTGGTTCTGTGAGCAGGGGAAGGATACTGCAAAATCTCCATTCCACCCCACTCCTGGGGGAAGGTTACTGCAAAATCCTATTCCCTCCCCACCCCACTAAACTGCTTTCCAGCTCCGTTTTCCTGTGCAGGGCAACAAAAGAAGACCCACCAATCAGCTGGGATTCAGGAGGCAGAAAATAGATGGTGTCATTCAGAGGTGGTATTTGCCGGTTCTCTGAGCTACTCAAAATTTCCACTGCTGAATACCACCTCTGGATTGTTGGTAAAGTGGTTAAAGTGCAGTATTGCAGGCATACTCTGTCCAGAATCAGGAGTTCATTCCTAACCAGCTCAAGCTTGACTCAGCCTTCCATCCTTCCAAGATTGGTAAAATAAGGACCCAGATTGTTGGGGGTAATATGCAAATAATGCTTACATTATGAACTGCCCAGAGCATGCCATAAAGCGCTGCATTGCTATTGTTTATCTCTATGTGCTTGTTGATGGCTGATTTGTCTGAGTGCCAGGCCTCCAGGAGTTCTCTAATGTTTTTGGACTTGGCTTGGTCTAAATGCTCATAGTTTTCCCACTGAAACAATGGTTAAGTCTTTCCAGGTGTTGTGAAATTAAGGAGTTTTCATCATGTCTTTTGACTACTAGTTAGTGTTCATGGATGCGCTCTGCTAGCCTTCTGCCTGTTTGTCCTAATAATCTAAAATTAATCAAAGGTCTATTAGAGAAACCTGTGAACAACAATCTGCAAAAACACAACTGAGAAACAATATACTTGTCTAAAAGATGTTGGATATAAATAGGAGCAGGATTACGTAGAAAAGTGAAAAAAACATGTACATAGGGAAATATATATTCAAAACTTTGCATCAGGGAAATTAATGTAAGAGTCTCATCCAGGAAATAGGCATTTTTTTTAAAAAAGAAGTCAACGGCAACATGAATTCAGGAAGAGAACAACTTTGTATGTCAAGCAATTAAGAGAGTTATGAGATACAGATTTTACTGTTAATTGATAATAGTAAGAAAAACACAGACAAGCTGGAATTCTGCCTTACTGACATGGATATCAAAATGATCTGCACATCCTTATTTACAGATGTTGCAGAGGAGGCCACTGAGGAAATATCACACTCTTTTTAAAGCTTTTCATTGCATTTATCAGCCTTCCAGGACACAGGAAGCAAGACCAGAAAAACTCTGAAGTTTCTCTTCTCCATACAAGTGAATCAAAAGCTAGAACTTCAAGAGGTGAAATCTCTACCACTTATTTAAAGTAATGTCCAGAGTGATTTTGGGAGAAATGCTACCTTGACTTCAACAAGATACTCAATTGAATTCTTTTCCCTTGATATGCAGATGGATAGATGTATAATTGACTTCAACAGGTTTTGTCAAGAGATTCATACGGTCTTCAATCTGTTCAACACTTTTGGTTATCCTACAATCAAATTAGCAGTCAAACCTACAAAGCCAGAAGTGTTCGAGAGGCTGTAGTACAGGCAGTCCCCAACTTATGACCACAATTAAACCCAATTTTATGTTATTAAGTGAGAAATTTGTTAAGTGAGTTTTGCCCCATTTTATGATTTTTCTTGCCACGTTTGTTAAGTGAATTACTGCAGTTGTTAAGTTAGTAACATGGTTATTAAGTGAATCTGGCTTCCTCATTGGCTTTGCTTGTCAGAAGGTCACAAAAGAGGACCACATGACTCCAGGACACTGCAACTGTCATGAATGTGAGTTGGTTGTCAAGCATCCAAATGTATCCAAATGTAAATCATGAGACTTATGACTATGGTCATAAGTGTGAAAAATGATCATAAGTCTTTTTTTTCCAGTGCCACTGCAACTTTGAAGAATCAATCAATGGAATAAACCAATGGAGACTTTCAAGAAGAGATTGGACTGCCATTTGTTAGAAATGGTGTAGAGTCTCCCACTTGGGCGGGGGATTAGATTAAATGACCTACAAGGTCCCTTCCAACTCTGATTATCTAAATCAAATCAAAAATTTGAATGGTCATTAAACAAACTGTTATAGGTCAAGGACAACCTGTACACTAGACAAAGAGTCACATTTACCCATATAAGGAAAACATGCAAGAACATATAGTGATTTGAAATCTGAAAAGAGATAGGAGAGCAAAGATTTATTTGAACTATACCCATGAGAGTTGGGGTAAAAACACTATGCAGTCATAATAGTCATGGCAGAGATAAGACTGATAGGAATGTGGGGAACGCTGTTGTTTTCCAGCCAGATTTTAAAAAAATAAAATCAAAACAATCCTATTCATTCTACCCTCTCTGGATTGCACACTTTAACCGAAGATCTGGGCCCCTATTTTTTTTTTTTTTAATCAAGCCTGGAACTCTGGGATGGAACAGTGGATGGAAAACTGCTCCATGGGCATATGTGAACCTCTTGTGAAAAACTAAATTGCAGTTAGTAAAATAAATCTAAATGGTTTGTGTCAAAGGATGTAGAGCACTCACTTTCCTGTCTTTTAGCAAGTAAACGAATAAGAGACACTTGACCCTTTTAAGTATCATCTCAAGGCAATAGTAATCTTTCATGCATATTTATGTACAGCACTTTGCTTTTATAATGGGTACTTGAAATAGTGTTATGCGAAGCATGGCAAAAATATTCCTAGGACCCAATATCCAAAATAGTTCTGGTGTTTCTTGCATATCAATGAAACCTGCCCCACAAAATTTCTGGGACATGACATGCATACATCCCTTCTACATTTCTGCACATAGCACTCACACACCAACTTAGTAACATGGGTTTCTGCATCCCACCTACCCTGAGCTTCTTTTCCTGGTGTGGAAATTTCTGTCATTAATTATGCACCCAAAAGCAAAATCACATGACTCCCGTGACCTTGGTAACATAATTATCTTACTGACACTTACAAAGGGAAACACTCTTTTTATTGTTAATTCATGCTGCCAAATCTGGTTATGCAAATCTGGCATTCCAGCTAGTTAAATGTGTATAAGAGGGAATGACTGTCCATATCACTTCCACTTTTTATATGTGGTACATTATTGGAAATATTTATTTCCTGCAGAGGATAAGGATGTGGTCATTATCAGGAGAATGGGTGCATATGTGTGTGAGTCTTCTGTCTGTCTGTCTAGCTACAGTATCTATCTTATATTGATAGAGCTTGCAGAACCCTCCCTCCCACAAAATACCATGAAACATATTTGATAAAACTAAAGAAAGAGCAGATGTATAGTACATGTGCTACAAGAATCACAATCTTCATAAAGATTTTGGTGGATAGTAAAATATGAAACATCTGGGGTCTGAATAGCTATTTCTAATGGTTTCTATAAAGATCAACTGTGAGGGAAGTAGAAGGAACTTCTGAGTTCTTCATCGACCACATTTTTATTCTATCTCCAGGCAAAGGAAGATTCATCAGACAAAGTATTACTTCCCGATTCTTGCAGTTGTTAGCCAGTGTTGTAATGAATTTAAAACCTGCTTTATCTGCCATACCTCACTGTTAATTAGTTTTCTATTTATTTAGCAGATCTAGAAGTGAAAAGCAATCTATTGCAAGTGAATTGTTTGACTTTTATGCTAAGTAGGTCACATTCCAATCCTCTGATGTTAAAACTAGCAGGAGACCAACTTTCATCTTATTGCTGTGTCGAATTAGCACCCAGCAGACCATGGATACAAAAGCTTCTCTCTTCCACCTCCGTCTTTGCTGGCTTAAAAAACCCCGGCATGCTCTTATGAGGCAATATAAACAGACACTAGGAAGTAATTTGCTGTTCCCATTTCACTTTTCTCTCTTTCCCCACCTAAATTGAGAGGTTCACTTAAAATTAGAATCCACGAGGCACAAGCATTGGGCAAGAGCTATGGTTTCTACCTTCCTTTTGAACTACATTTGCTTTGTCATGTAAATTTAAAAGAGAAAAATAAAATAAGATATACACAATAAGGGCTGGATGAATAAAAGAACCTAAAGTAGCGTATTCCTTGATTTCCCCCCCCTTACTTGTTAGGGCTTTGGGAAATGCACACCCACACATAGAAGTCACCTTTAGGATTTAACAGATTTAACAGATAATCAGAGTTGGAAGGGACCTTGTAGGTCATCTAGTCCACCCCCCCCAGCCCAAGCGGGAGACCCTACACCATTTCTGACAAATGGCAGTCCAATCTCTTCTTGAAAGTCTCAAGTGATGGCACTCCCACAATTTCCGAGGGCAAGCTGATCCATTGGTTGATTGTTCTCACTGTCAGAAAGTTTCTCCTTATTTCCAGGTTAAATCTTTCCTTGTTCAGTGTCCATCCATTACTCCTTGTCTGGCCTACAGGCACTTTAGAAAATAGCTTGACCCCTTCCTCCCTGTAGCAGCCCCTCAAATGTTGGAAGACTGCTATCATGTCTCCCCTGGTCCTTCTCTTTACTAGACTAGCCAAGCCCAGTTCCTGCAACCGTTCGTTGTATGTTTTAGCCTCCAGTCCCCTAATCATCCTGGTTGCTCTTCTCTGTACTTTTTCTAGGGTCTCAACATCTTTTTTATAATGTGGTGACCAAAACTGGATGCAGTACTCTAGGTGTGGTCTTACTAAGGCTTTATAGAGTGGTATTAGTACTTCCTTGATCTTGATTGTATCCCTCTGTTAATACAATTTAGGATTGCATTAGCTTTTTTGGTGGCAGCTGCACACTGATGGCTCATATTTAGCTGGTTGTCCACTAAGACTCCAAGATTCCTCTCACAGTTACTGCTATTGAGCCTGGTTTCACCCAGTCTATATGTGTACTTTTGGTTTTTCTTGCCTAAGTGTAGGACTTTACTTTTCTCTACATTGAATTTCATTTGTTAGATATGGCCCAGTGTTCTAGTCTGTCAAGATCCACCTGGATCTTGAACCTATCTTCTTGGGTGTTAGCTATTCCTGTCAGCTTAGTATCATCTGCAAATTTGGTAAGTTCCCCTTCTATTCCCTCATCTAAGTCATGAATGAAGATATTGAAGAGTACTGGGTCTAAGACAGAACCTTGTGGCACCCTACTGTTAGGACGGGCTAAAACATGTAGAGTATGGTTTAGGGCTGAAATCACATTAAGATTGATGGGGCTTATTTCTAGGTCATTTGGATTTATAAATACCAAAATGGCAAATTAAAAACGTGATTTGGATTATAAAATGGAAGTCACAATTGACTGTTTCTTTCTTATGTATATACCCCGCCTTTGACTATATAATGTAGCCTTAAAGACTACTTAGGTTTTCTCTTCAGAAAACTTCTAAGGAGGTCACTTAATGATACATAGGGATTTGCTGGTACCATGAACTTAATAAATAACTGTGTGAGAACAAGGAGAGGCTAAGAAAGTACTGGGAAGAACTTCAGATATAAATGCCTAATGGATAGGGGGTTCTTAGCAGCTGATCTCATGAAGGTCTATGGAGGCTCTCAGTCATCCAAGTCATAGTTATTCCAGAGGTGCTTTTTCAAAAGGCAACTGGATTTTGTTTTTCCTTGAAGACATTTCATTCCTCTTCAGTACTGACTGAATGGTGGAGGATGGATTTATATTCCTTGCAATTATCTGGTTATTAGCACTCTTTCTGAGAGTTGTTGAGGCCATTTGGAGGTTTATCAGAGGGGGAGGGACATGACACTACCTCCTGTTTACAACAGTCCTTTCAGCAGTTCCAAGAAGGTCCCACAGCCATTTGCATTGTTCAGGTGACCCTGAGGGCACAGATAAACCTCCAAATGATTCTCAAAATGAGTGTGAACAACCAGATGACTGCAAGGAATATAAATCCTTCCATCCTCCACCATTCAGTCAGAACTGAAGTAGCTTGGATGAGGAGGAAAATGTCTTCAAGGGAAAACAAAGTCCGTTGCCTTTTGAAAAAGAACCTTTGGGATTTACCTCATAAATGACATCTCAGTCTTGTTACAAAAAGTCAAGGAAGAAAAGATTTAGTGTCAGAAAAATGTCTCTGCCTCAATGAACTCCTCAATAAATGAGGGCTGGAAATTCTTGCCATAGTTTATAAGATTTTGTACTTTAATACAAACATCTTGCATTAAAACATCTCATTGAAATTAGAGAATTCTGGCTTCCTTGATTATGCCTTGCTATGGGGGCTTGAGAATAAGCTTAGAGAAACAACTTTTTCAGATTCTGTTTCTCCTCCATACCTCAATATTTATGTTCTTGAACTAAGAACATGTGTCTTCAGCAAGTTTTCCAAGAGTTGAGTATCTTACAGTAAATTAATATTTTAAATTTAAAAAATGGCCCCGAATCTATCCCAGAGAACTCACAGGATCTCATGTAATAATAAGAAGTTCTCCCCTGGAATCTCACAAGATTTCTGCCAATATCATTTTTATTTCTCTATTTCATGTTTTGGCTATAGGGACAGCAATTGAAGACATGGGCTCCTGGATACATGCAGATACCATAATGTTAATTAATAATTATATTAGAGAATACACAGAGATTGCAACTAACTGAGAGCTATTAGCATACTGAGATTAGAAGAAAGACATAGGTTATCCTTTTTGTGTCATCTGGTAAAACCGAACTATCATTAGCTTAATAATCACACGCACACTTATACATATTATTTTTTTCTTTATTTCAGATATGCATCTGCATTCTATCACACACTGACATTTTTTTAAAAAAAGAAAGATCCTCCATATGCAGCAAACAGATGTCAGAGATGGGAGACCTCACATAATCAATGAATGATAACATATAGTATCTGTAAAACTGCAGGAAGAAATCTGAATTTCAGCAAATTTCCATCTAGCCTGGTTTTCCAGTTTGATCAACTAGGGAAAAAAAGGCAGTTGAGCATAAAACTCCATCTGTTATTATAGCCTCGATGAACATGTGCCTAACAAAAGAATATTCAGAGGAACATTTGAGAAGTGTTGTTGGGGGTGGAGAGCCCTGAAAAATTTGAAATGTCATCATCTGAGTAGCAGTCAAGGCTTATAATAATCAGTAAGGATTCAACTTTCCGCAGATGTCCTGAAGCAGTCAAACAGTATGTGGGATGAGACAAGTACTTTGTAAATGATTTATACACCTGTTTGGATGGAATAACATCAGGTAACTTTGGGTTGTTCTGTGGGTGAGTGCTGTTAAAATTAGGCCTCCCTTTTGCAGCAGCAATTAATTTGCTTATATCAAACTTGGTTATGAAGATGTTCCACCAAAATACTCAAACCAGTGATTGACAGATACAGCCTACTGAATGGCAAGGGCAAGAGAACTTTAGAAACAACTTAATACGGCTTCAAATTAACATGTGTGAAAGTTTACATGTATCCAGCACTTCACGTGGATCTTAATTGTCTATCAATAGTATACAGTGTTGCTGTTAGAACATTACTAGATTTAGACATTTTTTAAAAAAAGATTACTATCTTTAGAGGAGGTGTGTCAAACTGGCAGCCCAGGGGCTGGATGTGTCACAACCAGGCCACGCCCACCCCAGCTCTATGAAGGGGGAAAAAATGTTGTAATACATCACATGACAGCAACATGATGCCGCAAGTTTGAAACCCATGCTTCAGAGGGTAATATTCAGAATTTGTACTAAGATTTTTCTGAATTAATTAACTGTTCAGCATCACCCTTCCAAATATTTTTTACAATGCTAGTTTGGTTCTTCCTACCATCCCCACGGCCTCATTTGCTGAACAGAATAAGACTATTTACTAGCATGATGATGTTATCACTGACTCAAATTCAAATGTGACTCTATTGGATCCAAGAAATAGATACATTAAAATGTTTCAGATTTCCTAAAAGCCTCAGTCACCATAACTTCTAAAAATAATTCTGGTTTTTAGGACTATTTCATATTGGGTAGAATTAAGGCAAATGTGGTTCGGAGATTATGATGGTTGAGTGATATAAATCCAGAAAGATTCCATTTTTTTGACCAAATACATTGCCCAGCAATCTGCCAGTTTTCACCATTTGGCTGGCCAGGAAAAAATACACCACTACTCTTTATTATTCCTATTATTCCCAAGCAATTCTCATCAAGAGCTAGATATCAGGATTTATCAGGGAAGTGAGTATGGTTTATCAAGGTGATGTGATGAAATGTGTGATTTATAAGTATGATGAAGCCACCCGGAATCGCTTTATATAATTTTAATAAGTGGAAAGCATAAGAGTTGGATTGGAAGAGTCACTTGTTGAGATTGACAGCTATAGAAATCAAGTAAATAAATAAAGTGAAGTAAGATTCAAATTGAGCACTGAGTGTTCTTACAACTCATATCCAGATGCAACAGTAGCAGATACTTCTTCTCTTGTCCAGAATACTTTTTAGTCTTCAAATATGGAGAGCTGTACCTCTCTTAAATCTACTTGATTTCCCACCCATGGCAAAGTTCTGTCACTTGAATAACCAATTTACTGATATGAAAAATTGATACCTTGGGTAAGACAGTGTCACATCTGTGGAATGTACTGAGAACGTACATTATCTTTCAGCTTTACAAAATATTGTTGTAGTTAAAAGTAAATCAGGGAAGGCTAATATGCTTTAAAAAGTTGAAATATATAGTAATATCTTGGTTATACCTTTTGTGATTTCTGAAGCAGGTGTTCACATCTATTCAGTATTTTGTACGAATTCAAATACAGAATTCAAACGAAAGCACTTTTAACTTATCTTTGGAAATTCAAACAAAGGCGGAAATATTGTTGTAACATCATTTACTTATTTGCATAACTTAAAAAATATTTTTAATCTCTTTATCATCCCCTTTTCCTTCTACAAAGTGTTTATAAAACTGAAACTTTCTCTCACAGCAATTTTGGATTATTATTTTTCTGATACATTTGAGGTGATAGAATAATTTATTGATTTACTTATTAAATAGTATCCACAGGATGCTCCAATCTATAACAAAAAGCTTTGTGTTTTTAATATGAATATGTGGCCTGTGAAGTTTGAACACAATTTCAGTATTTATTATTCAGAAATCATAAAGCTATGGGATATAGTCATGTTTTTTCATTTTCTGCAATAAACCTTTTGCAGAAGCATTTTTTCATCACTTAGATACTTCATAAGGCCCGCCACCTCTATGAAAGATAGACCTTAAGCAAAAGTTTAAAGTGCCCAGGTTCTGGAACGCTGGCACTGGTTGGAAACAAAACTCCTGCATGGGTCACCATTTACTGGGCTGACCAGAAAACATCTTTTTTTTTTTTCCATTATGTTTTTTAGTACTTTCATTCTGTGGAAATGAAAATGGCGGTCCCAAATGGAATTTTAGCAGGAGTTTTTTTTTTTTTTTTTCATAGCATGGCATTCTTAGTGAATTATTAATGGAGAAAGGGGGAAAAGCAGCACTCTCTGATGAATTCACCAAAGGAAGAAAGAGGAATGGCAAGGGCCCCATGGAGGAAAAAGGGGCTACATTCTAAACTGGGAAGTAGAGTAGTCTCATTGCATGCCATAGGCTAGAATTGGGAGGACTCTCTGAGAGGTGTAGTAGCCAAGAAATCTTTTGCTTTGTGAATCAGATCCTCTTTGGAAAGTTACCTGGAGGTAAAATGAGTTAGGAAAGTATACAATACACACAATGCATGTCAATGAAAAAGAGCAACAGCATTTCTGTAATTGACAACCCTGTAGGACAAAACAGCTCACAGAATTAAAAGTTAAAATTAAATTAATTACCATTAATTGGATTACAACACATATGTTTAATGATTACCTGTCATTTAGAAATTATTTAGCAGAGTTATAATTACAAGTCCAGTTGAGGGCTGCTCCTGTTTTAAATGCTTAGTATGTTTATTCAGCCCAGAGCCACCTCACTTACAATTATTCATTTTCCATTATTTTAAAATTATAACCATAATTAAAATCTGAATATATACTTCCTTTTATCATCTTCATTTACAATATTGCAGCTTTTTAATAACACTGTAAAACTGGGGGAAATGATATAGCATATGAGAACGTATCAACCGATCCTTCTAAAGGAACTAATCATTTCATTAAATAAACTGACTCTAAACTGGCGTCTGATAATTTAATCTGTACTAAATTTTATTTATTTTTCACATATTTGAACCACCAATCTGCCTCAGAGAACTCTGAAATTAGATTCCAAAAGTATTCTTTTTGTTGTATTATGCTAGATTTGTTTTGAAAAAGGAAACACTTATTGATATCTTGAAAATTTGTGCTAATTAGGGTAGGTTTGCTCTGTATATATTAAAGCAAATGTTCTTCTGTCTTGAACACAACTGTATCTGAAAGATTTAATGAACATCTAGCACTTCTACCCCAGAAGTCACATAAGTACCTATTTAAGAGGCTCTCCTTCCAAGATAAATATTTATCAAGGTAAAATGGTAGCTGGGTGTTTGAAAATGATCTTTAAATGTTACATTTTTATGTGGTCCTGTAACAATATTCGTCAAACTATTTGTGCTGACATGCCTTACACAATTTATCAAGCAAACATTTCTGCCCAAAGGACAGTTTGAACATAAACTAAATCCCACTTGTGTGCTTCCTATTACTTTTAGAAATAAGTGCTGTAAATTCCTATAAGCCAGTATGATCAGGTACAGCACACAAGGAGCTTTACTATCTGGAATTTCAGAAACAAAAAGTAACAATTCAGATGTAAAAGGCAGCGAAAAAAGCAAAATGAATATATTGTACCAAGCCATGGTTTAATCATAATTTGCAGACTAGGTAACTATCTATGCTCACTTAATTCATTAAATACTGGTCTGTATGCTTTATAAGGTGCATGACTGAGTAATTAACATGCTACTTCAGAACTAAAAATATTATCACCTACCTGGATATATGAACCCAATCTATAAGCACAGGTGTTCGAATTTTCTTAGGACCTCTGTGAGGGATCCCCAGTTTAGATATCTGAAGACCAATTGCAGCTACCGAGTTAAGGTAGTGCATATTGAGAAGCTTGGCATTTTTTTAAAAAAAAGGAGTGGGCAACCAGTCTCTCACCAAATGTTCTTTAATTCTTGGGTTAACTGGCTTTTCACACAGTGAAAAGTAGGATATAACTATAAATAAGTAAAAA
Source organism: Hydrophis major (assembly GCA_033807585.1). Taxonomy (NCBI): domain Eukaryota; kingdom Metazoa; phylum Chordata; class Lepidosauria; order Squamata; family Elapidae; genus Hydrophis; species Hydrophis major. The sequence goes on from CM066328.1 coordinate 337,239,715, forward strand.
ACAAGGACAATCGTGTCCAACATATGGATTTCCTTTCTATATGAATTTTAGTGACATTTTTCAAGTTTATCTTTAGAATTCATTATTTTTATTTAAATGCATTTTTAATCATTCTTTATTGAAGAATTACATGCTTTAATTCTTAGTATTAACATTCTTGACATAATACACACTTGACATGCTATACACACTTAACATAAGGTATACACACACCATCTTATTTTTTAAATTTTTAAAGCATTTATTGGGTTTATTCAGTTTAGATGTCTTAGAAATGTTAAATAAACACATAAAGCATTGAAAAAATGGGGAAATGATAGTATTAACTTTCTTTTATAACAAAAAACCCATATAATAAACACAGAATTTAATTATATAATTAGCACTCAGCTTCTCAGCACTGACATTTGTAGAATTACATTATGCAAACAAATTTCACTTGTGTTATTTGCAAGGTTGAAATGTCTTTTGAGAGAAATATTAAAGTGTGGTAGTGATACAAGCTTCTAAGATTAAGAAAAAGAATTTCATATCAGATTTATGGAGGAGGCTAATCAAAAGAACTGTCCAAAACTGGGAAAATTAGAGTGTGGGCAAATCTTAATCCAAGTCAGGAATGAATCAACTAATTCTGTATGAATTAATGATGAAAGAATCTCCTCAGTATGTTTTAAATATATAAATTATAAGTCATTGTTACTCTGAACAATTATCATGTGGCAAATTTATTTTAAATGACATTATTATATCATATTCAAAGAGTGTATGATACGCTTAATCCAATTTTGCCCTCCTGTATAGATTATATGTGAACTTTACTCCAAGATTCCCAACTAATGTGATTGTTGTTGAGAATTCTGAGATTTGAAATCACTCATGTGGGATCTGACCAGGTTGATAAAAACTGAAACAGATTATCTCCAAAAATAACTTGCTGCTTCCGTGAAAGTTCCAACTACCAAAGTGCTGTACTTGATCAGTGTATATCATCTGGGGGTCTTTTACACCTACTTTTAACTCATCAGGAAGCTAGCTTATTGTTGCTCTTGCTACAAACTCCCTGTGTGCCACATTATACTGAAACTTAATCTAGGTTGAAGTGATTTTTCATTCAGGAAAGCCCTTAGCATGGTAAGTGAAAATGGTAATGTCAATATTGAGACTGATGTAAATGATAGGGTTTGAATAAATGAAATGTAGATCACTTTATTGGATCCAACTACATATGAAATTAGACAACTTGAAAACAAACTACAATGAAAACTGGTACATATTTATTAAGGCAACAGACTTTGAAATCCCAAAAGACAAGAATATAAACAGCAGGCATCAGTTAAAATCCTATTGCTTTTCAAGAAGCAGTGAACATTCTGTCACCTCTAACAAATATTTAAATGGTAACACAGAATACATGTTTTAACATTTCCTATCCTTCCAAGAAGGGAACAGTGAAATTCCCCAATTTCTTTCTCCTAAAAGCAAATAAAAGAAATGGATTGATGGGTAGAGCTGCAATGATAGAAGATGGACAAGATTAATCTTGAACAATTGATTAAGCACTACTGCAGTTCCAGTGTTTTAATGCAATGTATTCAACCTATCTATACCACTCAGGTTTTGCACTGTCAAAAAGGTTTATATCCAAATATGTATGTGCAAAGCCTATTATTCAATGGATAATTATACTAAAATAGAAAACTATTGCAAAATCCCAATAAAATACAAAATATTCTGTATGCAATGCCTTATCTTGTCTAAGATTATGCTGTGATAGGATTCACATTAGTTATAAATGAGTGAGAAGGCAATGAAGATAAACCAGTCACCTAATCAGATTGACAAATAATGCTACCTATGGAGCCACCAATGGAGTTTTGAAGGGAGATAGATGAAGGGAAGGACATAAAAAAGCTGAAACATTTTGTTGGAAGAAATATCCTTCGGGTTCAGTTCCAAGTGGGGAAAAAGACACTGGAAACCTGGAGGCTGTTTGGAAGGTTTAATGGTGGACAGGACCACATGGCCTGGAACCTTTGTTGGGATTTGAATTGGAACTTGTATTCTGATTGGTTGTCAGACTCCCATGAGGCCATGCAGGGGTAAGTCTGTGGGCTGTCCTGAGTTCCAAGCTTGGTTAAGCCTTGCTGGATGATGATGCACTGAAAAGGGCTTTTGGCAATTGCTATAGCTTTACCTGGAGATCTTTGTTATGTAAAGTATTCTGACCCAGGCCTTAACGGCCCACCCATTAAAAAAGGTGGGGGTGAGCTTCTACTTCTGAGGTGAGTTTCTCATTCTGAGTTTTTACTCTTTTTAGGGGAAACATTCTGCCTTTTTAATATTTCCTAGGATCTTTCAATTTTCTAGGAGAGGTGTGGGTGCTAACTTCCTACAATTTAAAAATGAGATGAGGATAGCGGACACATCTACTTAGAGAAATGAATCCCTTGGAAAATCTTTTAGATAAGTGTGAGTGGAACTGATGTTACATTTAACATATGAGCATTGTATGAGAAAGGGAGGACGTATATATAATTACATTTCTCTAGCGATGTTGATATATCTTTAAAGACAACTTATATAAAAAACAATGTAAGATCTATGTTATCTATGACTCCTTTGTTTTTAATATGTTTCTTCATGCACACAACTGAACTATCTCTAATTATTGGACAAATCAAACCAAAGACAGATTTACAGTGTAAAGTAACGTTTCTATATTAATAGGCTGTATTGGTTTTTTCCTGAACACATTCAAATCAAAAAGATTTTAAGCTTTTACATTTGCCTGACAATCCTTTCTCTTGGCAAAAGGTTTTGAATTTGTTTGCTTCTCTTTTTCCATGGGAACTGTTTGGTAAGTGCAGACATTAAAGCTGACAAAGCTTTGTCTGTGTTTTCCCTTTGCTTGGTTTCTGTGACTGTGTGTGCAGGCATGCATTCATTAACGTAATTCTTCAACCTTCAACAACAGGGCATCTTAAATGAGGGGGAGGGGAGGACCTCATAAATATTTAGATTCTCCTGTCTACCTTCCAAAGCAAAGGTGGGGGCGGAATGTTTGGTAAGGAGCTAGTCAGAGTTAATCTGCATGTGAACCAAAAGAAGATACAAAAGGATGAAAAGATGCTGGAAACTAGTATGCAAACCCACTATCTCTAGAGGGTTATTCATCTTATTCTTGTCAGCCCAGTCCCAGTCTCGCTGCCTAGTTGGATGCTGAACATGACCAACAGCTTTGCAAAGAGAATTTGGCAAGAGAAATTTGTATTTTGTTCCTCCATGTGAAGCACCCTTTCCTAACCTGCATCCTCCAGATGAATTGAAATCAGGATACACTGATTTGTCAACCAGAACTATCTATGATAGACAATCTAGGTTGTTTGTTTAAGGATTACAATTTGGGTATAGGTAGCAATTATACATCTTTTCCAAAAAAAAGTACCTTTGCTAGCTATGTTTCCCTTCCCCCCCCAATGAAAATTCATAAATGTTAAGATCCATTTAAATTCATGAATCTTAAGATCCACAACACTTAGAATGTTGAAAACAATTTATGGAAGTCTTATCATTTTATATCAGAATGGAAAAATTGAATAAAGCGTTCAAGGTATCTTAATAAAAGTGCAATTAAAATTTGCCCTTTATAGAAATTAGTATTTTATATAATGTACCAAGAACAATGAATAAGCAAATATTGTTTGGAAAATTAAAACTTTCTGGAAATGAAGTCAAATTATGCTTGAAGAATCTTTTTGCTGCACACTATCAAAAAGGTTTGTTAAATAGATGTTTTATCAAGAGAATTGGTGAAAAATTATTTAGTCAGGAATCCCTGTTTTTCAAACAATTGGATTGTTTTCCAGATTTTTCCATGCCATCAGATATATTGATATAACAACTTTTCATTCATGAGGGAAAGTGAAGTGTTTTGCTGTCTGGTGCCCTCCATTCCATCTTCTAGAATGTCTTTCTGGCTCTTGGGACATTTCTGGAAAACTTAAAAGATACTGTAAAAATAAAAAAGGAATTGTTGACCATCATTTCCTTTCTACACTTGGTCTCTCAGATATAATTGTGTGTTGTGTTAGAATCCTTTTGCAGAAAGTAAGGGAAAAAAAATCAATGTATAAGAGGACGAGTTCTAATCCTGTCTTAAGCATGAAACCAGGCTGGGTGACCTGGGCCAGTCACTCTCTCTCAGCCCTAGGAAGGAGGCAATGGCAATCCACTTCTGGAAAACTTGCCAAGAAAACTGCAGAAACTCTTCCAGGCAGTTGGCAGGAATCAAAAACTGATTCAAATAAAACACGCTAACAAACACAAAAAAACCTTATACAATCCATTAAATTTTATAGCTGATGTGTGAAATATAAAGAAAAATAAATATTACAGTAAATTTCAACATTTTTAAAGCTATTTTTTAAAAGAAACATTCCTCATTAAAAAGCTGAATATTCTGTACCTTTGAAAAGTTCAAGAAATATTGTTCCAGAGCAATGGTACTCAAAGTGTGGTCTGGTGACTCCTGGAGTCCCTAAGGCTATGTCCGGGTGGTGGTGGTGGTGTCTCAGTTTTAACTTCTAATGTAGTAAACATTAATAGATATAACTCACATAAACCAAAGCTCTTGGGGTTTTCATTCATTTTCAAGAATGCTGTTGTAGATTATCTATCTTTAAGATACTCACATAGTAGAAATCATTCTTTAAAAAAAAAAGAATGAACAGATAAGGAATTAGTTGGAGGCCTAGGGAAATAAAATTGCCACTCTACAGTATACTTGAATGATCAGATTTTTTAGCAACATAGAAAAACATATCAACAAGATTCCCACAATATACTGACTTTGGATAAGTGAAATGATCAAAATGAAGCAAGACAATACATGGTTCTGTACTTTTTAAACTCTGTGTGGATTGGTCCATGAATAAATGTTTCAAATATACCTAAAAAAAAGTAGATAACTCAGTACATGATGTAGCCCTCATGTACTAGCATAGTCTATCACTATTACTATGTCAGCTAACTGGTATGTTTTTTTAAAAGATGATTGCACACTAGAGCAATATTCTTTTTTAGTAAGTAAGAAAAGGAAGGAAGCTAAGAGAACAAAGTTATGAATTTGGTCACACCCAGGGATATGTGATCATCAGATTTGGTGCTAGTCACGTGGAGAACTGTTTCTCCTTTTGTTGCTATTTCAATGGGAAGAACAGACTAATCCCATGGCAATATGGGCAGTTGCCTAGTTAAGAATATTAAACAATACTTTTGTAAAAATTGGAATCCTCTTGAAAAGAAAATGAGAACAGTGTGGTGTCTGCACATATATAAGAAGTAAATCCACATGACCAAAAGTAAAATATGTTAGTAGTTGCACTAAAAAAAGCAACAAATAAGTAAAACACCTCGCTTCCTAAGTCATGTTTATTAATTAATCAGTTGAAGTCTGAAATATTGCTCCATTTTTCCACTTGACATTTCTTTTAACAGGGCAAAAGAAAGGGCAATGGAGCTGTGTCAAAGCAGACAGGATGAGATCAGCCCATTCGCTGTTAATTTTTACCTTTAAATCATCAGGCAATACCCCATAGTACTTATTAAGAAGTGTACTAAAGTCAATTGAAGGACTAAGAAAACAGGTCCAAGATTGGATTGTGTAGTTTTTAAGATTTGAAACTAGCAAGCAGTGGCAGCACATTTTATAAATCATGCTAAAATGGGGTTGCTTTATATGTTCTTTTAATTTTAATATATATGTTGAATACAGATATTCTCCAAAAGGAAAAAAAGGATCTGTTAATTCAGCCAAATTCCTTTTCTCCCACTCCTAAAAAACCCGTATAATCAATATTGACAGAAATTTGATTACTTTTTTTCCAAATTTTAGAATAAATGTTTAAATTAACAGTAATACTAACCATTAGTACACATATTAGGTCTTGGGAAAGAATGACACCATTCCGATTAAGAGTCAAAACAATTACATTTTTTCTAATTGAATGTAAAAAATAAACTTAAACCACTGGTATTGCTCCATGTGGTCAATTTTATCAATATCCTTGTTAAAATACAGGAAAGCTGACAAGGGAATTTGTTACTGCATTTTTATGCATCAGGTTTCAGTGAAACACTATCAATAGAACTACTGATTAAGCTTCCATGGGGAATAAAATCAGTTGTTAAACAAAGTGAGCCATTCTTCCAGATAGATGAGTGGCAGGTGCTTGGCAAGCCACTTTGAAATCAATTTTTATGAAATACAGGGCTAGCACTAAGCTACATCAATAATACAACTTAACTATTAGAATATCATCTCTTCCCTATCTTTTCATAAGTCCTTTCCTTTCCTTTCTTTTTTATTCAGTTTTGCAGAAAGAAAAGTCAGGCTGCTGTAAACGACACACTATTTATAAGGAGGATGAAAGTTAAGAATGCAGCGATAAAAGTTTTTGCAGGGGGCACGTAATGAAGTGCAAATGTGGGTATTTCGGAGGGAGGAGAAAAAGCACCTCTGGTTATTTATTTGACTGATAGCGTTTAAGTATTTAACAAGGGTAAAAAGAAAAAGAGCGGAGGCACGTTTTCTTTGCAGACAAACCTCGAAATCGGTGAAAATAAGGTGCAGATTCGGAAGTTAGGTCGGCCGACCCCTGCGGCCCTCCAAAAGAAATAATTCATTCAAGCTGCAAGTCGAGGCGGGAAGTCGGTTTCTGCAGATACTCGCGAGCACAGAGCCTCAGGCTTTCATGGGGGCTTCCAGACGACTGGAAGCCTCCAGCCCGACAGCTCAATTCATCTCGGTGGGATTTACTGAGGAGTAAGGCGGCTGGGATGCTATGCTAAACCTCCCTTGTTTGAAGAAGCGAGAAGGGAACGGCTGCGGCGGGGAGGCTTTTGTCTGGAATTCGGCTCCTTCCCGGCTAGTCAAGAAATCCCGAAGTTGGCTTTTTTTTTGGTAATATTAGCGTTTTCCCGCCTTTCTGCTCTGGCGGCGAAGCCCAGCCGGCTTCTTAAAAACCGCGTCAGCCCTCGGTGGAACTTCCCCTAGGAAAATGAACCTAGGTGGAGAGACGAGCCGGCAGAGGCACGTAAGACTTTCACGGGAGACCCCCCCCCCACAGGGCACCCACGCGTGTTGCCGCCGCGTCCAAGCCCTCTGGCGTGCAAAAGGAGAGGGGGAATGGCAAACAGACGGGAAGGAAGGCGAGACGCCGCTGCCCAACTTTCTAGCCAGTCTCTCAAGAAGTGCAACCGGCCGTGTCTGCACCGCCTGAGGTCCGGACCACCATTCGATGTAAAAACACTTCCCACCATTAAGCACTCGGACGGGGGGATTCCCCCCGCGTGCGGTAGGAAGACGCCTCCTGAGTGAATGGGTGAGCTAAACTTTGCACGGGGAAGCACCTACGGCTTTTCCGCGCCCAGTTCTGTTACCCTGCGGAGAAGCCGCCTTGCTCTTCCCAGTCGCTCTCCTCGACTGCTGCACGAGATAAACTACACGCGGGTAACCCCCCCCCCTTCTTGGTGCGCCTCCCGCTACTCTTCGGCTGTCTTCTTCCCTCTCCCTCTTGCGCAAGCGCACAAATGCTCACTTCGACCCCGCCTCTCCCATTTCAATCCTAAAACCTCAATGTAAGGGGCCGCGGGCCGGCGTGACACAATTGAAAACGCGCGCGGGCGGGCGCGCACACCCTCATGCGAATCGCGGGTGCCAAGAAAACGCAGCGCGCTTGCGCCTCTGAGGCAGCGCAACCAAATCTACCCCCCTCCCACTTAAGCACCACGTGACCGAGCCCCGCCCCAACACCGGATCTGTGAAGTAGCCCGGAGTTTGTTCAGTTTCTTTCTCGTACAAAATAAAAACAAAAAACCGGGAGGGCGGCAAACGGGGAGAGGGGGGGAAGGAGGGATCACGCGCACGCACGCACGCACGCACCTCGCGCGTAAAAGTAGTGCAAGGCGGGGGCGCGAGGACTCGGGGGCGCGCGCCATTCCAAAGCCCAGGCACATCACACGGGTGTAGGTGTGAGGGGCACGCTCCCTTCCGCTACACCTCCGGCCGTCAACCGAGTCCCCAATCAGTCACAGGCGAGCTGGAGGGGCGGGGCAGAGTGGATCTGCCAAGTGGCGCCGCTGCCGCCGCCACTACCGTTGCCGTCGCTGATTAACGGCCGCCCCGCCTCTGCTCCTCCGCTGGCCCCCTCCCTGCCTCTCTGTTTCCTCCCCTTCGCGCCGTCGTTGCTTGCTGCCAGCGCCGCCTGGACTGAAGCGAACTCCAGAGCGAACTGAAGAGGAGGCGGCAGGAGGAGGAGGTGAAGGCACCACGGCGGCGGCAGCGGCGGGGCTGAGAGTCGTCAGCCTCAAGCAAACGGCAGAAGCGAGAGGGGAGGGAGGCGAGGCGGCGCGGGAGACGAGGCGGAACTGCCACCAGCATCGGCGGTGGGAACAACAACAACGGAAGCACCGCCGGTGGCCGGGAACAGCCTTACAATACGCGGCGGCAGCAGAAGCAGCAGCGGGGACTCCTCGGGAAACAGCCAAGTCCGCCGCCCCTTTGCCTGCCTCCCCGCCTCCCTCCCCGCCGCGGAGACAGACCAGGGGGCAGCAGCGCCGAGAAGAGGGAGCCGCGACCGACGTCTGCGTGTGCGGCGAGGGAGAGGAGGGGGAACTACCGAAGACTGCACCGCTTTGGAGAAAGGCATCCAGTGGGAGCGGCGACAGGAAGCGGCAGCGGCGGTGGAGGAGGAGGATCACTGTACAGTCGGGGTTGTGGAAGAAGACTAGGGCGCAACCCTCCGTGGTGGCGGCGGCCGAGGAGAGTTTGGGGTGGCGGTCATCGAGTTCCCCCCTTTTATTTTCCTCCGAGACCCGCCGCGGCGTGCTGGTGGCTTCTTGGTTGACGAGACCCCCTTTTCCCGCTCTCTTGTTTTCCTAAGGGGGGGAAGAGGCCTCTCCCCCCCTCAGCCCACATAACACACCCCGTTTCTTCCCCGCCTGGCGTGCACCCAGTGCGGTGGTTGGACGAGTGCTGGTGCGGGCGCTCGCTCGCTCTCTGTTTGGAATATGGTTGGGGAAATGGAAACGAAGGAGAAGCCCAAGCCGAGCCCCGATTACCTGATGCAGCTGATGAACGACAAGAAGCTCATGAGCAGCCTCCCGAACTTCTGCGGGATATTCAACCACCTCGAGAGGCTGCTGGACGAAGGTAAAACGCAATTACAAAAACTCAAAACGGAAAACCCCCAACAAGTAACTCTTCTTTGTAGGTTGGAGGGTGAGGGGGAAAATGGTGGCCCCTGCCCCGGCCTCTCCGCGACATAGATCCGCTTTGCCCTTCCCGTTCCTATCCTGCAGATGGGGGTGGACTAGGCTTTGCGCCCCCTCAATGGCGTCTTTTGGCTTTGCCTCTTTGCCCATAAACAAAGAGAAGCGGGAAGTCTACACGCAGAAGTTTTGGCTTTTTGGGGAACGACGAACTCAGTACGTCGTTTTATTTTTATTTTTGGGTAGCTCCTTTTTAATCGACAAACTTGGGATATAAAATTATATTTTGTACAAGAAAAAAGTTGGGAGAGGAGAAAGTTTTTTTTAAATGGGATTATAGCATTTTGAGTTTTTAAATCTTCATGGAAAGTATGAAAGGCAAAGTAGGCCCGATAGTACGTTTATGAAATACTTTTAAGTAACTTAGTCTTTCAGCCTAAACTGTACATGGCTGATTTTTATTTTGAGGTTGGGCGGAGGGACTTGAAAAAAACTGGAGAAACTTGAGGGCTCAGTTTTTATTCAAAATTAGGCTGGTTTTTGGCCTAAAAGGACGAAAAAATGTTCGATCTGCGAATAAATATTAAGAACTTTATTAGCTTTTACCCTGAAAAACATATTGGGTGATTCTCGATTTGATTATCAAAAGCCAACGCAAAAAATGTTTTGGGAGTCTCTACCCGTTGGTAGTTTTAGGCCGTGTGCGTAATCTCGATCTCCTGCCTGTAGTTAGTTGATTTCCAAGAAGGTGCAGAGTTAAGTAATTTTGCAGACCAAAGTGTTTGCAGATTTATGTTTCCGCCAAAAATCGCTAAGTGTTGCGATTTTTTTAAAAAATATTTGGTTTGAGAATTCAGCTAGAAATGTCATAAACAGTATCTTCTTAAATCTAAACGTTTTGAACTATATGTTCAGTATAAATTAGAGTCAAAATCTACTTCAAAAAGTCTTCTTGAAACTTCCATATTTTAAGAAGATAAGGGGGAACTTGGTGACTATCAGCCTCACCATTTGTGAATTAGACTTGATAGTGCTTTTCAGGTTCCATTTGAGATGATTTAATCTTTTTTGTCCGGGAAGCATATTACAGCTGTAACTGAAATGTGACATGTTTGAAACATTTTTTCAAATAGTAGTTGATCAGAGTGTGTATTTGGCTAATTCTAGTTTAGATGAAAGTTAATAACATACCCTGATATTAAGTAAAGAAGTTTGAGTATTAACATTATATGGGAATAGTTTAGTATAAATTTGTCCTTGCAGTTCCTTTTAAAAAATAATTGTTTTTAACCACAACGCTAAGAATGACTTTAAACATTTCTGGAATCATCATAGGGGAATGAATAGTACCATAATAAATCTGTAAGAAGAGCAAATGAGAATATTTTTGGTGTGCCTATTTCAAGAATATATTAAGTCACTGAATCTTTTGAATGTTTTTGAAGGCTTTGAGCTGTCAGTTTTTTAATAAGTCCAAAATAAGGACTGCGAAATCTAATAATTCAAAAGTCAAACTGCCCCAATATACATTTTTTTCCATATTACTGTTTTTTGTTTGTTTAGGTAGCCCCTTTAAATCCTGTTTTCTTGTTTGCATTGGCTTCTGGATGGAAGAACTGCAAATGTTGAAAACTTTCTGGAATGTTAAAAAATGTGCTATGCAAATAAGTGATTTAAATGTTTTAAGAGATGAACACTAAGGGGCGCTAGTTCTTTCTGAAAAAAAGATTAAGATGGTTTTAAACATTAATATCAAAATCAGTGTATTTGTGCTGTATTTAAGACAAGAAATTTAAGTTTAAAACACAAACACATTCACATATTTTGCTTTTTGTTGCTTAGATTAGTGATATTTCTTTCCTATAAAATATTGCAAAAAGTTTATACAATTGGAAGATGTTAGGAAGAACACATACACTGTTATCCAGTATCACTCACAAATAACTTGTTTTACAGGAATAATTTTTTTTCCTCAAGAGATCCTTAATGGTGGAGGTTTTTTTGAAGATTTACATTTTTTGGAAAGCTAAAGACTAATAATATAATACTGTACTTATGTGAACAAGCAGGGGGAAAAGTAAAATACAAAATTCACTAATTCTACAATTTTCACTTCATGCTATGGGTATTTACACTAAATTATCAATATTTGGTTAGCTTATTTAAAGCTTAAAATAAAAAAAAACATACATCATTTTAATGAAATCCTTATACTTATTGAAAAAAATGGATATTTTTCATATTTCCAAATTCTTAATATATGAATGGATGTACTTTTGAAGGAACATAAACATTTTCTGTTATACACCTTTTATATTCAAAAGTAAAGGAAAATAATAAAGATTTTCATTGTTTAACATAATTATAGCTGTTTCTATAAATGGATAAATATATTTAGTTGCAAAGATTTTTAAAAATGAAGCAATTTCTATTGGTTTACAGTAGCCTATAGAAAGAAGAGGAGGAGTTTTTTTGAGTTTAAAGCTATAATTCTATCAATTCTATCTTAAAATTATTTAAAGCATATTTTAAAGATAAAACCTTTTCATTTTTGAAAAGAGAAACCTGTTGATTTCCATTTTCTTGTATCCTTGTGTTATGAATATCTATAAACTGAATATTACATTCTGGTCAATGATCCAAATCTTTCTTGGCAACTGACAGAAGATACACACATAGAGAGAGCAAGAGAGAGAGAGTGCTTTATGTATATGATATTCTTAATTAAAAAAACACTGTCTTAACTGGGCTTCCAAGTTACTTTTTTCAGTAAAATCATCAAGAAATTGCTATATTACATTTACAAATTTCTCCCCAGCTTTGAAGTATGAGTGATGAATGTTTATTTTTCATAAATTGTAATTTAAACATGTCCTCTTGACCTGTAGTATATATTTATTAAGCTTAATCTATAACTATACTCACTTGCACTGATAACTAACGATATATAATAAAAAACCCTTACCGTCTAAAAATAGGATTTTAAAAAATTATATGGCTGTTGTGTGTATTAGCTAACATTCATTATAAATTATTTAAAATTGGTTTGAAAAAATGTAACCCTGAAATTTTATTATGAATGAATCATAATTAAATGATACATTATGCAAAAAGGGGTCATTACCTTGAGTATACATTTGACAAAGACTAAGCAATCAAAATGACATGTTGCAGCAATTTTTCAATTTGATCCAACAGTCCAATTTTCAAACAAGTATATTGGTACCACATTATTACAGATCTACTACATGTATAAATTCATGCAGCCCATTTTCAGCCAATTTCTAATCCATTAAACTGGAATTAATTCAGTTTTCAACGAAATATTGATAAGAGGCTAAAGTTTCCAAAATGTTCTAGATTTCTCAGCACTTTTATCGTATGTGAATTCTACAATGTAAATTAATAGCTGTAGGCAGCCATTTTTAATAATTCCTGAAACAGCTAATACTAAATTAGGTAGTATGTTACTGAGTTTGAGATATTTTACTTAGAATTTTTAATTTTCTAATCTATAATCTATAAAACACAACTAGTAAGTCAATAGATAACAACTAGAAATTCCAGGGAAAATATACTTAAGAACAGTACACAAGAGTTAACATTAATTATGTTTCAGTCTATTACAGAAACTTTCCTTATTGCTAATATTACATATTACAGTACTTAAATATATTACTGTCAGTGAAAAATCCACAAGATTTCCTTAGCATTTTGTTCTTGAAATTTTCTTCTATTATATTTTTATATTTTATATTATTTAATATATTTATATTTGTATATTAGTTCATTTACTGCACAAGAGAATTTGTCAGGTATATGCAAGCATTCTGGAAATAAGTATTTTATCCCATTTAAGGCATTTATGTTACTTTCTAATACTGCATTCAAGAAACAATCTAAATGATTTCCCTTGTGACACGATTTCTTTGGTAGAATTGTTAAATGAGAGAAATAATATATCTCAGTTAACATTTGTGAAGAGTTCTGTAGAAACATACCTGTATTAAATGTAACATACAGTGGGTAAGATTTCATTTTAAAGTTGCAATACCCAATTAAATGTGTTTTTGTAGAGATTTCATGTTAAGTTGTAACTTATCACCTATCAATATATATTTATAAAATACAGAATTATTATAAAATTCATGTAGGTATTTGATGTGCAAGGATATGATTTTTTTCTTGAGGTATATCAGTAAATTTTATTTATTTGAAAATAGTACCTAGATGTGACTTTCACAACAGCAAATTATTTCCAGTGTTGGTTTAATAATAGTGGAAAGTCTTGTTAGTCTGTATTCACTATAATATTGTATATGATAACTTCCTTTGGGTTTACAGAGGCTTCAGGGTTTTTAAATTTTAAAGCTAAAACCAGCATTTTGGAAAGACACTGAAATTATGTATAATTTGAAAATGGCTTCATTAAACCCAAATTATGTATTGACTAATTTCATAGGTAGTTTCTGATAAAGTTAGTAGTTACTTACCATAGAGCTATTAAAAAACGTTTAATGATTTTTTAGCACTTTTGGTTGAAAGTAAATAAAAGTGGTTTCTTTTTTATAAGTTCCATGTAATGTAGAATATATAAGTTTATAACAGTAATGGCAATGCATTTTAAATTGATATAGTTTACTGCAAACTATGCTCTTGCATTTCAAAGTGAAGATTGGTGGATCAATGGCTTATTCATATGTTTCCAACTTTAAGATACAAAATATTTAAAGTTCTCACTATATAATAAATTTTAATTTTTAATAGCTTAACATCAGATATAATAATATACTATACAAAAACAGGGTTAGATTAGTTTATCATATGAATACTTAATTTTTTTTTATAAGGATTTTTGAAAAGATTGTCCTGATGAATTTAAGATGAATATAAATTTATTTTCCTGATTTGATACACAGATCATTTGATATGTTTGTTAGCTAAGAAAATACAACCTTTACCTCTTACCCTTAGATACATTTCATGTTTTAGTTTATACAGTAATAGGGATGGAAGAAACAATAAAATATACTTTTTATGAGGAAACAACTGAATAATTTGTCACACCAAACTCCTTAATTCTTAAAACACAGATGACTAGGTTTTGGCTGAGATTGAGAGTTGTATCTGTATCTGGGGAACCTTCACTGAACAGCAATCAACCATGCCATCCAATGGAGGGAGGAGACTTTTTCCAAAAGCCTCTTAGTTGCTCATGACTTACAAGGGGAGGAAGTTAATGATAATTGAGCATTAAGTATCAATGAGATTGCTCACTATTTGGATGAAAGATTAAGAAGGATACCAATATTATAAATTACACTAAGAAATTAAACACATTCTGGAAGAAGGCAATATTGAACCATTACATAGTTGCATCTATTTAATCATTCACAGTTGACTCAACTCTGATCTTAACCTTTTTTGTTTAAAGTATGATAATAAGTTGGGGAAAAGAAATTGTTAGGATAAAAGACTTCACTGGGCATTCTCAAGCGTTTCATGCTTGAAACATCAATTTGGTTTCTACCCATTGTATTTTGATATAGATATTGCTTTGAATATCACTATAGTGGTATATTGCTAAATAGAACGTATGAAGGAACTAAGTACGTTATTTGGTACTGTGTGTCTTTTCTGAATGAGCTACAGGAAATTTAAAATACTATTCATAGTTTTTGAAACCATTAGATTTTAAAGTGTGGATTTGTACTTGAATGCAGTTTTATAGACAGAATGTGAGAGAAGCAATGTTTGTTTAAATCTTTTTCATCTAGAATTGTGATTGTTGGCTTGCTTATTCAGCCTTCATAGAAGAATTAAAAAATAAATCAGAAGATTCTTGTGAAGTATGCAGACTTTTCCCCAGAAATGCCCAGCCTATGTAATGTGAAAAATGTCTATTTGTTTATCCTTTTTAAGACAGTTTTTTGAATAGCTTCCAGAATTTTTATTACATTACTCTTATGGGAATAAAAAGTAACTTTATAAAGTCTTAACTGCATTTTTCTAAAAGCCTCCTATAAACTTAATAGTCTGCATTTCCAATTGCATATTTAGTCTTTGTTGTATAGAGATGGAAGTCTGTTATGTTTTAAATTATATAAAGCAGTCTAGTGTAGAAGAAAAAAGAAATCTGCCTTTCTTTACCAACTCCTTGCATTGCCAAACTGATTGTGGAGAAAATGATTTCTCAAGTTAGAGTAAAGCCCATTGTTGTCTATACAGAATAATTTCATTCTTCCTTGTTTACTAATATTGAATTTGAACTCAAATTTAACACGTTTGTCCTTTAAAGCAAGGGTCGCCAACCTTTTGGACCTCAGGGACTACCAAACTCATAATTTTTGATCCCAGGGACCACTAACTGGTTCTGTGGGCATGGACTAATTTGTGGGTGTGGCTTAGTGGTCATGTGACTGGCTGGACATGGCTTGTATGTAAATATTATAAATATTTATATAAATATTGAATTTTTTATAAAAAAAAGAGCAACTTTTACCCAAAATCAGGCAAAGCAGGCAGATTGAGTTGCTCACAGAGTCACAGATTCATTCAGAAATCTATCTATCTGCCATTGGCTAGCTCAGTCTGTCACATAAAATTTGCTAGCAAGCAAACTCACAAAATTAATTCACAAGACACCATGCATGTAAATATTGAATTTTTTATTTTTAAAAGAGAGCAACTTTTATCCAAAATCAGGCAAAGCGGGCAGATTGAGTTGCTCACAGAATCATTAAGTGATCTATCTATCTGCCATTGGCTAGCTCACTCTCTCAAATTTGCTTGCCGTGAGTCTGCACTGAATTTGCTTGCAGGCAAACTTTCAGTCCTAAGGGAGATTCGGCTGTACTTTTAAAAGCAGAGCTGAAGATCTAAAGACTAGCTAGAAAGCAAGAAATCCAACCATTATCTGCTTCCTAGCTAATCTAAATCTCCCGGCACAGCAGAACAGATGATGGTCAGAAAAAGGAAAAATAGAAATTTAGCAGGCAAGTTTGCTGGGTAAGGAGTGAGTGGGTAGGAAGGGTTCCCGCGGGCCATGTGCGCGGAGCAGCCTTGTGTTTCTAATACAAGGTAAGAAATCCTAGTGGCATAGTACTGCAGGCTAATAATTCTGACTGGCTCAAGGTTGATTCAGCCTTCCATCCTTCTGAGGTTGGCAAAATGAGGACCCAGATTGTTGAGGACAATATGCTGATATTGAAAATAGGGTTATTATTGCTATTATTGCTATTAGTGTTTGAAATGCCAGAACTTATGATTGTGACCAAATTCAGTCATATCTAAGTTAAAGATAAAATTAAGTTTTAATTTTTATTTGTTCATCCTTGTCCATAAATCTATTATTTCTACTATTGAACATACTCTCTTGCAGAGTAACTCAACTGCTTTCAGTTCAGTTGTTTTAAATTGAAAAAAAAAGTGGTGAAATTTAAAAGTCCTGTTATATTATTATTTGTAAAACATAGTTACATACATCACTTTTTATTATCTGTATATCCCCCATTCAAGGACAATTGTTGGGAGACTGACTCCATATACCAGGGGTCTCCAACCTTGGCTCCTGGAAGCCTGGCGGACTTCAACTCCCAGAATTCCACAGCCAGCTGGCTGTGGAACTCTGGGAGTTGAAGTCCGCCAGGCTTCCAGGAGCCAAGGTTGGAGACCCCTGCCATATACTGTAGTTTTCTTCCTGACATTACAAATTGAGATGCTCAAATGCTAATTAACATTGATCTGTATCAATTACCTACAGTGGGACCTACAGTGGGACAAACACATGGGAATGTAGTGGATTAAGGGATTTCCTCTAGATTATAAAGGATTACTGACTCCGAGCCATGATAATTGCAAATTAAAAAACAACGACTGTTATGGTATGGCTGTCATTTTTTATCGCTCACAAATACTTACAAATGATGACTGCAATTTTACAATACACTGCTGAATTGAAAGAAATTGTGTAGATACAACTTCCATATCATTAGAAATATCTTGGGAGATATAAATATAATTTAAGAGCGACTTTAAGATATGACACCAAGTTGGAGGTATATTCCTCACCACCATCACCAGCAACCGTAGAATGAGAATGAGGCACTACAAACTAAACTGAGAAAACCAAGATTTTAGGAATGTACTATTATGGGAATGTAGAATGTATGTTTAATATAAAATGTACTTGAAACTCACTAGAAACTAATTCCTGAGATTCTCCAAAATTAGGGCCAGGTTATTTTATATATAATAATAATCATCTAAATCAGGGTGTCAAACTCGATTTTACTGAGGGCTGCATCAGGGTTGTGTTTGACTTGGGGGGGGGGAATTTAACTACTCACTATTAAAATGATAATTATTTCAGCCTTCCACTGGACAATACAAAGTAGTTTAATTTGTATTAATATGTTAGGCCCAAAAGGAGCAACACCTAACTGACTTTGACTCATCCTGAAAAGCTAAGCAATTCAGTTGGAGATGATCATGGAATCCCAGGACTCTATACTATACAAGATTTTTTTTTTAAAAAAGCCAGGCACCTTTGGCAGAATATTTTGTAGTTACCAAGCAGAATAGATGAGTAAGAGGTAGATTACTATAAAGAACCAAGCTCAATAAAGTATTTAATGGGTTTGCAGTTTCCAAATAATGGGACCCAAACCAAAAACAGGATTTCTATTACCAAATATCCAATAAAGTGTAACAAATATCTAAATTGAGCTTTTGTGATTCCACCAGGCTCCAAAACAGTGTTCCTATCAAGAAGATTCAATTTAATTATTTAAACTATAATTCATTCAACAATTAGAAACATCATACAAAATTTCTAGTGTCTAGTAAATGAACATTCTTCTCATTTGCTATAAAAGTGAAAGTGATGGTTACCAGATTGATTTTGGAATATGTGCAGTCTTGTTCTCATATTAGAAACTACAAAAATGCAATAATAAAACAATATGATTAGAAGTTTATCTCTTTGTTACTTTCATTTTTTTACAAAATGCTAAAAGAGTTTGTAAACTGATTTTCATTATTTTTAATAATTTTATTTTTACCCGTGCTATCAAGTTCAACATGCTATAACACAATTACTACTTTAGGCTTAATATGTTACATGAATTAATCATTGTAGGAGCCATGGTGGTGCAGTGGTTAGAATGCAGTTCTGCAGGTTAACTCTTCCCACAGTCAGGAGTTTGATCCTGACTGGATCAAGGTTGATTCAGCCTTCCATCCTTCCAAGGTCAGTGAAATGAGGATCAAGATTGTTGAGGTCAATATGTTGACTCTGTAAACCACTCAGAGAGTGCTATAAAACACTATGGAGTGGTATATAAGTCTAAATGCTATTAGGGTTTACGACCAATGTTATAGCTTAATGCTTTGGACATTCCCTACCAGTTGCTATTTAATTAAAAACATTCTTAAGCAAATCATATCATAGCATAATATATGAATTCCACTTAAATAGAAGATTTCACTATAGTATTTAATTCCAGTTTATGATACAAAATGTTTACATATATAGTAAGCCTGCAAGAAGGTAGGGGAATGTATTCAATAATGGCCTCTAAACACATCTTTTGCAACATACTGCACATTTTCCAAAATCAATTAAGATGCCCCAGGAAAACCTCTCAAATGTATCTGGGTGGTATATAGTGAGATGTGATAAGGTAAAGGGAAACGCCTCTCTCCCTCTTTTTCTGAAAGATGTTTTTCCATCTAGCCTTCATTAAGATTCCATTCATATGCATTTTTATCCCCAAATTTATTCTGATTGTAATTGGAACTAGTAAATATCTATGCCCAAAGGTTAACCTGTCTACTTATTATTATTTGGAATCATACATATTTTCAGGAAGACCCAAAATGTTTACATCTTCTGAACTTTGTAACTCAAATCTTCCTTCATCCTTGTCCATTCTTGTTCCCAAATACCTTTTACAAATATATTGCTTGTTCCTTGTTTGTTAAATCATTTTTGTGCATGATTTAAGATCTTTTACTGCAAAAGAGGCAAATTGCAAGACATATACGGATATGTGTTAATTTAAATGAATCAGAGAATTTATTTATTCATTCATTTATTTATTTCCACCTTCATTATTTTTATAAATAGCTCAATATGACAAACATATCCAACACACTTTTCTCCTATTTTCCCCTTAAAAACCTTCCTGTGAAGCGAGTTTGATTAAGAAATAATGACCAGCCCAAAATCATCCAGCTGGCTTTCATGGCTTTCTAGCCTAGTGCCTTAACCTCTACACCACTTACATTACAATAAACAATTAAAAGCCTGTCTTACATCTGAAAAATAACTTCAGTGCTATGGAACATACTTCTAAATCCTAAAACTTTTGGTAAGGGCCAAGAAACTTATGGGCAGCAATGTAAGCCGAGTAACTCCTGATTAAACTGCCCTGTCAATTTCCTGAACGACCAAAAAATGTATGCTATACATTGCATGTGATCCAGTCAAAACAAATGTAGTTCTAGTTGCTGTAACACTGCTACCTTACTTGTAACAGAAGCTATAATACTACAACTATTCAAATTACCATCTTACTCAAATCCTATGCAAATTCAGGAGAAAACAATAAACTTCCATTGTTCTAATTATATAAGCCAAAATTCATCCTAGCAATATCATTAAATCTGGAGATATTCAAGTAGTAGTCAAGATGTTGGACTGGTTGGATGTTGGAGATCCTGGTTTTATTTCTCCTTGATCCATAGAAAAGCAGTACATAACTTTGAACTAGTTATCTTGGCCCAACTTAATCCAGAGAAGGAATATTATGTGTTCAGCTTCTAAAAATATGGGATTAAATGTATTATTACAAAAATAACTATGTAAATCTGTAGACAAATATAAATGAATGTGTTCAAGCCTTTAATTCCTCTCTCAGAAGAGAAGCTAATTCATTATTTAATTTTTTAGAAACAATTAAGATTTGTAGTCAGAATTAAATTATTGTGCTTAACAGTTTCAGATGTAGTTAATTTTTAAAGTGTTAGCTAGTAATGTTTTATTTGAATAGGGCTAGTTGGATATCCCTCGTTATTCACTTTTGAACTAATGTTTTCTTAGAACTGCACCACTAACTTCAAGGAAAATTATTCCAAAATAATTCCTATATGAGAGTGCAACCCAAGTAATCATTCCCCAATGATTCCTCTCAGTCCAATCTACCTTGGAGTCTTGCTAGAATTCTGGGTAAAATGGAAAAAGGAGCCATGTGCCTTGCATTGCCTTGAGTTCTTTACAGCAGTGGTTGCCAACCAGTGGGCCACGAGAAAATTTTGGTGGGCCACAGAGAAATGTCACCCCCAGAACACCCCCACAAAGCAATTAATCCAGGCTGCGCAGAAGAGAATATATTCCCCCTAAATAATACTGGTGAATAACATTTAATTTCCTTTTGGATTAAAGTTAGCAGTGTAAATTATATGATCATTTAAAATTTTGACTGTGGCATTTCAACTGCCAAAAAAAATCTTTTAAAATATGTTCAGTATTTTTAATGTTAAATTTATATTTGCTTAGACTAATTGAATGCTGTGAAACTAGGCAGTTTATTGCATTATTGGAAAAGTATGCTTTTATGAATAGATGCTACTCGTTGAAAACAACATGTTTCAATTAATGGAATTATTTAAACATTATTAGCTTCATTAAATATATTTTATTTGAATCCTGACAAAGTTTGGGATTTTCAGGGATTAAGACTACAATATAAGCATGATCACATACAGTGAAGTCATACAATTTTTTAAAGAAACTCTTGAAGGAATTGAAGTAATCGTGAGTAGTCCTATGTACTTGTAATATAAATCGAATATTTACATAGGAAACTGTGTAAATAATTGTACTGTCTTTCCCAACTCAATGTTGTTTCTTTTATGCACAAAAAGTATAGATACTTATTAAAATAATGGCTGTAATTGTTTCTTTAATCTTTAATTGACTGTGGAAATATTTGTCATTTTATTATAAAATTAAAAAAATGTTAAACAGCATCTTAATAAATGAACTTTTGGTAATTAAGTATGTTGACATTAGCTTTAGATAAGGACTGTCAAGATTCCAGTTGTGTATGATTCAGTTGTATATGATTTTTATTGCCAGCTTTCATTATAAGCCATAGTAAGAAGTACAACTTGTAGATCCAGAGCTCTGCTCAGTTTTCAAAAATCTTGTAGTCAAAAAACTTTTGCTACGTTAAATTACTTAGTTACTTAATTTACTTGGTTAAATTAAATTGTTTCCTGGCATTGTCCACTTACTGAAGTGTGGAGAATGTACCACATATACACAGACAAAGCATTTATGATCTGATGTTCTGCTATTTACTAATCAAAAGGAAAAATTGATTTGGAGGAACTTGTGTATGTTTAGATTGTTTGCTGATACTAGATTACAAATGTCTGTCTCTTTTGACTGAATCCAAAATCAGTCTACTTCTATTAGCTTAATTAGAATTTCTCCCATCCCTTCCTTTCAGGCTTCCCAGTTTCTGTGCAGCAGATGTGACAAATTGTGAATGTGTAGTATAAGGAAGAATAATCTGATTTTTATCAGAACTAGACAACCGATGACCTGTTGGATCATCCTTTCTGAGATATTTCTTTACTAGATTCCTCGATGTCTTGAACAGTGAGATGTAATGTATTACCTTCAGTAAAAAAGTTGGACTACATTCAGAAATATATTTGTCTGGAAAATGCCCCATGTTGAACTGTTAGTACAGTCAGCATAGGAAATGTTTTATGACATTTAATGTTAGGTCATATACTGTTTTATGATCATTTTTATGTCATAAAAAGTTTTATAAAGTTATCAAATTTCAAAACTGTGGGTATCCAGGATTTTGGGCGCATTCTGTAAGTTAGTCCATTTGAGGTACCTTAATTCAAAGATTGTTTCCCTATGTTGCATTGTTTCACCCAGTTAAAGGTTAAAGGAACAAAAGTTTGAATGGTATATGTAGATACAGCATTTTACAGCCTTATATAAACAATGAAGCGTCAAACATAAGTGCACTTTTTCTATAAATGTTTAGTGCCCTGACTAGTTAATAAATTGTGTTGTAAATAATTAAATTGTGTCATTTTGACAGGTAAGTTCAATAAAGAGACGAATACTCCCTATGCTACTGCACATCAGATCTTGCCTCTGCCCTTCATGAATAAAGTCTGGTAAAATAGTTTTCAACCTTTTAGACAATATAGTTGTATACAATTTATAGTCATCATTCTATAAAAAATATTGGTTGATAACTGTGTTGAACTCAGCTCTTGGGCCATTTTAAGTATTAATGCTATATTAGCCTTTTCCAGCTATCAGGAGTCTATAGGAGTCTATAAAATACTTGTTAGTTGTAAAAGTTCAACTTTAAAGTGTTAAAAGTAAGAAACTGCAGCCCATCTGCACCAGGTGCCTTTCCTCTTCAAGCCTTTTTAATAGTTTCACATACTCACCTGATGGTCCATTCAAAATTTGTCTCTGATTCTCCGTTATCTTCAGTAAATTTGACGAATGGGATATTCTTGTGAGAGTTCTTGAATATATGAATCTTGCAGGTAATTTTGTTAAATGGATAAGATTTATACTTCACAGAAACCTTCCTCTCCCCCCCCAAAAAAGTGGAGAACTGAGAAAACTGAGATAAAAAATGGGACTACTTTTGTTCATTTTCATTCTTGAGGTACTAAAAAGATAAAAAAAGATAGAATCATAGGTTAATTTGTCTGCCTGCCTGCCTGCCTGTCTCCCAGCTTAGGAGTTACGGCCTTGAATGCTCCTAGCATTACTGGAACCACTTTATTGCCCACATCTTCTCTAGTTCCTCCTTCAGTCCTCTGGTATTTCTTCAGCTTCTCATACTGCTTCCTGATATTGCTGTTACTTGGTACTGTTACATCTATCACCACCACTGTCTTCTGATCTTTGTTTATTACTATGATGCCTTGTTGATTGGCCAGTATTTCTATTTAGAAGTCCCACATGATCTTATCCCTGTTATTCTCCATAACCTTCTGTGAAAGAGGGTCTAGTCCAGGGGTGGGCAATTAATTTCTGTCGGGGGCCACATGGAAAATCAGATCTGTGTTCGAGGGCCGAACCAATTTTATAAAAGGCCATTATAAAGGGCCCATCATAAAATGCAGCAAATTATATATATATATATATACATATATATATATATATATATGTTTTCTGAGGTTCTCGCGGGTATTTATATGTGGGTTTTTGGTTATTCGGGTTTTCTCCCACATAAGATTGGAATATATATATATATATGTGTATGTACATGTATATGTATATGTATATATATAAATAATATTATATATAATTTGCTGCATTTTATAATGGGCCCTTTATTTTATACATATATTATATTCTTATTATATAAGAAAAAGTAACACCGCGGCTGCTCCTGCTACTACTTTCCACGCTTTCCAAACGCGAGTCCCAGGAGAGAACAAACAGCAAACCGCGCTCAGGGGCATCCAAGCCCACCTAAAGCTCGGCTGCTGCTGGTGGAGCCTTGCCCTGCCTTGGTGCCCCGTTTCCTGGCTTGGCGGTCCTGCTCGGGTGGCACTTTAAAAGCCCTCCTCCTCGCGTACGTGCCCAATGAGCCGCTCATCACGACAGTGGCTCCCAGCACCCGAGCAACTTCCCAGCAACTTGCAGCTTGCTTTTTCCTCTCGGGCGCTCGCGCCTGGCCCCAAGCCGCACAGTAGAGGGGAAACCCGGAGCGCCGCCGGGTCGCCTCCAAGCAGCCCGCCTGCCGGGCAGAACCCTTCCTGCTCATCCCTCGGGTGTCTGCCTCGTTCCTCTCTCAGTCGCTATCTCGCTCCTCCACCAGCCCAGGAAGAAACTGCTTCAAAGAAGCCGGCAGGGTGGCTTCCTGTCAGCGCAGCTCCTCCGAAGTGCCCGTTCACTCCCACACAGCCGCCCACGGTTCAATCCAGTGCTCCGTTCTGCCTGCCTGCCTGCCTGCCTTCGTTTCTGGTTGTTTCGGCTGAGAATAATAACTATTCGCCTCTTTTTGCCTTTCTTTTCTGGGCTGGTGGAGGAGCAAGAGAGCGACTGAGAGAGGAACGAGGCAGACACCCAAGGGATGAGCGGGAAGGGTTCTGCCCGGTGGGTGGGCGGGCTGCTTGGAGGAGGCGACCCAGCGGCACTCCGGGCGGCCCGGGGCCAGGCGCGAGCACCCGCGAGTTAAAAGGAAGCCGAAAGGGCTTCCAAGCTTAAACTTTGCACAGTGCAGCGGAGAGGAAACCCAGAGCATCGCTGGGTCGCCTCCTCCAAGCAGTCCGCCCAACCGCCCACTGGGCGGAACCCTTCCCTTTTCTCGGTGGGAAGACGCTCCAGCCTGCAAACTTTGCCTGTGCAAAGTTTAAGCCTAGAAGCCCTTTCGGCTTCCTTTTAACTCGCGGGCGCTCGTGCCTGGCCCCGAGCCGCGCGGCGGAGGGAAGCCTAGCGGGTGGGCGAGCTGCTTGGAGGAGGTGACCCGGCAGCGCTCTGGGCTTCCCTCCGCCGCACGGCTCGGGGCCAGGCACGAGCACCCGCGAGTTAAAAGGAAGACGGAAGGGCTTCCAGGTTTAAACTTTGCACAGGCAAAGTTTGCAGGCAGGAGCATCTTCCCGCCGAGGAAAGGGAAGGGTTCCGGCAGGCGGGTGGGTGCGCTGCTTGGAGGAGGTGACCCGGCCGCACTCCAGGCTTCCCTTTGCCGCGTGGCTCGGGGCCAGGTGCGAGTGCCCGCGAGTTAAAAGTTAAAAGGGCTTCCAGGCTTAAACTTTGCAAAGCGTGGTGGAGGGGAAACCCGGAGCGCCGCCAAGTCTCCTCCTCCAAGCAGCCTGCCCGCTGGGCAGAACCCTTCCCTTTCCTCGGCGGGAAGACGCTCCTGCCTGCAAACTTTGCCTTTGCAAAGTTTAAGCCTGGAAGCCCTGGAAAAAAAAGGGGGATCGGCGGGAACTCACCTTCGGAGAGGTCACACTTGAAGGTGATGTCAAACTCTCAGCCGAGGCCTTTGCAACGTTCTTTTCTTTCCTACTCCGAGAGCGCTCCGCACTGTTTTGCAGCCTTGGGGGCCATGTGGCGCAGGGCAATACGCCATACCCAGCAATTTTTTTTCGGGGCGGGCCGGATTGGACAGACCAACGGGCCATAGTTTGCCCACCCCTGGTCTAGTCCATACATTATGCACATGTTCCTGTATACTGTGCCAGTTACTTGGTTGTGCCGTTAGGTATGTGCTGTTCCTACCTGGATATTACACCTTGCCACTGTATTAGACTGTCTCTGAGGCTTCTCTGTACAACCTGCATTTTAGATCCTGTCTAGTGTGGTAAATATTTGCTTTGGTAGATCTGGTGCTTAGTGGTTGTTCACATGTTGCTTTAATAAATGCCTGTGCTGTCTTTTAGTAGGATTTCCCAGTTTCTGCCACCTCAAATATCTGTTTATGGTACATCTCATTCAAGATCTTGTCTCCATGGCAGTTCCTCTAGTTGATCTTTCTCCCATGTCTGCTGCTGCCTCAGGCATTCTCTCAGCAGCTCATTTTTGTATGCCATTGTACTCCTGTATACTGTGGGTTTCATTAGTACAATAGCTTTGACACTCATCAGATCCTGCCTTCCTGTTTCTGGCTGGTATACAGTCTCTGAGTTTTGGACCTGGGGTGGAAACTCCATACATTGTGAGAAGCTTCTGGATATTCTCATTGGCAGCTTCTATGTCCTGCTATAGTCATCTCACTATACCAGTAAGGTAGGGGTGGGCTGCTGGGGGTTTGCAGGGGTTCAGGTGATCCTCTAGCTAATATTCTGCATAGTTTGGAGAATCCTCAAATCCCACTCCTGGCTGGCCCTAACCCCCTGCCCTATCCTTCTCAGGAGTCCCCACGCAGCCCATTTTAGATGTAAGTAAGTACAGGGCGCGTGTGGAGGCTCAGGAAGGGTGAAAAATGGGCCTCTTGGAAGATCAGGAAGGCCTGGGGAGGGGAGAATGTCTCGCTACCATAGTGCAGACCATGGCCATGCCCACCCAGCAACTGGGCAGAGAACCTGTTGCTAAAATTTTTGAAGCCCACCCTTGCAGCAAGGTATCTGAAGACTGGCAAGGGCACACATGCTGATGGCGTGGATCCTGTTTTTCCATAGAGCTGGTTCTTCAGGCCCTATCTTATCCTTTGGTAGTACTTGGATGTCGTCGCTGTCTTCTTGCCTCCCTATTGTGGTTCCCATGTGAATGTGGGATATCAAGCTATTTGTAGTTGGTCTGCATGTCTGCTTTGTGACCCATTGGTAGTTCTAACTTACCATTTTCCTTCTTTTGACTACCATCTATCCATTTCTCAAGTCTGAATGATATCTCAATATTCTCCCTGTAGATCTGTGTCAAGTAGATCAGTGAGTTGATATCTTGTTCACTCTTGGCCTACAGTTTAATGTTATTCATGTATAGGAGATAGCTAAAAAACTTTTAAAAATATTTGTAAGTTGCCCAGAGTCAAAATGGGTGACATACAAGACAAACAAACAAACAAACATCCCATTGTCCAATGGCATTAGGCCCTGTTGAATTGCAGAGATAGAGGACAATCTATAGAGGACAGAGATAGAGGACAAGAGCAACTACTTGAATCAAAATGATCCTGTCTGAGTAGGTAAGGCAACAAGTTGTGCCAAGGTTGTTTAGTTTTATGTAAGACTTATTAAAGAAGATACAGCCAAGATAATCCTTTTTTACAAAGAAATTATAGGGGAAAGCTTAGAAGTTTTTCAGTTATTGATAATATGAGTGCAGATTTCCTGCAGTGGTCATACTATGTGGGAGTTTGCACAATAGAGCATACTCTAATCAGCTAGTATGAAGGGCTTCATACATTTAGATGGTTGTGTTTAAAAGTCTAATTTTGAAACTATTTTTAAGAACTTAATTATAGTTAATTATAAACACTAATGTAACAATATTTCCCTGGTCTAGTGACCTTTATTCACAACAATAAGACATATATTCTGCACTCATCTCTTCATAGAACCTAGCAAAACTTCCGTTCCTTTAAGGGTGTCAATATAGTTTATTAGATATATGCATTGATTAAAAGTTTAATAAATTTAATTGTATTTATTTAAGTTTATTAAAAGATATATTTGTATTTATTAAACGTTTGTCCAGTTCTAAAATTATTTTTTAAAGAAGTTAGTGGCAAACAAATGCAATAAAATAATTACAAATGAAAGTTTTAAAATGTTGTCCAGGTCAAAGCATTGATCGAGAATAGTAATCAGCTGTTCTAATCTTTACATATTTGTATATTTTGTGATTTTATTGAAAGAAATGTGATTGATTTGGAGAAGCAGTTTCT
This sequence comes from Hydrophis major, assembly GCA_033807585.1. Classification (NCBI taxonomy): domain Eukaryota; kingdom Metazoa; phylum Chordata; class Lepidosauria; order Squamata; family Elapidae; genus Hydrophis; species Hydrophis major. The sequence goes on from CM066328.1 coordinate 337,267,380, forward strand.
TGATATGTGGAAATGTGAATGGATTAAGAAAGCTAAAAGGCAGTAGAAATTCATTGATAACTATTCTAATAACTTTCTCTCAGGATTGGTTTTCCAGTGATGTCATTCCCTGAAGTGCTAGCCCCATTAAGTGGATCAGACTAGGAATTCAGCTCTACGGGAAGGCTAAATATAAGAGCTTCATCGAGATTAACTGTAATAACAGAATCTTGCAGGTCTGAGTGTGCTGTATCTCCTCTTCTTTCTTACAATTCACTGAGTTAAGATGTACATCTGAGCCTTTTCCAAAGTTAATCTGTTCCAGACTTAAAAAGTTGCTTCACCCCCTTTTGCCTAGTCTATAGCTTCCTCATATATCCGGCAAGGTATTAACTCCATACTATCCAGAGTTGTTTGACAGTGAGATGGGCATCATATATAATTAATACATTATCCTATATGCTGCTTTGAAAGTCCAGGATTACATCATCGAGTTGAGTCTGCCATATAAAAGGCCAGCCTCTAGCTAGGTCCCCAGCTTTGAGTCAATTCCTAGTCAAAATGAGCTTCGTATCTTGGAAGCAGAATTAAGGATTGTAGCTAGCAATTAGCTGGAAAAGGTTGAAGGTTTAATCTCAAGCCTCTGATACACAGCTGCTCCGAGGCTAAAAGTTTTGCTCCTGGGTTTCTCTCTTTGCTTGGGGCTCTTAGAGCCTATAGAGTGACAAAGACGCATCAACAATTTCATCAAGGTTGCAGGTTTGATCTCAAGCCTCTGACACACAGCTGCTCCGAGGCTAAAAGTTTTGCTCCTGGGTTTCTCTCTTCGCTTGGGGCTCTTAGAGCCTATAGAGCGACAAAGGCTCTCCAACAATTTCTCCTCGTGCAGGTGGCCATTTTATTACCTCAGCACAAAGAATGAGGCCAGCAGCCATTTTAATTGGTCAGAAGCGTCGGTTTGTCTTATCCTGTGGCAATATTTCTGAGAGAACTATCCCAGTGAGATCAGGGGACACATATTGAGGGTTGCTTCCAGCACCTCTTGTGTACCCCTGGTTTGATCATGGAGGCCTACAAGCAGACAGAAGCCTCTGGATTAGAGGCACACCCCTCCCTTGACCTCTACCTTTGTGGTCCCTTCAGTGGATGCTCCAGTAGTGGCCGCCTCCTCCTCCTCCTCTGGCACCCTCACCGAACCAGAAGATGTGCTCAAGCATGAGGACAAAAGATCAGAGCAAACGCTCAAACTTAACCATCAGGCCTTAGCTTGGGCTGTCTGAGCATTGACAGTAGCGTCATTTTTTACCAGAGCCTCACTCCGCTGGCTGCATCAGTTACAGAAGTGCCTTCCTCTGTCTGATTTTAGATCTCATGAAGATCTAAACAAAATTATTGCAGCGGCTGAATTAATGGTGGATGCCAGTCTGAATTCAGCAAAATTCGCCCCCAGAGCCATGGCCTCCTCAATCACAGCTAGACGACGACTTTGGCTCCAGAACTAGCAATCTGAATCACACCACAAGTAGAAGCTGGCATCGGTTCCTTATGTGGGTGAGAAACTCTTCGATGAGGCCCTGGATCCATATTTGATCGAGACTGAGGATAAGAGGAAGGTCCTCTCCTTGACAGGTAAGAGGGTGGATTACCGCCCAACCCCTTCCATCCGTCATCTTTCCGGGCCAAACCTTCCTCTCGCTTCTCCCGTCATCAGAGGGACTTCCTCAGCATGGCCCCTCAGATGATTGATTTGTGTTCCTCCAGGCGGGTACTTATTCTTCTATTGATCTATTGGAGGAACACAAAAATGCAGTCAAAAAGCTGGAACACACTTCCTCACTAGTCCAACACATGGAAGCCACATGTCATAGCATCAACTTCAATGGCACCAAAACCCTAGCTGCTATAGAAAACCCCAGCCACAGAATCATCAGAGAAGCCATAGAGATTGAAAAAAGACCAGAAAGCATGAATAGAAGAGATGATTCCACCAGACTGTCAATCATTTGGAAGCCTGCACTCAAAAACAAAAAAATATCCAGACCACAAGCCAGGCAAACACCTGGGCACAAACAGATTCCCCCTCAAACCTCCAGCTCAAACACACCCAACCAGAAACCCAGATGAAACCCAGCTTCCTAACTAACGATTGCCATCCATTTACCCGGAGCCAAGCTGCACTAAAGGCCTCCAATAAAGTAACACAATGTTGCCAGCCAATCAAGATACAAAAAGCCAAAAAACAGACAGAAGATATTAGAAACACCAATCAAGCAGAACACAGCAAACTCCAAGACCAATAAACACAGACCAAGACTCCCAACCGATCAGGATGAAGAAAAAACCATTCTGGCACAGCAATAGGCTGCCCCAAATTTAAATCTGAAACCACTGTAAAGTCTGACTCACAGATGAACACTATACAGAAGCCTGATGATGGCAGATGAGATTCTGCCGAAACGTTGCTACAACTTTAAAAGCACAGCTACTATGACGTGGGAAAATACCTGAACTAAGCTGAACGCCATACATGTAAGTACCGGCGAAAACTTAAGAAAACAAACAAATATATATATAAATGTATGTATGTGTGTATATATATATATATATATATATATAACAAATATGTGTGTGTATGTATATATATATATATATATATATATATATATATATATTCACATATATACATACATACATACACACACACACATACATACACACACACACACACACATTTACACTCCTGGAGAAGTGCTCTACTTTCAGCCACATGGGTAGGCATCACCCCTAAGTACTACTACTGCTACTGCTACTGCTACTACTACTACTACTAATATAATAATAATAATAATAATAATAATAATAATAATAATAATAATAATAATAATAATAATAATAATTAATAAAGTTAGAGATTCAGTCCTCCACAATGGAAGATGACAACGTCTTCCACTCCAAGACAAATAAGTCCTGAGATAAGTCAGTGGGCCCCAAAAAGGCCTCTAAGGTGGCAGATAAGGATGCCCATAGACGGCACCAAGCCTTGGAAAGGCAGTGGCAGAAACGGGCCAGGGAGGCGGACAAGATTGCTATGACACAACAATTGGATCAGGGCCCAAGTACATTGTTGGGGCCCTTGGACTTATCCACCCAGTCCAGACAGGCTATTTCTGGACAGCCTCCCATAGGCATATCTCCTCGAGCACTGCCTGGCGAATCCCAGAGGCAACCTTCACCCCTACGGCCGCTGGGTTAAGGCAGGAGGAGGGATTACCTGAGACTATTCGCATCGAAATGAGGCAAAGGATGGAGATGGCTATACAAAAGGGCATTGTGGCTGGAGTTCAGCAATCCAACCGGACCAGACACTTTTCGGCTACTTCAGAAGCGGGATTCCTGTCTGCTCGATCCTTTGCACATATGGGACATCATCAAACTCAGGTATTCCCCAATATCCCTGACATACCAGCCCAGGGTCTTTGGGAGGAGGTGGAATTAGATGACCAGGATGTTCCCATGGAGGTGGACTTGGGGTTGTCAGAGGCTGACCCACTAGAATGAGGAATGTTGGATGACGAAGGCCTCATTCTGGATCAACCTACCTTTTCTGGCCTTTTTCGTCCGCACTTCTTTAAATTTTACTGTAAATTTTACTGTTCAAAGCAAAGAACACCACTAAACTAGGCACATCATCCATTGTCAACAGGGTCTCAGGACGAATCTGAGGATCTAATATTCTCACAACCGGCTAATGAGGCAGAAACTATTCCTGTTCCTCGAATGTTTGCTGAATTAGTACAAAATCAATGGGCATCAGCAGCATCCTACCCAGCCCCAACAGGGTATGATAAATGATATTATAATTTGGCACCAGAGTTTTCAAATTTTCTCAAAATGCTGGAGGTGGATGAGCCTGTTGTGGTACTGGCCTCTTCTTCAACCTTTCCCAACGAGGCTGAGGAAGCCCTGAGACCGGAGGAAAAGAGAGCAGAGTTGGCACTCCGTAGGGCGCATGTTTCTGACGCCTGGGCCATTAGGGCAGCTACAGCTGCGTCCTTTTTTACACAGTCCTCGCTACGATGGTTCTTCCACTTGAGGGATATATTGCCGGCGTCAAATGTCAGAACCTACCAGGAAATTGCTAAGATTATTGCAGTGGCAGAATTCTCCGCCGATGCCACATTTAATGCAGTCAAATGTATTAGCACGGAGACTGCTATGGCTCAGACATTGGCAGGCGGTTACCAAGCATAAATGCAAGCTGGCATCAGCCCCAATATCGGGGGATAAATTATTTGGCAGTGTCTTGAAGCCCCTGCTTATTGAGAATAGAAACATGAAAAAGTGCTTCCCCCTCTATTTCGGAGGTCTGAAAACAGAATGCCTCAATCATTTTGAAGGGGTTCCTTTCGGCCCTACTATCAAGGCCCATATGTTCCCAGATCGCAAAGAACATCAGGCTATTAGTATACTTCGAATAATTGGTTATTAGCTGAAAATTTTATTTCTGCACATTGTGTTTATTTAGTTTTTGTTAAAGTTGGTTATTTCTGTTATGACTGTTTCTCCGGAGCAAGTAAATTTGGAAATATGATAAGCTCAGTAGTGCATGTTATTTTATTCTATTTCTCCAGTTCCATGTATCTACAACACTTTTCTAAGGTGCCTCCCATTGTAATTCAGGTATATTATATACAGTAGTTTTCTAAGCTGCCCCCCATTGTAATTCAGCAACTTCGAGTACTGTATTTTATTTGAGGAAATTATATTTCACATAGTTTGTTTTTTACATTTTCCCAAACTTTTAATCCAAGGATTTGTATCTATTCTATCTAATATTCCTTTATGTCTGTTGAAACTGATTCTCCTGAAATCTATTCTAGACTGCATATTTCAGGGTTTTTTCCCCCTGTAGATACTCAAACTGCAAGATGATATGGCCACTTCCTTCCAAAGTTCCTGCTGTATTTACTGCTTCAAACAACCTTTTCTTGTTGGTAAGGGGCAGACTTGGGACATTTAATCTCTTTGTCTCTTCTTTAACCTTCTGAAAAACAAAACGGCAAGATAATTGAAGAATTGTTGAGCCTTGCAGTCATGACTAGGATGGTTTTCCAATAGATGTTCAGATAGATTTAAACTGTCTCTATGTTTCTATTTATGTAACATGCTCCAGAAAGCAATTATCCACATCTTGTTCCTGGCTTATTAATGTAGAGAACACCCCTACAATAGTATTTTTGTTCTATCACCTTCCTTACATACTTACCCAAAACTTTTAACTGAACATATCACCTATGTGCTCTGATAATTCACATAATACAAAAGAAACTAAATAATTGAATGAGGGAAATGGATTAGTTCAATAATAATTAAATTATTGTCTTGAAAAAAGAAAGACTGGAATTGTCTGAAAAGAATGGTAAAGCTCGGAAAGAAGAATGCAAACATTATTGAGAATGGGAATAAGCTTAATGAATTGGAAAAAAATACAACTGCTGGTGAAAGAACACTAAAATATGGAATCAATCAAAAAGGATGGGGGAACAATGAACCATAATAGTTCTATAATGGAAAATATATTTTGTTTTCCCAAGTCTTGTCACCCATCCAAAAAGCAAAACTTGAGTGGCAATTACAATGATATGATCCATCATGAGGTTACTGATTATAGAAACTGAAGTATTGTATGTCTTCTTGATTTGTTTATTTGTATTCAGCCTTTATTGTTTTTATAAATAACTCAAGATGGCAAATATATCCAAAACACTTTCCTCCTCCTACTTTTCCGACAACAACTCTGAGGTGAGTTGGGCTGAGGGAGAGTGACTGGCCCAAAGTCACCCAGCTGACTTTTGTGTTAAGGCAGAACTTGAACTCACTGCTTTCTAGTCTGGTACCTTAACTACTAAACCAAGTGTTCACCAGAAACAAACCGCATGTATCTTGTTTCCATATAATCTTGAAACTACAGGTTATATAAATATTTGAAAACTTTGAAGTAAAAATATTGGAAAATAAGATGTGCATTAAAAATGTGCATTATTATGATGATAGATGGGGCATTGATAGACTTACCAGTGAATGCCTTTTCTAAACATGCTGCAAGAGAGTCCAGCACCAGGATATGACTCCATGCTCTGATGTCATTGAGCTGAGTCTGCCACTATAAAAAAACCAGCCTCTGCTGAGAGCCCCAGCTTTTCTGGTGAAGAACTTGACAGACTTAAAGTGTTTCTGGAATACAAAACCCAAACAGTGAGAATAACCTCCCCCAAACACGACCAGAAGGTCACAGGGTGAGGCTGGACTCTTACAGCACGTTTAGAAAGGGCGTTCACTGGTAAGTCTACCAACACCCCTTCACCACGCTGCTTCGAGAGTCCAGCACTGGGACATACTGAAGCCTGCATGCCCCAGGGTGGGTCTCCGTCTGGTCCAATCAATCCGATACTAGAAGAACCCTCTGGAGTACCCTTCGTCCAAATGCTACTTCTGCAGAGCCAAAGGAATCCAGTCAATAGTGCCAGATAGGTGGAGAAGGCGGAGTCCAGGTAGCCACCTTACAAATCTCCTCAATATGTGCCCAGGCCGTCAAAGTCACTGCACTCTGAGTAGAGTCTGCTGTCAGTTTCTTGGGACCTGGCAAGCTCAAGGTCTCATAGGTGGTAGAAATGCACACCTTGATCTACCTGCTTAACATGGGAGATGAAGCTTTAGACCCCAAGGAGACAGGTTGAAAGGACACAAACATTGCTTTAGTTTTGTGAAAGGGAGCAGTGTGTTTTAAATAAATCTGGAGTGTCCTTTTCACATCCAGTGTGTGCCACTTATGTTCCAACACATGTTGAGGCTTGGGACAAAAGTCAGGTAGTACAATGTCATGTACCCTATGGAACCAAGAATTAATTTTTGGCACAAAGGAAGGGTCCAAGCGCAACACTATCCGGTTACCTTGGAAAATACAGAGATCGGGCCTCACAGAAAGGGCTGCCAGTTAAGAAGCCTTCCTGGCTGATGTGATTATCACCAGGAATGATACCTTGAGGGTCAAGGGACGAAGGCCCACTGTAAGGGTTCAAATGGAGGACCCGTGACAGCCTGAAGCACCTTAGCGAGATCCCAAGAGAGATACCTATAGACAACGGGAGGATGCAGATTAGCAGTTCCCCTCAAAAATCTACGGACTGAAGGGTGATGGGAAAGGGATGAATACTTATCCCATGAGAGGACCAATGGTAAAACCGCCACCTGTTGGCAGAGGGTGTTTGGAATGAGCCCCTTGTCCAACCTGTCCTGGAGAAACTGTAGCCCCTCTGGGACTGATGAGCCCTGCCTTCTCCAACATTTTCCAAATGACAGCCGGAATGATCAGAAGGGTGGGGAGGCATAGAGGAGACTTAGAGGCCACTTGCTCCGAAGTGCATTTGTCCCCTCCATTCCCTGGTTTGGAAACCTGGAGAAGAACCTTCTATCTGTGTGTTCTGGGGAGTGGTGAATAGGTTCACCACTGGAGGTCTGAATTTGAGGCACAACTCTTGGAACAGGGATGGATGGAGGCTTCACTCCGAGTGGTCGACTTGTGTTCAACTCAACCAAGTCTGTCTGGGAGTTGTTGATCCCGGAGATGTGGTCTGCCCTGGGGGACAGAAGGTTCCTCTCTGCCCACCTTCCCAGATGTTCCACTTCCTGCATCAGGGCCCTGGACCTGGTCCCCCCTGCCTGTTGGCATGGGCCTTGTTGGCCATATTGTCCATCACAGCCAGCATGTGGGACCCTGATACTCTGTCTAGGAAGCATCTCAAGGCCAGGAAGATAGCCAAGTTCCAGAGATTGATGGGGAGAGACCTGCCTGTATGAGGCCAGTGACCCTGAGCCATCTGGCCAAATGGCCCCTCCAGCCGTAAAGGCTAACATCTGTAGTGACTACAATTCTGTCTGGTTCCTTGAAAAGGTATCCCTTTGCAATGGCTTGGAATTGCCATCATCGAAAGAAGTAAAGAATCTGTGGTAGAAGCAGCACCCTGTTGGATGAATGGCTGGTCCTGCCCATTGAAAGGGGAGAGGAACCATTGCAGAGTGTGGGCATGTGGGCGTGCCCACGGCACAACATCGGTGCAGGAGATCATCTTCCCAAGCAGCTGGGACAGTTGAGACAGGAACAGTGTGAAGCAGTCGAACTTGGTTGATCAACTTGTTGAGGCTCTCCTGTCGCTCTGGAGAAAGGAAGACCTCTCAGTGAGTCGTTGATGATCACCCCAAGGTGTAGCAGATGAGTTGTTGGTAGAAGACAACTCTTGACAAGGTTTATGGAAAATCCATGCTCCTGCAAGAGTTGCATCGTGGTTCGAAGGTCGTGGTTGGATGCCTGGATGGAGGTAGACTGGATCAGAACGTTGTCCAGTTAGCATTGGACCCTCACAGGAGGCTTGGAGGTACACTGCCAATGCTTCCAAGACCTTGGTAAAGACCTTTGGGGCCGATGAAAGGCCAAATGGAAGGGCCCGATATTGATAGTGCTTACTGTTATAACAAGCGGAGGAACTAGTGAGAGGGCCAGATTGGAATGTGGAGGTAAGCCTCCACGAGGCCTATAGATGAGAGGAGATCATCTTCCTGAACCCTCTGAAGAATAGAGTGTAACATTTGCATCTTGAAGTGCCTGTAGGGGATGAATCTGTTTAGGATTCTGTTGAGATCGAGGATTGCTCTTCACCCTCCTGAGGCCTTTGGGATTACAAAGAGGAGGGAGTAGAAACCCAACCTCCACTGGTCCACAGGAACTATCTATGGCTTTCTGATGTCCCCAGGTGTTGGATGGCTGATTCCATAAGAGCCCATTTGGATCTGTCCCAAGAATTTGGACAGCAAACAAAAAACATCGGAGGAGGGGAGAGAAACTCGAGGCGAAGGCCAGATGATACAGTCCTGAGAACCCAGGTGTCCATTGTTGACTCCTCCCATCTAGAAGCAAAAATGGTCAGACCTCTGATGGGAGAGAATGCAGTTACTTAGAGCATCAGAATGAATTATCTCCTCCCCCTTGAAAGGACTGCTTACCAGAGAACTGCTGTTGCCTTGCTGTGTGGTCCAGGTGTTGTTCCTGGCGCGGAAGGAACTGAGGATTGGCTTCAGGATGGAAGGTGGGAGGCCTGGAGTATGGTGTCTGCTATAATTCCAATCTTTTAGTGGTAGACAACAGTACTTTTCTTTTATCCTTGGTGTCCACCAGTTACAGTTCCAAAACAGTTCCAAAGAGGTTCTCTCTGGAGCATGGAGTAGCTGCCAGTCGGACTACCAGTTGCACATCCATAGAAGGTTTCTCACAGACACAGAGGAAGCCATTGCCTTAGACGCAAATCTGGCGGAGCTTAGGGTGGCATCGGCTGTGAATTCTGCTACGGCAAGTATTTGGTTTAGGTTTTGGTGGGACCTGGCATTGCTGCTTGGTAGCCAGTCTTGGAGTTGGTGTAACCCACATATTGCTGACCTCGTAAAGAACGAGGCCGTGGTGGATTCTTTCAGCGGCCAAGCTGCGGTCTGATGCATGCATTTCAGAGTTTGTTCCGATCTTTTGTCATCAGGCCTCAAGACATCCTCTGGTTCCTTCTTGAAAGGTCTTTGTGATGCTTCAGAGCATTGTGTGGCATCCATCTGCAATGTTCCTGGCTGGGCCCAGTAGCTCTCCATCTTACTAGATGAGGACGCTGGAGGTGCTGTCAGCTCCTCAAAGGCCGTGTCTCCCTAGAATTTTGTCAGGCCCTGCTCCTGTAGGTGTTGGAGCATTTACTGTAGGTACTGCTAGAGCGTTGGCCAGGGAGGGTGCCACATTAAAAAATCTTTTGTCTTGGGTTGAGGGACGAGGCCCAGACCGAGGACTAGCACATTGATCCTTCACCAAGTCCAATAATAATAATAGAGAGGGGAACACCTCATTTTGGACCACAGGTTTAGAAAATGAGTCCCCCTGGGCTGTAAGGTCCACCTGCAGCTCCAGTGCCGCCACCTCAGGACTTAGTTGTGGAGTAACTAAAGCCTTGTGGAGTAGGGGCCTGAATAAAGAGGGTTGGAAGACAGCAGCTGATGTGGGCTGCTCCTCTTCTTCGTCTGAGAGACATGAATCCCTGAGCTCCCTCCTCTTCCTCTGACATAGAGGACCTGCTATGCTCTGAGGAATATAAGGACCCTCGGTCCTCATGCTCTCCCCAGCCAGTCAAGGTGGAAGAATAATGAAAATCAAGGGGCTTTGGAGATCTCCCTCTGCATAGGGGGACGGCCCTGATAGAAAGAGGATAGAATGCTAGGGGCCCCACCATCCAGGTGGAGGAGCTGCTGGAACCCCTCCATGATGCCTTGCCTAACTGCCACAGAGACCATGGACTGGGTATCTTGAGGTCTGTTGTCTGGAGGGGGAGCCATTGGGCGAAGCCCAACCGCAGTGGAGGTAAAGGAGGCCTCAGCCCTATGCCCTTGGGGCAAAACCCCCTGAGGATTGTAATTACCAGTATCCCAATTAGCTGGCCTGAAGCAAGGCCCAGACCTACTCAGGTCTTGGGGAAGGGAGGTCTCATCAGGCCTCTCCAGGGACCATGTTTGAAGGTGGCTTGATAAACTATCTTCTGATTCTCCTTCTCTGGGGGCCTAATCTGGGTAGGCCTGAGACTCCCCTGATTAAGAAAGGCCCTGCTCCTGTAGTGTTGGAAGTTCTTTGCAAACAGTTTTTTCTAATGCAGCATGCCTCTTCTTTCAGCTCTCAGCTCTAATTTGGAAGTCTTTTTGAGGGTCAAGGCCTTAGCCCTAATCATAGCTGCTGCCTCTCTGTTGGCTGAAAGAACTCTTTGCCTCCTTCTTTCGAAAGGTCTTTGTGATGTTTCAGAGCATTGTGTGGCATCCATCTGCGATGTTCCTGGCTGGGCCCAGTCATTCTCCATCTTACTAGATGAGGACGCTGGAGGTGCTGTCAGCTCCTCAAAGGCCGTGTCTCCCTAGAATTTTGTCAGTTAGCTGGGATCATTGCTTTGAGGCCCACTTAAATGGTGCTTGAAAGAACACGATCCCAAAATGACTACCTGCTATGAGGCCTTAGGTGGTGGTTGAGGACGGCCTACAGCCCAGTCACCCTTCCTTCTCAAATCCTTAAGGGAGTGCTGGGAGATTGATGGCTGTGAAATAATGGTCAAAGGAGGCACTCCACAGAGTCCAGACCACCCACTGAGGGGACCGATCGAAATCGTGGCCTAGCGCTGCTGAGGGGCCTTGGGGGAGCTAGCCAATTTATTTCTGTTGCCTCATATCACTCTTGTGGCTTGAAATGGTGCTCCAGGAGATGTACACCGCAGAAGGCCTGCGCAGGAGGCCTCCTGGCAAAATAGCTCTTAATGAGCTGCGCCTGCTGAGAAAAGGCATGGGAGGCTCTTTGCTGCTCTCTTCCAGGCTGCACTTATGTTTTTTCTTGTCAGTGCCTTGCTGGGACAGCTGATTGGCACAGAACGTATCCCCGCTCTCCCTGTAGACACAGCTTTACTGGAGCCCCAGGAGCTGCGCTGATGGTATTGATGCTTTTTTCAGAGAAAAGCAGCCTAGACTAGCTTAGAGTCCAGAGACATTAACTCTATGTCAAAGAGCTGAGTCAAAAATCTGGATTTCTCAGCAGAGGCTGGCTTTTTATAGTAGCAGACTCAGCTTGATGACATCAGAGGATGGAGTCATATTCCCAGTGCTGGACTCTCAAAGCAGCATGGTGGAGAAGGCATGGAATCTCAAAGCCTAATCTAAACATTTTTGTTTACTTGCCAGTACCTGATTTATAATGCAATGTTCTGTGTAAAATATCAATATTTTACTTATTTTATAGTTTTATAAAAGAGATGGTGTAGTTGGTTTATTATTTTAATTAAAATTAGTCTTTTAACTCTAACATTTAGCATTTTTAGTGTGTGTTGTTTTAAAAAAGAGCTGTGATTTAAGAGCAAAAACATCTGTATGAAATATTATAGGGTATTTTCATAGTTAGCAAAGTTTCCTATCTTTTACCCGTAGCTCTTTGTATGCCGAGGTGTATCCGCCTACAATTATGTTTGTCTATTGTAGAGTTACATTGCTTGAAATGGTATTTTCCAGGGGTGAAATTCAATTTTCTTTCCTACCAGCTCTGTGGCCTTGGCTTGGTAGGCATGGCTTGGTTGTCATATAACTGGGTGGGTGGGCATGACCAAGTCGATGTCACTTGGCCTCTCTCTCATCTCATCTCTCTCTGTCTCCCTCTCTCATCTTTCTCCCTTTCTCTTTTTCTCTGACACTTTTTTGGGGGGAGGAAAGCAAAAGTTTTGCACTAAGCTTCAAACGCCACTTGACCGGAGAGGGAAGTGGGCGAGGAGGATCTCTGGCAGGAGGAGAAGAAGCGGTGCCTCCCCCAATCTCTCCTCCCGCTCCCTCCTCACCTATACACCAGCAGCACTTGGTGGTCGTGGGGTTGGAAGAAAAGTCACAACAGGCAGGGGTCCCTCTGGTTCCTTCTCCATCGCCCGAGCTCCTGGTGATTGAGTCAGCCGGGCCAAGTGGGTGCAAGCAGTCCCAATGGGCTCGCTCTCCCTGGTTGCTGGGGAAACCACTGGCCAGGCTCCCCTCACAGGTCGCAAAGCACTCACCGCCCCTCTGACACCTGCCAAACCGCCTCCTTCCCACTGGTTGTTCAAGCGCTTCTGGTAAAGAGGAGAAGTGCGTTGGGGAGGAGGCTTGGATGCCAGATAGGTGACAAGCTCTTTGTGGCTCCTGAGGGGGGTGCGCGAGATTGTGCCCTCCCCTTGCAGGCCAGGGAACACCTGGGAAGGGCTCTGATGTCACAATCTCCCACGTACTACTCTCCCTGCAGGTATCAATCCTCCCGCCACCGGTATCACCCCTGTTGCCAACACGGGTGCAATCTGGTGAGCATGGGTGGGACCAACCAGGACCAATTGAGCGGTTTGGTGAACTGAACCCAATTTTCCCTATACCTCGTGTGAGGTGGTTGAATTTCATCCCTGGTATTTTCTTGTTGAAATTTCATAGCCCAGATATAAATCTCTTGAATTCAAGCTGATCTCAACTTTATATAAATTTTCACTTCTAAGTTCCTTTCTGAATCAGCAAGCCTTCCCCAGATCTTGATAGTCTATATAATATAATCATTATTGTTTACTTCATATTTAAGGAATAGCTAACGTTCCTATGTATTTTCTGTTTGCAATGGCATATGGATATCTTTGCTTGAGGTGTTTTGTTTAGTCAGTTTTTCCTTTTACTATTTTTCTCTTGTCATTAGCATCATGTCATTAGCTTTGATATTTCAAGGTAAATATTAGATGGATGTTTCTGAACCTTAGCAATGTGGACTATTCCCCAAATTCCTTAGCCAGCCATCTTATGTATGTATTATATAAATGCCTCAATGAAGGTTGGTTTAAAACTTCATATATTCATAATACGGTAAGTTAGGATTAGTCTGGGACTTCCTATGACTGTTTTTTTTTAAATGAGAAAAACCATGAAAGGAATATTGGAATAAAATATACACTGCTCAAAAAAATAAAGGGAACACTTAAACAACACAATGTAACTCCAAGTCAGTCATACTTCTGTGAAATCAAACTGTCCACTTAGGTAGCAACACTGATTGACAATCAATTTCACATGCTGTTGTGCAAATGGAATAAACAATAGGCAGAAAGCATAGGCAGTTAGCAAGACATCCCCAATAAAGGAGTGGTTCTGTAGGTGGTGACCACAGACCACTTCTCAGTTCCTATGCTTTCTAGCTGGTAGTTTGGCCACTTTTGAATGCTGGCGGTGCTGTCACTCTAGTGGTGGCATGAGACGGAGTCTACAACCCACACAAGTGGCTCAGGTAGTGCAGCTCATCCAGGATGGCACATCAATGTGAGCTGTGGCAAGGTTTGCTGTGTCTGTCAGTGTAGTGCCCAGAGCATGGAGGCGCTACCAGGAGACAGGCCAGTACATCAGGAGACATGGAGGAGGCCGTAGGAGGGCAACAACCCAGCATCAGGACCGCTACCTCCACCTTTGTGCAAGGAGGGACAGTAGGAGCACTGCCAGAGCCCTGCAAAATGACCTCCAGCGGGCCACAAATGTGCATGTGGCTGCTCAAGCAGTCAGAAACAGACTCCATGAGGGTAGTATGAGGGCCCGAAGTCCACAGGTGGGGGTTGTGCTTACAGCCCAACACCGTGCAGGACGTTTGGCATTTGCCAGAGAACACCAAGATTGGCAAATTTGCCACTGGCGCCCTGTGCTCTTCACAGATGAAAGCAGGTTCACACTGAGCACATGTGACAGACGTGACAGGGTCTGGAGACGCCGTGGAGAATGTTCTGCTGCCTACAACATCTTTCAGCATGACCGGTTTGGCAGTGGATCAGTAATGGTGTAGGGTGGCAATTCTTTAGGGAGCCGCACAGCCCTCCATGTGCTTGCCAGAGGTAGCCTGACTGCCATTAGGTACCGAGATGAGATCCCTTGTGAGACCGTATGCTGGTGCGGTTGGCACTGGGTTCCTCGTATTGCAAGACAATGCTAGACCTCATGTGGCTGGAGTGTGTCAGCAGTTCCTATAAGACGAAGGCATTGATGCTATGGACTGGCCCGCCCGTTCCCCAGACCTGAATCCAATTGAGCAGATCTGGGATATCATGGCTCGCTCCATCCACCAATGCCACGTTGTACCACAAACAGTCCAGGAGTTGGGGGATGCTTTAGTCCAGGTGTGGGAGGAGATCCCTCAGGAGACCATCTGCCACCTCATCATGCCCAGGCATTGTAGGGAAGTCATACAGGCATGTGGAGGCCACACATACTACTGAGCCTCATTTTGACTTGTTTTAAGGACATTACATCAAAGTTGGATCAGCCTGTAGTGTTTTTTTCCACTTTAATTTTGAGTGTAAGTCTTGGGTTGAGTGTTTTGAGTATAACCTCCATGGGTTACTAAATTTGATTTCCATTGATAATTTTTGTGTGATTTTGTTGTCAGCACATTCAACTATGTAATGAACAAAGTATTTAATAAGAATATTTCATTCATTCAGATCTAAGATGTCTTATTTTTGTGTTCCCTTTATTTTTTTGAGTAGTGTATTTTGTTTCTGCTCTTTATTTTCTCTTTAGTTATATATTGATTGCAAATTTTAATTAGATATCTAAACATGCATATGATAACTTATTTCTTCATTGCCTGAAGTGAGATTTGTTTAAACAAATTCTTAAAATCAGCACAATATATGACCATTTTTGATATTTGATGTTGGTTGCTGTGTGTGCCAAAAAAAAAAAAAAAAAGCTTTACAAAGCTAAGTTGAGAGAAAAGTTAGCAGAATCTTTAGTACATTTTTACTTGATATTTGAATACTTTTATCTGTATTACAAAGGATTTGATACATTTTTACAAAGCTTGTAAGGTTGTGGAGAGCTTTCTATTTTGGCATTCTAGAAATCGTTGGTCAAACTCCTAATGTGATGGGCTTTGATGGAAAGGTTGCACTTACATATAATGTACAAGTTTAAAACTTGACAAGGTCATTTTATACCTAAAATGGCAAAGCTAAAGCATTAGTAAACACTGATCTTCAGCTTCATAATCCAATACTTCCAACTATTATAAATTGACATTTGATGGGAAATAATTAAGAATGCAAATGTAAACCTTACAAAGATGATGGCGCTGATTAGAACAAGCAGCCAATGAATGGTTTAAAATTTTAAAATAAAGGAAAATTATATAAACTAAATAAAATATCCGTATATAAAAGGTTGATAAGAAGAAATAATTAGTTTTGAAATATTTATATTTGCAATTATGTAATTAATTTAGATCAAAGTTTGATAGAAACTGTTTGGATTTTTGTTTATTCTTATGTAAAAAATAAATGCTCAGTCTTTTCCTGCAGGGTCTTCTCAGATACTTAATTGCATTGAAAAATTCATTCATGCAAAATAGGTTGCTTATTTATTAACTGCTCAAAATGTTCATATTTGCTTACACAGAAAGAAACTTTGGACATGAGATACTATTAAAGCTAGAACAGAGATTGATTTTTGGTGCTAAGTTGTTTTATGTTTCAATCAAAAATAAAAAGCAAAAACAAATATTTCACTGCCACTTGTTGCGGAACTTTTGACGTAATTCTGATATTCAGAAATCATGGCTACCATAGCCAAAATATTAACCATCTGCAAAAATGGAAAAGGGTTTTTAATGAGCAAAGTAAAGTAGTCAAAGCAACACACTCCCCATAGCAGAAGAAACTTGATCAAGTTCAGAGCAATCTCCGAGGGTAGAATTAAAAATAAAATAAAAATAGTTATAGGAGAATTTTAAGCAAGAAATTGAAGAAAGAATAAGATGCTCATTAGCCAAGGAGTAGAATGCTCTCTATGTGAATATTTGAAAAAGTGATTTTAGAGGAATAAATATTAAATAGGAATAAACATTTTCAGCTTATTTTTGTAGATTCATCATCTTCCTAAACTTGCCCAGGTGTAAATATAATTTTTACAGGAACTGTTCGACTTACAAACATTTATTTATGGGTGGTTCAAAGTTACAGAGGCATTGAAAAAAAATAGACACAGACTGCTCAAAGTTATGACTGTCACACCACCTCTGTGGTCACGTGATTATGATTCAGACACTTGGCAACCAGCACACATTTACAATGGTTGCAACATTCTGTGATTGTATAATTGCAATTTGCGACTTTCCCAGTCTACTTCCAACAAGCAAACTCAATGGAGAAATCACAGATGGTTGCAAATCATGATCATGTGATATGTTGCTTAATGACTGGGCCAAAAAAAGGGTAAAGTTGGGTGTGCAGTCATGTGATGTCTCACTTAACAACTGTGCTGCCTAACAACAAATGTTGTGGTCCCATTTGTGATCATAAGAAAAATATTAGGTATTCTGCTGTACTTCAGTTTCCTTACATTTGGAACTTAGTTGATTCTTAACCTCTGAAGGAAATACAGTAGCTATAGTGTCACCAGTGTAGCAAAGGTTATTAATGTTTCTTGTTACAATTTTAAATCCGTGTCTATTTTCACCCAATCCCGTTTACTAAGAATATATTTAGCACATAGATTGAGTAAATAAGGAGAATATATGGTTTTGTTTCACTCTTTCCCTGACCAGGAAACAATTTTATTATTATTTTGACCATTTTCTATTCAGACTATGGCTCTTGTCCTGTGCATGTATTTTGCTTGACGACAATAAAATGTTTTGGCATTCCCAGTTTCCTAAGGAATTCCACAGCCTGACATGCTCATTACAATCAAAGACCTTTCTATAGTCAATGAAGCATGTATTTACTTTTTATTTTTCACTCAGTTATCCAGTATGCATGAGAAATACTGATAATCTCTGACTCCTCAGCTATTATTAAAACCAACTTGACTTGCTGGCAGTTCCTTTTCTATGCAGGGCTCTAATCTGCATTTGACGATCCTAAGTGTTATTTTGCTAGCATGTGAAATTAAGGACATTATGAGATGATGTGCCCACTATTCTCTTCTGTAGTTTTTTGTAATTGTGTTGTTCACCAGGCATATTGGCATAGTTTGTTTAGAAGTGTTACTAATTCTTAAGTTGCTTACCATATTTCTATACTATAGATACTGCATCAATCCCTGTATCTATTTGATTAGAATATTGACATCCTTAATGTATAGAATTTCAATACACATCTTACATCTTTGATCTTGAATCAGTTACTGTCCTTTAGTGTCCTTTAGCAGGTTGGAAGGTTGGAACTATGTTTTGAATTAGGAGATCTTTTAGAACACTTTCCTTTTTCCATGTTTGTTTCACTTTTTTACAGATATTGATCTGAACAACAGAACCATGAGTTCTAAAATCTATTAGGCATTAAAACTGGCTGACATCAGTCCACTCCATAGGAGTATTATGTGGAAAATCTGGTATTGTTCATCTAGATAGGTTTTATTTTGCTTACGTGAATTGAAGACTGTTAGCAATGAAGAAGTAATTGGATATGGAGAAAGTGATTCTCTTGCTTTATTGTCAATCTCCCCTTTTTCTACATCACTATCGTATTAAAGGGTTGTTTATTCAGTGATATTAAATCATTGATTAAATGTACCCAAATATAGTCTTTGTTTATCCCCCGTTTATGAAAGAAACACCACTTCTTTTATTTTTCAAAAGCTTACAATGGGATTTTCTTTTTCTGCACAGTAGCATCTGCAACTAGACGTTTCAAAAGCTTTAATTTAGCCACATCATAAACAACAGTAGTAGTGTGAAAGATCCTCTTCTCTTCATCAATAATAGCATGTTGAATGCCATCTGACTTCAGGGGCCCATCACTTATATCAGCAAACACTTTGTCTTGTCTACCCATGAGATTTTCTTGGTAAAATACCAGAATGGTTTATCCTGGCTTTCTCCAATGCAGTATGAAGTGAGGCCTTTATGAGCAGCCATCTGCCTCCAGAATCTCCCCATATCACTGTTCTGTCCAATATAAATGCCTGCCTGCTTTATCTAGGCAGCTGAGATAACTTTCGTGTATTAGGAGACCCTGTTCCGAGTGTATACTTTAGGCATACATTCCTGATGTTCTTCGGTTATCCTGCTGTGGAATTGGCTCACCCGCATCAGAATGTGACCCCATAGCAGGACTGGGGAATTTCTCATGATTGATATTATTAATATTAAAAAAAATATATTTGTGTCTTTCCATTAGGCAAATCAGATAGTCCATTCCCCTGATAAAAGTTATTCAAAAATGAGAGAGAAAGGATAGCAATATGCAGTAGTACCTCTTTGAGGGAATGGGCAGTATAGAAATGTGATAGGTAGGTAGGTAGGTAGGTAGGTAGGTAGGTAGGTAGGTAGGTAGATAGATAGATAGATAGATAGATAGATAGATAGATAGATAGATATCAGAAACCAGTAATTAACCTACATGGAGGTAATTCTTATCAAAAATAGTAGGAGAACTTGCAGGGGAAGAAGACTGTTGGATGAAGTTTATGCAATTTTTCATCAGTAAAATCTTTCAGGCAGGCTGTTTCTGTCTGACTTTGTATAGTCACATTTTATAGGAAGGAATTTCCAAGGAGATTGATTTTACAGTGACAGAATCAGCAGTGGGCAGAATCTGTAGTCACATTTTTTCAAATCAGACTGGTTGCTTTAAGATCCATTTGAAATTATGATGGTCTCAGCAAGAGTGTTTACAACCTCTAAAATACTTCCAGCTATTGTAAAATTTGCCAATTCCTCTCAGTCATGTGATAATGATATGGGTGCTTGGCAACCTATGACTAGTTATCAAGTGCCCCACAATCATGTTATTACCATTTGCAATCTTTCTCTGCGAGCTTCCCCAAAAAGTCAATGAGAGAGGTAGGGAAGGTTGCAAGTGCTGCCTCCTATCACGGAACTAAGATTTCCCCCTTCCCCATCTTTTGCAAATCAAAGGACTGACTGCCTGTTTGGAGGAAATCTCAATTCTAGGAATAGGTGTGATCTCAAAGATCTGAGGTCTGCTTCTGCTGCCTACTAGAGGAGTTCCCTTTTAATGCACTGAGGGGGTAGGAAATCTTTCAGTGGATTGCAGAAAAGGAAATCAGATTTCAAAGCTCACTGGCAGGCTTCAAGAATGTAGTTAGGAACTTAAGGAACTATCTGAGCCCATTTCTCCTCTCCACTGGAAGAATTCATTTCCCTTCCAGGCTGCAGGAAGAGCTCCATTGGGTATACTTGAACTCTTTAGTGGTGTGAAAAAAAAAGCTCAGATCCTACAGCCCATCAGAGCAGTTCCCTTCCATGGATGGAGGGGAGTTGAACTCTATAGGCAGTTCCTTCACTCCATCCACTTCAGTAAATTGCTTAATAGCTACAGTTGGAAAGGATGGGATTGCAGTAATTGAGCGAAGCAGTCAGGTGGCCAAGGTCTATCTGTAATCTGAATAATTGACAGGTAAAGCAGAAAGTTGCTTCTGCTGCATAATGATGAGTGGGAAGGTGTTGAAGTTCTGTGGGATGTGTGCTTTGCAAATGTGAGAATCAGAGCTTTATCCTTGTGGTTTGTAAACTCAAACCAGTTCATTCTCAAGACTATTTGAAAATGCAAAAGCAAGTTTATATAAAATCTCAGTGACAGTTTATGGTGAGCAAAGGACATTCAGTGCATTTAGAGATGGTTCCTAATTGCATCCATCAGTACTTTCAGCTCACAAAAACAGGAATGTATTTAAAATATATTGGTTTCTAATTATGTTGCTGATTAAACACAATGTTCCATAAAAATGGCAGTTAATAAATTATTGTTCCAGATTTTTAGTTTTGTTAACTTTGTTAATGTAACATACAGTATATTTTTCTCCTACAGAAATCAGCAGAGTACGGAAAGACATGTATAATGACACATTAAATGGTAGTACGGAGAAGAGAAGTGCGGAGTTACCTGATGGTGTGGGACCTATTGTACAGCTACAAGAAAAACTATATGTGCCTGTAAAAGAATATCCAGATGTAAGTACCTACTAGTCACTTTATTTTTTTTTCTTCTGGTTCATGTGATACCTTTATAGTCTATTTTCTCACGTGACCTCTGTTCTATAAATGTTGCAGGCCCAAGAATGCTGTTGAGAAGTAAGCCTGTATTTGTTATTTATGGCATCATAGCAAATGTGATGTTATTTTTTAAAGTGGTAAAGTTTGCAAATAGTTTACATCCATCCATAATCCTGCAGTTTTACCATCTTCAGTGTGATCTGAACTTACAAAAAGATATGTTAACAAATAGAGATTCCTATTAAATGGCCCACAGCATACTATGTCTCAGTGGCAAGCTTTCAGGTTGAATGACCATGGTCTAGTTTTCTTTTGTTTTGATATTTCTTCAGAAATTGTGGCTGGCATTTTCAGAGGCAGGATAAGCTGCTTTGTGGCATATTTCTCAGCAGCTCACAGGTACCTGAAATAGGCTGATTGGCCTCTTGTATTTGAATTTGGCAAGCTGACCTATAACTGATCCATGTTACAGGACTCCAAGAAAACTACTTCCTGATTGGATCCTTCTTTAATTGGCCCAATGAAGACCAATGAAAATACAATTTCTTCTATTTAGCTGTTCTCTCTAAATTCTGTATAATAGTGCCCTGGTGCACACACCAGTCTTGCTCATTTGTTGTTGTTACCATATGTTTACTTAAAATACAACACGGCAGAAAATGCAACCATAGCCTGCGGCTCTTTACAAAATATTTTATGCCTTATTTTTGGTGTGACTTTCCATAATGAATAACAGTGATGTTACATTTTCTCCAGTTGTACACTGTCTGCTGACTGAGGCATGATAAGAGTCTTTCACAATGTTTAATAGCCTTTTCCATGATAATAAACAACACTTTTTTTAAAAAAATCTCCTTTTAGTTCTACAAACTAGGGTCATGAGAAGTAGATTCTGTTAGTCACCATCAACACATATGTGTCCTTTCCTCCTTCTCAAACTGACATAATATTGTCATCTTATTATTGGAACATCTGTGTCAACTTATTCTCTTAAGAGAGCTAATTATTATAATCTTCACATTCTTCTCCAAAAAGGGTAGTGAACATTCTGAACTATATTTAAGGAAAAATTGCAAAATAGATTATTTTGGCATGGTTCAATTAGAATATTCTTATCTGGGACTTAAATGAAACTCTTAGCGCAGGGGTTCAAACTCATGTCATCACCACATGACATATTGGGACTTTTTCCCCCTTTGCTAAACTGGGCGGGGCTGGGACCAGCACGTGACATACCCAGCCTGTGGGCAGCGAGTTTGACACCCCTGTCTTAGTGTACTAAAGACCTAATTGCATTACTGCAGGTTTTGGGGTACTTCTAAAAGGTCTATGCACTTTCTTTTACCGTGGCATAAAGACAAGCCTAGCTTGCTAGGTAAATGACATTTGATAACTGAATAACAAGAGTTTGAAGGGACCTTGGAGGTCTTCTAATCTAACCCACTTCAAGCAGGAGACCCCATACCATTTCAGACAAATGGCTGTGCAATCCCTTTTTAAAAACCTCCAGTGACTTTTGAAGGCAAGCCATTCCACTGGTTGATTGTTCTCCAGAGTGGTGTCGACAGGATCCAGGTATGGGATATATTCAGCTCTCCTTGGCCATAGACTGAATAGAAAAACTGGAGACACACCCCTTCCAGGCTACCGTCTCCAGTTCTTCTATTCAGTCTCGGCTGAACTAGGCTGCCTTTTTGATAGCTCTTCTGTTTTTTAATAAACAGAGGGACACCGCCAAATTAAATTTCCTTGGATATATATTCCACCAACAGTCCTAAAGGGACTAGAAGCATGAGAGGCTCTAGTTTGCCTTCATGCTTCCTTTGCACAGGAAAAAGAGGAAAACATGCAGAACAGCTACAAAGCGAAGGAACCGACTTCATGTCTGTCAGCTGGCTAGCGGAACACCGGTTTTTGGGATTCTTGCAGTTCGGACAATATCACACCCAGTGCCTAGAGAAAGGTACTGGGGGTGACTAGTGCTGACCTGCCTGATAGGCAGCCTGCCCAATAAGGGAGTGTTGCCTAGTCAGATCAGCGGATCCCTGTGGCAGTTCCCTGGCTTCACTGCCTGTCACAGGAGCACCATTTTGAAGTGAAGAAGATTCAGAGTAACAGAAGCCAGAACTGGACAATTTACAATGCTGTAACCCAGGGGTCTCCAACCTTGGCTCCTGGAAGCCTGGCGGACTTCAACTCCCAGAATTCCACAGCCAGCTTTGAAGTCCGCCAGGCTTCCAGGAGCCAAGGTTGGAGACCCCTGCTGTAACCTGTTATTAATTTGACACAATCCATGGCTAGGAGGATTAAAATAGCCCTGTTATTGACATTTATCTGCCTGGCTAGAAATTCAGCTCATCAGTCTGTCAGTTGACTTTTAGAACAATCTGCTGGCCATGAATTTTTGAACAGCCCTGTGATTGTCTTTCTGCTGTGTTTCAATGGAGACTCAGTCATAGTGTGCAGCATTTGGCTTTCTTCTTTATTCAGTGGCATCTGAATTTTAATACCAGCTGGTGACCTGTCAGGCAAACTGTTTCCACTAGAAGAGTTGCCAGGATTGCTATTGCTCCTCCTAATGGACAATGTGGCCACTAAGGCGCACATCAATCGTTGGGGGGGGGGGACGGGACCCATTGCAGAACTTTAATGAAGGAGGCCTTTCATCTCTGCAAGTGGGCAGAGAAGAACATAATATCAGTCAAAGCAAAGCACATTTCAGAGGTGGTGAATGTCTGGGCAGATTGGTTGAGCAGGTCCACAATGGATCACTCCAAGTGGACCCTGCACCCAGTTCTGTTCCAGGAGATTTCAGACAGATTCAGCATTCCAATAGTTAATCTTGTTGCCTCTGCAACAAATCATCAATTGCCTCGATTTTTCTCTCAGTTCCCGTCGCAGGGGGCAGAAGGGGTCAAGCTAGGGGCCAATCCAACATCCAGAACCCCAGTGACTCAAATTGGCTGCCTGGCACTTGAGAGGTGGATTCTGAAGGGGGCAATCTCTCTTCTCAAGTCATCAACACCATCCAGGCAGAGAGACGACCATTGACCATTCGAATTTATGAAGCCACATGGAGGGCCTTCTGTGTATGGAGCACAGGAAGTGTCTCAATCCCACTGAGGTGTTGGTCACCACCCAGGTGTTAGAGTTTTTACAAGAATGATTAGGCAAAGGTCTTGTCCCCGCCACGCTGTGCAGACAGGTGGCGGCACTGTCATCTGTACTGTCCTTTGGCAACCTAGAGTCATTAGCTCAGATTCCATTAATACATCAGTTTCTCAAAGGAGCAACCAACTTAAGACGGGCGGTGATACATAGGTTCCCCTCCTGGGATCTAGCTAAGATGCTTCAGGCCCTTACGGTCCCATCATTTGAGCCTCTTGAGAACGGTTGCCCTACAATATTTATCTTACAAATTAATTTTCCTGGTGGCCATTACATCAGCCAGGAGGATATCAGAGTTGGCAACTCTGTCAGTCAGGGCTGTCCTCTGTATCTTCCACTCTAATCGCATAGTTCTGCGATTGGATCCAACCTTTATTCCTAAGGTCCATTCTTATTTCTATAGAACTCATTTTGCCAAACTTTTGTCCAAATCCATCTGACCCTAGAGAGAAACTCTGGCACACTCTAGATGTAAGATGAGTTCTTCACATATACCTTTAGAAAGACGGAGGTTATGTTTATCTCTTTTCATCAGAATTCCTTGGGTCAGAAGGTACCTTTTTCCTCCATAGCAGGTAGATTAGAGTGACCATTACCAAAGCTTATGCAGAACAATGTTTACTTGGTCTGACACATGTTACAGCTCACTCCATGTGTAGCACTGCCACAACAGCGGCTTGGATTATACAGGCTTCAGTGGAAGAGATATGTTGAGCAGTGACCTGGTCTACCTCTTCGCCCTTCATTAGGCACTCACTGTCGCTTTGACTCTTTTGCTTCCGATAATGTGGCGTTTGGACGAAGGGTATTACAGAAGGTTTCACCAGAAACTCACTCTCAGTAGCGGCCAGAAACCCACCCTTAGGACATTTGCTTTGGTATGTCCCATGCCTGGATCCTGTTGACACCACTCTGGAGAAGCAGCATTGGTCTTATCTGAGACACACCTTCTCAGATGGTGGAGATAGGATCCAGTCCCACCCCTTTCACTGGCCTCTATGGTCTTGGGTGTGTGGAACAGTACAAACTATGGGCTATACCTAATTATGGAATTGTTACAGTGACTACAATAAGACCTTGATTTCATTGAGAACTGGAGACAGTAGCCTGGAGGAGGTATGTCTTCAGTTTTTCTATTCAGTCTATGGCCAAGCAGAACTGAATGTATCCCATGCCTGGATCCTGTCTCCACCATCTGAGAAGGTGTGTCTCAGGTAAGACCAACGTCCTTCTCACTATCAGAAAATTTCTCCTTAGTTTGAACTTGCTTGATTAGTTTCTAACCTTTGCTTCTTGTCTTGCCTTCTGGTGCTTTGGAAAATAGGTTGACCCATTCTTCTTTATTGCAATAGATAATTCACTGCCCTCCCCCACCCCAAGAGCTGTGTTTGTTGTATTGATATAATATAGTGAGCATACACAAACTTCATAGTTTGATTTCTTTAAAAAAGTGTATTGTATGGCATTCCTGACTAAAATAGATACAGCTTTTTTCAGTAATGCCATACTTCAATTTGATAATGGCTCAGATTAAATTATATTCCTTTGTTAATATGATACATATTTATAGAATTATAATACATTGTTAATATGTTTCAATTTGATTGAGTGTCCAGATGATGCTTTGATTAACATATCAATAATTTAGACAGGTTTTTTTTAAGGAACACATACAGTAATAGTGTATAGAAATATATAGATGTTGATCCAGGCTTACTGATACCCAGATGTGTTATTTGGAATAAGAGAGTAATTACTTAATATTTTTTCTAATATACTTTTCTACTTTCTGTTATGAGAGAAGAAGTATTGTTTTGGGGGTAGGTATGTCTATTAATAATTCGAATGAACTTTTGATTTTAAAAGAACTGTTAGTCTACATAACATATCTTCATTTTAATAAAACAACATTTAAATTATACTATTGGATGTGCAGTTGAAGACCTTATGGAAGTACATTATGCAAAATATGTTTAAAATAATTTTGTATATGTGGTCTGTGTTTTCAAGATAGTGACACGTTCTAGAAAGCTGTCAGATAATGGAAATCTAGCTTTTTGTTATCTAATCCTGAAACTATTCACTTCAGAGAGTGTATTGAATATTTTTATTTTTGTTATTTCACTTTAATTTTGTTTTGCATACTATAGTTCATAAGAGAAATTATAGTGCTGCTAATGGGATTTTGCCTTGGAGCAGGTGACAATGATCAGTGTCTCTTCCATAGGCGAATAGTGTATCTCTGACAGTTGTCACCAAGTAGGTGATAAAGAACTGGAAGCCTTGGACAAAGCTGACTTAAGGTATTCTCTGGGGTTCCAGAGAGCATGATAAAGTCCTGCTTATTTGTTTTATCAGTTGATAGTACGATCAGCAAATGAATTCTTTGTTAGAAATGTTTAGCTATGTGAACTATCAACCATTTCAAATTGGTCATGCTAACCTGTTGTACTCTATAATTCTAAATGTTGCTGTGGAATATATAAAAACAGGTTTTTGTAGCTATTTTACCATGCTATGAGTTACATATGCATATGAGTAAAGAAATATTTTTTCTAGTAATACTGTAGATCAGAGTAACAATCAATACTTCAGCAATTCTTTTGAAGGACTTTTAATGGAAATAACCAAATTGTTCATATTCTCCAGTGTGCTGAGAATCCAAGGAATGGATTAACTTTGCCTTTCTGCTTGTTAGACTGAGCCTGTCAATTTTTTATAGCCAAGCTTCTCGTGTCTGCATTCCCAGTTTTGACTCAGTCTTTAGCTCACACAGATGTGTACAAATTTACTCCAACTTTCTAAAGTGCAGAGCAAAACAACAACCAAGACAACCAAGAAGACTGTAAAGTACAAATCAACTCCAACTTTCTAAAGAGCAGCCGAGGAGACCGTAATGGTGACAGAACTGGGATTGTCAGTCAAGCCCCAGGCCACACAGACCCTGGACAAAGAAATAGCCTCAGGCTGAGCCATTACAGCTTCTCACCGAGGCTAGGCAAGAACAACTTGATCTCTCAGTCTGGGTCACCAGATGGTGCTCGAGAGCATACCTCTCAGCCAGACAGCAATGATGGGTTTTTTCTTCCCTTTCCAACCTGTCCCAGCAGAAGGGGATTGGAAACCAGCTCCCAAAAGAATGAAGCCTACCCTAGAGACTACCTTTACCCCTACAGTGGTGGGGCTCTGCCCAAGGGAAGATCAGGAGCCAGAACTATCCTCTCAAATGAGGTTCTTAATATCAGAGACTATTGCCCAGGGGATTGCTGCAGGCATTCAGCAAAACCGCCTGTCAGCCTCTACAGCATCTGATAACACCCTGCACCAAGAGCAGTATTCTGCATCCTAGATCCCAAGAGGATTATTGGTCCTCCAAAGGCCTTACCCTACCTCCTCCATTCAAAGCCAGGAATCTCTCTTGGAGGAGGACGAATGGAAGGAGTTGATGTTATCAGAGGATGAAGGGGTGAATCCAGACCCCCCCAGCCTCCACGGGGCTTTTTTGTCCTGCCTTGTTTTGAATGCTGTTATATAAGGTCAAGACCACAGACCCAGTCACCTCAGATTCCACAAACGGCCTGTCTGACCCAAGTGAATTATTGTTCTCAGAGCCGGCCATAGACACTGAGGAGATTCCCTCTCCAAAATTGCTCCTGGATGTTGTCCAGAGGCAATGGGCACTACCAGGGAGTATCTACCACTGAGTGGACATGACAAGAAATTCTATAATGTGGCTCCAGACCTCATGGCAGCTTTACAAATGCCAGCAATAGATGGCCCTGTGGTGGCCTAAGCATCCTCCACCATCATGTCCAATGACACAGAGGATGCCTTGAAAACTGAAGACAAGAGTCCACAGCTGACACTCCACAAGGCATATCAGGCGGCGGCCTGGGCAGTTAAGGCAGCTACAGCCACCTCCTTCAGAACTTCCCTGCTCTGGCTCAGGAAATTGCAAGCAAGAATTCTGGTCGATGACGTCCATACCCACCAGGATATTAACAAACTGGTGGTGGCAGCAGAATTTTCTGCTAATGCCACTCTAAACTTGGTCAAATTTGCCTCCAGAGCCATTGCCTCATCGTTGGCAGCCCACTGACTACTCTGACCCTGCCACTGACAGGCAGATATGAAATACAAATGGAAGCTAGCCTCTGCCCCCTTTAAAGGGGACAAGTTATTTGGAGAGACCTTAGACCTTATTCTAGTGGAAACCAAGGACAAAAACAAGTCTTCCATGGCAACAGATAACCACAAGGAAACTGTAAGTGGGGAACGATTGGGTTTGACAGCCAAGCTCCAAAGAAACAATTGGGTTTGACAGCCAAGCGCCCAAGGAAATGCTCCCCAACGCTAAAATCGGCTGTCATAGGAGCAGCAGTCCAAATCAGGGCATAAAGCCCTTTTCTCCAAAAAGGCCACTAGGCTGAGGAGAAGGACGCGTGGAGCTGTCAAAAGGTCTTAGAGAAGGAAATTGCTAAGACTGGAAGGGAGGCAGAGTGATATAGGCAAGTGCGTTCTCCCAGGTTTCACTGCCTTTTCCCGCTCTTTTCAATTTCAACTGTTACAACCTGCGTGAGGTCAGGCAAATGAATAGCTTGAGCTCCCAGTCTTGGTAAAGAGCTCAAAGCAACCTTTCTGCCTTTCTGCTGCGCTCCGCCAGTCTTCACTTCCTCAACTGCAAGGTTGCCTTTCTTGTGGCCATCACTTTAGCAAGGCACATCTCTAAACTGGTGGCCCTCTCAATAAGGGAGAACCTTTGTGTCTTTCATCCCAACAAAGTGGTGATACGATTAGATCCTTCTTTCCTTCTCAAGTTTAATTCCTTATTTCATAGGGCACAGGAACTAATTTTACCAGACTTCTGTCCTGGTCCAAACTGGGCCTTAGAGAAGAAATGACACCTAGAGAAGAAATGACACACATCTATATTAAGAGGACATCCTCCTTTAGGAAGTCGGAGGCTCTGTTTGTATCCTTTCAACACTCCACATTGGGTAATAAGGTCACAACCTCAACCATAGGCTGGTGGATACGATGCCTCGCCAAATTGTATGAGCTTCAGGCTCTCACGTTACCTCGGCGAGTGACACCCCACTCCACTAGAAGCGCAGCCACCACGGCAACATGGGCCATACAGGCCTCCATTAAAGAGATATGTAAAACAGCGACATGGTCCTCCCCATCGCCATTTATAAGGCATTATAAGCTGGATGCCTTCGCTTCTGCTGAAGGCCTTCAACAGACAAGTTTTCCAGAAGCTTTACACACACTCGAGAACTCTGGACCAGGCTGCTACTCACTCTTAGGACAAGCCAGCTTTCATATGTCCCATTCCTTGGATTCTCCTCAGCACACTCAAGAAGGGACGTTGATCTTACCTGATACGCTCCCTCTTGGTGTGCTGAGAGAGAATCCAACCCCACCCTGGCGACCGTCTGGTCCAGAGTCCAGGCATGAAACATGTTCAGGTCAATCTTTACACAGACATGGGAGTCCCTCACATAACACCCTATCGTGAACAGCTGCGAATGCAGACATGAGAGGCGTGGCTATAAAAATTGATAGACTCAGCCTAACAAGTAGAAAGGCAGAGTCCTTCGATTCTTTCTCAGCACATAGAGAAGGAGCGTATCAGGTAAGATCAATGCCCCTTCTAGTTTTCATGGAGCATGCATATTATTCTAGATTGATTGATTAATTTGATACAGAACCATTGCAATTTGTAAAATATTTTTTAATAGAGTGAAAGTTTAATTATTTTAAATTAATGTTTTATTCTAATGTAAATTGATTAAAATATTTTTTTTCTAGTTAAGAAATGTATTAAGTAATAAGTATTAAAAAATCTTACGGTCTTCATTACTTTGAGTTTAAAAAGTATCAGCAATTGAACTAAAACCTCAATGGATAATCTGAAAAAAAGAAATTGTATTAGATAAATTCCTTTTATAGAAACCCCATATATTAAGCATTCTCAGTTATACTTGTGACAGGTATAGTAGGTTGTTTATATGTGTGTGCGCACATTTGGAAAACTTTATTTTGCTCATAGTTATGTGTGAATAGTGCAGTTGTATTGCTAAGAATTCAGTATGTTTTTGTTTTAATGTACAGATCTAGCATGTTCTTTTTCTGAACATTTAGGAAAAAATAGATTAATAGATCTTTAAGGATTAAAAGTTTATTTTTTCACTATATTTAACATAGCAGATAAATATGTCAATAATGTTAACTCTGGCATTGTGTTTATTTAACACCAGCTTTGTTTGTGACCAACAGTCCACAAGGTGTCGTTATAAATAATAACATTTCAAGAAGCATTTATTTTTTGCCAAATTCAAGTAGTTCTCCACCTTAAGGTTCCTAAACTTTCTAAAACAGACCCTTGACTTACAACTTGGTCTCAAACTTTACCACAGCGTTTTGTTGCCATGGTCCCTTTTTTTTAGACCTTCAGGAGGTTATTGTATGTTAGAAATTATTTATTACTCCAGAAACTTTCCAAAATATTCCATTCTCCAAATTCCAAGTTTTGTTGCATATTTATTGCAATAAAATGACACAGATTTATAAATAGAATAAAACCTGCTAAGACAGACTAACATTTAAAAAGCTCAATTTAGTAGTGCATGATTGAAGTTTGAATCCTTACTATTACAATCTGAACTTCCTTTGAATCTCTTTGTTAAGTTGCTTAGTTACTATAGTCCTTTATATTTCATAAGCCTTAATTCGCTAGGGAGCACTAGCAAGACACATTTTCCTATTAGCTTCCATTTATATCTCAAACTATATATAGAAGAAAGATTGCACATTTTGGCTGTAGCAAATACAGTTTATATTCTTTTATAGGTGCAAGGTAAAAATCCTGTATCGCATATTGACAATTTGAATCCTGTGGCTTGATTTTGGTAGACACAAAAAAGACATTATTCCTTGCTTGTTGATTTCTAAATATAGAGATATGCATTATTTCATTATTTATGGGTTAGATGGTACCTCTTGTTTTCCATTCAAATTATTGCTAATAATTTGAGGACACAGTCTTTATTCCCATTTCAGAAACATTTCAAGGAGATAGACAGACACATAGCTAGATACAAAGATAGATACTCTGTTACAAAGGTCCAATGTATCTAATACATATATTTATGTATTCAAATAAATAAATTATTTTATTTTATCTGTTCAAATTTTCTCTTGAAAATTTTCATCTCAGTCAAGGCCAATTTTTATCTACATTTATTCTGTGTGATTCAGTAATGTTGAGAGGGACTTATTCAATGATCCAATGGAGGTGGTTCATTGCCTTCAGAAACTTTTTGAGTTTCAGATTTGATTCACTAAGGTAGGGGTATCAAACTCACAGCTTGTGGCCCGAATGCATCATGTGCTGGTCCCATCCCCATCTGGTTTAGCGAAGGGGGAAAAAGTCCCAATATGTCACATGACACTGCTGTGACGACATGAGTTTGATACCCCTGCACTAGGATAATCTTCAAATACTCCTTAGCTCATTGCAGTGCATGTCAGTATTCAGTCTCATCTCCAAATTATATGAGAGTTGCTATGTACTCTTTTCATTCTAATCTATGCTCATTTAAATGTTTGTATATTAACTTCATTGCCAGATACTTACAGGGAGATGCATAATGAGTTCTGCTGACATTTGGCCAGAGATAGTGCAAGAATTTTTCATGTTCTCTGAGACTACTAGAAATTCTCTTTTCCATTCTTTGTTTTATTTTTCAATATATAGATAAAAACAGAGTTCTTTCTTGAGAACACTATAAGTTGTAGGTGGAAATAATATGTGTACAATTTTTACCTGATTAATTAATACTATGAACATGCTTGATTTTGGATTTTAATACACTAATAGTAGAATATAATATCTATATATGTTTCTGAATTCAGTGAGATAAAGATAACCTAATTTACAAGACTTTCAAAAAAACTAGTTATAAAGAAATAATTCACCAGTAAATGTATTTTACTGGAATTTGTTTCCCAAACTTCTGCTTTATGGGTGCATATTGTCCTCTCAGTGAAATGGCAGTGTCAGCTAAGTAAAGGATGTCAGTAGACACCAGAAAAAAGGATAGTTGTCAGAGAAGAAGGGCAATAAATGAGATCAGAGTTAAATATATGCATGTCACATTCTAGCAGCTAGTTTAAGCCATGCTGTTGTTGTTCAAATACACTGGCCTTAAAAAGGAAGCAAATATATTGTAGCCCACATATGAAGAAGGAAACAGCTGGTGGATTTATCACTCCTCTTTATTGACAGAGAAGGTCAGACTAAAAAAAAAATGAAGTAAGTTTCATGTTCTTTGTGTAACAAATTAAAGAGGTACTACTGTATGAAATAAATATATTTCCCTGTGTTCTACTAACATAATCATGTATTATCTGTAACATACTTATTCATATTGAGAGATTTAATTTATGAATATAGGTTTAATTTTTTTAATTACCACAAATAACTTTTCAGTTTTTCATATGAGAAGCAAAGAAACAGCATTATCTTGAAATAAGTTCAGTCAATTATGAGATCGTTTCTGAAAGGGCAAATACTTTAAAATTGGGGATAAGACTCAAACAAATGGGAATTTGCATTCCTGTTTGTGTCCTGTAGATATTCATGTCATTATCTATAGCCTTCAGAGATTTAAAGGCACTGATTTCAGATCTTTAAAAAAAAGCATTCACACCACATGAACAGTTTTGGTCCTGGTCCTAGTCTATTTTCAGAAATCTATCCTGCTTACAGAGTTCCAAGCTCCTTAATTTGATTTTTTTCCAACCTTTTGTTTGAGCTGATATAACAAAATCTGGTACGGTGTTTGGGTCAGTAGAAAGTTGGATTCTATGTTTAAACTCCCTGGTTTCTACTCTCTCATAATTGAATTATGAGGTTATAAAATAAAAAGTAAGGTTTAAGAATAATGTTTATTTAATAAAATGTGATTGGTAGTATAACAAACACTTCTTACATAACGATAAATCTGGAGAAAAGGCATACACACGGTATGGAATATTTTATTCCCAATTTTCCACAAATAGTCTTTAATTTTAAATTCATTTGTTAGCAGAGATATAGTTTCCCATCTACCAGAAGGAACAGGGAATAGACAGCAGCATAAAAGTATAGGTACTAAAAACAAAAAGGCTATCTAAAACAACAGTGTTGACAATTAAACTCACATTCATCAATCATCCATTCCATGCCAAATCCCTTAAAATCCTGGTCTCAGTACTGCTTTTCTGAAGGCCAACAGAATTAAACCCATGTGTATCTGCAGGAAGCTGTTCCATATAGTAGGCTCTGTGGCAGAGAAAGCATCCTTCTGAGTTCTCACCAGGTGACACTTTTTACACTATTGTTTAAGATAGCCTTTTTGTTTTTAGTGCCCTGTACTATTATTCTGCTGTCCATTCCCTGTTCCTTCTGGTAGATGGGCAACTATATCATTGCTAATAAATGAATACATAAATCTGCCATTGTACAATAGACATAGTGATGATCATGCACTCTCCAAGGCTTTTCAGATAACCAAAAATAAAGGCATCTAATCTATAAAGAAAGATTGTTCCATAATAGAGTGTGCATGGGTAGTGATAGTAATGGGGAGATTGCATTCAAAAATATTGTACCAACCTTATATGCCTGGCAAATACATTGCTCAAAAAAATAAAGGGAACACTTAAACAACACAATGTAACTCCAAGTCAGTCACACTTCTATGTAATCAAACTGTCCACTTAGGTAGCAACACTGATTGACAAATCAATTTCACGTGCTGTTGTGCAAATGGAATAGATAACAGGTGGAAAGCATACGCAGTAAGCAAGACATCCCCAATAAAGGAATGGTTCTGCAAGTGGTGACCACAGACCACTTCTCAGTTCCTATGCTTTCTGGCTGATGGTTTGGTCACTTTTGAATGCTGGCAGTGCTGTCACTCTAGTGGCAGCATGAGACGGAGTCTACAACCCACATAAGTGGCTCAGATAGTACAGCTCATCCAGGATGGCACATCAGTGCAAGCTGTGGCAAGAAGGTTTGCCGTGTGTGTCAGTGTAGTGTCCAGAGCATGGAGGTGCTACCAGGAGACAGGCCAGTATATCAAGAGACGTGGAGGAGGCCGTAGGAGGGGAACAACTTAGCATCAGGACTGCTACCTCCGCCTTTGTGCAAGGAGGAACAGGAGGAGCATAGCCAGAGCCCTGCAAAATGACCTCCAGCGGGCCACAAATGTGCACGTGGATGCTAAAGTGGTCAGAAAGACTCCATGAGGGTGGTGTGAGGGCCCGACATCCACAGGTGGGGGTAGTGCTTACAGCCCAACACCTTGCAGGATGTTTGGCATTTTCCAGAGAACACCAAGATTAGCAAATTCACCACTGGCGCCCTGTGCTCTTCACAGATGAAAGCAGGTTCACACTGAGCACATGTGACAGACGTGACAGAGTCTGGAGACACCGTGGAGAATGTTCTGCTGCCTGCAACATCCTCCAGCATGACTGGTTTGGCAGTGGATCAATAATGGTGTGGGGTGGCATTTCTTTAGGGGGCTGCACAGCCCTCCACGTGCTCTCCAGAGGTAGACTGACTGCCATTAGATACCAAGATGAGATCCTCAGACCCCTTGTGAGACCATACGCTGGTGCGATTGGCCCTGGTTTCCTCCTAATGCAAGACAATGCTAGAGCTCATGTGGCTGGAGTGTGTCAGCAGTTTCTGCAAGACGAAGGCATTGATGCTATGGACTGGCCCGCCCATTCCCCAGACCTGAATTCAATTGAGCAGATCTGGGATATCATGGCTTGCTCCATCCACCAACGCCACATTGCACCATAGACTGTCCAGGAGTTGGGGGATGCTTTAGTCCAGATGTGGGAGGAGATCCCTCAGGAAACCATCTGTTACCTCATCAGGAGCATGCCCAGGCTTTGTAGGGAGTTGTACAGGCATGTGGAGGCCACACACGCTACTGAGCCTCATTTTGACTTGTTTTAAGGACGTTACTTCAAAGTTGGATCAGCCTGTAGTGTTTTTTTCCATTTTAATTTTGAGTGTAACTCCAAATTCTGACCTCCATGGATTGCTAAATTTGATTTACATTGATAATTTGTGTGTGAATTTGTTGTCAGCACATTCAATTATGCAATGAACAAAGTATTTAATAATATTTCATTCATTCAGATCTAGGATGTCTTATTTTTGTGTTCCCTTTATTTTTTTGAGCAGTGCAGATACCCGCAAAAACTTAAGAAAAAAAACACACACACATAAAATAACTAGTAATAATTAATTGGAGTTAAAAAAAAAAGGGGAGCAAATAATAAGAGGGTTCCCTGCCCCTGATTGGAGCAGGCCCCTGGACGAGCCAGCGATCCAAAACATATGTATATACATATGTCATCTGATGCTACAACTTTAAAAGCACAACTATAATGATGTGGGAAAATACCCGAACAAAGCTGAATGCCATACATTATACATATACATATACATATACATACATACATACATACATACACACACACACACACACACACACACATTCATACATACATACATACATACATACATACCTACAACTAGATGTTAGGAGAGCTCTCCATCCAAACTTACACTGAACAGCTCCCTTCAGGGAGACTGAAGGCACTCTTTTGTTTCCTTTCAGCCAACCACTCAGGGACACAAAGTCTCACCTTCAACTATAGGGAGGTGGTTGAAAGCTGCAATTGCTAAGGTGTACAAAACTCAATCATTACCAGTGCCTAGCGGCATAACAGCGCATTCGACCAAGAGCACCGCAACTTCAGCAGCTTGGACCACACAAGCACCAATAGCAGAAATATGTCGTGTGGCAACATGGGCTGCTTCATCACCCTTTATTAAACATTACAAAATTGATGTATTTGCCTCAGCTGAGGCCTCCTTTGGTAGGAGAGTTCTGCAACAGGTCCTTACGCACCGTGGGGGGACTCCATTCCAGACAGAGACCCTCCGATAGAACAAGCCAAACTTTGGTATGTCCTACTAATGGATGCTCGGAGCAGCTCATTGGAGAAAGGGCGTTGGTACTTATTTGATACATCCATTCTCTGTGAGCTGCAACAAACATCCAGCCCCACCCAATTTCCGTCTAGTGGGTTCCTCTTCCGGCCAACGACATGGCTGGATGGTGCAGCATAACATCCCGATGGAAGAACAAACTGGTTTCAGAGAAGGACAGTCAGCACTCCATACTGCCTTCTCCTTCATCTTCAAACTGAAAAATACTAAAGTTATCCACATTGGATCCTTTATAATGTCTCTTAATGTTTTAAAGGCAGATTTTGATTCAGTACCTAGAGCTAGCTTCTGCGGAAAACTTTTTCACCTTTTGTTGCAAAGAATGAAACAATATGAAGATGTTGTAACAATGTTGCTCTGGTGCAGGGGTGTCAAACTTGATTTCATTGAGGACCGCATTAGGATTGTGTTTAACCTTGGGGGGGGGCAGAGTAGGCATAGCCAGGATGGGTGTGGCCACCTCGATGTCACTCGTGTTCGGCGGCTGTGGAAGCCCGAGCACTCTGCCAGTGAAAAAGGGCTCCCGAGGTCCGTTTTTGGCTGCAGCAGCCTCCTGCAACCCTCTGCCAACCAAAACAGAGCTTGGGAGGACCTGCGTGTGGCCCTCCCGAGTTTCATTTTTACTGGCAGAGGCACCATGGGCCAGTCCTTCGCTGTTTCCAGGGCAGACCTGTGGGCCAGATCTAAGCACCCTGTGGGCTGGATCTAGGTCCCAGGCCTTGTGACACCCCTGCTCTAGTGCTTCAGGATTTTTTTTCACCCATAATTAATATTTACAAATGGGCAAAATAAGATGGTTCTGACAAAGCTTAAATTTCTTCCTTCTCTTATTAAGGAATAGATTTGTTTTTACTCATCTATATTCCAATATAGCAACTTTCTTGGTAACATAGACTGGATCTGAGATAGAGTTTCTGTGATCTGCTAGTAATTAATAACTACTAGTCTACTAACAAAATTAGTCATCTTTGCTAAAACTCTATTCCTGCAGCTCATAGAAAGTCAATGGCCTTAGCATTGACCAAATTGAGTTTTTTTAAATATTTGGATATATTATTCTAAGCCTTGTTGACTTAGAATCAGCAAAAGAGAGGTGTCACCTTTAAGACTCAAACTTTCAAATGTAATTTTTCATTTTGCTAATGGTGATAATCAGTAATCATATCCCAGCTACAATAGAAAGTTTCAGACTTAAGGTCATCAGCCACCTGTTAGACTGTATACAGATTTGCGGTTATTGTAAGTAGATTCTGTAGAGCTGGTTCAATTCATTTTGAGAGCATTTGTAAAAGCAGATGCCCCATTGTACATCAAATTATCAAGACTAGTATTGGGCCTAATTTATGTGAAGACCAGCATGCAGGTTTGCCAGTTGAAATATTGGATCAAATTATTGGATGCTGGGGTGTGGGGAGACAAGCTCTTTGGGGATTCCCTGTCCTGGACTCTTTTGCAGTTAATGAGAATGGGCGTCTCAGGTAAGCCTGCCCTTTCTAGTAAGACTTTTTCTTGTCATAGAAGTTATTATTTTAAAAATCATGTGCCATTGACCCATTGTGTTGCTTGGCATGCTCCTGAGAAAGTCTGATCTGAATTGAAACAAAGGATGCTAGATACTGATATTCAGCATGAAATAAAATCTTACTTTTGTGGGAAATATGCTTGTTGGAGAAATCATTCTTTCCTGTCAAGTGTTTATCAAGCAACCTCTGCCTATCTTGTAGAACAGCTTTCATTCTCACCATTACAATATTTTCCCACCTTCATAGTAAGAAGGAAAATTAAATTACAATATTGTACAAGAGACTTTGGCCCTTGCTCACTAGAAAATAATAGTCTTGCCTGTACTTCTGCAATGTAATGGACCGTCTCTATGGTGTGGCAAATTACCAAATAATGCTTTTCTTTGGAGACTTGCATGCCCACTGAAAGGATAATACTTTCCTCCTCCTAACTAATAAGTACTGGATATCTGCGTTCACAATTAGTTGTATTTTTAATTTTTTGACATCTTCAATTATTTAACAATTATGATACCTTTGATATATTGTAATTAGAGCATCTGTTGTAGCTTACTATATCCACACTAGATTCTTTTCTATTTTCTAGTGCACTTTTTTAAACTAACAAAGCAAGTTTTTTTCCATTGTTTTGAAGAAATAATTCAAAATGATAGGCATGTGCTAAGGCAAAGTTTTACAGAATGCTGGGTGTTGATTATTTTCACTATGTTCTGAGCAATTATTTTTCTTCTTTAAAATTTCAGTTTAATTTTGTTGGAAGAATTCTTGGGCCTAGAGGGCTAACAGCTAAACAACTTGAGGCTGAAACAGGATGTAAGATAATGGTCCGAGGCAAAGGGTCCATGAGAGACAAGAAGAAGGTAAGTTCATTAAAAAACAGCACTTGTCAGGAAAACTTTTTCACAGATGGCAGACTTCCAATATAATGAACTGATTAAACTAATAAAATGCTCAACAGTACTATGTTACTAAATTGTGTAGTACTTTGGAAAAAATGTATTTGCTTTATCCAAATGGTTTATACATATAATGTTACATGTCCTGAAGGAAATCTTGAGGCTTTGCTTCCTTACAGAGGGTGTGTGGGTATATAGATGTTTTGGTGGAATGTTTACTGGGATTCTGTCACATATATCAGTACCCCTCCAAATGTGGAGGGAATTAAATTTATCATTAAAAAAGAATTAAATGCAATCTTATTTTCAAGAATAGAATGGCAACTATATATTTTTTTAAAAAATGGAAAAACTCCCTGTTACAACTTCATAGTATATTTGGATTATGCAAAGAGCTTCAAGAAATTACATATTTCAGTAAGCCCTAATATATAAACTAACTACTAAGAAATAGCTGTTAACAATTATAGTTAAACATGACTGATTTTAATGCTTGAGGTCTGTAATCTGTAATGTCTGTAATGTATGATTGAGATGTTCATTGCAAAAATCCTAAAGAACAGTATCTTATTTAGAAAAAGAACTCACTTTCTACTATTTTCTACTATCACTCATTTCATGGTCATAAGCCTTCACTGAAAAACATAAAATCTTCTGATTGGTTCTTTATATAAAAATGTTGTTATATTTTGAGAGTTTGGTACAAAACATAGATTGTTTTTTAATCTCAAGACTACTAATTCAATTTATATATCAGCACTTTAAGGCTGCTAAGGTGTTTAGTTTTCACTTTATAATAATATAAATACTAATATACACAAGTATTCAATATAATTTTTTACATTCTCCAGAGTTCTTCTGATTATTATATGAAATATAAAAAGCA
The DNA here is from genome assembly GCA_033807585.1 of Hydrophis major. Lineage (NCBI taxonomy): Eukaryota > Metazoa > Chordata > Lepidosauria > Squamata > Elapidae > Hydrophis > Hydrophis major. The sequence continues at coordinate 337,306,519 of CM066328.1, forward strand.
AAGTTAAGATGTAACATTATTTATTTTTAGCTTGACTATATTTTAAATACTAAAGTGAAGAATGATTATACTACAGTGCTAAATTTGAGCTGAGGTCTTCTTCCTCCTCCTCCTCCTTACTTCTTCCAATTAATGTTTTCCAATAAACTTTGTATTTTCTCTACATTTCTTCAGTACCCCAAGAGCATAATTTTACGGGGTGGTAGCATCCAGCAAATATCTAGGCTTAGAAACATACCTCTAACATACAGAACTTAGGTTGCTTGAATGGAGGGAATATCAACTACTAGGGAATATCAACACTGGGAAGCAGAAAGACATCCTCAAAGATAGCACATATGTATTTCTGCCATTGCAAGTTGGTGAAGTCATCAGCAATTCAGTTTCACTTTGGAAGGCTTATTTTCTGATCAGCATTAAGATATAGTTACATTCTTTGTGTGTGTGTGTGTGTGTGTGTGGTGGGATTCAGATTTTTTTGTGCTACCGGTTCTGTGGGGTGTGGCTTGGTGGGCATGGCAGGGGAAGGATACTGTAAAATCTCCAGTCAGAGGTGGTATTTGCTGGTTCTCCCAATTACTCAAAATTTCCACTTACATACCACTGCATAGTGCTTTACAGCATTCTCTGAGTGATTTACAATGTCGGCATATTACCACCAACAATCTGGGCCCTCACTTTACTGACCTTGCAAGGATGGAAGGCTGAATCCCAGGCATGAGCTAGTCAGGATTGAATCCTGGATGTGTGCAGAGTTAGCCTGCAATATTGTATTCTAACTACTGTGCCACCATGTTTACCTAAATGTTCTTTCAAGTACCCCTCTGTATGAAGTATGTTGCTTTGGTGTTCAGTAGTGTTCTGGCATCCAGCCTCCTTTTATACAACTAAATTTAGATCCAGTTCATAATATCTTGTGAATATTGTGTATTTTCTTAATAGTATGATAAGACATCTGGCAGATTTATGGGAGAATTTATCTTCTAATGAGAGGTCTCTATGTGAAGAAGAAAAAGAATAGGATTGATTGCACACAGTCTAAAATTTCAAAGTGCTTCTAGATTATTTGCATGTCTAATTAATGTGCATTCAAAATTAAGTGAACTGTAGCTGCTTGGAACTGGAAAATGAAAAGCAATCTTTTATGGAGAAAATATCACATTTACATGTTTGCTTTTTCATATTTTAGAATTAGATCCCCCCCCCCCCCCGCATGTGTAATAATAGTGTCTAAAAATATGCTTCGGTATTAAATGAGTGAATGGGGCCCTGAAACATCAGCTTTGCTTGGATGTAGCACAGCTAAGTGATGTTGAGAAAAACTTAGCAGTGATGTGCATTTTAGTGATAAAGGACTATGTCAGAATAGCAATTAATTATCTGCTTTGCTTGATATCAAAAACAGTAATCATCCTCACCTTCCTACTCCTTAGGAGTATTTTGTTCAAATGTTTCTGTTAGTGAAGGATATTAATACACATTTGAGTTTGCTTAGTTTTTTATTTGATTTGTGTGATTGCAGCAGATAAAGTTCTTGATGTTTTGTCTAAGTATGTAGGAAAGTATCGAAAAGAATAGTTTACATATGTATATAAGGAAATCTGCTAAATTATTTGAAGAACAGCTCAGTAATTATGCAATTAATTTACACAGTTTCATTGTACTATCTCTGCTTCTTTAGCATTACATTAATAATTTGATTTGAACTGGTACAAAGAAGAAGCCAAAGAAACCAGGTGTGGCAGTATTTCAGATACTTTTATACATGTATAAAAACTAGTGGGGGGAAAAGTAGAACTCAGAATTTGATATAATTCCTGTAATTATTTGGTTCTCCGTAGAACTGCTGCGAGCATCCAGAGAGTGGGAGGTGCTTCAGTCTTCACTTCTCACAGGCTGAGCTGAAATTGAGGAACGCCCTCCTCCTCCACGTGACTCCTCCATGCGTTCCCCCCAGTTTTAGCTCAGCCTTCGAGACAGGCAGCTTTTTCTCGTTCCTTGGCCATTTCAGGTGATCGTTGAGGGTTGGATCAGGTTTGATTTCATTTTTTCCTCTCCCTGCAAGGCTAGTGTGATCCCAAATTTAGTTGGTGGAGTGATTTCGCTCCCAGGAGGGAAGTAAGGGGTTTGGAGCCTTTTGCCCCCCCCTTCTAATCTATCCTCTGCCGTTCCAAGCGTGCTGGGCTCAGCCGCTTGGCCCTGCGCTGTATTTTAAAAGCGCAAATGCGTCTTCCCCCCTAGAACGCCTCAGAGGAGGCAGCGCTTCCTCTCCCAGCTCTTTCCTTCACTCGTTTGAAGTTGCGGTGGGCTGGTGCGCTTCTGAGATGTGTGCTCTGAGCCGGATGGCCATTTTGGGCACGCCTCGTGGCCGGCGCCATTTTGTTTTTCTGAACAAGTAAGGCTTATAACACTTGTCTTAAAATGAATGAGATAATCTTTATAGTACTGTGTTTCTCATAAAACACGACCCACCCCAAAAAGGCCAAGCACTGTTTTGTGCGCATATAGTAAAATTAAGCCCTGTCCCAAAAATTTGGCCCTATTTAAGCACACGTGCGGCTGGTTTTCTCACGCTTGCATTGCGGACAATACTAGGTAGTGAGGGGAGGGGAGGAAAGGGTGGAGGGGGGAACTTGCTTCTTTCTTCTTCTTCTTTTGGCTGCACACAAGGAAAGCAACAGAAGTCTTTGTCTCCTCCAAACTCCACCAGAAATGAATTTTTGGGACCCCGCATGGCATCCTGCTCCAAGAGGCTGCACCGGCGCGACAAGTCTCACAAAGACTCATTTCTGGCAGAGTTTGAGGGAGAGAAAGAAATACTTCTGCTGTTCTCCTTGCATGAAGCCAAAAAGAGAAACAGCAGAGACCCTGCGAAAATTCTATTTTTGGAACAGCCCCCCCCCCCCCATTTTCCTACCGATTGATCGATCTTTATTTGGGATCGCAGGATACTGTTTCTCTCACTCTCTCTCTCTCTCCCCCCCTCCCCCCTCTTCCTGAGAATGGAGCTGGAAAGCAGGTTAGTGAAGGATTGAGGCTGCCTTGGAGGGGGTGGGGGGGTGTTAGGGACCTGTGTGTATGTGTGTGTGTGTGTGAGAGAGAGAGAGAACATCACCGCCAGCCTTCGAGGATCTCTCTCTCTCCCTCTCTCTCTTTCCCCCCCTCCCCTATCGGCAGTAGAGGAGCTTCAGTGCCTGGCTGGCGGGAAGGCATGTCGCTCGCTCTTTTTGGCCACGTAAGAAACAGCCCAGGAGTCAGGCTTTTTCGGGGGTCAAAAGAAAATAAGGCCGTCTTATTTTCGAAGAAACACTGTAGTTATATAGGCAGTTTTTCTATATGTGAGCATGCGTGTGTGATGAATTGGCACACTATTACAGGGAATTAAAGGGAAAAACTAGTTTTGTATATAATAATAATGAACTCAGTTGAGTATAGCAAGAAAGGGCAATTGAAATGAGCAGAATGTATTAGTGCGTTTGGAAGATACTCAGATTTGGGGAAGGGGGAGAAAAAGGCCTAAGGTGATTGTCACGTTTTCCCTGCCCCCAAATGAAGTCTGAGAATGTATTATTTTAATAATTATATTAATATTAATAATTATAATTATAATTAATTATTTTCAATTGATAGCAGTACAAAGTGAGAAAATCCTTAGATCTCAAATTATTCTTTTGTCTTTCTTACTCAGAAAGCTTTTATGTTGAATTCTCCCTGTTAGCAATAGAGTGTGCTTTTTGGTCATTTGATGATAATTGTTAGGTTTTCAGAAATACAAAATGCACAATGAAGCATACAAGCACACACACTCATCCTGTATATGGTTCTAATATTGTCCAGTAATCTGACTTGTTACAATTAAGGATAACCAATTAAATGTGATATTTCATTTTTTTTCTAGGAAGAACAAAACAGAGGCAAGCCTAATTGGGAACATTTGAATGAAGATTTGCATGTATTAATCACTGTGGAAGATGCTCAAAATAGAGCAGAAATCAAATTGAAGAGGGCTGTGGAGGAAGTAAAAAAATTACTGGTACCTGCAGTAAGTAAATTTATTGACATATTGATGTTTGATATGTGTTCCTTAAGGTTCTATTATCTTCCATGTGGTATTTACATTGTATAGAATAATTAAATATATTTAAGTAAAATATTTTTCATCTAAAGCATTGTTAGTATATGAGGCACTGTAATGTACAAATAAGATTTGAATGTAGGATATCAATTACTTTTTCAAAAGCAACACTCTGATTTGAAAAGAGTAGTGTATAATTAATGCATACTTAGAAGACATATACATAGATTTATAGGAAAAACAGGAATATTTCAGACAATTTTTACTATTGTCTGGAGAGCAGTATGAGGCTGTTCACTTAAATAAAGCATCCCATCTCTGTAATAAGTGACTTTTAAAGTTATAAGACTCAATTAAACATGGAATATTCATAAACCATTTATAATAAGGAGGGCTATAAGGAAAAAAAAATCGTTAAGCATGGCATGACCCTTGTACATTCTATAGTAGTAACACTGCAATCTATATATTATATCCAGATGGGGAAAAAAAGGTGCATCAGATCTCACTAGGTTACACAGTACTATTGACTGTAGCCATAATTTTGAGGTTTGATTTCATAATTTACTGAGGCAATATTTTTCTTATTATAAAATTGTTCTGCTGAATGTAGATATCTATCAGATGAATGTATTAAAGAAGTCAGTGCATTGGCTATACTTTATTATATCATTTATGTTCCATAAAAGACTATTTTGGAGATTGGGATATTTCATTACAAGTATGTGCATGAATGAGGAGGATGTTTCGTTATATGAATTTTATATGTATTTATAAAGAAAGAAACATGCAGAGGAAGAAAACTAATTTACAAATACAAAAATACAACAAACACAATTTGCTTAATATAGAAGGAATATAGAAAGAAAAGTTCCTTAGAGACCCTTATAAAGTTGTGTTTTATAGAAACATATTAGAAGGATTATGTTGTTGTATCTTAATAGTTGTATACTAACTATAATAAAATTATTAGAAAGACATAAATATGTCTTTGTTATACCACTGAAAAATTAAATTCTGATGAATGCTAGTAGAATGATACAACTCTATTTAAAATCAGTTATGAATAGACTTGCTTGATTTCATTCATTGAGAACAATTGAAACTCCAAGTAAAGATGCAATTTTAGTAATAAACTAATTTAGTTCTGTTTTTGGTCTTAAAAGGAAATTGTTTGCTTTGATACAGTACACATAGTAATTTGTAACTAAACTTATCTCAGTTGTAGATATATTAAGTTTAAAATATAATTGTACTGATGTTTTGTTCAAATCTAAAGACTGAACAGTTAGCTGTGTTAAACTTTTAATTAATGTTTATCATCAGAATGGATTTTAGTTGGTTTGGATAAGGATATAAAGATAAAGTGTGCAAAAATTATTTTTGAGTTCTAATTGCAGACAAACTATCAAATTTGTCAATTGTTTTAATACAGATCATTGTTTATTATTGATCCAGAGTTTTGTAGTCTGTATCCTTTTATCTCTGTTAATATTTTAATATATATCCATACTTTATGTACATATTAGTTATTTTTTTCTTTATTTTTTTCAATTTTTACTTGGAGGAAAAATAGGGTTTTATTTGACTGCCTCTATCTAAATGATTTTAACTATATGGACAATCATAGAGAAAATGATGTTAGTAGTTTAAAATACTACCACACTAAAGGCTATGATTCTTAAGCTGCAGCCATCAAGTTATATTTACAAATCTATTTTTCACTCAGATTGTAGTTTGTATTGATTTTACCAAATTTTCTTTGTAAATGTTGAAGTATAAACTTTTTAGTTTGATTCAGGAAATATCCTTGGTAGGCATATTGTAGGATAAATTGATATTAGTATCTGTAATACACATAGCTAGCTTGTTTAACAAGATATAATATATCGGTTAGTATAACATTAAGTTGTAGACCACTAATTTGCCAGCTGCATTGGATTTTTCACTCAGATTCATAAATTGCACTGAGCTAAAAGAAAAGTATGGCTTAGCACAAGGATCTTCAAACTTGGCAAGTTTAAGACTTGTGGATTTCAACTCCCAGACTTCCTGAGCTAACATGACTGGAATTCTGCGAATTGAAGTCCACAAGTCTTACAGCTGTCAAGTTTGAAGACTCCTGGCTTAACATTTGAGCCCAAGTAGTGATTATATAGTAGCATCAAAAAAATGAACTACCGTATATACTCGAGTATAAGCCGAGTTTTTCCAGCCCATTTTTTGTGCTGAAAAAAAAAACCCCTCGGCTTATACTCGAGTCAGAATCCCCTCTGAAAAACAATGGTGTGGAGCTCTGGAGCTGGACAGCCGCTTCCCTGCTTCCGTGTTTCCTTTGCAACTTTTAAGCATGGGGGTAATCAGAAGCAGAAAAGTTCTTGCATGAGGATATATTGTTTTTTCTTTTATTAACTGTTTTTAGGGGGGGGGGAAGACCCACCGCCATGTGAGAATGCTCAGATACGAAATCTATCCGACCGAAAATAAGTGTGTGTGTGTATGTGGGGATTTTAACAGAGGGAAGATGTAGGGAAAGGCAAAAGCGATGGAAGATCCTTCAGGGGAAACTGAGGGGGAGACTCACCCTTGGTCCAGATGAGCCCCCTTCCCCGCCCCTAAGGAAGCAGAGGCAGCCAGCAAGGGCAGGCAAGCCCCACTTCACGGACTCCGTCCATCCTCGCTTCCACCCACCCACCCAAAGCAATGAAGTCCCCCAATCGCACAGCCCAGAATTGCCCTCCCCTCAGGGGGCAGCAACGACACCTGGTGTTTCCCGAGACAAGAAACTCCGCCGTGCAATGAAAGCGCCCTGGCTCTAGGCTCGCCGACCAAGTGTTTCACAAATACCAGTGGGACCTCCGTCCACCACCACCCCTCCCTCTTTTGCCTCCTTCCTTCTGATCAATCAGGTTTTCCCAGTATTTGCTCACAGCTGCGTTTTCTCTTCTGCCATGCTAGGCATTGAACGCGGGGATTTCTGATTCCCCTTACACGCGCGTGGATATGCCGCGGGGCATTTTTTTCCAAATGCCCCACAGGCAGAGAACACTGACTTTCATGATAGTGAGATCATTTCCCAAATTAATTGATTCACTAACCCAAAAGAAGAAGATGTTGATGACAGTGGGAGGCAGGAGTCATTTTCTCCCTTGCAAGAAAAAAGCAAGAGCCGTTCTTATGATCTCTCTCTCTCTCTCTCCTCCCGGGAATACAGTCAAGCCCTTTCAGCACGCATGATCCGCCCCCGCCGCTTTGCACCTTGCAAATGCAAAAACCCAGGATTTTTGCAAGGTGCAAAGCGGCGGTGGCGGATTGTGCGTGCTGGAAAGGGCTTGACTGTATTACGGGGAGAGAGAGAGAGAGATCCTAAGAACGGCTCTTGCTTTTTTCTTGCAAGGGAGAGAGTGACTCCTGCCTCCCACTGTCATCATCATCTTCTTTTGGGTTAGTGAATCAATTAAACCTTTCATGATAGTGAGATCGTTTTCCAAATTTCCCTTAAATCAGGGAAGAAATCAGAAATAAACCTTTGGACTGAGAATAAGCCTGTTCCTATGATGCCATTTTTGTTCACTGCAGTGTGAAAAGTGTGAAAAAAACACACTTCTTTTTCTTCATCTTCTTGTTCCCTATTTACTGGTCTCTTTCAAAGAGGAAATTGTGAACATCAAACTTATTCTCAACTGTCCTAGTGAAAGTTTTTATTGGTATCTATTTTTATTTTTGAAATTTACCAGTAGCTGCTGCATTTCCCACCCTCGGCTTATACTCGAGTCAATAAGTTTTCCCAGTTTTTTGTGGTAAAATTAGGTGCCTCGGCTTATATTCGGGTGGACTTATACTCGAGTATATACGGTATCTTTGACACAGTATAGTGTCCTTTTGGATAAAGCATTTTATAATTCTGCTTGCTTCGGTGGTTATCCAAGTATGTTTGCTTTGTCCTCTTGTTTCTCTAGTTTTGTTTTGATTCCATATTTGATATCACCAAATCATGTGAGTTTGCAATTAGAGGGAATAAGTATCAATACATATTGTTTTGGAAGTTCAAACAACTAATTGTTTATGCTGTGTTCAAATGGAAAGTAGTTTGTGCATTTTAAGGGATTGTTTTCCATTATTTTTTTTTCCTAGAGAAAATCATATTCTATAACTTTCTGTAAAGATATAGTAATTTTCTTTGCTTTTTGTACTGGGTAGGGAATTCAGGAAGAACAGAAAGTTTTATTGCGATACAAACCCCTGCTAAAGGTTTCAGTTATACATTATGAACTTTTCCCAACACTACACATCTAAGAATGCCTCCATAATAAAGCTTTAAAATAGGCAGATTTGAACAAACATTCATATAACCTTGAATAGCTATATCAACCAACAATTAATTGTAGTTAAAAGTAATTCTGTATCATCATCACAGTTAGCAATTTTAGAAACTAATTTTGTAAATTGATCGTTCTTTAACATTAGTTTCCGGCATATTTTAAAATTTAGGAGTTCAATATTTGTTGTAGATTATGTTTCATCTCTAGTTGATCATACTTTTGGCCATGAAGAGAATTTAGACCTGATTTAAAGATGGGGTTTTCTTATTTTAACAGAATTTCTTCCTGAATAACTTTCTCCAAGGGATTCATTAATTTTGCAACTTTAATTCATTTAATCAGATAAAGGAGTAAAGGGATCAGAAGGTTAGATGGTGATTGGTAAACAGAAATTGAAATTTCATAAAATGAAGTAATAAAGTGAGTGGTTCCAGATTTGGGAGTTGGTAGAATTGAATTCTGAATGAAAATGCACTTCAAGGAAGAGGATTGTAGTTTGGTGGTACTTCTTGGTTTAGTTTTATTTCTGGGGCTTAGATGGCCACAGAAATTGACTTTCTTCAGTTCTAGTCATTCATCTGTTATGTCCTTTCTTAAATAAATATAGCCTGGCCAGAATGGCCATGCTGTAATGTCTTAGTCTATTCTAGATTACTATGTACATTCTACATAAGGCTGTCCTTACTTGGAAATAATATTACTTCAATTCTCAAGAATCTGTTATGGGGAATATCTCTTCATATCAATCTACCTCAGAGTATCGGTGCTAATTTACAAAATTCAAAATTCTTAGGCCTAAGTACTTGTCAGAATACCTCTCATAATGTGTATCAACCAGCATACTGAGATTTGTGGAGTGGATTTTGATAGTACTGTTGGGGAAGTTAATAAGAATCATGTCAGTAATGGTTTCCTTACTTTAAACAATTCTGCTTTTTTCTATAGTTTTATTAAGAGGTTAGATACACCTCTTTATGTAGATCAGTGCTGCAAAGCATATAGCTCAGAGGCCATATGTGACCTGCTAAACAGCCTTGTGTAGTTGGCTAACATTTTTAAAAAAATTAATTCACCACTACTGTCACCCTGAAAGACCCATTGCTGAGCACTTGTAACCCTCACCACCACTTCCTGTGTGATCACCATTTTTCTAGCTATTAAATAACTGATTGGTACACCAGGTATTTCTTTATATTGATGTTTAACTTATTAATGTGGCCCTTTCCCCTCTACAAGTTTTGCGGGTCTGAATTAAACCTTTGAAATCCCTTGACTTGTTTGTTCTTGACTGCTTAGAAAGTTCCATAAACATATAGAAAGTTCAGTTCTTATTTGTATGTTTTTTATTATACACTCTTCAGTATTGTTAAGATTAAAAGTGCATAAGTTTTAGTAATTATAACAATGGATTGAATTAAAGAAAAAAGCTTCTTTATTGATGAGAGAATAAAAGCATGAATCTTTCACATTTGAATTGAATACGGCTTCTTTTTTCACCATTAGATTTCTCCCAAAGCATGCATTGCAAAATATAGATGAATTCTATTTTTATTTTTCCACTGTATTTGAAAATTAGTTTGATTTTATGTTCTCCTTGTTATTCTAAAAAGGGAGATATATTAGTTGTACAAATGTTTTAAAAACATCTACAATAGAACTTCTGGTCACAACCATAATTTGTTTCATAACTTTGGTTGTGACTCCAACCTAATTTTGGAAATTTGGTGCTTACAAAAAAAATGGCACGTAGGGGAAATCGGCCGCGAAAACAAAAAAAAATTGCAAATTTTTTTGTTGGAACCTGATTTGATCATGGTCAGAAGTGTTCGTCACCAGAGGTTTTACTGTGTTAGGATTGTAGATCTACTACATAGATTCTACTTTGTGACAGTTTTCATTGGAACATAGCTGCTGCATTTTCAGTATTATTCTTCTCAAAATAAAATCTTTAATCCATATGTTCTGATAGCTGTGTGTCAACTTTAGGGTTAAAGCCAATGATGCTTTGAAAGGAAGATTTGAGTTTGAGGCTCTGCTTATTTATGAAGTTTGTTGATTGGTCTTGTTCAGACTGTTTAGCTGTTGTGCGAATAAAATATTGTAACAAATTTTTTGAGAAGTGGCATACAGTGTTAACATTCAAGAAATAATTAGCTTCCTCTATGATAATTATACAGGGAGTTAAATTTGCACTTTGAGGATTATATTTAGAAAAATGTGTTTTCCTTGAAAATACTTGACAACGGTTAATGTTTTACAAATTTGATGGCTTTACTCAGTCTCTGCTCTTCCAAATTTAATCTTTTAATTCTAATATTAACATTCTTAATCTAATCTAATTTCTAATAATGACACAACTGTAACTGATCAGATACCCATACTATATTTTCTATACTTTCTGCCCAATTCATCCTGTGACTGGACAGGATCATCTGCATGAGAAATGGAGGTTGCTTTCCTGTAAATAGAGTTCTTCCAGAGTGCCATTGTCTAATGAATTATCTGTAGTGTTTCCCTTTTTGGGAAATGTTTTAATTAGTGAAAGATAAGCAAGGCAACCAAATACATTGTCTTCATTTATTGAATGGAGCTTCCTGTGTATTTGGTGACTAAAGTTTCCAGTATTCCCAGCAGTTATTTGCTTGGACAGGGTGACTAAGGAAGAATTCTCCTAACAGGCAAGGAGCTTCTTCTTTCTAACTCCAGTTTTTGTGTCATGTTCCAGGTCTTCCAAAGGTTGATAAGTTCCTCCCCGAAAAAGTAAGTTGGGCTGTAATTTTTCTGATTTAAAAAGTTGTAAAAATAAGCACCTTTTATGGTATTTTACCTTTTTATAAGACTATAAAAGGTTGGTTGTAAACATGCTCTTTATTTTATGAACTGTATAGCTTATACAGTTGCAATTCCCTGAAGTTGACCCATGAAGCTAAATATAAATAATATATTTGAATCATATTGTGATTTATTATAGGTACTTGATACTGACATTTTGGAATAAAAAATGGAAACATTCATGCAAAGGCTAGATAATAGGGAATTCTGAAAGGTTTATATTTAAGGCAAGGGTGTCAAACTTGCGTTGTCACGGTAGTGTCACGTGACATACAGGGACTTTCCCCCCCTTTGCTAAACCCAGCATGGCCATGGCCAGTATGTGATGCATCCTGCCCATAGGCTGCGATTTTGACAGCCCTGATTTAAGGGGTCTAAAAAGATAGTAATAATTTATTTTAAGGAAAATCAGAGTTTAAATTCTATTCATGCTGAAATTTATTATTTTAGACATTGTTGTATTCAGGTATTTATAATCCTAACAGTATTACTTTTTTCTTGTTTCAAACGCAAGGACTATAATTCTGTTTCTACTTTTGAATACTTTGTATTTGGAAATAGTGTAAAACATGTATAACCTGTATTTTAATGTAGCCCAGTATACAACTTGTACTTGTACATTTGCTGATTAAGAGTGTAGATCAAACTATATCCTTGACTTTTTTGTATAGAATGTGTCGTTGTAAAATGAACTCAGGATATATGATACAGGTTTTTTTAAAGTTTTGTCAATAGGAAAAGACATGAGACATGTCCATAAGACATGAATGGCATAATAGTAGTATCTTGGCTATTGCCATTTAACAATTATATCTAGGACAGTGTAAAAAATAAATGATCTACTGACAAACAACTATAAATGTAGAAATACTAAACAAAAAAGTCCTCGCAGTGGAGGTCTATCCACTGGTCACATGAAGCATTTTAATATCTTAAGTTCTAAGGGGTTATCTTATCTTTGGTGAACCAAATAATTTAGAATGGTTAAAAGGAACAGTGGATTCTTTCAAAAGTTGTTTATGTTGGGAGAATGAAAATTAAAATGGCAAAGTTTCAGTATAAGCAAATATAGTATTGTTTCTTCCCCTCCCTGTGTGTGTGTGTGTGTGTGCACGCTAAACCCTGCATCTGATAAGGCCTAAGCTAATAACTGTTAAAAAATGATCTTGGGATTAGTGTGGTTTGCTTTATAAGAACATTTACAATGCATTTCTGGTATAAAAATTGTATTGGAAATAAGCAGATGCATTAAATTGAATTGGAAAAATCATCATACACTTAGAAAAAAAATTGGGGTAGTATTCCTGGAATTCTGAGTGTGATTCTGATTATTATACTTAAGAAAGATGCCGAATCTGAGAAAACACTGAAGAGGGCAACATAGATTCTGAGCCATCTTGCTAGGATGAATGATTTCACTTTTGGAGTGTTTTTCAGGTAGAAATAAGTAAAGGAAAAATATTTATGAATGGTCTGGAAAAATGGATAGGAAGATTTTTAATCATTTGTAATGAAATTGAACAATGAATTTCAACATAGATGAGAAGAAGCATGTGTATTATCTCTTTTAAATCTTTCAATTGATCTTTGACACAAAGATAGGTCTTTATAACACTGCCTTCTTCAATTTCCCATCCCACTCTGTAATGTAAGTTGGAGTGAAAAAAAGTGGCAGGTCAAAAGTAACTCAATTTCCCTAGTCCAGGAGGGGACTGAAATTAAGATTCTTAAATGCAGAATAATGATACAGTTTATGTCCTTCCCTAAACATCAAGATGAGAAGGTAAATTTTAAAAAATAGCATTTTGAGTACTTGTGAACTCCTCATATATTATTTCCAATAATTCATAAAATTTTGATACATATGACCTTTATCTTAAATAATTATTAGTATGTTTCTTTAGCCTTAATTCAATCTTTTGCCCTAATTTTAATTTTATTAACCGTATGTCACAAATATCAATGTTACCAGATTATATCAAGCATTAAAATTCATATACAAGAAACCCAGGGGTGGGATCCAACAGGGTTAACTATTAGTTCGGTGATTTATGAGGTTTGGTGATTTACGATGTGCTTTCCTGCACGCTGCCGGCACGCGCCTGTAAATTGTCATCAGCACACTGCGTGCAGAGAAGCAGCCTTTGAAAAAGCCCCTTTTTCCTGCTTTTTTAACTGCAGCTATGCCTTGCACTGCAGCTGAAATTGAAAAAATCAGGAAATAAAAGTCAGGTAAGAGCCCGGGTGGGCAAAAACATCATAGAACCGGTCCTATGTCTGCTGCTCTTCAGAGCTACTGGTTCTACAGAGATGGACAGAACCAGTAGAAACCCACCCCTGAAGAAACCTGATTTTTTTAAAAAAATTAAACAATAGACAAAACTTTAAATATAATTATTATTGCTCCTAGCTTTTTATTTTTTTTAATCTTTGCTAGGACCTATAAAATTGACAGTTAAGTGGGAATAAATTTATACAACTTCAAGTGTCTGTTGAAAATTTCCTTATTCTGTTTAAAGAGTTCTCCAATTGATTCATCTAAACAAAGTTGAAATTGTCTGTTCTGCCTGTAAATAAGTTAAGCATCCATGCAACTATCTGTTTCTGAATGATACATTGCCAGTTTGCATAAATTATTATGCAATTCTTCTGAATTATTGTTGAAGATCACAGTTAAGCTGCTTGAGTGATGATCTAAGCTGCTGTATGACAGCATAATCCGCACTTACATTCCTTGATTTGATACTTAAAGGTTTTGAACACAAGAGAGAATTAAGCAGAGCATTTTAGTTAAAGGATAAAATGTACTGGGGGTTACCATTGAATCTCTATAATTTTTGTATATTTTTAGTGGCTTTGCATCATCTTTCATAAAAATGTGGATTTTAATATAAGTATTCATTATAAGTAAGTAGCAGTTACTCAAATGAGGTTAGACGATAGAACTTCTACCGTGTTTCTCCAACAATAAGGCCTCCCCCAATAGGAAATCCCAGCATGTTTTATAGGCATAAAATGAAATTAAGCCCCTCCCTCCAAATTAAGGCCTATTTTAAAACATGCAAAATGGGGAAGGGTGGGCGGCTTGTCTTTAGGAGCGCCCCACGGGCAGCCATGCCTCGCCACCATCCTCCCTGCTGTTGTTAAGTACTTTTGCTGCATACCCGGGTATGGTGCTGCCTGTGTTGACCTGTGTTGACAGGGAGGCGAGGCGATGGCAGCGCTGCTTCCCTGGCCGGCGGGTCCAGCGGAGACAGCCCGAAGCCACCCATCATTTCCACCCCTCGCCCAGCCTGTCCCTGTCCCCATACATCTCCAAGCGTGCCAGCAGTTCCAAATGCTGCATCGATGCTTCAAATGCTGCAGCGGCACAGGCATTAGGCAGAGGCACTCACTCGGTGGGGCTTAGCTCAGAGGAGGACACGACGTGGGCCGTCGCCTCAGCTCCCTGTCTGCGGACGGATGGGCGCTATCACTGCCTCGGGTGGAATCTCCCGGTGGCCCCTTTGGGGTCAGGCTGGAGGGACTTGGGAAGCCAAGCTCTGATCGGCCCAGCTCTTTTGCTTGGCAGGCAGGCGCATACCCGTGGCTTGCTTTCCCAGCTCTGCCCAGCCCTCCCGGCTCCAGCACTGCCCTGGCGGGATGAGCGGAGGACCCGGCGGGGAGGCGCTCGCTGCCTTGGCCAGAGCTCTGCCGCCAGACAGAAGGGCCCACCTGTCAGCTGCGCTGCGCACCCCAGGCGAAGCTTTTCATGCTCTGCCCAGCACCAGGCAGGGATGGTGGCTGGGTGCTTCTCCTGGGGTGGGCCAATCCTGGGCTGCTGCCCCAGGAGATTCGCCTCTTCATGTGGGGTTGGGCTGCCCTCTCGGGTAGGGGAGACTTTGTTGTAGTGGGGCGTTGTTTTTAAAAGAATGGGCTTTGCCTTCAAACGATGTCCGGGAAGGCGGAGACAGGAGCGCCTGAAGCCAAGTGTCTCCGCCGGGCTCCAGTTGCAGGGAGGAGCCCTGGCTGGCCCTGTGTGGCTGCGCCAAATGCCGCGGTGATGCTCCAAATGCCGCGGTGGCATGGGGAGAAGGGAAAGGAATGGTGGAGGAAGGTCTCTTCAAAACATGGTGAATCTTTACGTGAAGCATGATTTGAATCGCTAAGTTGTAAAGTTAAAGCCCATTATAGTTATATTTCTTTTATGAAAAATACTGAAATTAAGATGATAAATATTGCAATTTGACATGCTGTATTTTCTTTTTTTTTTGAAACAAATTTTTATTAATTTTAAAGATAAAACAACACATCATTAACCATTAAATACATAAACACATAAAACCTCTTAACATTGTAAATCCTTACAAGTCAAACAAAACATTATTTTTATACAGCATAATTCCAATTTATCCCATCTCCATATGGACACACAAATATCTTCCAGCAAATTTCTCATTATTTCTCTTTACTCCTATTCAATTTCATTTCTCTTCCATATTTATCCATTTTATAGTCATCATATTCTTTTCTTTCTGGCTTGTTTAAATTATTCTCGTCTAACATTCCTCCAAGGTTTTATTGATTCTTTTTTCCTTTTTTTTTTATAAAAAACAAATTTTGTTAGTTTTACCATAAACACAATACACAAACATACAAACACAAAACATAAACAAAACTAAAAGATCTTTTCTGAAGGTTGTCTGTTCCCGGGTTAAAACTCTTTACACAGACACAAATTCAAACATCATATTCAACCCATATCTCCTTCCATATCTTAGTATCATTTTCTTTTTTATATATATATATAAAAACCATTTTTATCAATTTTATAAGAACAATGCACAAAGAATCAAGGCATAACAGCTTATAAATTCTTTTCTAAGAAAAAATAATAATAAAAGACCAATAAGGCATAACATTTCCAGATTATAATATCAATATTTCATATAATATTAACTTCATATCTTGTCCCTACTTCTCTTTTCCATCCAAATTATTTATTAATTAAAATTTTATTGCCTTTTATCAATATACAAAATCCAAAAAAAAAAAAAAAGCATATATATCCTTCCATATCTTATTACCATTTTCAACAACATTCTTTGTCTGTTTTATTTCCAATTATCCATTCATCTTTTTTTTTCTTTTACTATACTTCTCCTGTACACCAATTGGAGTAACATCTATAACTCATTACCCTAACTTAGAAATACTACATATTACAATCTTTCTTGGGATTCTGTTTAAAAGATTCTAAAATTACATAATAAATTTTATATTCTAAATACACATATAAAAACACAATCTTATATACCCTCCAGAATCCCTCTTTTAATCTAAATTAAATTCACCCATTGTCTCTAAATAAACTTTTTTTCTTTAGGTCTTGCTTCCCCCCATAAAGGCTTCTCCTCCCCCCCTTTCTCTCTTGCTTATTCTTCTCCTTGCCCTTTCTACCCCTTTGCTTTTTCCCATCGCTTTTCTTACTCCTTTTCCTTTGCTTTCTAACCTTGCCTCCACCTTTTCGCTCATTTTTCTCTCTTTTGGTTGTTTTTATAATTCTTAAAATCCCCTTTTTCTTATCCTTTTTCTCCTCCTCTCCGGAAGGGACCCATTGTTCATCAAAGATGGCTTCTTCTTCCTCTTCTTCCTTGTCCCAGTCCTTCTGCTGCGTAATCAACTTTTCAACAGAACATAACACCATTTCTAAGAATTGAAACAAAGCGCCCAAAGTATCTTCTTTTTTATATTTTTGATATTCAATCTCTAGTTCATCCACAAACAATGCCATTATAAAAAGGGAAACTTTTTCCAAAACAACCACAAGTATTTTTAATCAAAGATAATCAAAAGCAATTAAAAAAAAAATTCCAAAAGTTAATACTTTTCTTCCTTCTTCTCTTTCTCTTTCTGGATTAATTTTTAATCAAAGAGGTCCAATTACCATATATCTTCTTTTGGGATCCACAAAGACGTTCTAGACAATCTCCTCCTTTTTCAGCTTCTGCTCCAATTTTTTTTCTCCCTTCCCACTTGCAATGACAATTTTAAATAATCAAAAATCCATACCTCCAGCAGAGATTTTCCAATTTCTTAAATTTTTCAATGTCCAAAAATCCCTTTGTCTCTTAACTTCAGCTTTCAAAGCAATCCACTTTCAATGTCTAATATATCCAAATATTTCTGCTTTTTCCATGGGGTGGGAGAGTAAAAAAAAAAAAAAGTTCCCTTTAAGAGCTTCTCCGCCGCTTTTCGCTCTTCTTAGGGATACAATGTATCCTCCAGCAATTCAAACAGCTCAATTCCAGGCAGTTTAAAAGGTGTTACTTGACCCGGCTCAGACAGAACTTTCACTCTTCACACTTCCTCCAGCACAGTTCTTACCCGGTTGCTGGCTTCTTCATGGCGGCCATTGCTGACCGCCGCTCCACCGCCTTGGGAAAAAGGGGTTTTCCCGGAGAAGGGGGGGTCTGCGACACCCCCACCTCCCTATCCGACTCCCCTCTCTCTTCAGCTGTCCCTACAGGGCAGCCATATCCCCCTGACCCGTCTGGATCGGGGGTACCTCGACGGCTAGCACAGCAGGAATCGCGAGCTGTCGCGAATTCCTGCTGCCCCGAAGCCACGCAAACCGGAAGTTTCGACATGCTGTATTTTCATAGGTCTGTGGAAGTATCAAAGCATTATCTTAAAAAAAATATATTCCTCAGTTACCGTGTACAGTGTCAGAAGAATATCCGTTGCTTATGTATATGTGCAAATAAAGAAAGGATATCATAGAAACATGCTGATACTATATTACAGTGAAGTAGCAATAGGAATAGCGCTTAGACTTATATATCGCTTTATAGTGCTTTAGAGCCCTCTCTTAGTGGTTTACAGAGTCAGCATATTGCTCCCAACAAACTGGGCCCTTATTTTACCCGCCTCGGAATGATGGAAGGCTGAATCAACCTTGAGCCTTGTTTAATTCGATCTGCTAAATTGGAGGCAGCTGGCTGCAGCAGAGTAGCTTGCAGTATAGCACTCTAACCACTGCGCCACCAAGGCTCTTAAGTAGATTGGAAACTTTTTTCATTTTTAAGAAATTTCACAAACTTGCCTTAAAAATCAGAAAAGTTTGAGGGTTTCAAAAATATAATTCAGGTGTTCTAAGTTATTCCAAGAAAGAGAAATACATGTATTTTGGTTTATATGCAAGAGGAATTAATTAGACCATGTACAACACACATAAAGAGATATTGGCTGTGTAGAGCAAATGAAACAAATATTTAAACTATAATTCTTGCTTCATTTGTAGCTAACATAAAATATACTTTTTCATATACTTGGGTTAGCCAAAGATGTTCACAAAAATCCATTGACTTTTGAAAAGTTTTTTAAAATTAAATACATTACAGAGGATTCAACTAGTTGATCCTCATGATCTCTTCTAAGTCTGTGATCCTCTGTAAACATACATCTGTTTTCTAGAATTACTATAAAGATATACAGTATGCTAGCACCAGTGGATTTTTGTGAAGGCTTTCATCTCAACCAAGATAATTTCTATTCACAAAAATCCACTGGTGTTAGGAAGATATGTTTTAATAAAAGTTATTTTGTAGAAGTGGATCTTGGAATTTATTTGCTTCAATCAGTGTATCATTTAGCAGCAGTGATTGTACTTTTGTCATAATGAATTTGAACACACTTCAAACCAGTGTTAAGGAAATTTAAACTGTTCAATACATTTCTGAATAACCACCTTATTTCATGTAAGGTTTTTTGAATTTCTATGTCAAAATTTGTAGTGTACTTCATTGTCAAGCACCCATTTGGTAAATTCTATTAAAATACTATAATGGATTATATATTTTGATATACCTGTGTAGAGCAAGTACACAGTTGGTAATTATGTAATTAGTATTTAATATATTTGACAAATTAAAAAACTATTACAAGCAAAATTGTTTCCATGTATTTATTTTTAAGTTTAGGCAAACATGACAATTTAAAAAATCACAATGCCCTTTGAATATAGTATTATGACTTCATGAAATATGTTAGGGATAACATTGTTTACCTTAACTGGTTTAGGTAAAATAATAAATATGTTATCATGGTTTGTTAGTTAAAGTGTCTGCAACTTTAACTGTAGGAATGTAATTAAGGGAGTGGTTGTAATAGCACCATAAAAGAAGCAAGACAACGGCAGCTTGCTCTCTCTGGCTTGATGATCCCTAATTACTGGATAGTTTGAAGACTGCGTTTTTCTCCTACTGGAAAGGGAGAGAGAAAGGACTGATTTATTTTAAGTGAACTGACATTGGATATTCTACACGTACTTTGCTAATTGAATATCCTTGAATGTACTGACTAAAACGATACATGACTATGCTATAATGTCTAAATGGTACATGACTATGCTATAATCTCTAAATGGAATAAACAATATTTTTATATCACAAGCGTATCTGTTATTTTTACTGTATGTTAACAAACATACAAACTTATCTCACTCATTTATCTGTGTGCCTATCTGACTAACGCTGCACATTCTGTTTAGCTTGTCTCCTTAACCCTGGTTGGGGAACACAGGCTTAACAAAATGTACCTTTTTTCCAAATTAATTCTGCTTGAAGTGTTCATGTAGGTATCTGTTTTCCAGCTGTTTGGCTTGCTGGGTACTACAGTGGATTTTTACCCTGCCACGTAGTGTTCCAATGCAACTCTTTGTGTGACAGTGGATGGTTGTTGAAATTCAGAATGTGTGGGGTGTTGGTGGCCTTGAGGTAAACTGTGATTTCTAGGATTCTATTCTCTTGTTGTGAAATTTCAGTTTTCATGTTTGTAAGATTATTTCATATAATGATTCTAAGTGGCTCCCAAGAATGTATAAAAACAAGGATTAAGAACAAAATTACCCTTCCCCCAGGGACCAAGTTAGTGTCCTATTTTAGCCCAGTGCTTAAGGGGAGAGCCGTATGTTCAAACCTCAGATGGGATGCTATTCCAAAGGGTTAAATCAATCATCAAAAGCCTCTGAACTCCCATTAATAATAATTTTTTATTAGAACATTGCAAGAATAGTATTAAATAGCTATATAAAAGGAAAAAAGAAACATAGTGGATAAAGACTAAAATATCTATAAATTAATAGGAAGTTTACAATTTTAATGAACTTTGAAATTCACTATTTCATTCCTTAATTAAATGTACAGAATGAAGTTATGAAAATAATTAGACATTTATAAAAATCTGAATGTGAAATTAATATTGATATTACCCACTTTGTCATTGCTTGAAGGATAAAACTTGTAATTATGTAAAGGTAAGATAAAATAAAAATATTTAAAAATTTTAAAAACAAAAGAAAAATTAAATAATATTAGGAAACTATATATATAAAACTATAGGCAAGCTTTGCAGTTCCCTCCCATTATACCTAACTGATGATTGAAATTGTTTCTAATTATTATCTATGTAACATTTCCCCCTTAAAATCAGTACTCCATATCTGAATTTGCCTTGTAGAGTGGCATCTAATAGAAGAATTACTTACTTATATATAATCAAATCTCTATTCTCTGTAGAACTGCTGCGAGCATCCAGAGAGTGGGAGGTGCTCCAGTCTTCACTTCTCACAGGCTGAGCTGAAATTGAGGAATGCCCTCCTCCACGTGACTCCTCCATGCGTTCCCCCAGTTTTAGCTCAGCCTTCGAGAAGACAGGCAGCTTTCTCCGTTCCTTGGCCGTTTCAGGTGTTGTTGATAATTGATTCAGGTTTGATTTCCCTTTTCCTCTCCCTGCAAGTGTAGTGCAGTCCCAAATTTAGTTTGCGGAGAGATTTCGCTCCCAGGAGGGAAGTGAGGGGTTTGGAGCCTTTCGCCCCTCCACCCCTCCTCATCTATCCTCTGCCGTTCCAAGCGCGCTGGGCTCAGCCGCTTGGCCCTGCGCTATATTTTTAAACGCGCAATTGCATCTTCCCCCCTAGAACGCCTCAGAGGAGGCAGCGCTTCCTCTCCCAGCTCCTTTCTTCTCTTGCTTGAAGTTGTGGTGGGCTGGTGCGCTTCTGAGCTGTGCGCTCTGAGCCGGGCGGCCATTTTGGGCGCACCTCGTGGCCGGCACCATTTTGTTTTCTGATCAAGTAAGGCCTTTATTTTTTTTTGGAATTAAGAGTGAGCTGCGAGGCCTTTGTAGGCCCTTAGCGGGACCGTCAGGCCGTGTGGAGCCTCTGATTTTACCAAGAGGGCACAGTGGCCCCGTGCCCTGTTGTCTCTCTTAGATTTGATAATGTTGGCTTTCTTCCTTGGCCCGCAGCTAGTTCAGAGGTGCAGGCACGTACTCCCCATTGTTGTTGGGGGCTGCCTACAGAGGCCCCTTTTTTTGTCTTGCCTTTTTTTATATTTGCTTGGCCTCAACGTTCATTTGGTCTATTTGGAATTTAGGTATTTTGCTGTACCTTCTTGGGTCTATTTTGGTTTTCCTTACTTGAACCCGACCCTCATTTGTATATAATTGCTAGTGTATGTATTCAGGCTTTTATTTTAACTTGATAGAATTTTTTCTGTCTTTTATTGCATAGAGTTCAAAAAAAAAAAAAAAAGAAAGGAGATCTTTGAATAGATAAATAGTTACTTCAATTAATCTCTGTTCTAGAATAAAATTTCTTTCAAAAAGGGGGACGTGACCCAATTTTAGGAAAACCGATTTACGTAAGTAGGCCGAACTCCTAGGCGTGCCAACCTCCATTTTCCTTTTCAATATTATGGCAGAGGCTAATCCTACTGGCTCTTCTCTGAAGGCCAAATCTAAGACGCACTACCTTCGCAAAAGGGACAAGGATTCTTCCAGTGCTTCTCAAAGGGATGCCTTACGGCGTCATAAGGCCCTAGAAAGGGAGTTTAGCAAGCGGGCTAAAGAGTCACACTCTATAACACCTGCCTTTCCTTCTACCCCCCCCCGCCAAGCCAATCCTCTTCCTCTAGGGGCGGTACTTCCACCCGAGGCCGCCAGCCCTCCCATGCCAACCGCTGCAGGCCTACGTTCTGAAGATCCTACTCCAAACATTATACCTGAGGACATCAGGGAATGGATGCAGTCTGCCATCCGTCAAGACATAGCCGAAGGAATGCAGCAGCTGTCTAGACCGGACTCCCGAGGGAGGACTCCTGAGGCTGAATCTTTATCCGGAAGATCTTTTTTTGCACCAGCGTCTCAACATGGTCAGGTACCTCCTCACATGGATGCCCCATTCCCAGAGGGGGAGGATACCCAAGAAGAAGAGGGAGTGGGCCTTGAACCGTTCGGAGAGTACGAAGGTTCTGATAGAGGTTCCTTGCAGTATTCTGAACCTTTTCTGGAGGCGGATCTAATGGAGGGAGAAATGTCGGAAGATGAGGGTCTTTCCCCCGAACAACCTGCTGTTGTGGGTCTTTTTAAACCCCATTTATTTAAGTCCTTGTTATTTAAGGCAAAGAACGTTTCAGGCCTGGCCTCTCAGCCTCCCTCTGACCCCCCTCCATCGAGTCCAGAAGGTCCTGGTGACCTTATGTTCAGACAGCCGGCGGTGGCAGCGGACATTATTCCACCCCCCCCCCCCCAATCTTCTCGGATCTGGTGGCAAAGCAGTTAGTCTCGGTGGGTCCTTCTCCGGCCCCTTCTAGTCAGGACAAGAGGTTGTTTACCCTGGATCCGGATTTCTCCGCTATGTTAGACACCCCGGAAGTAGATGATCCGATTGTAGGACTTGCCTCCTCTTCCAATCCTACCGATGCACTGGAGGCACTGAAGCTGGAGAATAGGCGAGTGGAGATGGTGCTCCGGCGGGCTCACACCACTGATGCTTGGGCTATCCGGTCGGCCACAGCCGCTTCCTTCTTCATCTGGTCCTCCATCAGGTGGCTCAGGCAGCTGAAGCAACACATTCCCCCAGCTGACACCAGAGCCCATCAAGATATCGCAAAGATCACGGCGGCGGCGGAATTTGCAGCCGATGTCACCTTTCATTCGGTTAAGTTCTCATCCCGGGCTATATCTTCCCATGTATCTGCCAGACGATTGCTTTGTCTTCGACACTGGCAGGCTGATATTAAAAATAAGTCTAAGTTGGCTTCAGCCCCCATAGCAAAAGGAAAATTATTCGGGCCCGCTCTGGAGCCATTGCTTCTGGAAACTCGAAATAAGAAAAAGTTTCTGCCTTCACTTTTTCGTAGGCAGGAAGCCAAGAGTTTCCAGTCCTTTTGGAGGGGCTCCTTTCGTCCCCCTTTCCAGTCATCATTCACTCCTAGATTTCAGGGCTCCCCCTCATTCTGGTCATCTTACCAGGACCGGGGTTACTCGGGAGACAGAAGCAGGAGAGGGGGCAGCTACAGAAGGCCCTTTAGGGGTTCCGGGAGTAGGGCGGCCCGTCGGCCCAGGTAGCATTGCAGGTTTTCCTACCATAGGCGGCCGCCTCAGGCATTTTGCCGACAAGTGGGAGGAATCCACCTCAGACACTTGGGTTAGAAATTCAGTGCACTTTGGGTTGACGCTGCAGTTTCTCACTCCCCCCCCCCCGGAGCATTTCAGGGTTTCACCCATCTCTAGGAATCCTGCTAAGCGGACTCTTATGGACTCCGCCATCAAACATCTATCTGATATTAGGGCCATTCAACCTGTACCACCTCCCAACAGGGAAGGGGTTTCTATTCCCTTTTATTCTTGGTGCCTAAATATTCCAGAGGTTGGAGACCCATTTTAGATCTTAAGAGGTTAAATCATTTTATCGTGCGCCATAAGTTCAAAATGCAGACTCTGCAGTCTATTTTACAGGGCATCAGAGAAGGGGACTGGCTTACTTCAGTTGACCTTTCCGAGGCTTATCTCCATTTTCCCATTCATTCCTCGTATTCCAAATACCTCAGATTTTGTTATAATAATCAGCATTTCCAGTATGTAGCCCTCCCCTTTGGTCTAGCCTCAGCTCCGAGATCTTTCACTAAGGTGTTGGCAGCTCTTGCAGCTCACTTTAGACAAATTCCCATCCGGATCCACTGTTACCTTGACGATATCCTGGTTGTATCCCCCTCCCGACATCAGGCCGAGAGCGATACTAGCGCTACCCTCTGGGTACTTCAGTTTCACGGGTTCTTAGTGAACTGGGAGAAGAGTCAGCTTACCCCCTCCACTCGTATATCCCATCTAGGGGCTGTGATTGACTCTGTTGAAGGAAGGGTTTTTCTCTCTCAGGAGAGACTTATTAGTATCCGCACCACTATCAGGGATATCCGACAGACCGGGAAAGCATCGTTGCTCGATTTATCCAAGCTGCTCGGGAAGCTAGTTTCTTGTATTTCCATTATTCCATGGGCTCGCTTGCATTCCAGATCTTTGCAATGGTTTCTCCTGCTGTATCAGCGTTCAGGAAGGAGCACGTCAAGATTTATAGTGAAGGTCCCGCCGAAAGTTCTCGCCTCCCTCCTGTGGTGGACGCGACCATCTGTCAACAGAGGACAGCTATTCAAAGAGCCTCAAAGGGTTGTTCTCATGACAGACGCAAGTCTTTCCGGATGGGGGGGCCCACCTGCAGTCTCTCTCGGCACAGGGAGTTTGGACTCATGCGGAGCGAAGTCGGAGCATCAACTGGTTGGAGCTTCGCGCAGTGTACCTGGCCCTGAGAACATTCTTTCATCGACTGAGGGGGCACCATGTCCTGGTCCTAATGGATAATACTACAACCAAGGCCCACATCAATTGGCAAGGGGGCACCCATTCCATCCTTCTCATGAGAGAGGCCGAGCGACTGTAGACCTTTTTGCATCTCCGCTCAACGCGCAAACACCAAGGTTCTTCTCCCGTTATCCCTCCAGCGGAGCAGAGAATCACGATGCCTTGCGTTGCCCATGGCCTCCCGGGCTACTGTACGCCTTCCCTCCGCTTCCACTGATCCTCAGGGTGATTCGAAAATTGATAGCCGAGAAAGCACAAATCCTCATGGTGGCACCATATTGGCCCAGGAGGCCTTGGTTTGCGGACCTCCGCAATCTGTCGGTATCTCCGCTGTGGAGGATTCTGTTGGATCAGATTTCGCTGTCGCAAGGCCCACTGCTTCATCCTGAGCCACAGTGGCTACAGTTGGCCGTTTGGAGGTTGAGCGGGAAAGGATGATTGAGGAAGGCTTATCAGCCCAGGTCATTAACACCATTTTGGCGACTAGAAGGCCTTCTACCACTCGCATTTATGATGCGACCTGGAAAAGTTTCTGTAACTGGTGCACAAATTATTCATCGACCCACGCTCTCCTTCAGTTGCACAGATCCTGGCCTTTTTACAAGATGGCCTAGATGGAGGTTTATCACCTAACATCTTAAGGAGGCAGGTCGCGGCGCTCTCAACGGTGGTTGCTGGTGTTCCTTTCGGTCCCCTTTCCCACCATCCTCGAATCAAGGCTTTTCTTAAAGGGGCTTCTAATTTGCGCCCGTCAGTAGTGCACAGGTACCCGACATGGGACCTTAATAAAGTTCTCCTGGCCTTGACTAGATCTCCCTTTGAGCCTCTCAGAGAGGCATCACTTCAATTTCTTACATTTAAAACAGTATTTCTGGTGGCTATTACTTCGGCTAGAAGGATATCTGAAATTGCAGCTCTATCCGTGAGAAAAGACATGTGTATTTTTCATTCCGATCGGGTGGTTCTGAGACCAGACCCAGCATTTATGCCAAAGATCAATTCACCGTTCCACAGGGCACAGGAGTTGGTTCTGCCTAATTTCTGTCCGAAGCCTCTGCGCGAACAAGAGAGGCAGTGGCACACCCTTGATGTTCGAAGGGCTTTGCGTATTTACATTTCTCGTACGCAGTCCATCAGAAAGACAGTCTCTATTTTTGTCCTTTCAGCCAAAGACGCTAGGCTGTAAGGTTTCTCCGTCCATGGTAGGCAGATGGATTAGGGCTACCATATCCAAGGCTTATTTAATTCAAGCTATTCCAGTTCCCAGTGGGGTTACCACTCACTCCACCAGAAGTGCAGCTACTTCCGCAGCCTGGGCTACTGAGGCGTCTATTCTTGATATTTGCCGGGCGGCCACTTGGGCTTCCCCATCTCCTTTTATGAGACATTATAAGATTGATGTTTACGCCTCAGCTGAAGCATCTTTTGGCAGGAGAGTTTTGCAGCAAGTGGTGAGAGATCCTGGGGAAGTTCCAATCCAGACGGACTCCCACTCTCTGGATGCTCGCAGCAGTTCTACGGAGAATGGGCGTTGGTTCTTACCTGATACACCTCTTCTCGTGGAACTGCGTAGAGCATCCAGCCCCACCCTAATTGGTCTGTCTGTAAGGGGGAAAACCTGTTTCGGCCAATGATTTCTAGTGTTGTAGTTCAAGTTGTATAATAGTTAAGATTAGAGGGTTGTTCTTGTCCTCTCGTCTTCGTTAAAACTGGGGGAACGTATGGAGGAGTCACGTGGAGGAAGAGGGCGTTCCTCAATTTCAGCTCAGCCTGTGAGAAGTGAAGACTGGAGCACCTCCCACTCTCTGGATGCTCTACACAGTTCCACGAGAAGAGGCGTATCAGGTAAGGACCAACGCCCATTCTGAATCTACACTGACGATTTTGTCAGATGTTAGTCTTATGATATCTGAATTTTGTCAGCGGTCAAGTGTCAAATTTACATTCATGCCCACCTTGCAAGTAAGTCTTGGCGCTTCTTTTTTTCTACCTTCTTCCAGCATTAGAGGCTTTTTGAGACAAGTAGGTCTTTGCATGTGTCTGAAGTAAGATAATTTGAGCCTGATCATTTGTGTGTAGAGATTCTCAGTCATCCAGGTCATGGTTGACCCAAAGGTGCTTTTTCAGGAGGCAACTGGACTTTCTTGTTTTTTCTTTGAAGACGTTTCACTTCTCATCCAAGAAAGCTCATTCAGCTCTGGCTGGATGGTGGGGAATGGAAGGATTTACATTCATTGCATACAGCTTTTAGCTATACAGTTTGGGTTAGGCACCCTTCAAATGGTGTGGGAGCATGAATAGATTCCCAGGGAAAGAGAAATAAAAAATAAAAACATTGCAGACTACAGGAACCATCAGCACTACTCAAGTGACCTTGAGGATACAACCCCTCTAAAAGGATGTAAATGACCAGCTGTCTGCATACAGAAGTTCAGATGTGTCACTATTCTACTTATCCTGCTTCTTCAGCTTTCACTTCCATAGAGGGAGGGTATTCCACTTCCAGGAATATTACAGTTTGCACATTACTGGTCTTTGTAGATATAGACATATCATGGTATTTGACTATGACTATTGAGAGTTGATCCTAAACAGACAGAAGCAGTACACTACTTTTATATCTTCATTACTAATTTGGTTGGCAAGTATAGTTGTTCTATCATTAATTTGATCTTTATAGCTTTAGCTTTTGTTTTCATTTTTACCGTGCACCTTGATTTTTACTTAGTACTAAGGGTTACTGTCAGCCATGCTGGGTACCTGATGATTTGCACTGAAAAACCATGGTACTCACAATTGTAGATTGCAGTAATCAAGGTTTATTTTATCAGTCAATTTCACAATAGTCCCAAAAGGCAATACTGGACCAATTCAAGCAAAGCTAGCGCTGAGAGCAACTGCCTCTCAGCGCTTATTATGGTTGCCTATCAACCCCACCCAACTAACCTACATCCGTCCGTTTCCATCCCCACCTCCACTCCACACCTACTTACGCCTAATGTTAAACAAACCCATCACCTACAACCCTCACCACCCCAAAAGTATATTCAGGAACTCCACTGCCCCAACATCACAGAAGGGCAGACAAGTCCACTGTCACTGATTCTCTCAGCACTTTGCTGATTCTCTCTCTGTGCCGAACAGCTAATGGCTGTCAAAACAGGAGCCGCCAAACAGCTGAGAGCTTGCTCCGGCTTTTCTGTGCAACTGCAGCATAGTTCAGGATCTGTTTGTTGTGACGCCATATCGGGGAGGCAGGCATTGCTTTCAGTTGCGTTCCCCAGCTGGCAGACGAGGAGCAGACACGTCAACACATGATGTATGCGGCTGGTAAGCGCCGGGCAAAAAATGACAGGGCATCCAGAACATCTCCACTGTGAGCCCAACAGTGACATACATTTGCATTTTCAAATTATTAGGATAGTGTCATTGGCATAGTATAGGTCATGGATTTTTCTTCCTCTATTAGCTAGGTTAATAACATGGACTGTACAAATATATTTCCAAATAGAAATATTTAATATGAATGTTTAATTTTTTAGTTACATGTTTGGACATGAATATGTATTTTAAGAAATCATACTAGCCTTTTCTTTGCATTTTTCTTTGTTCTCTTTAAGTTCTGTTATTCTGTTTATCTCAGATATTTATTTCAATTTTTATGTTTATATTTGATTAAGTAATAATAATAAAAGATGTAGTTGTTCATTCCACTTTGAAAACATCATTTTATCCAATTTTCATATGAAAAATAACATAAATATCTTCTTGGTCACTATCTATAGTGCAGATTATTTTTAATCTTAGCTGTACTTTTTCTTAGAATGTAAATTAATTGATTTGCTACTGTATATATATCCTGCTTTTTTCTTGAGCTCTCAGATCTTCCCCCTACATTCACAACTACTAGTCTGTGAGGTAGGTTAGAAGGAGAAAATGTGAAAAATCACCAGTGAGTACTGTGGATGGGAAATGGAGAATGTCACTTGAAGTTCTGATAACAAGTCAGTATAGAAAACCATGTTCCCTCCAAAAATTGGCAGGGGAGACTACTACATATAAACAGGAAACAGATCCCACACTTATACTGATTGTGTGTGTGTGTGTGTGTGTGTTTCTGAGTCTTCCTAATAAGCAGTTATATATTAGTATGTAGCCCTAATATGCTAAAAGGTGTCACTATTATTTCCTACCATCCAAGGCCATTTTAATCTGAATGGAAAATCTGTTTTAGGACCCCAAGGCCAGTAATTAGCAGTCTTTTCAGAGTGACAATAGTAGAATTACCATTGTAATGGTTTAGTCTAAGGATAAAAGGATTGAATTTGGGTCTCCTTGCCTGCCAAACTAAATCAGTTGCCATGGGAATTTTCAAATAGGCATTCCTTTGAGTGATTTGAAGGGTATGAATAAACTCATAATAAATTACAGGTTTTAAAGGAGCAATCTTTGCTGTCTCTGGCATAGACTAAGCATAGACTAAGCAGCATAGGGTCTTTAAAGAAAATGTTTACATAGAGAAGTTGAACCATGTTTCTAAACAGGCTATCAGCTTATTAAAGCTAAATTGTTTCTGCTTAATGCTATACAGTATAGCAAGCACACTTCAAGAGAGTTTGTATCAATTCCTTTGAGTAAAAAAAATCTGATTGCTGTAGATGTAAATTAAATTATCTTGCTGAATTAGATACCTTTTCAAGAAATTCTATTTAAAAGAGATACTTATATTGTTTCAGGAAACATTAATTTGATTTTAACTTTCCCTTCTGCAAGTAATATTTATTAGACATGCCAAATGTAACTATGAAGAATACTAAAAGTTTTACAGGTAGTCCTCGACTTACAATAATTTGTTTAGTGACTATTCAGAGTTACAATGGCACTTAAAAAGTGACTTATGACTGTTTTTCACACTTAAAATTGTTGCAGCATCCCACAATCACGTGATCAAAACTCAGGTGCTTGGCAGTTGCTTCATATTGCACATGTCCTGGGGCCATGTGATCACCTTTTGTGACCTTCTGGCAAGAAAAGCTTCATATTGCACATGTCCTGGGGCCATGTGATCACCTTTTGTGACTTACTGGCAAGCAAAGTCAATGGAGAATCCAGATTCACCTAACAACTATGTTACTAACTTAACAACTTCAATTATTCTCTTAAAACTGTGGCAACAAAGATTGCAAAATGGAGGAAAACTCACTTAACAAGGGTCTCACTTAGCAACATAAAGTTTGAGCTTAATTATGGTCGTAAGTCGAGAACTACCTATATTTGAAGTGGTCTGAATTGATTCTTTAAGGTTATATATAAATATAATACAATGGGCATGTCAGGTGAGCACCAAAGTCCCATCTTAACACTGAATTTTACTACAAAACAAGTGATTATTATCATAATAACTAGGGAATATAAACTATTCTGATTTTATAAACATAAATGTTTGATATAAGTAGGATAGTTTACTTTTATGTATAGTTGAGTAATCATTATTAAATTAGTCATTTCCAAGAACATATTCTACTTTCTTAAATTTCAGAAGTGTCAATATGGAGAAGAAAGCTACCAACTCAAAACACACACTCTTTAAACTGGGAATCATATTTGATTCTCTGTGAGCTGTGAAGAGCATCCAGGCACAAGGTGCTTCTGTGTCTCATCGGATAGACTGAGCTGAATTCTGAGGACACTCCTCTTTGAGGCTCCTCCTTAGCGTCCCCAGTTTTTGGCAAAGTCAAAGTGATAAGTTCATCGTCATTCTTCTTCACCTTTGCTCTGTATACTTGGCCAGAATTGGACCCCACCAGACGGACTCTGGGTGGGGCTGGATACTCTTCACAGCTCACAGAGAATGAACGTATCAGGGAAGCACCAACACCCCTTATCCAGATGAGCTATTCAGAGCATCCAGGCATGGGACACACCAAAGCTTGGCGTGTCCTATGGGAGGGTCTCTGTCTGGTTTGGTGTCCCCCCTTGTTACATGTGGACCCGTTGCAAAACTCTTCTTCCGAAGGCTGCTTCTACGGAAGCGAAAACATCCAGCTTATATGAAAGGCGTCAGTGAAGCCCATGTTGCTGCCCTACAGATCTCCTCGATCGACACTTGAGTAGCCCAAGCAGCCGATGTCGCAGCACTCCTAGTTGAATGTGCTATAATACCTGTAGGCACAGGCAATGACTACGTCTCATAAGTCTTTGTAATTGTGGCTTGCAGCCACCTGCCAGCTGTTGATGATGTAACTTTTCATCCTTGAGTAACTGGTTGAAAGGAGACGAAGAGTGTCTCCATCTTCCTAAAGAAGTCTGTGTAGATTTGGAGAGCACGTCATACATCTAATAGATGCCATTGTCACTCTAGACCGTGAGATGGTCTATGACAGAAGTTGGGGAGTATCAACTCCTGTGTTCTGTAGAAGGCCGAATTAATTTTGGAAATGAAGGTTGGATCTAATCGAAGGACAATTCTGTCAGAATGGAAAATGACAGGTTGTTCTCCAATGAGCTGCTCCGAGCATCCAGTAGTAGGAGATGCTTAGTCTCTGCTCGGATAGGATAGGTTTAATTAATAGGATACTCCTCTCCTCCATGTACTTCTCCTTAGCATCCCCCAGTTTTAGCTCAGCCTTCATTGGATAGGCAGCTTTATCCTTGGCCGGAATAGGAGTGATTTTGAGGTTTGAACCTTTCTCACCAAATTCCAAATTTAGCAACAACTAATATCCAACGGCAATTAGAGAACGAAACTGTTGGAACGACTATGCTCTTCATAGCTCACAGAGATCCGGCTGCATTCACGGCGATTGGAGCCAGCAGCTAATTGCCTTGCCGTTGCGATATTCGAGCCGCGCTGTTTTAAAAAGAGCACGACTTGTCCTTTTCCCTGAGGCAATTCCTCCCCACAGAGAGCACAGGGGTGGGGACATCAGAGCCTTATACCTTGTCTCTCAATCACAGAAGAGCTGTTTTTTCAGGTGATTGGGATGACAATGGTTTGCTGCTGTGTTTGGTGCTCAAATTAATGGTTAGTGCCATTTTAATGCAGTTTACTACTGCCGTTGGCGCACAGTCTAATGGCCAGTGCCATTCTGAGAGTGCACAGAGTGGAATTTTCTACCTATTCCTGTTGGACTGCAAAGAGGCTTTACTGTCTTCAGAGCTCTCGATGCAAAGACCAGGGGGAAGAAAATTAAGTTCCATTCTTTCTGCTTGGGAAGATCTAATAATTTGTTGGCAGCCCTCACAGTTCATAGATGCAGCAGCAGCAGTCGGATGATAAAGGCATCACGCCCGACCAACCGACCTTTACGGGGTGTTCCATCCTCATCTATTCAAATCACTCTTCAAGGCCAAAAACACTGCTTGCCTTAACAAATCTCCCCTCTGCTTAACAACCAGGATCACAAGGGAGTCAGAGGATCTGATTTTCTCCCA
This sequence comes from Hydrophis major, assembly GCA_033807585.1. NCBI lineage: Eukaryota > Metazoa > Chordata > Lepidosauria > Squamata > Elapidae > Hydrophis > Hydrophis major. The sequence continues at coordinate 337,338,856 of CM066328.1, forward strand.
ACCAATTACTGAAGTGGATATTATCCCTGTCCCACAGATGTTTTCAGATCTGGTCCAGAAACAATGGCCTTTGGCAGCAGCATACCCCACCCCCACAGTATATGACAGGAAATTTTTTAATTTGGCACCAGAATTTTCAAACTCCCTCAATACTCCACAGGTAGATGATCTGGTGGTAGCCTTAGCATCCTCCTCCGCGATTCCCAACAAAGCAGAGGAGGCACTCAAACTGGAAGAGAAAAGGGCTGAGTTAGCTCTTCACAAGGCGCATCAGTCGGATGCATTGGCTATAAGGGCGGCAACGGTTGCATCTTTTTTCACTAGATCTTTGCTCAGATTGCTCCATCACCATACCAAGTTCTAACATCAGGACACATCAGGATATTGCCAAACTTATAGCGGCCACAGAATTCTCTGCAGACACAATATTCAATGTGGTCAAATTCTCTGCATGAGCCATGGCATCGCAGGTTACAGTTCGCTGATTGCTATGGCGTATGCACTGGCAAGCTGATACTAAACACAAATGGAAGCTTGCCTCTTCCCCAATTTCAGGAGACAAATTATGTGGTGCTGTCCTAGATCCACTTCTGATAGAAACTAGAAGTAAGAAAAAGATACTCCCCTCCCTTTTTTGTCACCCAGATAACAGAAATTTCTAGCCCTTTCGGAGAGGTTCTTTTCATCCCTTCTATCAGGGACAATATTCTCCAAGGTTCCAGAGTGTATCTGGGTTTAGGAACGGCTAGCAGTCAGATAGATCGGATTTTACTGACAGGAATCGAAGGAGAGGGCAAGGTAAAGATCATTCTGGGGGACAGGCAACAGAGGCTTCGCTACCCAAAATAGATTCAGAGATTATGCCCCCATTGGAGGTCGACTAAAACTCTTTGCAGACCATTGGGATTCCTCTACCTTGGATTCCTGGGTCAGAGATACCATTAGGTTTGGCCTAGCTCTGGAATTCCAATCCACACCCCCTAACTTTTTCATGTCATGACTTGCCCTCTGTCCAGAAATCCTATTAAAAGGAACCTGATGGAAAGAGTTATCAGACACCTACTGGAGATCCGTGCCATACAACCGGTGCCTCTGGATCAGCAAGGGCAAGGTTTCTGCGCACTACTCTTTGTAGTCCTGAAGAGTTCAGAGGGGTGGAAGGCAATTTTAGATTTAAAATGACTTAACCGTTCCTTGGTGTATCTAAGATTTAAGATGAGTACATTGCAATCCATTCTGCTTAGCATAAGAAAGGGCAATGCTTTAACTTCCATTGACTTAACAGGGGCCTATCTACACATTCCAATTAGACCCTCACATACCAAATTTCTCAGATTTTGTTACAACAACCAGCATTTTGAATATGTCGCCCTACCCTTTGGGTTGTCATCTGCCCCAAGAACATTTACAAAGGTCCTGGCAACTCTGGCTGCCCATCTCAGGGGTACACTTGTTAGGCTGCAGTGTTACTTAGATAACATTTTGATTTTATCATCACACAGTCAAGCTGAAATAGATACTCAAGTCACCTTAGAGACCCTCACCAACACAGTTTTTTCATTAATTGGGAAAGAGTCATTTATCTCCGTCAACTCGATTGATTCACCTGGGCACCATTATAGATACAGTTAAAGGGAAAGTTTTCCTATCCCCAGAGAAACATTAGAAAATTAGCTCAGGAGATCAGAACCCTTAATCAGGTTCCTCTTACCAACTTGTCTACATTATTGGAGAAAATGATATCCTGTACTCTATTATCCCCTGTGCCCGGTTCCACCCTAGATCCCTCCAATGGTACCTTCTTCTGTACCAATGGTCAGGAAGAAGCAGATCCAAGGCCTGTGTCATTGTACCACCGAAGGTCCTGGTATCTCTGCACTGTGGACAGTTCCGAACATCAACAAAGTTTGTCCTTTCAAAGAGCTCCACAGAATCACCATCCCTACAGATGGCCAGCCTATTCAGATGGGGAGCTCACTTCCAGTGTGTTCCGCTTTGATGGAGATTAAGTTCTTTCTGCCCAGCAGCACAGTCTCTCTGCCTCATTAGCGATCTTGAATGAGTGTCTGTTTATGTGGACCTTTGTAGCCACATTGTCGGTCAGGATAAGAATGTGTCCCTGGATCAATGGTAGAAATTTACGGAGGGCCAGATGGACTGCCCTCAATTCCAGCCAGTTTATGCTGCAAGTTTGTTCTGTCATGGACCAGCGACCCTGAGCTGTAAGGGACTGACAATGAGCCCCCCATCCAAACAGATCTCTGTGTGAGGGTCCTTGAAAAGACAGCCCTTGCTAATATTTGTTGTGGTCCACCAGTGAAGCGATATGAGTACCTTTGATGGAATGGTGACCTTGGACATGGCATTGCTCCTTTCTGACCATTGATACAGGAGCAGAAACCATTTAAGTGGAGCCGGGCCCAGGGAATAATAGGAATGCAGGAGATCATTTTTCCTAACAGTATGGATAATTGGGTCAGGGATACTCATTTGAAAGTTCTCATCTTTTTTGACAACTGCTTAATGCTGCTCTGCCTATCTGGTGATAGAGATCTACCTTCCCAGTCACTGTATCAATGATGGCTTCAAAGTGCAGGAGACAAGTCAAAGGTGTTAGATGACTCTTAGCCCAATTTATTGAAAATCCGTGCTATTGAAGGGCCTGTAGGGTGAGCTGAGTATCTTATTCAGCCTACTGGCTGGATGATGACAAAATTAATATGTCATCGAGATAGCATTATAGCTGAACTGGCTTACTCCTAAGATGGCCTGCTAATGCCGCCAGAACCTTTGTAAAAGTCTGGGGGGGCTGAGGCCTGGCCAAATGTGGAAGAGTTATATACTCGAAGTAGTGGTTATTATATATAACAGAATCTCAGGAATCTGCTATGTGTGGGCCTGATAGGAATGTGTAAATATGCCTCAGTTAAGTCTATTGACTTTAAGACATCTCCTTGTCTGATATTGAGGATTGATTGCAAAGAGCTTATCTTAAATCTTCTGTAGACAAGCAAACGATTCGGGTGTTTTAAGTCTAGAATCGCTCTCCACCCCCCGCCCCCCTGAACTTTTTGGGACCACAAATAGATGTGAATAAAATCCTTGCCCTTGTTGATCCCTTGACCGGGTTGGATTGCGCGGATCTCCAGCAAATGCTGAATTGCGGTCTCCATAAGAACCCTTTTGGTAGGATCCCTTGAAACAGGGCACATCATAAAAAAATTTAGTGGTGTAGAGAGGAATTCTAGAGAGAGACCTGATCTTATGGTCTCTGTGACCCAGGCATCTGATGTAGTGGATTTCCATTGATCTGCGAATAGTCTTAACTGGCCTCTTATGGGAGAGTTGGGAATGATTTTACTTGGGGCGACGAAAGGACTTATTTCCTGCCCTACGAAAAGACCTTTTGTTTTGTCCCCCCCTCCTATTTCTGTCCCCGAATTCAGATCTAATTGCCTGCTATCCTTGTCTATAACCAAAGGGCCTTTGTGATCTTTGGGAATAGGATCCTTGATAGAAGGGACGAAAGGAAACCCTCCGAAAGGACTGGGAAGGTCTTACTGTCAGGCTTGCGAAAAAGGGAGGGGAGGATCTTTTTCTTATTTCAAGATTCCACCAAGAGCGGATAGTTTTTCAGTAAAATTCAGTGTTATAACTTGGAATTAAGTATATACATATATGCATGTGTGCACGCACGCACATATATGTTCACACATATATCCTGCCATCCATCAATCATCCCTTTTGAAATAAAGTAAAATAATAAAGAGTACCAAAGGAATGAAAATGTAAATTTAATAAAATACGAGGTAAGAGAAAAAACAATAAAGAAGAATCATTTTTGACCAATTAATGTTTAGTTCTTATTACCTGCTATAGCATGAAATCAGTATGGTATAACAAAATGGCATTTTTCTGTTTAAAGCTACATATGTTCTGTACGCCTGTCCCTAACCAATACTCTGCTAATGTACCACATGTATAACAGAATAACAGAGTTGAAAGGGACTTGGAGATCATCTCCATTGAGTCGACAGGAGAATCCAGGTTGGGTAATCTCTAGCCTCATTGCTCTACAGACCGACTTGAATTCTGAGGACACGCCTCCCTGGAAACGGTCCCCAGTTCTTCAACTCTGTCTCAGCTCATTCAGACAGCCATAAAAGGGCTCTGAATTATTTGAGTTTTAAAAGAACCATACTACTCCCTGGATTTTCGGAAGGGTTTGAGAGCTGTCCAACTTTGTCAGCTCAGCTGCTTTTTGTTTTTTGTGCATTTTTATTTTCGTGCCCTTTATTTTATTTTTATTTTTTCCTTTCGATTTATTAATCGGTTTTTTAGTAGTTTTTGTGTGGATTGTGGACCTAGAGTGCCCCAGATAGCTTGTGTGGCCCGGGCTGGGGTTGTCCAGTCTCTTCTTAAACACCACCATTGTTGGAGCACCCACAACTTCTGTAGGCAATTGTTTAATTCATTTCAATTCATAAATGCATTAAATTGCTAATAGGCATTATAGAAGGTAAATTCTATGCCTATACTGTAAGCATAGTATTTTGTTATTTTGGTCTTGGATTGATTACTTTTGGCTTTGTGTAAGGGAAAAGTAAGGCTGTCCTTCCATTTATAAGATAATCTTCACATTCTTAAGCATGTTGTAAAAACATTCCAGAAGCAAACCATATTTTAGCTTTTCTGCAATTACACCTTCTGCAACTACAGCTGTACAATTTTTCAACATTCTCACAGCAATTGTGACTTCCTTTTCATCATTTTTCTTGGACAGTAACATTTATAACATATGTAACATATTAATACTTCATCCTTTCACGTCTCTAGAATACTTGTTTCAACATTCCCTAAAATTGGTTTCTTCCCAATCATTGTATAACTTTTATTTTTAATCACACTCACTCTGCTAGATATGTCACATATATTTTATTATCCATTTTCTAAACTGTTGGTTTATGGGCATCCAAATTGCACTGCACTTTTTATCTCTTTATCTTAACTGTTCTTTATACCGTTTGACTACATTATTTACAGCTATTTTTCTCCTTATGCATCTCATTCTTGTTTTTTGCAGTACAGTGATAAAAATATTATTTTTCACTTTGTCATTGCACAAGGAATCCCTTTTCATACTTTTCATATAGTTACTCCACATATTTCTGTAACATTGTGTCACATAATTGTTTGTAGGATAATTGTCATTCAAGCAGTGCTCTTAGTTATCTGAGAAATGTTCTGAGGTCAGAGACCATCTAAAAATAATATATATTCTCCTTTGTGGTAGAGATAGCATCCAGGATTGAGTAGTCAGTTGCTGCTAGCTGATTGGACTGAGTCTGTCAGATCTGTGAGGACACTCCCCTGTTACCAACAGTCCCCAGAATTCGACTCAGTCAAGCAGCTAGGACAACGTGCTTTCGATCGCTCCTAATTTTAGGACATTAAAACAACAAATATTTGGCAAACCCAATCCTGAATGCTGTAAGGATAACAGCTGGCTCCCGGTCTACCATCTGAGCAGCTGTCAAAAAGATTGTCAGTCGGGGCTTTGGCCTAGATCAGCTGGAGCCAAATTAGTTGAAGGCCGATCGGCGAGCAAGTAAGATAGCAAACAATGTGGTTGGTATGACCAAGTCTACCTTTGATATCCCTGGCGAGCCTGAAGACTCTTTGAGGGCAGAAGAAAATGTGTAGAGCAAACACTCCAGAGAACTCACCAATCAGTGGCCTGGGCAGTGAAGACCTCCACGGCTGCATAGTTCTTCAACAGGGCCTCCCTCATCTGGCTGTGTGAATTGCAGAAGAAAATTCAATGTGAGATCTCATCAGCATATCAATAAGCTATTGGATGCCATTGAGTTCCTGCTGATGCCAGTGCGGCCAGGTTCGCATCAAGGGGTATAGGATCATCTATGGCAGGGGTAAGGAACGTTGGCTCTTTTATCACTTACGGACTTCAACTCCCAGAATTCCTGAGTGAGCCATAAAAGGTTCTCCATCCCTGGCCTACTGGTTTTTTCAGTTGTGAGGGAAATCAATTTTTGACTTGAATGGGACTGTTTAATATACAAATGTAGGACATATTTTTATATATATTCTTTGTATTCCTACATTTGTATATTAAACAGTCCCATTCAAGTCAAAAATTGATTTCCCTCACAACTGAAAAAACCAGTAGGCCAGGGATGGGGAACCTTTTATGGCTTCCTCAGGAATTCGGGGAGTTGAAGTCCATAAGTGATAAAAGAGCCAACGTTCCTTACCCCTGATCTATGGCCTCTCACTGTCTGCTTTGACTCAGACAATGGCAGGCAGACATGAGGTATAAGTGGCAGTTGGCTACGGCCCCCTTCAAAGGGGATAAATTATTTGGAAGAGGTCCTTGACAAGGTTCTGGTATACTCAAAAGACAAAGGGAAGATTTTACCATCCAGATCAAGACATGGTGAATTCTGCTCGACATCATATTTTTGTCGTCGCTCTTTTAGGGCAACGGAGGCTGGGGCGGGTTTTCTAGATCCCAGAGACCTTTCATCCCCAGATAGGAACAACAACAGGACTGGATAGGTAGAAACCACCAGTTCCAGAACAAGTGGCCATTTCGAGGGGGAGGGGGTTGTCCCTTTGATGCCCTAGATAAACAATCTGTTGCCTCTTCCATTGGGGGACATCTGGCCTTTGCCAGGCATTGGGAGGAAGTAACCACAAACACCTGGGGCCTGGAGATGGTCCGCTTCAGCCTTTCCCTAGAATTCCTCTCCATACCCTTGAGGTTTTTCATTCGTTGCCGTGTTTCTAACTATAGGGAGAAAAGGGTTCTCATGGAATCAGCTATTCAACACCTGCTGGATATCCATGCAATCCAGCCAGTGCCTGAGGACCCAACAGGGGATGGGATAGTATTCCATCCTCTTTGTCATCCCTAAAGCCCCTTTTTCTCTATTTCAAAGAGGAACCCTCTACTGGTTTGACAGCTATCGAAGACAGTGCAGTCAGGGCTTTGGCCCAAGCCGTTGGACAGCGGATCAACTGAGGGCCGATCTACATCATACTTTTTGCGGGAAGTGTGTAGAAATACTGCATCCCCGCACTTTGGCTTGGCTAGGCTCTCAACAGTTTAAAATGGCCATTTTAAGTTTTAAAAGTTTGAGAACAGAAGACAAGGCTGCAACCTGCCTCCGCAAAATGTTTGGTGACAGTCCCTTATCTAGGCCCTCTTGGAGGAAGTCTAGCACCTGGGCAATCGAGACGCCAGTGGGGACAATGTCAGATCTAGGACACCATTCGCTGAAAGCCTTCCAGGTTGCATCGTAGATGCGGATGGTGGAGGGTCTCCTGGAGGCTTGGATAGTTCTTATCACTTTGGAGGAAAAATTGTCCCGGATCAGAGATCCCCGCTCAATCTCCAGGCCACCAATTGAAGCCACTGGGGCTCTGGATGCAATACTGGTCCTTGGATGAGGGACACTCTGTCTTCCGGTATCCTCCAGGGTCTGGAGGATGGAAAGGTTTACTAAGTCCACAAACCATGACTTGTTTTGTTATGAGATTATTTTGTTATGAGAAAATCGTCTTATTGAGCAACCCTGGGTGGCTATTATTAGGTAAAATATGAAATTGTACTGTGTAACATTATTGTTCTTAATAATAGTTGACACTAAGAATTTAGGAGTATTAGAGCCTAGAGTAGATTGTAAATATGATATTTTATGTTGTGGAGAGGCACCCTCTTTAAAGGTTGCAGAAAGGTGATCATCCCTGAGAAGAAGAAAAATCGTTAGTTTCAGAAGATTTTGAATCAGTGGAACACATTTTCTATGTGCAAAGTAGAATAGAGTTCTTAAGTTAGTTTATGAAATGTTCATTCTGAGATCTCCCAGGAATCTCATTCTCCACTGAGCCAAAGGGAGAATCCAGGATGCGTAGTCTCTAGTCTCATAGCTCTGCAGACCGAGTTGAAAAACTGAGGACAACCCCCCCCCCCCAGTAACGTTCCCCTGTTCTTCACTCCGTTTCATCATGTTCAGACCTCCCTTAAATGGGCTCTGAATTCTTTGGATTGTTGAAGAATCTCATTCTCTATATTCAGTATCTGTGTCAGGTTATTTAATTGTAGTTTTTACAACTGTTATTCAAGATACATTAAGGCCTTTTTCTGTTTAAAGTGGTGTTGGAACTGATACCTCTTTCTAGTTTTGCACATAACCCTAGGAAAACCTATGAGATACCTAAATTGCTGTCTTTTCATTGTGAAAACATTTATCTGTATTTTAGTCCAATAATGTGTGTTTGATTCCTTTTCCTATGAATTCTTTCAGATATATTTTATAAATTATCCAAAAAATGCCTCTTGAATTCTTTTTTAATCTTGGCTATTAGAAATAATATATATGGGAAGCAATGGCTGTTGTGGAGTCAATGACCATGGCAAAAAGAGGACCCACTGAATCAGTGGTAGGATTCAAATTTTTTTACTATCGATTTTGTGAGTTTGGCTTGGTGGGTGTGGCAGGGGAAGGATACTGTAAAATCTCCAGTCAGAGAGGTGGTATTTGCTGGTTCTCTGAACTACTCAAAATTTCTGCCACCGGTACTCCAGAACTGGTCAGAACCTGCTGAATATATTTGTGCTGAATTAATCAGCTCTCTAAACTACTTTGCGGATTAAGAAGAGAACCTTCAGAAGAACATTATTTATTATACCTGGTGATTTTCATTCAATCATCAGAGAAAGAAGTTTTAGGTAACTTTAAGAACTTAAAGGAAAAAATATTACTTGAAAATTAAGTAGCCCAAAGTATGATTTTGAAAGTTTTAAACAGACTAAGGAGCCAAATTCAGCAGTAATAAGATTTTGAAATATTGTAATTATTAATATACTTGGTGTGATTTGTTTAAAATCCTATTATAATATATGAAAAATTTGAATTTAATGTAAGAAATCTTTCTCCAGAGTGTCGATAAGATCCTGACATGGGATGACTCTGGTCTGCTTGCTGCTTAGACTGAATTAAACTGAGGATACATCGCCGCTTCCTCACCAATGGTCCCCAGTTTTTTGACTCAGTCTGTTGCTCATTCAGGCGTGTTTGGGAGAGCTATTAGGTTTAGGATTTAGAGTTTGGTTTTAGAAGTTTTTTTTGTTTGTGTGTGTGTGTGTGTGTGTGCATATTTTGCTGTTTGATCAGGATAGGCTGAAAGGACAGAAGAACAGTTCTCACATAATGGGCTAAAGGGGCTAAAGTCCTAAAGGGGCTCATGCTGCTGTGCAGACCAACTTTTGATTGCTGCCTAACAGCTGTCAGGTGTGAACTGCCATTTTAAGAGTGGGTCAGCTTTTGCACCCAGCTGGCTGTTGGCGGCTCCAGCACTTTGAATAACATGCTTGGAGCTTGTTTTTTCTTTGAATTGGATTGCCCTTGGGGGAGTGCAGCCCAGAAAAAGGCAAAAGTGATCACTAGGAGCTATATCCTGAGGAGCAGCAGTCTGGGCCCACCAGACCTTGCAGCTTATCAGCTGTTTGGTGGGAATGCCATTTTGGGCTGTTGAAAGCTAACGGCTGTCAGTTAGTGGAATTGTTTGTGCTGATAGCTCTTTCAATCAAAGATTGCAGCACTTTGCAAGGCACTGTGAAGAGTATTAGAAGAGTCCAGCTGAGCTGCCTGCCTCTTGAGGGAGCACAGTTTAGTGATGGGCGCAGAAGCGCTAAAGGAGAAAGCTTTCTGGGCTGCCTGCCCTTAAGGGAGAGCAGTCCCAGAGCAGCAAGGGCTTGGAGAGTATATATCGACTGACAGTCAGCTGTTTTTGAGACTAAGTGATTTTTGGTGTTGGAACCCTACAAAATAGAAGGCTTTCCTCAGCAATTTTGATTGAAGATCCGTGGCTGTCTGCCTTCAGGGAGAGCAGTTCCAGGGCAACAAGAATCAAATTGACAGCGTTCACAGAGGACCACTTTAAAGCCTCAAAAATAGTGGAGAAGCTGAGACTGGACTTTACTGGGAACTGTCATCTGTTGGTGAGCTAGGTCCCACCCACGCCAGGCATTATTGCAGTCTAATTGCTGTGAGCATGAGGCCTGTCCTTAGAACTAACATATACTACCCAGGAATTTAGTAGCTGTAGTTAGCCCCAAAATGGCTGATGTATCTACTGGTATGACCACCTCACAGCCCAGGGATAGATCTCAAGCTATTAGCATAAGGTCTAGGGCAGGGGTATGGAAACTTGGCTCTTATCACTTATGGACTTCAACTCCCAGAATTCCTGAGTGAGCCATAAAAGGTTCCCCATCCCTGGCCTACTGGTTTTTCAGTTGTGGGGGAAATTAATTTTTGACTTGAATGGGACTGTTTAATATACAAAGATAGGACATATGTAGTCAGAACTGTCTCTTTAAGATTATCCATAACTACAAAAAATTGTTCAAAAAAGAAGAAAAGACAAGAATACAACTGAGAATCAGACTATTGGATATATATATTAAATGGACAGGATACAAGAATGATATTGACAAAAATGCTATGCAAGACTTTAAAATGAAACTGACTGATGTTTTAATAACTGAAAGGGAAAGACAAATAATAAACCAGAAAAGTGACTTGGATGTGTGGATTTCAACTCAGAAGAGTGACTTGGGCAACTTATTTATTTTGAATTTACCAAGTAGATGTATTACACTTATGAAGGTGTTCTTGGAAAAAGGAGAAAAAGAATGAAATCAGCTTTTTAAAAAAGGAATACATATTAAAATGGAAGAAAAGTGTTAAACTTGTGAAACAGATGTTAAACAGAAAAGATGAAAAGAAGATGATAAGAAATTAATTTATAGAAACAGTATTTGAGGGGGATTAAATTTCAATATGTTGTTTCTGGTATTGGAGCTCAATATAATTTTTCTTGATTAAATTTGAATGGTAAGGCTTTAAATATTTGTTTATAGATAAAAGATAAGACCAGGGAAAAAGAGGTTTTTTTGTTTAGAGAAATAATAAGTTACTGTGAAAAGGAAAGGAATATGAAATTAATTTATTTAATTTAAGGTCAAAATATAGTTATTTCTGGCTTTTAATTGATTTTCTGATTAAGAATGAATGAGGCTTTATTATTTATTAATACATAAAAGATAATATATGGAAGAGCAAGGATTTTGGTTGAAATCCTAGAGAAGGTGATATATTGAAATTGAACTTGTCTTGATGTTTATATATTTTTCTTCTTCCTCCACCTTTTAAATTCTGCCTAGACTTTTTATTTTTTATTTAATTTAAATTTTTATCTTATTTTTTATTTGTATTAATATTTTCCTTTTTTTCCAAAAATTCCTCTGTGTTTGTGTGTGTGTGTGTATGTGTTTGTATTAATTTTTTCTTTCTATTTTTAAACTTCGATAAAATACATAGAGGTGATTATTATAATGGGCTTTGTTTTACAGCTACAAGTAAGCAGCTTGAATTTTGTACTTTCTGAAACAGTGCTGGATAATTAAATCTAGCTGAGAGTCTAGATTAAAATATGCATACATATAGAAAATTATTCCCAGCAATATAAAGAAGACCAAGTGGAAGTGAAGATTTTGAATGGAAAGTAGCTGAGTGACACATCTGCTCCATAGAGAGAAATCATACAGTTTTGTTTAGTCCTCCCTATTAAACTGACTGAATGTAAAACCTTTGCCAGAAGTAATATGAGCCAAGACAGTCCAACAGAAATAGCATTAACATCTTATCCTGGAATCTACAGGCTGTCAGCAATAAAAAGTGGCACAAAAATAACTTGCTTAGATTTACACTGAAAGTCATTTTGGTATAGCGGTTGAGGCACCAGACTGGAAACTGGGAAACTATGAGTTCTAGTATCCCATTGGAATGGAGCTTGGATAAATTTGGATTAGTCACTCTCTTTCATCTCTAGAAAGAAGGCAACCGCAAGCCACTTTTGTGAATCTTGCCAAGAAAATTGCACGGATTACTCCATGGAATAACTAGAGGTCAGTGTTCCCAGGTAAGGCAGTCAGGAAGCACAAAAAAATGAAATAATTCTACTTTATTGCAAGGCTATATTAATGGAATCTTGCACGTCTGAAAGTACAAACTTTCCAGTTTTAACTGCTCAATCTGTTAGGAATAGCTCCTTTCTATATTTCTTTATCTGAAATCACATGACAAGATGGTACATAGTATTTATCAGCTCTGTTCTGTTAGAATACTGCAGATGTGTTTTCTCTTGCCCTGGAGATGCAATACCAGAACCAATGACTTGATTATGGATTCAGTCTAGATTTTTTTTTTTTATTTGAGATAAAATTTTCTAAGAATAGCTATTTCATAAAGTGGGAAATTCTCCTTTGCTGGAGGTTTTTAAAAGAAGCTGAATAATCAACCTTTAGCAAATTCTGCACCAAGCACAGAAATAGGACCAGTAACTTTCCTATTGATACTTTCCTATTGAAAATTCTCTGAAGTATAGATAAAGGCTTTATTACAGAAGTTTATGGTCTCTACCCAAACATTACTAATGCTGCTTCGATTGTGTTGTGTTTGCTTAGCTACTACAGCACACTCAAGAACAAATCTACTGCCAGGTGGCCACTAGTTCCAAAATGCTGTACCCAACAAGATGGCACTTCTTCCTTCCTCTGTTCTTTGCCAATCATAGTCAAAAAGTTTCTGAAATGTAAAATACAATCACTGTGTTATGGTCATCCTTGAGATTTGGGGAGATAGGGCACTAAAGTGTAACTCTCCTCATTCCATCCTGGAAGAGGTTGCAATAGGAGTAGTTAAGGACAAAATCTGTACCTCCTGCCCCATTCCTGAACCAGTAGTTCAACGGTTATCTGTAGAGAATCAATTGGAAGGCTTGTACTGTGTATAATAGCTATAAAGTTGATATTCCTTGTAATATATATTATAAGCTTCTTCAGAGGAAAATAAGCTATATCATACTTACTTAGCACTACAGTTTCTTCCTGGTGTTCATACATTGCTTACAAATGTATAAAATGACCAGTTGGCTCTGCAATATACCTAAACACCATTTGAACTTAATAGCTAAATTATCCATAATTTAACACAGTTTTGCAAATCATCTTCCAAAATACTCTGATTTTTCCCTTTCACATATTTTAACTCTAATACAATCTGGTTAAAGATGTATAGATAGAATACATGACTGTTCTTTTGCCAGGGTTTCTATGAATAAAAAGCAATTGGTTAAACATTTTATAGGCCATAAATACAACTTATTGGAAGAAATGCAACCAGCTGTTTTCTTCAGCTCTTTCTGAATTAGGTTTCTATGCTGCACATTCAGGTAGAAGCATTTTAACAGTCAGTGAGTTTTGGAGGCATTAAACATATGGAAGATAAAACCTTGTTCTGCCACCTGTGCCAAGCAATGTAGCTAAACACTGGAGCCTTGAAATGCATATCATTCTGTTGCAAATCTACTGTGTTTCTTTGTGGGAAATAATTGAAAAGGCTTTGCATTCTGCACTTTCAATGCAGAATTTTTTTCCCAGTTTACTGTATTTTCATGTTGGTTACAAGGGATGGACTTCTCTTTTTCCCTGGCCAGCACAATAATAAATAAATTAGAAGTGTTTATAATCTGAATTTTCTACAGTCTGCTAGCATATTGCCATTATTGTATAATGTTCCAAAATTAAAATTATTTTCAAGTAAATCACCCTGTGTGCCATGCTGCTTCATGACATTCTGTGATTGGTTTGGTGATTTGGTTAGTTGTTTTGTTTTTTGTTTTTAAATGCTTCCATGCCATACCTGAAGGATTATTTGAGGTAGGCAACACAGCAGGGATTCTTTATTATAGTAATGTAAAATAACATAATATTGAAAGTTTCTATTTTTCTCTGTCCTATCGTATGTTAAACAAAATCAAGGCAATATTGATTTGAGTTTCTTTCTCACGCTTTTCTTTCTCATGTCAGTGTAATCTTTTCTGCAAGTTCCCCCTTAACAGTTCCTCCCTTCCTTCTCTATTCCTATGGTGAGCTCTGTATTCTTTTACATTGTTAAACAGACATATATTTCACCTTTGCTATCATTGGGTGAAGTCAGGAGGAGGAGATGGAAGAGTCAGTGAAACACCTCTTCAGCAGTTGCAAAGCATTTTTGATCATGATAAAAATGCTGCCTGCCACATAAATGAATATGTAATAGTTTTAAATATAGCTATTTTCCCATCTTTGCTGTGGGGAATCCAAGAGTTGTAATATAAACCCCATGCTTTTGAGTTTTGTGTGTATTCAACTCCCTCTCCCCACACACACACATTGGTTGGCACATGCAATGAAACACTTTTTATAGAGTGTTGCTATGCTTCTGAATTTTCAGATTACTGCATCTGAAAACCGTTGTGTTATTTGGTGAGCATTGCAGTGAGTGCACTGTGAATTTGATAGAACCTCCAAGCCAACAGCCAGATAGTATTTTTGCTGTTATATTATGCATAGGTTGTTTCATTAATCCATTTCTTCTTCAGTTCTGTAGTTTTTTTAGGCAGGCAATCTGCAATCAATGAATCAGTAAAAATAGAGTTTTTATTGTTTGCTATGATTTTTAAAATGTTCTTTTAAAAAACCCTTTGAACCCTTTTTGTAGGATTAATGCAGCATTTGTAAAATAAAAACTAGGTTACAGAATTTATATGATGATTCATAATATCCCAAAAGTGCTCATTAGCAGCTCCTAATTAAGGTAGAAAGAAATGGTGGGTGTTAATGTTGAATAACTCTAGCCAAATCAGCAAAGCAACTTCAAAAAAGTTATTTAGGTAAGAAAATATTAATGCCCAAATAATATCATAGGTGTGCATACATGAATGTGAATTAAAAGCTGTCTTAAATATGAATATCTTATGAATAATATATATAATATGAATTTAGTATATGAACTTTATACCTAGCATGTATGTACCCCTATTTTATAGAACTCCCCTATCAGTTAAGTCTCAGTTATATTGCCCAGCATCCCATCATCAATCACACTTGAAGCTTGTTGCTTTCAGACTTTCCTTAAGTATATTTTTATCTTATATTTTATCATTTGCAGCTGCACTATGATTTTTCTCCATTGAATTAGCCCACTGTCAGTATGCTTCTTAGAGTAGGTCTGTAAAGGGTTTTTGTAAACTTCTCATTTATCCATAATCTAATTCAGCTCATGTTCATCAATCTATATTAGGCTGATATTAAACCAGCAGCCCATGTTCAACAGCCAGTGGTTTGAATCCATTTCATTCCTTCCCTTTTCTAGGTTTCTCTTTCTCTCTGATGCTTTATCTCAGCCAAAATCTCTGATGCTGTTTAAAACTCCAGCTGGGATGCTAGTGTGGCATTTGATATTAGCCCATATGCAACCTATCTTTCTCCTATGAAAGTTTTCTATAAGGTTTTTATTCTCATTTTTTAATCAATAAAAGAGTGCAAACTGTTTTATTTGGGTGTCCTTATGGATACCTAGTGACATGTTGGGTGTAATTAAGAAAAAATTAATAAAGAGATTAAATAAATACAGGTAGTCCTTGTTTAATGACTGCCCCTTTTAGTGATCATTTGAAGTTATGATTGCATGGAAAAAGTAGCAATAACAATAACACTTAGAGTTATATACCGCCCCATTGTGCTTTACAGCACTCTCTGAGCAGTTTAAAATGTCAATATATTTCTTCTAACAATCTGGGTCCTCATCAATCTTGAAAGGATGGAAAGTTGAGTCAACCTGAGTTAGGATCGAATTCCAAGCATATGGCCACCAGGACTCTTTAGTAACTTTACTATTGATCTTTGCACTTACAAGGGCCATGCACTTTGCACTTACTGAGGCCATATGAGGAGATTTTGGCATTTTGCAACCTGTGGGTGTTTATGATTGTTGCTGTGTCTACAAAAGCATGATCACTGTTTGCATGCTTCATGGTCAGCTTTCAACATACCTGTCAATGGAGAAGAAATCCCTCAATTAACCTGACTTTCAATGTCAACCAAAAAAATAATAATTTTTGTAAATTATTTTTAAAAAGTCATCCACTCTCAGCCAACTCACTTCCCAGGGGTGTTGTGGGGAAAATAAGAGGAAGTGTGTTGGATATGTTCACTGCCCAGAATTAATCATAAAAATAATACATTTGAGATACAAATTAATAAAATGAATAAATTCTTGACTTCTCACTGTATTTTAATATATATACTTGGGCCCTGAAATCCAGCCTTCTAAAATTGGTTGTTCAAATAGGGTCAGCCAAAATTGATGCTGCATGTCTTGCTGATATTCACAGTTTTCAAAAACTGCCAATCTGTGGTAGGTAGGAAAACAGTGCAGAACAGAAGGATTTCTTAAATATGCAGAAATATTGTTTGTTTGATTTGGAAGCTTCTGAAAAGCTTGAGTGTAGATCAAGCAAGATTTTCTACTTTTTAAAATTGCAATCTACTTCAGTTTTAGTTAACTATTTCAGTGTAAAAGAGAAAAGGGTATTTAATACTGCTCCTTTAATCCTTTTATTTCTGATATTACTTGTAGTTCTTGACTTATGGTCATTTGTTTAGTAACAGTTTAAAGTTATGAAGATGCTGGAAAAAACTTGACGTGCAGCATCCTGGGGTCATGTGATTGCCATTTGCAACTTTCTCAGGAAGTTTTTGACAATGGGGGGAATCCAAATTTGCTTAATGACTGTAGCAAGAAAACTCATAAAGTAGGGTACAACTAACTTAATGACTCTATTACTTATAAACTGAAGTTGATTCCCAATTGTGGGAATTAAGTTGTGGACTACTTGTATACACCATTAATACCACACAAAATATCCAATTACAGAAATGGAGTCTATATTTTAAATGCAATTTGCTTTTGGATACATACCACAAGGTGAATTTGGGGGCTCGTGTCAGGAAGAGTCTTATATCAAAAATGGTTAATGAGGTCTGTGTTTTTAATGATCTGTTACTATAGTGAGTAAGAGATCTGAATGAAGAGGAGTACCTTTGCAACTTTGTAGAGCAGCGAGGTGTAATCTTTTAGTGTAATAATCATGTTTAATTGAATCTAAGGAATTTAATCCCCCCCACACATATATACACCATTGTAACTAGTGCAGTTGGAATATTGCCAAATGTCATTAATTTGGATAATGAAGCTGCTGTATTATTTTCTTACAAAAGCATGGTATAACCCAATTAATGAATTTAGCTTTAATAGTAGCTATCCGTCAGTTTTTTATGATAATCATTAACATTTTTAAAAATCTAGAAACTTTGCCTCACACATCATGTTATAGCAAGACCAGATGGATAGGCAGGTACTGGCCAGTCAATCAGACAACACTGATAGTAGACAGGGACCAGGAGATACCATGGGTGATTGATGCAGCAATCCCAAATGAAGCAACATCACAAAGAAGAGGTATGAGATGCTGATGAAGTACTAGGTCCTAAAGGAAGAACTATAGAGAGAATGTGGAAAGTACAGTGGTCTCAGTGATAGTAAGAATACTTAGTCTGTGACTTCTAACATGGGAGAGTGGCTCCACCAGATCCCAGGAACAACATCAGAGCTTTATCCAAGAAGAACACAGTGCTAGGAACAGCTAAGATCCTGCACAGAACCTTCAATTTCCCAGGCCTCTGGTAGAGAACCTAAGATTGAGAAAGATATATACCACCCATAGGGATGAGAAGGGATTTATTTATATTTACATATTACTAGGGTCATGAAACTCTATTCTTTTGGATACCAAATTTCCTATGCTTGGAATAAATGATCAGATAAAACTTATCTATAATTTTCTTTTAGTGACTTCATTAATAGTAAAGTAGAAGACATTTTAGATTTTAAAACTAGGTACTCTTTCCCATAACAACAACAGACACTTTGAGAAATGGAGCAAGCTTGCTAAAGCTTGACTGGTTAATCTTAAGCATTTTGGTTCATGTCTATGTAACTGCAATATTTGAGTAAACATTAACTTGTATATGTAGTTAATAGATTTCAAATTTGAAATAAGATGTCTAGGTAGATGGAGCATGTTGTGTACATCTACTGTTTTTAGAAGAAATCCTTTAAAAAGTTTAGAAATAATAATTTGTAAATGATATTTTATATTTAGCAATCAAATGTATTTAACTAGTTTTCCTTCTCAAAATCAGGAATGGGGAAACTATTCTGCCAAGGACTTTGTTCTTTTAGAATAGTCTTTTGGAGGCCCTGAGTTGGGCAACATGAAACAAATGGGTGGAGTCAACATTAAAAATAAATAGGAATGGGCACTTTTTCTTTGATCTCTTCCATTTCTGAATACTTTTTCTTCCCAAAGAAAGGGATGAAGGAAAGGTAGAGCTAGCTTTGTCAGAGATGTACTGTGGACTTTTGATTATTGTTTCAAAACTTAAGGCAGTAGACACACACAACACTCCTTCCTCCCCCCCCCCAACAGTCCTATGAGGAAGGTTGGGATGATAGTGACTAGCCCAAAATCACCTATCTGGCTTTCATGGCTAAGGCAGGACTTGAACTCACAGTTTCCCACTATCTAGCCTGGTGCCTTAACCACTAGACCAAACTGGCTCTATATACATAGGTAAAGGTTCCCCTCGCACATATGTGCTAGTTGTTTCTCACTCTAGGAGGCGGTGCTCATCTCCGTTAGAAAGCCAGCGCTGTCCGAAGATATCTCTGTGATCATGTGCCCGGCATGACTAAATGCCAAAGGCACATGCTGTTACCTTCCCACCAAAGTGGTCTCTATTTTTCTACTTGCATTTTTACGTGCTTTCGAACTGCTAGGTTGGCAGAAGCTAGGACAAGTGTAACGGGAACTCACTTGTATGTACATATGCATAATAGTAACCCCTTCATTATGCAGTATCTTTTTTTAAAAAAAAAGAGTATCAAAAGGAATTGAAGACACAGGAGATAAGAGAAAAGGAAAGAAACTCTGACTAAAGCCAGTTTATATTAACCTATTCACTACAACTTTCTATGCTTTCTGTCCTTGAAAACCATCCTTACTTTGATCATGTCCATATACCAATTCATAGTCTTTTGTTCTTTAAACTTCTCAGTTCTCTGTTTGAAGATCACATTTAACTCCATTGTGCCACTAGTTTCAATTTCTTTCCCTTCATCTCATTTACTCCTTGCTACTTAAATTTTGCCATTAATGAGAGGCCATTTAAGAATTGGTATGGGCAGGGGGAGATAAAATATTGGTATCAGAAACTACAACAGGGATTAAATGTGCCTAGTAAATGTAAGTATCTATAGCTTCTCAAAACACATTTCTAGTAATTACCAATTTTTTTAAAAAACAAATGATTAATCATTTCAATAATATATTTTTCTGATTATTGTTTCATATTATACTATATCTATTTATAACTGATTATGATTTCAAAGATGAAATGCTTGTATAAGTTGTTTATTTTAAGCTAAAAGAAAAGCATGCAAAAGCATTGTTGCTGATTTTATTTAAATCAACTCTCTCTCAGTTCACTGATACACACAGTATTGTGTTTGTTTTAAAAGAATACATCTTTAAAACTGATATAGTCATTGTACCAGTTTTCTGTAATTGCCAATCTAATAATAGCTAATTCATTAAAATGATGTGCTTCCTATCTGTTGTATTTTTACAGAGTTTGATTTAAGCAGTTTCATCTAAGTGTTTAAGGCAGCAGGCTAGAAACCAGATCAAGAGTTCTAGTCCTGCCTTGGCAATGAAAGCCAACTAGGTGACCTTAGGCTCTGTTGTTTGGAAAATATGAGGAAGGAATACTAGATACGTTCAACACTTGTGTTTTGTTTTGTTTTTATAAAAAAATGATAAAGGCAAGATATAAGTAAAATTTTTAAAATTGGGAATTGGTGAATTGTTTCAATTAAGAGTACATAGTTAAATGTTCTAAGAATAATGTTTATATTTATTGGTAATTGGAAATCCCTTATGGGTTTTTGCATAAAAATGAAAAGAAATGAACTTGTGATTTATGGTTTTGATGATTAGACTGAATGGATTATAGAAAGAGGATGGTCATTATGTAACTTTAGAAAGTGAGGTTAAAATTAACTACTTATAATTGCTATGAAGAGTATAGGAAGCCACATCTTTACATCTTTTTCCTTTTTTAAAAATGTTCTTTTTTTAATTGCACTTTAATTGTACTTTTTTTCTTTTCTTTTTGTTTTCCCTCTATTTTAGTTTGTATTAGTTCTTATTGCTGTTAAAACCTTTCAATAAAATGCTTTTAAAAAGAATATATACTTTTTTGTTTATTGCTTATTAGTAATTAAATTATATTTTAAAATGCAAACTAACATTTATAAATACAAAGAATAGATTAGTTTACTAATTGTAATTTGGTCTGTTGATGCAGGAATGCTTTATCCAGTTTAATTTTGTAGAAGTTATATCCATTAAAGTTTTCATAACTTATGAAGTTTTCAAACTTGACTTATAAGTAGCAATATGCATGGATCATAACTTTGAATAGATGTGCTTAGAATAGAATAGAATTCTTTATTGGCCAAGTGTGATTGGACACACAAGGAATTTGTCTTGGTGAAAATGCTCTCAGTGTACATAAAAGAAGAGATACATTCGTCAAGAAACACTTCATAATAATCTATGACTTTGAAAGAAAGAATTTATACATTGGAATTATAGTCCAGAAGAGAACAATCTCTATTACTTTTTTATAGCACTGTCACGGTATAGTACAATTACAGTGACTTTTACCTATTCTTGAAATCTAATAAGTACATTACAAGGTGCAGGATTTTGAATTTACAAAAGCATATAAGAAGTCATTATGTGACTAGAGCAGCATCTGCATCAATTCCCTTTATGTAAATGTGTTTCTATTTCATTTATCAGTTAGAACTTGTATCAAGTTCCTTGCAGTTGTGCTATGAGATTATAAACTGCTTTGCTAATAATGTACTTCATTTGTGCAGGCAGAGGGAGAAGATAGCCTTAAAAAGATGCAGTTAATGGAACTTGCAATTCTGAATGGTACCTACCGAGACGCCAATATCAAATCACGTAAGTCCTATAATACTGTAGAACTTTCCATATGTGTACAAGAATTTAGTTCTTTATATGGCAAATAGAAGCTGACAAAATGTGTTTTAGTTCTTTTTGTCACTCACATGATATTTTATAGCCTTTTCAAATATCCTTCGTGCTCACAGAGTACATTTTGTATTTGCCCCATGTATATTATCTTGCTTTCCAGAGCATGCCTATCTCTATTCATATTTTTGTACTCCATAATATAGTACATATTGTGCAAAGCTTGCTTTTGGAAGAAAAAAGGTATTACACATATTTCCTGGCATCTCTTGCTTTTTCTTAAGTAAGTCTTCACTAAATATAGTCTTAATTGTGGTGACTTTTACAAAATAAATTCTCTCCCAAAGGTGCTTTTTTTAAATAGACAACTGGACTTTTTGGTTTTGTTTCAGCTCCTCAGAGCTGAAGAAGTTTCTTGGATGATAAGCAAAATGTCTTCAAAGAATAAATCTGAAAGTCCAATTGCCTCTTGGGGGGAAAAAAACCTTTTGGGACAATCATGACCTGGATGACTGAGAATCTCCATAGACAAAATAAATTCTGTTTAATTCAGCCATGGGGGCAGACACTTGGCACCTTCAAGAAAGTAGTTCTCTTATATGTTAGGGTGAGATCAGACTATATTCTATGTAGTATTTTATTTTCTACTTTCCCCCATTTCTTTTGCTGTGAATACTGAGATCAGTTATATGATAGTAATGATGACTTTGTAAACAGTTGATTCAGCATGTTTTCACAAACGCATGTATTCAGGGATATTTGAAAACTAAATGCTTTTCACTTGCTGACTGGATTATATTTTAGTCATATTGAAACATTAACAAGCAAATCATTGCATTTTGAGAATAATAATGATTTATCTAACCACTAATAGATAATAGGGAATTATACTTCCCTATTGCTCTTTTATATTCAATGAATCACAAAACTGATAGAAATACAAAGTTTTCTGGTGTATGATGGGGCCTACCACAACATTTGGTCCAGACTGTTCCTATGATAGATTCATTTACTATTATACATATGTAAGGAACTTGTAGTAGAAAGACTGAAGATCCCTTGTATGGCACAATAAGGCTGAATTTGATTCAGAACTCTGGCAGTACTTTGGGAAGTTATTCTCTATTAGATTTCATTCATCCATCATTTTAGATAAGCCAGTATTTTATAAATTTGCAGAAAACATAATTAAACAGACCTATTACTCATAGCTTCCCATGCAAATGACAGTGTGAGAATTTCAGGATATATTTTACACAGTTAACAAATACTTAACAGTCCTTTCAAAAGTCCAAAGATACATTTGTCCAATATCACTACCAATAAATCTAAATAAAGTCAAAATAAGAATTCTTTTTTATTATGCTGCAGCACTCCATTTGGACTCATAGCATTAAAATCCATTATCCAAACATTAGTTGAAATAAAAGATAAATACACTAAAAGCAATACTTATTTGAAATGTTCCTTACTTCATTGAGTAAACTTGTATGGACTTTCAGCTGCAAAGCTTTAAAATGAATTTGTACCTGCAGCATAAAGTGATCTTGCATTAAGTTTTGAAATTATTGAATTTACAATCGTGTAGGTTTTTACATGGCTTAAAGTTTAGCCATGTAATCTGATACCTATTTCAGCATCTGATCCCAGATTCTTTACTTTTTCTTACTTTTTTTTTTTACTTTTTTCTTTACTTTTTTTTTTACCTTTTTTTAAACTTTTTTAAAGAATGTTTTACAGCTTTGAGAGATTATTATTTCTCATAAAATAAAAATTTGTAGTATAGTATAAATTTTCTTTTTTAACATTATGTTTTGGATGTTATCCTGAGAAAGAACGATTCTCTGAAGCCTGCCTTTTTGTGATGAATTGACTACACTTCAGTGTCTCACAACTTCTATTGTTACTTACAGTTCTTTTAAACTGTGCCAGAAAAATATAATAAAAGAGCTTTAAGATGGAGATACATCCCCCTCTTCTTTACACGTGCTCCTTGTGAATTGCTAGGAATGGTATTTGTAAAAAAAAGCCAACATTACAAGTGATATTGGTACAACACATTGGAATAGAAAATAACAATGGAATCTGTCAGAACATTTTGTATAGAAAGAGGATTCAATGACCATAACATGACCAGCAGGCTATTTATTTGCTTTTGTTAAACTACAGCTCAGAATTTTGCTCTTCCTTTACCTTCAGAATTGATTCATTATCTGTTCGTTATTGATCAGTTAGTAGTTTTAATGGTTCAGCTTTCTCTTAAATTTCAAATATTAAATAGTGCTACCTGAACATACCACAATTGCTTTTTAAGTGGTAATTTAAATATATTGTAAAATATATACTTAGCAGTATTTCACTCTGTTTTGATAAACTATTAGTGTAAACATATATTAACATAAATGCTCATCTTTACTTACAGTTTATTGTATTTTAGTTTTTTATATTGCCATCCTGTCTCTAAACAGAAAAAAGTTACAGAATTGTTTTCTAGTTATATTAGATGGGGGGAAATGTGACAAATGTTTTTCTGTATCCTTGTCTCCACTTGTCGGGTGATGGTTCAGAAAATGGACAGGAGATACAAACAAATGTTGATACTGTATTTGCTCATTTAATAGAATGTTTACTGGTTAAGTTGCAACTGAAATATGTTACATTGTATATTTAAGCTTCACTGAATTTATGTGGATTTTAAAATCTCACTATTTTTAATATTCCACATGCAATTACAACAGTATTTTCTTTGTTTCCTGCATGCCTCTCAGTCTCATGCAGTCTTGAAGGCATAGGTAATGAAAAATATGTGATCTACATTGAGCTTTTGTGCTGTGTGTTATCTGTTTTAGAAATATATTCTGCCATTTTAAGTTGGCTTTTATTTTGCATGTTCATTCTTAATCACACTGGGAAATGGAAAGCTGTTGCTTTTGAATGGTGTGCTTTGGCACTGTGTGATCAATGCATGTACTAATGATTTTCTTTTATTTTTTCTTCTTTCCTACTTTTCTTTCTACTTTCCCCATCTTTTCATGTTTTGCACTACTGTCTTCATACTTTCTTCTGAATTTCTTTGCTTACTGTAGCAGCCCTTGCCTTTTCTCTTGCAGCAACAGCCCAGGCTCCAAGGATTATCACAGGGCCTGCGCCTGTTCTTCCACCAGCTGCCCTGCGTACCCCTACGCCAGCTGGCCCTACCATAATGCCTTTGATCAGACAAATACAGACCGCTGTCATGCCAAATGGAACTCCTCACCCAACTGCTGCAATAGTTCCCCAAGGACCTGAAGCTGGTTTAATTTACACACCTTATGAATATCCCTACACACTGGCACCTGCTACATCAATTCTTGAGTATCCTATTGAACCCAGTGGGGTATTAGGTAAGTTTCTCCAAGACAGTTTAATTGAGTACTATAGGTAGCATGGCTTGTGCCCCAATATGTTTGGAAAGAGTCTGAAAGCATTTTTGTTCTACTGTCAATGAAATGTGCTTCCCTTTTTAAACAAGTGTGTCCCTACATAATAAGGATACTGGATTTGAAAAATTACTTTTTTCTCTTTCTCTAGAGGAGATGAGGAGATTGAAACCCCTGATATTCTTAATGCTTTGGTTCCTTAGTTTTCAGCATGAAGACTTTATTTTAGTAGAAAACATTAGTGTTAATTTGATATTACTGTTTTTGTTCATATCATTTTTTTTACTTTTTTCCTTTGTTCCTATATTAAATGTATATAATGAATTATGTTGTTTTATGTCATTTTTAATGCTTGACTGAAAAGTAGTTACTGCTGGTGATTATATTCAGGAGCAAAGATATAGTCCAAGAAAAACACATATAAAATCTCATTTATTTCAGTTTGATAAATTAGTTGCAACCTGCTATCCGTTTATGTGAATGCATGCCTGATTGAACTATATACAATATATTGCTGAATATCAGTTATCTACCAAGGTTGCTCTTCCATTGAAATCCATGGGACAGCTTAACCATTAGCTTTTTGGATCCCCAGACATTTGAAGTCGTGAATCAATTATTTAGTTCCCTATCTTTATTTTTTTAACCTAAAATTCTAAGCCTGATTGCAAACAATACATTTCATGCCTACGTCCATACTTCCCATTTTCTCTGGGATTGAGAAAATAGCATAGTTATTTTATATTTCACTATATTTAAAAGTGCTTTTGTAATACCACTTTTTTTACTGTAATTTACAACATACTTCTTTTTACATAAAATAGCTGCTATTTTAAAATAATTACAATTAACAATAGTGTTAAGATTGGGCAATTGTATATTATCTGCTAGTTCACATTTTCATTTCCTTTGTGAGTTTTTCAAGATAATAATATTTTTAGGAACACTTTAGCTTGAATAGAGATATTTATAATCACCAATAAATGAATAACATGAATGTAGCATTTCCATAGATATTCATAATACATCATCATATATAATTAAATATGAAATTAATTTATGTTAATTAAGTTAGTGCTAGACTATTGGAACTATGCATATTAGAGATTTTTTAAAGAATAGAACATAATCCTATATTTTTTAATTTTTTAATTCTAAAATTTTAATTTTTTTAGAAAAGTTATTGCTTCCGTTTGAAATGTTTTCACGTTGTTATTTTAGATACTTATATCACCTATCATAACTTAAATATAATAATATAGTTTTATACATAGTATTAGTTTATGGCTAATTTTCAGCTAAGTTCACCCTTACTAAAGATTTACTAATTATAATTAATGTTTACAATTATGTGTAAATATTCATTTTAATTTTGATTCTATTATGTATGTGATGAAGTTAATAGTAATCAAATCTGAAATAGGTGATATAATACATTTTATGAATATAGAGATGATTTTAGTTTCTTACAACACAATATCAGAGTCAAGACTATGCTTCCAATGTAGAGAACTGATCACTAAAGTAAATGCCATATATTACTTCCTGCTGTATTGTGAAAATTAAGTATAAGTATGTGTTAATAAACATTGACTCTAAAATACTAGGTGTTAAAACTATTATTATGGAAATATGCATCTTTATTTTTCGTGATGAATGCCAGCAAGGCTGTACAAATTATTTGAAATATTTTCTTTTCATTGTGTAAGAACTTTGTCTATTTTCTAATTGTTAAAGCAGCTGCATCTTTTTTTTAAAGTTCATAAGCTGTTCTCAGCTATTTTTGCATGCATGTGCATGCCCATGTTCACTCCACTCCCAGTGAGTCCACTTTAATTGTTTGAGAACTTGTGCTTTGGATGTGCCCCTTCCCCATTGTTAAAAAAGAAAACACTATTTCAAACAAATTGTAAAGCCCTCATTTACTAATATTTTTGGCAAAATATAAGGATTCAAAAAGAAAAGCAATTTAGGGAAAATGTATAAATGATTCAGGGAAGATTAGGAAATAAATTTATGGGAGGGATTGACAGTAGCATCAAATCTTAGTTGACTAATATTTAATTCCCTTTTATCTTTAGGTATGGCTTTCCCAACGAAAGGCTAAGAATTCAAGAATGGTCTTAACTGAACCTCATCAGAGCTGACTTTTAACAAATGTTTAGTTTTCAGCAGCCTTGAAAAAAATGTAGCCTAGCAGTCAGTGACTTACTTGCACTTTTTTGCACATAGAAATAAAAATGCTATTAATTTGATGTAGCCTGTGCTATGGCAAGGTAGCTGTGATTTATGAGTGTATGGTAGTATACTGACTGCTATGTATTCTGTACTATTTGCTTTACTAATCACCTAATTCATTGCAGTTCACAGTTATTGACTTAGTTTTTAAAACAGTCTGTAGGCTTGAGGAATTGTGTTATAATTTTTTTTTTAAAGGTAAAAACTGGAAGTTGTTTAAAAATTAGCAAAGAACGTTCAGTATTAAAAATGGCATTATTTAAGATAGTCCTGCTGCGAGGAAGGCACTTCAGTGAATATGTGACTAGTAAAGCACAATTGTGTTTGGGTCTAGTAGATTTCATGAAATACTGTAATCAAGTTTGTAAATGAATGGATAATGCAGGTTAAGGCCTGGATGTTTAAAATAAATGCAGTATTAATCTGCACAGATATAATTCATATATTAAGGTTAAAATTTGAAACTACTGTGCCTTAACGTGTTGCTTTCTTTAAATAGTGTTTTAAGAAAGTGATCATTTAAAATTCATTTTAATAAGCCTGCTGTTAATGTTTTATCAAATGTTTTCTAACTGTCTTGGTAATTGCAATTTAACTAGGTGCGGTGGCTACTAAAGTTCGAAGGCACGATATGCGTGTCCATCCTTACCAAAGGATTGTGACCGCAGACAGAGGTTAGTTTAGTTCTGCAGTTCTTGCTTATAAGAAATGCTTTGAGTGTACATGAAAATTTGCAACACCACAACTGGTTAATCAAATTCTATTTTGACTTTTTATTGATGTTTATATTAAATTGAGGTGAAGATAACACTTTTCTGGCAATTTAAAACTACTGTACCCTTTCTATCAAAAATCTACACACACACACACACATTTCAGTGTATTGAGTATACAAAGTTATAACTTCCTTTGTGAGCGCTATGTTTTAATTCAAGTAGGCATCATTTTATTTTGGGGTTGGTATTTGATTTTCCTATGGGACTCTTAAATAATTTGAGATATATCATATTGGTGTTGCAAAATAAAATGAATGGATGAGTGCTTAAATAAGGTAGAAGTAAGTGCTATATGTATTTTTTCAGGAGAAAACTGAAGATTCATTTCTTCTCTGTTGGCAAGCTGTTTGTGTCATTTGCCCTAAAATCTCTACATTTAACAAGGAGAGTAAAAGTGATATATCTCAAGTTTGAGTGTGTTTTCCTAGCTTCTAGGATTTAAAAAATGCATTTGCAACTAAAATTCATTTTTTTAACTTATACCTTGGGTTTTTTGGTAGGTAATGCAAAAAACATGCTTGGCTTGGTTATTGAAGGGAAAATAAATCTTCGTTTTCTCCTTTATATCATGCAGTTTACATTCCTTGTAAATTTATAGGCTTTTGAATGATATCCTTTTCTTGTGAGAAATGACTCCTCGGTTTATTGACATTGAATTTACTACTAAAAGCAGTATGACAGTTTAGGAACATTTGTTTCACTGTAGTATTGTTTTGGTTTCTGAGTTTGGCAACTCAGTTGTGATATCAATATACCTCCCTTAGTTGGCAGAGGTATCCTGAGGATTAACTTAGGTTGCATTGTCTAAAGTGCAAATGAGACTAGAATGCAAAATTTTAATTCTTGGAGTACATTTGTAACATTGCAGTAGAATACATCCAGATAAGAATAAATTTTATGCAAAATGATATTTCAGATCCTAAATAAATACCGGTTTCTTTATTTATAACTTTTAACCAGTTCTTGAGTGCATGCCATAGGAGCTCATTGTTAGAAACATTCCAAACCAGATTGGTACTTTCTGCAACATTTCCGAAATGCCACATTATATTTTCTTTTCTGACCCCCCCCCCCCGTTTGTGTTGAATCACCGTTATGAATGTTCACTTCTGTGAAAAATACCTTTTGTACATATAATGAGGGAGCAAGATCATGCATTCCTACTTCCATTCTTCTTGGATTCCACATGTGAGTGTTGTTGAATGTGAAAAAAAATGTGCTATAAACCCACTTTACTTGATTCTCCTCTTTTGCAAATTATGGTCGCATGTGGATATCTAAAGATAAAGGAATCAGGACAGATATATCAAGTGGAATGAAAATTAAAATCACATTTCACTGCTTAAGAAAATTGTACTGCATAGTTACTAGGCCAGAGAATCAACTAGCTTTTAATATTTTGTATCTAGAAGTCTTTGATGTTTGGGTGGTAGTTCAGTTTGTGACTGAATTTTTAACTGTATCTAGAGTTGGCAGTTATTAGAAACAATGTTTTGTAAATTTGGGGGAGATTCATTAAAACTAATTTGCAGACATTGTATTAAGATTTTTATTTTTATTTTGGTAATATTTAAGAGCACATAGCATACACTTTAGTAGTAAAATGTTCCAAAGTACATCTTAAGTTACAGTTACCATTGTATAGACTATGGTGAACTTTTTCTCCCTAAAAGTTGGTTTTACTAATGTTGGTATATGATTCAGATACACATGACATTAGTGAACATGATGAATAATTCCAGATTCCATCAAACTCTGAGGTGGCTTTGTTTATTCATTTTGAATTGTGGACAATAGTGTAAAAGAGTAGAATACTATACTGGTTTTTGTCATTAATACATTTTTTATTTATATTACTTGGTTCCCCATTCAAGTTTAATTTGTTTTGTGCAACCAAGTTGAAAATTCCATTGTACTAACATAACTGGACTGGACGCTCTAGAGCTTCACATGTCTGAATACTTGTCCAGTTCAATATGTGTTTAAAATTCAATGTCAGTAAACTGAATCACTTTCTGTTCATAAGAAAAACTATGAGGAGTTAACTGAAGCTAGCATATGCATTAATTTGATCTTTGGTTAACAGGTTTTAAAAGAAGCATCCCATTATTGTCTGATTAAATATTTCATTCTTAATGCTGGCTTATATGGAAGCATTGTGTTTAAAGCAAGAGCTCCCAACTTTTCAGATTTCATTTCTTTTGAGAGTTAAAGAGATCACATAATTTATCCTAAGCCCCGCCATATAAATAATATAAAACTGAATTTATGTAACAGAGAGACTGACTGATTTAATTGTAATAAACTGTAATGGTGTTGCACACTTGACAAACCTGTGTGTACTGTAGATGGTCAAGGACTTGGCAGAGGATATATCACAGGTGTACTGGTATCTTACGATAGCTTGCATTGATTTAAATACACAAGAAATGGCAGTGCTGAAACTATAACAGTAAGTGTTTTCTCAAAGCCAATTTTCACATAATTTATATCTACAAATTGTAATACCTTATTAATTAAAATTGTAGTAAGTACCAAGAACGCTTTAAGATTCTGGATATCTAATACACATTTTTATAGTGGCAAGATAATGCCACATAAAATATTTATTAATTTTAAGGTGGGTTTTTTTTTACAATATTTTTAACTTAAAACCCCACTTCTCAGCATTTAAAAAAAATCAGGGAAAATAAGGTATCATTTAAGTTACAACAGTAATGGTTTTAGAGTTCATGAACTGTAGCCTAAATGATAGGCCATAGAAATAATATAAAGCCAACCCAAGATGTACGGCCTTTAAAAATGTGCTATCTGTGAACATTGCACCTACTGAATTCATTTTTAAAAATGGCACAACTCTGACTTTGCACTGAACACCTTTCTCACTTTCATCTCCTCTGCTTTAGTCAATGGCAACAGTACAAATGTTCTTATCGAACCTCAGAATTTATTAGAGATAATAAAGCTGTTGAATGAGTCTTAAAATTTGTACTACTGTAAAGTGGACCAAGTTGTTGAAGGAGAATGAGAAAGAGAATAATTAAAGAAGAAACAGCTCAAGAAAAATGGGAATGATAACTTTCCACTTGAGAACTTTTTTATGTTTTATTGTAATATTTGTGTGTTTTGGAAAAGAAAATAGTATTTACAAGTGGCTTCTTTTAAAATATAAAAATATAAAGCAGGAATGTATATGAAATGTCAAATTTTATTGTATTTGCAAAGTATTAGCTTTGAAAAAAGAGCTGTTTGTAGTTTTTAAAATGCCTTATTAGTATCAATTAGATTTCCTATATTTTTGATGTAACTAGAGCATTTTAAATATAGAATTTTAAATGGCAGGACTTTTACAGTGTTTACATACAAGTGCATTTTCTTAGTGTCCTATATGTGTAAGATAGAGGTGTTTTTTTTAAAGGAAAAAGCTCACTAGAACATTTGAGCTTTTCCTGTTTCCCATGAACGATGCCTACTCTTTTAGACTTCAATTTAGTATTGCTTTGTATCATGAAGCCAAGAAGTTCAGTGTTGATTGTAAATAGAATCATTGAAAAGCAATAAAATTTATTGAACAAAAAACTTGTTTGGCCGATAGTTTTTGAAATCAAATGTCAACAAATCAAATTTCTTAGATTCATTTCTCTTAACAGTCAGTTATTAATAATCACATTCATCATTACTAGTTGCTTTGATTGCTTGCACATGGGAGAATACTAATGCTTAATAGCAGTCAGATACTGATATGGTGCACTGACTGTTCTCAATTCTTTTATCAAATTCCAGAAATAGTTCATCATTTGTTTTGTTTTGTTTTTTCTTTCATTGACTGCTACTAACCATTAGTTATATTTTTATTTCTATTTTTCCTTGTTAACCAATTTTGTGGGGACTGGGCTTCTCCTTCATATGTTCAAATCATGACACTAGGCTGTCATGATTTTTA
Organism: Hydrophis major; assembly: GCA_033807585.1. Classification (NCBI taxonomy): domain Eukaryota; kingdom Metazoa; phylum Chordata; class Lepidosauria; order Squamata; family Elapidae; genus Hydrophis; species Hydrophis major. Next base: position 337,370,331 of record CM066328.1, read on the forward strand.
TTGCATTCTGTAGATGGTGTCAAGCCAGTATGTCAGAATTAAACATGCTTGTTTTTATTAGTTGTGATTAGTTTTCATGTTGTCATTAAGCCGTCACTAGCTGAAACTAATCTCTTCTCTATCTTTCTTTCTTTTTTGTTTTTTTGTTTTTTGTTTTTGTTTTTGTTTTGTTTCTAACCACCCAGCCGCCACCGGCAACTAACCTATGACCTTCTGACCTCTGAACTCTTCACCCAATGATGACCTGACCATGCCTGCCTGCTGATCAGTTAACTGGTAATCGCCTTTGCTTGTCTGTCTTCAGTGCAGCGAGCTGAGGCATTTGTCCGTTGGTCTTACCATCTAACAAAAAGACAAAGAATTTGTTGTCCTCCAACTCAGCTTTTTTTCCCTGTTTGGGTGAAAGTGGTTCGAGAACCTGCACTGAATAGTAGTAAAGCAATAAGGTCCAATTCATCCTTCCGCACTGATCATCTTTTAGTGTCCCACCCTAAAAATGGTAAGAAGGGCCTCATTTAAGAGATGGAAGCAGATGTCCCTTAACTCCCTGATGTCAGAGGCAGTTACTGTGAGACTTCTAGGAATCTTTCTCTTCTCATAAAGAAGTCAAAGCTCTCTTTGAATGTACTGTGTGATGATGCATCATGCATGAACCTTTGGTCAGGGATATCATTGGTGAAGGGATTCCTAAAAGTATTCAAAATTTGACTTGCAGTGTAATCACTACCAATGCCCTCAAAGGGCAGAAGATGCAGCCTTTTTTATATTACCTGCCAAATTGGGTGTTTTTAAGAAAAAAAAAGTGCCATGAAAGATAGGTTACTAAATTTTTGAACCACATCAATGCATTAAAAGACAGCAACCCTATCGAAGCTTAACGCTGAGATACAGTTCTTTTACTATACATCAACTTCCTTTTAAAAATTACATGAGTACAAGGTACATGCATTATGTGTCACATTACTGGGCAAACTGTTCAAATATTTTTTTAAACCTCCCTGTATAGAGTAAATTCATAAGGATATAAAAGCCATGCTTGCCTATTTGCTGTATACATGTAATGAAATTGTAGATAAAGTGTAGTGCATTGAAACAAATTGAAAAAAAAGTAGATACTTTTACTATACAAGGGTGCTGGTGCAGAAGAAATATATATTTTTGGAAATGTAGCATTTTATACTTTCAAGTGTTATAAAAAAGAAAAAAGAACAAAGAAACCCTTTATTTCATTAAATGATTTTTTCTGGTGGTTGTCGAGAAACAAAAGACCAAAAGAGCCTTTTTGTCTTTCTTTTTTATTTTTTAAGTATTGGAATAAGTATAAAGAAAAGAAAGTGCCTTATTTTCTTCATGGTCATTTAGTCAGGTGTGTCATATAATCAGCTCCTCCCTAAGACAGCAAGTTAATGAATGCATGCCACTCAGTCCGCCCAGTATGTGAAAAGAAGCTGTGAGGAAAGACAAATGAGTTGACTATTAAAATTACCTGGTTTTTGCCACAGCATGATGCAACCTTGTCAGATCCCAAACTGTGAAATAGAATTGTTCCACCAACAGCCAACCGCAATATTTTTGTAACACATTCCCTCTTCAATTGTAGACAATATATTTTTATAATACTTGCTCAGCCTTAAACCAAAGGGTTCTACGATGCAGTTTCATTCTAAATCAAATTATAAGATTACAGTAGTTATAGAATAGCAAGTGTTTTGTTTTTTTATTATGATTTAGAGATTAGTTATCTTTTTTTCCTGATTGAACTAGATTGCAGGAAAGTACAAGAGAACTTAAACTTGCTCCCATATAATTTTGTCCATGACTAAACCAAACATTAAAATTGAGCATGTTATAAGTTCTGGATGTTTTAGCTATAATGCCAAGTACGTATGAATTTACATAATTTTTCATGAAACTTCTACTTGAGGAATGTTAACTACTGGTTGCGCTTTCCTTTAAAGGAGGAAAATCCAGCTGTGGTTCAGTTTGAATTTTTAAAAGAAGTTTGTGTGGCTGAATTAGTATTAATTAACACTAGTGTTTATAAACACTTTACGCACAAAAGTGGAGTGTAAAATTAATGAGCAAGTATCAACATGGTCATGGCTTTGAAGCAAATTGGCAAAGATCAGGTGATACCTTGCCCTTTACATTGTGTCAGCTTATTCTCCTAAAAACCTTCACAGTTTCCAAATCAAAGGTCAATAGTAAGTTAGATAAAGAGGGCTTATTTTTTAAGCATCTGCATGGTGACTTTTATCAACATTGTGTCTCACCTGGAAACAAGTATCAGTTTATTTACTATGCAATAAACATTCATCTTTTTGTACGCAGCTAGCTTTCCTTTTATTCTGCCACTGGCTTTGTCTTCCTGTTACATAACATTTTTGTTGTTTTTTATTTGGTTTTACTTTTGGTATATGCTGTGCCATTTTGATTTTTGTTTGGTTGAATAAACTTGCGACACTCAAACATTTTGAAGAGAGGATTGCTATAACGTTACCAGTATTTGATCCAGTTTCATCTCAACTGTGATAAACCTGGACATTTTTAGATGCTGATCAGAGGTCTCTTCTTGGGAGAAGTATGACTTCTACAAGTAATGTTTGTTCTGAAAAAAAGTTTTAAAACTTCGTTGATAACATTTTGGATCAACTTAAAGCATGACTTTTGAATCTCTGAATGCCTTGGTTCTCAGTATTATCATCCTTTATTGAATTTTTCTTTCTTAAAATATGTAGTTTAAGTCTTTTTTCTGACAGTATTATGTAATTTTTAGAGTGGGTATATGGGAGTGTCGCTTGTATGTAACCGTACAGATGACATGTATTTGTCTATTCTTTTATCTTAGTTTGATGCTATGTATGTAACATAACCAACCTATTGCCTATGAGAAACATGTAAGATAATGTATTTACAGCCATTGTTACAAGTTTATAATGTATTTTTCTATCTTGTTTTATATGTATGTTATATAACATTCAGAATAATTTTTCCTGATTGAGAAAAGGATACAAAAATGCAAAACCCACAATTTTGATAACTGAAAATTGCTAATTGTTTTGCAGTACTTTATTATTATATTGGGAGTGTTGTCTTTCTTAGGCTTTTAGTTAGCTACTGGACTAAATACATTAGACATATTTGGGTTTTAGTTGGGTTTTTACATAGCTTGCATTTTAATTCTTTGGTTCTTTGCTGTTTCTATTAACCCATAGCATTATTTTAATAAATGTTATAATACCAACCTACTAACTTTGGACTATGTCAGTTTATTAACCATTACGTGTTTAATTGAATAAACAAGGAAGGACAGAAGAATGTAAGTTATGAGTTCTTGAACTAACCTGAAGAAGTGACCACAGATAACACATGATTTGTTTTATGTTGTTTGTTTGGCTGACATTCTGCACACTACCATTGAATTGGCTTTGGTCATATTGTACTTTTACCTTATGGGTAAGTGCCAGTAGTGCGGGGAACAAGTAGCATATTTTCAAGTAATCTTCTTTTAGAGTCTTGCCACTTGCCTTTCAGCATCTGCATTACTAATTCCACAATCTCCTTTTCTAAATTAATCACTGTCACCTCACAGCAAAAGGGCAAAAATACCAATATATTGGTATACAGTATGTGCCCAGAGAAACCAGTTTGATTCTTTGTTGAGCCTTTATGATAGAAACATATAGTTTGATGTTAATGTTCTGATTAAAATGACAGTTCAACATCTCACTATCTAAACAGCATTGTTGTGCACATTTCTAAATGTATCTAAAGCAAGAAACAGACCATTAACCTAGCAGGATCCATATTTCATTGTGATTGTAAAGATGATTTTAGAAGCAGTGTTCAAAGGACAAGTCTCAGGTAATTAAGTTGTTTTAAAGCAGACTGTTTCTTAATAAACAATTTTAAAATTGTGGGTTCACTGCTTCTTGGGCGGAACACCTTTTTTTATATCTACGATTGATAGTATTTAAATGATATGTACAGTTCAAAATTTAAAATCAAAGTAGATAATTTTCTAATTACTGCAAAAGGTATATAAACATTTTAAAAAGAAGTCTAACATTTTGTATACTCATCTAGGAGATAATTGCTTGCAGAAATCTGTTTTAATAAATTATTCAAGTTTTTTTATAAAGGTTACTAAAATATGGCTAATATGGCCTATTCTTCTTTCAAATTTAATATATTTTATGGGAGACCTATTTATATGGAACAGCATTTGTTCAAAACATTCCTTTCTATGATCCACTTCAGAGAATTTAGGCTGAAACTTATATCCATTATTATATCCAGATTAATAAGGCTTAATTTTGAATAGACATAAATTGAGCTGTTATAAGCACAACATGAATATTTTTTTAAAAAAATGAAGTAAATCCTTTTCATTTTTAAGAAAAATAAGATTTTGTGAATACAATGGCATATGAATCAATATTTCTTGCTGACATATGTAATATATTTGAAACACTGTATTTTGTAATAGTATGCAACATAATCTTAACTCATCTATTAGAAGAGTCTGGATAAACATAAGGATTTACCAGCTATGAGTTAAATAATAAAAGAGAAATTGAAATAAAAATGAAGTAAGGCTAAATGTCCCAATATATTCAAGCCTATTTTCATAGAAATATACAGTAGGAATGGGTTTTGTTCAATATTGTAGGATAGAATGTAATAGGAATAAATATATTAACAATATGCATCGATGCATACCTGTCCAAAATTATACCCACCATGGATTAAACAGTAACTAATATTAAAAATTAGGTAATTTTTATAGCTACCACTGCTTATGTTTTTGATACAGAGGGAAACAATCCAAATGCTGCAATGGTCAAATAGTTTTTTTTACGAATGTGGAATGAGAAGCAATTGACAATTACATATACCTAAATTTACCTAAGGCTTGGGGGGGGAGGGGGGGGAATACATATTTCATAACTTTCCATATCATCAGGCAGTACACCATATGATTTGATTAAATGGCTGTTTAATTATGTTAATTAGAGAGATAATAGAGGGGAGGAAATTTATCTGAGTTTGTAGGATCACATGAGTCAATAAGTGTTAACATATTTCCACATTTTAAACATTAGCTCACTTTCTAACAAAAAGTTATTTCTTTTGGAGGAAAACCAGTATTTCCTGTGGTAAATATAATTTCTTTAATAGATTGGAAACAAAACTCATAAAAGCTTCTCTGTAGCTAGAGTGAAAATAATGTAAAGGATATGTTATTCACAACAGTACTTTTGATTTTGAAAAACAGCCATAATGTGAAGCTTAACGAAGCCAGGCACTACAAATTATTTTTAGGTATGCTAAATATTAGATATTTTGTTTAGCACTTCCATTCAGAGCAAGAATCCAGCAGAGAATTGTCACTGGAGAATGATGAAGTGCAGTTTTTTTCAGTTCCCCCTTCGCCATTTCATTTCCCACAGTTTTCTAAACACTAGGTTCTTACTGGAACAATGTGGGTGATGTTTCCCCAATTAAAATTTGAACATTATTATAGTTAAGGTAAATTAACACTAAAATTAAAGTTGAATTTAGACTGATTTCTCTAATGAAGTGGAATGTAAATAAAAACAACTACTCTAATTTCATTTGATCAAATAATAAATTGCCAGTATTGTTCCCTTTAGGAAGCCACAAAAGCATTTGTTTTTGCTGGAACAAATGTTTCTAGAATATTAAACATTTAGCGTTAGTAATAGTTCTTTAGGCTTAAGATTTGTAAATCTCATTTTTTTCAACCTATTAACTAGGGGACCACTGGAATAATTCCTGTTGGAAATACTAATTGAGAGTGGACAACCAATCAAGAATCATGCAGTGAAATCATGTGCAAATCATCTCTTGGCATAAAGCCCATAATTACAGAATCTATTTTGATTTTATTTAAAAAAAGATCTGGGATTTTCTGTCTTTTTCAGGTATTCACAATTGCCAGTCAAATATTTTATATAATATTCAATGTTGAATCAAACTGGTTAAAAAGAAACTGTGCTCCTGGTTCTTTTTATGCTGCTGGCTAACTAACTGCAGGTGTGAACATCCTGCCTCAGAAGTGGGTATTTGAGAAGTACAGAATATTTATTTGCAATAATCAGTTCTTGATACTAGTTATGGTGGCAGTAATTAAATCAGGGTTACTCCCAGGAGAAAGATTTGTATTTGAGCAAATTAATTATTAGATGGAAGATTTTTAAAAGATACATATTTCCTTTTGAGTTGTATTACTTGAATTTTGTGTCCACAACATAACATGTATTAGGAAAAATGGATGATGCCCAAACACATGTAAATAAAAACCATCACACCTGTGAACAATGTGCAATGAAACTGGAAAGTACATGTGCTTTATGCTAAGAAGCCAATGGACAGCATACATTATTTTTATATTTTGAAAAATCAAATTTTGTTCTGTATGGAACTGTATGGCAGAATAAAGAATGTACATTTAGCACTCTTTAACTGTCATTAATGATTTTGGCACTTTTGTATATCCCAGATTTCTATGCCTGGCTTCTTAATACTCTGTTACTATAGATTATATATCAGCAGCTTGTATCAGATTTTAAATACAAATAGAAATATCTGTAATAACAGGTTCCTGTGGAGGTATTTTAAACCAAACATAAAAAGATGTGAAATCCAGTGTAAACAAGAATAATTCTGTTTTGCATAGTTGAACAGCAGAAAAAGATAATGTTGCATTTATCCTATGGAATATTAAATTGTCATAGGTGGATGATATATATTGCAAGTGGGAAAAGGTACACATTTTCTTATGACACACAATTAGAAAGTGTTTAATCATTTTGATTAGTGGTTCCTCCTTGAATTGTCCCTCCCTTCACAACCACCACCATCTCTCTGAAAGCTTGAATTCCTGTTTTGATGGTCCCAAAATTGCTACTGCAGTAAGCATGTGGGGAGGGTGCATTAAAAAGGATATCAGTAGTTCAACCTAAGAAGCTTACGTGTTGACATTTTTAACTATGTTAGATATTGATGTTTCATTCAGTATGATATGGACAATATATCATGGTTGCCCTTTAGAGTCTTGCTTTCCACAGTTATCTTCATTTACTTAGAGTGCAATCTTGCATCTCTACCCAGAAGTTGATTTCACTGAGTTTAATTAAACAACTCACAGGTAAGAATTTAAAGGATGAATGTCCCAAGTTGTCTATTTTTTCCATGGAATTTAAGCTTTTCTAGTTTCCGTTTCTTCTTTTAGATGGCATTTGTTCCCATTGTTCTTCATCTCTATTCTCTTAGTTATCTTTATCATTCTTAACACATTTAAGTGTGTGTGTGTGTGTGTGTGTATATATATGTATGTATGTATGGTATTTGGCTTTGTTCAGGTATTTTCCCACATCATTATAGTTGTGCTTTTAAAGTTGTAGCAACGTTTCGGCAGAATCTCATCTGCCATCATCAGGCTTCTGTATTGTGTTCGTCTGTGAGTCAGACTTTTACAGTTGTGTGTGTGTGTGTGTGTGTGTGTGTATTTGTGTGTGTGTGTTCCTGTATTGAATAATGATTCCATATTAATGGAAAAAGGAGGATATGTGTGTATGATGGCTTCTTATAGCCTGCACTGTAGATTACAGTAGGAAGTTCCACCTGCCCTTTGGTCAAAGCAAAATAATTGAGGAACCTTCCTTTCCTCCTTTGTCATTTCCTCACATCATAAATGATGCAGCTAATCATTTATCTGGTAACTAACTATTTGATACTGTTGGTACCAATTCTGTCCCTGACAAGCCATTTTAAATCTGTTCAAATAGAACACATCTTCTTTGCCATAATAAAATTGGTAACAGGATTCATAGACAAGAAGCCTCCACTGGGATTGCTGATGCTTCTATGACTACCACAAATATGTATTCTTTAGCAATAAATGGTCTCAACAACAAGTGTTGTTTCCTGTTGCTGATCATTACTGCTATTATCCAACTTAACCTGTGGTCAGAATTGTTTTCCATTTTCTTAGATCTGCTGACCTTCACCACTGAGGGCAGAGGAATGGAAAGGGAGATTTGGACAAAGATGTAAAATGAAGCAAGGCTAAATTGTGTAGGTGAGGGTGGTTTGTTCCTTTTTTTAAATAGCTCAAGAAAGGGTACTTGTTTTCCTGGCCCCAAAAATATATGTTGAAGGAAGCAGTTGAAAAGGAATATAGATGGAAATGTTGACAATGCCATTTAATCATTACATAGCTTCTTGTTTGCTTCTAGGTCCCCTAATAAGAGTTACTTAAGTGAAAGAGGTGGTATAGAAATGTGTTGAATAAATGAATAGTTATTCTACTTTTGAAAAGTGTTTATCAATACAATGATTAGATTTTAGACTTTCTTTTTAAAAAAGTGGTTAGAAGATTTATTTTCCCTTTTAAGTTTGGCGCTGTCATTTAAAAAATGAAAAAAAAAAAGTTAATGAATCTTTTTCTTCCCATCAGTATGCCATGTGTGAAAGCATTGCATCTTGGTGAATGACAGTAGCCTAGGTAATTCTGGCTTTCTTGACTGATATTACTGATAAGCTAGCTATTGCTTATAGACACAAGGAATCCTCCTCCTGAAACATTGGAATTCTGGTTGGCAGATTTTGGAAAGGAGCAAATTAGTAGAGTCCTGAAAGAAGGCACCTGCGACCTACTAAGTCAATTTAGCTCCTGAGAAAAATAAACAGGCATAGTCAGTGCAGCATTCCGAAATGAGAGAGTAAACAAAATTATTTACTCAAACACAGTTCATACAGTTAATATGATTACCCTATCTGTATTTTATTATTTATTCTGTCATGATTATGGTTTGGTGCCAATTATTGGAAGTGTTCCGAAAGCTGCATCCATTGCTTTGAAGGATCAATAAGTTAGGCACTGTAGATTACATTCTTGAATGGAGTCTATTATCAGAACATCTGTCGTCATATGTCAAACTATCAAAGAACTTCTAACCTAGCCTAAATTCTTGCTAATAAATCCTTTTGGTAGCAGGCAACTGGTAAAAATGTGCGGAGATGAGATCTGACAAGTCATACCGTGGCTACCATCATAATATGTTATTCACAAATCAGAACAGGAAACCTAAAAGACATTAAGGGAGGGCCATGAGTGCTTAGATGTGATAAGAATAGGAGATCCGTTGAGGAAGACATAGGAGGAGGACTGCTACAAAAAAAAAAAAAAAAAATTAGTCTTAGAACTGTGGAAGTATTCTGATGTAATTAGGGTAGATATAAGTAGTCCTGGAGAATTCTTTTGGCAAGTAATTCTAAAGATTCTGTTGCATTACCATAGTAGCAATAAAGTTCATTTCAGAAATTCAAGTAGTTTCTGCTTCTTGAGTTCGTTACTCACAAAAGGCTTGGCACTTGGTAATCTTAGTCCCCACACTGGGATTCCCAGATACTGTATATCCCGGATAGCTCTTGCTTGGCTTGAAAAAGATAACTTTGACTGTAAAATATGTTTCACAGCATTGAGAAGAAAAAATGGAGAGGAATAAGAAAGATTTATTATTGTGTGAAGCTGAGACAAAATGCAAAATAAGAACAGTTAAAGGAAGTATTTTTACTTCCTTCAACGATTCCTATTTTGCCTTTTTGTCTAAAAGACAAAAAAATATTTTTTTAAAATTAATGTTTTCTACATTAAGGGGAACTTGCTGATTGTCCATAGAAATTGTAGTCTCCATGCTCTTTGGAGATCAAGTAATTTTCATTGGTAAGTTCATTACAACACTTCCTACTTCATTTTTGAATAAATTAAATGTGGCTTAAAATGTTTGCCATTATTTTAAATGTGAAACAGGATTTCTCTGTTTCTTTCAAAACAAAATTGGGGACAGACAGATATTTAAGACTTTCTTAACTCTTGGAGGCATTTAGTTATGGATGTTAGTCCTATTTCTGTCTCTTATGCTTTGTCATTCAGGGGTCAACTTGTTTTTCTACTGCTTCTAAAAACTTTTTGAAGGTGTAGACTTTTAGATACTGTTAAGTAGCAACCTAGAGGAGACAGCCACTATGATATGTGGTGAGAATTGGCAAAGAAACATGGAAATGCTGTCCGCACTGATCAGAGCCAGCAAAGCCTGCATATTTAGTTTTGACGATAAATAGCAGCCGCCTTTGCTGCTGGACATAAGTTGCCAGTGCTGAGTGACAGGCACAACTTGCATGCTTTTTCTTGGTATCACAAGCTTACATCGAACAACAAAACAAGGTTGAAAAGACTGACATTTTATGACAATAAAATATCCTCTGTAAGTAGCTGTAAAGTTTTGACACTACTGGTAAAATATTGCTAAAAGAGTGTTTTCAACTTTATATTTTACATTTTTGATAGAATATCCAATTTGATTCAATAGTCAATTTGATTCAATATCTTTGATTCAAAGATATTGCTACAGTGTTACATGCAAATATGGAAACAAGAATTTTAACTCCATAAAAGTTTTTAAAATCAATGTAAATCAATTTAAAATGTTGATTTACAAAAAAATGAATTATTTGATTATTTATATATGAAATACATCAAATATTCAATTAGAATAAAATCGTTTTCCTTTTTGAAGCAGCTGAACTTTGAATTGAGTTTCTTTATCAATCCAGTTTCCCATCCTTTGCTCCAAATCACTTCATAGTTGATTTTGCAATGGAGGCAACTTTTCAGAATCAATTTTATTTGGACTCCATGTCAGTTTTGACTTTTTGGTGTCTGCAAGGATTATACATGTCCTTGTTATCCTGATTCTGTTTTATTGCTAACTCTGCTTTTCCAACAATATTTCACTTGATTAATCCAGCATATCCACTACCTTTCCCTTTTCTATCACATGCAACTCTTGATTTCCAAAAGTGTTATCCATTCTCTGCTCAGGAATGAGATCACAGCTGTGGCAAAGGATTAGAGTTTGAAGAACGAAGGCATGGAAGTGGGGACAAGACTCAAGGTTTTCTTTAAGCTGCATGTACAAATAGATAATGATTGGCAGAGTCCACGACCAGAAGCAAAAAAAGAAATTGCTGGAAAAATCAGGATAGATAAATGGGATATGCCCTGCTAGGTGCATGCTCCTTGCTGCTCAATCCATTATAATAAGAAATGTACCCAAACCATTGTATAATTAACAGTTGAACTAAGCCAAGGGAAGAAAAGGAGTGGTAAGATGGTTGTTGGACTAGGCACAAACCTCTTGCAGACAGGAATGGGATGATGGACTCCTATCTGTTTCAAGACCTTTCTATATTGTTTTTACCAAAACAAAACATTCTAGGTTTCTACTGAATCAGAAGATGATAGCAATTGATTATGTACCATGAGGAATTTTTGTGATTATCACAAATAAATGTATCTATCATGGATTCCTATCATGGATTTTTTTGAGCACTCATTTTATCAATTTCTATAGCCATCCAACTCAGCCAAATGGTTCTGAGTGGCTTACAATTTTGTAGTAAGTAAACAAAAGTGTCCACACCTTGTTTCTTATGTCAGGCCAATATATAGAGCTTTGGGGAATCTGATGTTATTCAAATAGATGAATAATTTTATTCAGTAGAGGATGAACTCCAGTTTTGCTTTTGTTCACTATTGTCCATATACATCACATTTTTTTCATCACAATTCATTTTCCTTGGACATATTAATAAAAAAGGTATTTTTGAGAATACTTGATTTGACTTTAATCAATATCTACCTCTTTTTAAAAGTTCTATAGTCTCCCAGATCTTTTGAAACCAAAAACAAAACTTGACAAAAATAGAAAGACTGCTAATCAAGTAACGGCATAATAAAAATTCAATATATTTATATGGCGAGAATGATCTATTTTTTTTCCATAAGAGAGTATCTGGTGTGCAACACAATTGAAAGCTACTTAATTTTTACCTAAGAATAATTAGTCATTGCCACAAAATGCAAGGTTATGTTCATGTACAGGTGTTTGCTGTAGAAAGGGTTGTCCTGGGGCTTTTTTGAACACTAGTCAAACCTAATTGGAAACTAAACTATTGGAAAACATTGGCTTTGCATTTTTTAAAACTTAGAAAACAATCTGCAAGCATCCTCCTCCTCCCTTGGAATTGACAAATGCAGCAATAGGTAGTGCTAAGATAAGCATCTGTCATGCAACTGCTGCATAGCAGAATCATGGATTGCCCTTTATAATTCTATTTCACTTTAACATTTAAGTTTTAAGATCTGAAAGTGTTTGATTAGATTTCTATCATTGTTTCACTTTCATTTTTTGTTTTTAATATACATCACTTACATTCTCTTTGGCCAGGAAAGTTCCCAAAGTTACGCATAAAAGAAAACCACACTCAGGGATTAGCTTTTGCCCTTTAATAATTTCACAGGAGAGCAAAAGGAATGGGCTGGGGGAACATATTGTTCTCAGGTTTGCATAAATTGTAAAGCAAACTGGGTTACATTTCATGAGCCACACTTCCTTTAAAATCCTGGCCAATGCTGTGGTGGATGGGTCATCATAATGTCACATGAATGGACAAAACATGGGGTGATTTGGGGACAGGTTTTGTCCTAGCTAGCATTGCCAAGAGGGGGACATACTAGCAATGAATAACTAAAGCATATTGTTGAGTTACAAAAAAAAAATCGTAGCCAATCTTCAAGCATTTGTAATAAAATAAATTAGCAAAAATATTAAGACATGATGGAATCTTGTATGTGCTTATTCAGAAATAAAATCATTAGAATTCACTGAGGTATTCCAATGAGATATAGATTTGCACTTTTCTAAAAGAATTGGTTTTTTTTTTCTAATTTATATGGCCATTTTCAAATTCATGACAAATTCACAACAATAAAACAAAAATGATGAAAACAAAATGATAAAAAATATGTACCTAATCCACAGTCAAGACAAACACAAACACAAATTGGCACAATTGTACAGGGTCAGGTGCAACTTTCCTCTCCAGACTCAATAAAAAAAAAATGCATAGAAAAGGCCGATGGAATAGGGGCTCAAGTAAGGTCTGTTGGAGTTATGTTCTCAAGGCTGGGTATCAGGTTCGGCTCCTGACCTCCACAAAATGATATTTCCTAGTAGTTCAGACATGTGTGAAGGGCATCTTGAAGGACATTAGAAATCAGTCCAACTCCTGAAGCAAAAGATATGCCATGTGCTAATCAAAAAGCAAGCATAAATATCCATGCAGCTGTTGGAGGTCAGCAGCATGGTGCTATCCTCATTTTCCTCCTTCCTCCAGAGTGAGTTCCAGTTGGTATTGGGGTGGGGTGGGTATGCCTCCCAGCTGCTACTTTATGGACTACTCCAGGGCTTGGTGCTTCTGTTTATTTAGCTAAAGCCACTAAGTGAGGTCATCTGGAATGAGGTAGAGTGTGCTGATGATACTCAGCTTTATATCTCCATCCCAGATCATCTGAGTGGAAATTCTGTCTTGGTTTCTGGAGGCTTTGGAGACCTGGAGGGGGCATAATAGGCTTCAGTTCAAGCTAAGCAAGATTGAGTGGCTCTGAGTTTTGGACCTCCTGGTTTCAGGGATCTTGTATCTTTGATTCTTGGATGGGGTGCTCTTCAATTGCAACATCATGTAAAGTTCATTCAGGAGGTGATCATGATATAAGTGACCATAAGCAGATCCTCGTGTTCCAAAAATGGGTTCACTTTCTACACAACATGAAGATGTGCAAAGCCACAGTTGCTATCTGATCTTCTAACAGGAGCTGTAAGTCCAACAGGACTCAAATTGCACACTGGTTCTGTTTGGGGTACTGCAGCCCCATCCAAAATTAACAATGAAAAGCCCTATGCATCGGTCCCTAATATGCAAAGCCACCCACTATTGCTAGAGTTGAATTCAAACCTCTGCAGCTATCAAGAAAGAACTTCCATAACTTCACCTGGGCAGCCAGGTATGGAAAAGCAAAGTTGGGAATTATCACCACACTGATAATAATAATATCTCACCCTATGACTTCACCCAATAGTCTCATGTAGATGTTTAATAGAAGCAGGACGAGTTTTGAACCCCATGACACCACACAAAGCAGGGATCATGGACAGGTGCTCTCACCCTTGATACAAGCCAACTGGAACCAGCATGGAGAAAGAAAAAACAACAACAGCATAACACACTACCTCCCAATCGTAGAAGCTGATTTAGAAGGGTACTATAATATATGTTGAGAGATCAAGGTTGGATGCTCCACTTCCATATTGGTCTTACTGGAGATAGTCTAAAAGCATGATCAATGCTATTTCAGTCACATACCCAAACATGAATTCTAACTGAAGGGGACCCATATAAAAAGGAAAGGTTGGAGACTGAAAGAAAAAAAATTGTTCAGTACCAATGGCTTCTTGAGAAAGGAGCAAACCACTGCCTCCTTAAGAGATGGCAGGACTGCCCACCTCCAATAGTTTGTGTTTGTCCAGCGATATCAGACAGAGTGAGTAAGCTCCAATTCCTTTCAATTAAACAATGTTATTTATCAGGAAGTGCACCTCTCTGTCATGGGATTTTCCTTCTAGAACACCATTCCCCACAAAAGACCTTTATGGCTGTTGACATTCTGAAAACCTTTGAAGATCTGACTGTCCTCCCAGGCTTTGGGGTAGGGTGAGTGTTGAGTTCCTGGGTTAGCCTTTCAAGCTTGACCAAACTAGGAAACAGGAATTATGAATGCTGCTTACTTTTATTATATTGAGAGGAAATTGCAAAATGGGAACAATAAATTGGGATGATGAATCAAAATATTTACAAAGCTCACCCATGATCACAGTTCTGGTTGAATATATATACATATATGGATGGGGCAATTCTTTACAGAAGTACCCAATGTAAATGAAATGAATTCAGTAGATATAACAACCTGAGGATAATGCTGGCTACAGGAACAATTGACTCTTAAAACAGAAGGGGCTCTGATGTAAACAAATTTTAATTCACGTTTTAATGTTTGCATTGGGCTTGTGTCAGAAGCAATGAGATGCTTCCAGGTTGAAAGGATTAGCCAGTGACATCATAACTGCCCTGATGGACACCCAGTTGGGGGCTCCTTACAAAGGATGGGAGCTCACCCCCTCCCCACAGCAGCACTGGGGTTTCAAATGCAGGCTTGCTAACTTCCAACCTGGCATCCTAACCATGCAAGCCACTGTGCTCCTCATGTTGTATTGCTGAGAAACTAGACAAGGATGACAAGAATGTACCTACCATTTTGTGATCCAAGCATTATTTAGCCCTTTTAAAAACAAAAACAAAAACCTGTTTTCAAGATTCTGTAACTGATGCAGCTGTGTTTCAAACACATTAGAATTCACTAATCACAGAATACTTTGGTTAAATGCCAGAAGTTTCTTAGTCATTATAACATCCTGTAACTGTCCTGGTGGTTAATACAGTGTAAACAAGCCATTTGGTACACTGGAAATGCTTTATGGGGGGATAATTTGGACATTATAGGCTGGAAATGACTAAAGATATTTGCATATGCATTATTGCTTTGTGTGAGGCTAAATTAGCTTTCTTTCCTCATTCTGTGTGAAGATGAGTTTTTGGTACCTTGCAAGTTTGCCCATTGTGATTCTTAAAGGAAATTAATCCAACAAAAGCTATTACTTTACTCGTTTTGAAGTGCTCACATAAATTAAATAAATATAATTGAAATTGAGAAGGAGGCCAGCCAGGCTGTTGACTTCACACACCTATGGACAAGGAAATATTTATGAGCACTAGAAGATAAGAGCAGCACTGTCGTTCACTTCCTTTTCAGGAGGTAGGTCTTAGCCTGATAAATTCTGTTTGGTCCATTTTTTTCTGTGCCAGTATACTGCTCCTAAAACACTTACTATATTTCTATCACTATCCATCCTTGATAAGAAAATAATTTGGTATGGAGGGAATAGTTGCATAGGACTTGAAGGCCATCCCTCTGACTCACAGGAAGCTACAGCTATAAAGATAGCATTCACTATTCCTAAATGAACTGTGATTGAATCCAAACATCATCCTGAAATACATACCTAGGTAGGCTCAATTCATTTATGACAGTGTTAGAGTGATATCATCTTCTGAAGCCTCCGGGTCATTCTTTTCATGTAATTTGTCTACTTCCCAGAATATGGCTCATTCTTTGTTCTTGTCAATCATTTTAGAGTTAACATATGCAATATGGTGTCCCTGGAGCCTGTTGTGCCACAGATGCCTCCTTTAATATCCACAGAATTAAAGATAGACACCGTGGTGCAACAGGTAAAATGTAGACTAGGAGACTGGTCTATGTCGACCCTCTGGATGACTTGAGCTAATTGCTAACTCTTTGCCCAAATTGAAATTTTCAGTTCATGTCCCATGAGCAAGATGTGGAGGACATGCAGGCATGAGACTGACCTGGTTGCCTTCCAAACTGTGTAATGAGTCAGAATAGAAAGTGGTGATGAAAAATAAAGGACCAAAACAATCTTCTGAACCTTTCACCCCACCTCTCCTTGGTGGCTACCAATGAGTAGTGGTAAGAACATTTTAGGCTCTTGGTTGGACAATTTGAAACCTATTGGATTGTTCTTTCTTCATCTCTTCTGCTTCTGCATTCACAGGGAAAATTTTAAAGTCATATTGTGTTGAAAATCTTGCAGCTCTCCAGACAAAAGTAGACATAATTTTTCCCTTTCTGACCAAAAAAAAAAAAATGTGATGTGGATAAATTCTGAATGTGTAGAAACTCTTCAGGAGGATGCAAGAGAAGTCAGCATTTTCAATGGAGGAGAAACAGTGTTGTTTAGGAGAACGCCTGAATGATTTATTTGCAAGAAATGATCTGCCAACATTGTGATTCGGAGCACAAACAGAAAACAATGGAAATTGAGAAATGCTTCACATCTACTTCTCCAGCTCTGAAAAAGAAAGCAGTGTGTTTACCACCTATCACTTCTGACTTGATCCACCAACAGTAGTAGATTTCTATTGTTCCCAGTTCTGTGTCGCAATAACTGTGGCCACATTTAATGTATAATATTGATATGGGTAATACAGTTCTTTATCAGCCTGATTATTTATGCCGTACCTGAACATGAACAAAGTGAAGATTACAGTATTATGAAGTGCTGAATATAGGCTAGTTTTCAATTATAACTAAGCATTAGATACAGAATCTGTAGGGTTCGCATGTCTCACTCCTGGACCAAAAAAGAAATGGGATTTTTTTGCTGTCATTTCAACTAACTGTGATTCCTTATTGACTCTGAACCTACGCAAACTGGTTAGTATTACTTTGGCTTTGTAAAACAAACCAAATCCTTGGCTTGTGAGTCTGGTTTGTTTTACTAAATCATAGTTAATAATTAAATTAAAATTGGTGACTGTAATCTGAAATAGAAATTAAGGCTTCCAGCTTTCTCACTACGCTATACTTGAGAAATATAGGAATATGTTCAATATTTAAACCCGAGTTGCTAGAATTGTGGGGACACACTACATTTTCTATGGTAAAGCGTTTTGTTTTGTTTTTTTTGGTTCAAGCTCCACTTGTGATGATTTCATGGAAGTGCCAATGCGACTTTCTCAGGCAATATGGAAATGGTTTCCATTGTCTTCTTCCCAAGTATTTTTTTTAACCTCCCATTCTAGTCTACAATGCTAGGATGTCATGGTTGCCTCCTTCCTAAGTATTAATGGCTTCTGATCCTGGTTAATTTTTCAAGATCTGTCAGTTCATTTATATTTCAAGATTCGTTTGCTAAAACTGTTGTACAGCTTTGATTATGGCATGTCTAATAAAGTCCTGGCTTTGAAATGTACACAAACAGTAGACAATAAACTCTGTTATGAGAATTGTTGCTCTTCTTCATGTCAATAACAGGTTTTCATAAGGGTAGGAAAAAAGAATAGTATTTCTTGTCTTGAAGCTGAAATCGCACACTACAAAACAGGCAGAGCTTGGAGAATTCAGCTAGCCCCTTCAAGCAGGAAAAGCAGCTTTAATAAAGTATGGTATGAAATGCCACTTTAGTTAAGGACAATTGGAACAGGGCAAAAAGTGTTATATAATTCTTTACTTCTGTGTGTTTTCCCCCCCTTAAAAATGCCTCCTCTATGAATCTGTACTTCACTTTTTAAATAAATATATGGCAGTCTATGTCGGGTACCCTAAACCTATTGGAATATTTGAAGAGTTGATTGTATGTTGCTGGAATAGGCAGCCTAGCACCCCTAGAAACATCTTCATCTGCTCAATATACATGTTCTAAAAATCTGAATTTAGCATGCTTCAAAACAAACATTCAAAATTTGCAGCAATACTTTGGACCACACAAAAGTCCAATTAGAATGGCAGGCAGCATCAAGGAAGGGAAGTTAATGAGAAATCACAGCATTATAAGAAGTTTTTTTGGTGACTAGAAAAGTCATCTGTGGCAGTCATTTTGTGAATATGCCTACAGAACTCTCTCAAATCTCCAGCTTAAGAAGGTTGTATCTCCCTGATGAATAGGCAGAACCAACAGGCCCCAATTTCCATCTCTTTGTGGTTTGGGGGAAGTATCATATTTCAAGGGACCAAGTAAGAAGTGTTTCATTTTCAGCTCATCAGTGTAATTCAATTACGAAGACTTATATGTCGATTGCTCCCTCCGAGGCTGTGTTCACACTTCAATGAAACATGTGGTGAAGCCACTCTAGCGTAAGTCACAAAGCATAAAAGACTTCACTAATAGAACTCATGTCATCTCAGACCATTAGGGAGAAGGTAACTATAACAAAAGCACCATAAACTGTGAAATGAAAACGATTCCATTCCCTCTGATAAGAAGCAGCAGTCATTGGACCTATTACTAGATGAATCTGAACTGATGAATCTGAATTGCTTTCCTTCAAACTGCTCCCCCCACCAAAAAAAAGATCAGCAGCATTGAATTACTCTCTTTTTGAATCTGGAAAATTATATAATGGTTTTTGGATCTGGATAATAAATCCTTGACTCACAAATGTTTTCTTGATTATTTAATGAATTATTTTCTTCTAGAATACAAGGCCACATAGATGAGAAGAAGGCAGGATTTTTTAAAAACTCAAAATACCAGGAAGTCTGGATTGAGCAAAACAATAGATACTGCCTTAAAGCAGTGGTGGGATTCAAATTTTTTTACTACCGGTTCTGTGGCTATGGCTTGGTGGGTGTGGCAGGGGAAGGATGCTGTAAAATCTCCAGTCAGAGGTGGTATTTGCCGGTTCTCTGAACTATTCAAAATTTCCACTACCGGTTTTCCAGAACTGGTCAGAACCTGCTGAATACCACCTCTGCCTTAAAGTCACTTCTAAGAAGATATTATCCCTTATTAAATTTCCATTATCCTAAGCCTCTAAGTAAAACATGAAAATAAGATTAAGGTATGACTAGGAGGTATAAGGAAGTATTTCCCACAATTTAACCAAATTATTCTTTTCATTTAGAATGGAAAAAAAATGGTTATAAATAGGCACTTAAACAATTACCCTTGAGCACTGTATAGTTGTGCCCATTGCAGGTTTCTAACTTTGCTTCCTAAACATCACTTGCGTTTGACTTTCCTGAGTGCAAAATCCATTGATGAATATATCTAAAAAGTAATCAGCTTTCAATATTTCAATGTGACTTAGCTCACTGCAAATTGCACATCATCCGGGAAGAGATTACTGCATGACATGTTATTACTATAGTTTGAAACTTGCATTAAGATACACGTACACCCATACCCACTGAAACACCTTCGCCAGTGGACTAGGTTTTTCCCCTTCGGCAAGCATTAGGAGGCATAGTATAATATATGCTCATTTTTCATTTCTTCAGATAATTCCCTCTATTATTTGTTATGATTGCATCCCAACCAGTTCATTCTGATTTCAGAATCCATGGGAAATCAAAGAGGCTAAAGTCAGGTATGAGTTATCCTTATGTATCCTCTACCTATACTTCATTACCATACCTTCATAGTTAGGAAGGAATCTGGCAAAACTCTAGTAAGACTTAGTGATTGTTAGCACTGAATAGAATTTGAAGAGAAAAGCAAATCTTCCTTCTGAGTTTTGGAGTTTGAATGTAAACACTCACTATGAAATTTATGCCTCTTTACACAGGGGTGGGATTCAAATTTTGTGGGCGTGGCTTGGTGGGTGTGGCCATGTGACTAGGTGGGTGTGGCTCTCCCTTTTTTTGGCACCAGTGTTATGCCCCCCCTCCATTTTTTTGCCTTCCTGGGTCTCAGGGAAGCCTCCTGGGTGAAGCAGTAAGTAAGTGAAGGGAATCCCGGCATAGCTGATCATAGGAACAGCTGATTGTCAGGAGAGGGAAAAATACCTTAAGGAGTGAAGGGGAAGAACACAGTCAGCAATGTCGGGCATGCGCGCAATATTGCACATATACGATAAGGACGGACTGAGCAGAGAGGGTCAAGGACATGATTTGCCGGTTCTCCGAATTGCAGAATCATAACAACCTGTCCAAACTGGTAGAATCCCACCCCTGTCTTTACACCTTTATGTAAAAACAGATTCTATTTTTGCTGTTTCTGCATGTTAACTTTTCCCTTAATTGTCTTGCCCTCAGTATTTTCCCAGATGTTATCTGGGTTTATAGCATGTGAATTGTCATCCTATAAAATGATTGTTAAAGCCACATTTTGGCCATAGTACAGGGCTGACCATTCTGTGTCACTTCTTTCTCTGCTCTTCTTTCTCTTAATTGAACATTGTTAAGCTAGTGAATTATTCAAAATGCGGTGAGCCAGATTGCTTTGATGCTACAGTATTAGCAGACCATCATCCGTGCTTAATGATATAAATTAATCCAAGTTCTTCAAAATTCTAAAATTATGTATTGCAACTCAGAATTCTGACACAGGGAGATATTCTGTGAACAGTCACATTATTCTTGAGCAGGAAGTTGGACTAGAAAACCCCCAAAGTCACTTCCAACTGTGTTATTCTATTATTAACAGCCTTACTGTGTCATAATCACTACACAGGGACTGGCCTTATGCTGAACATGTGTATACACTATGCTCAATCACAAACTATCAATCACACTGTAGTTTAGTATGTTATGTGAATCCAGCCTTCATGGCCAGTTTACGATTCAATTTATTGTGATAAATTGACTTAATTGAATAATCATGGCTAAGATAACTTTGGCTCAGTGAGCATTGAGGACACAATCACTGAATGTAGTTGAATCCACCATCCACTGATATGGTGTCATTTTGATAATTTTGATCAAGCATGTTGGTGAATTGTGATCCAAAAACCTTGAACAGTCATAGAATGTAATTTTGATTAAAGCCAAAGTGCTGTTCAGATAGTTCACTTGCATCTGAACCAATACTGTCATTCTTTCTCTCACCCGATTTTGACAATTAATATTTGGAGAAGGATGAACCCTAGGAAGTGCTATAGAAGATAATGAACTTGCAGATCTTGGCCCCAATAGGGTATAGAGAAGACACAATTCATTCAATCATGAGGCTCATGTTTTCAGGTTCTACTCCTGATTCTTTGATACAATGTTGAAGACTATGGAAGTGTCAAAAGTCAAAAAGCACAGGGCCAAGTTGCAGATAAAATCATCATAGAGATTGGACACCAGCTAAGTCAGGGACGAAGCCCTCCAAATAATAGTATAAAATTATTCTTAACGTAACTACTTCAGGGCTACAGCTGTGATTTGTTTGAGATCAGCTTTCTTGTTCCTGGCCACATGATGCTTTTCCTGGATTACTGCCTTTGTTTGTTTTTCCTTGGCAGCCTTCTGAGCAAGCCATAATTCCTTGCTTTGCTTTAATCTGATTGCTTCCCAACTATCCTTGTTATTGATTACAGATAAATACTGTAGGTTCTGAACTTCATGACTTTGCTTTTACTTCTTCTCTGCCAAGTGTTTTCAATAGCGAAGTAAGCCACTTGACAAAGTTGGCATATGGATTCCTGACACAGGCAGTGAATTGGACTAGAAGAAATGTCCCTGCCAACCCTAATATTCTTTGACTTTATATCAGGACAAACTCTGCAATAATTCTAATTTCATAGAATGAAGTTAAGATCAGAATTGCTCATCACATACGTATTCATCAATATAATGAAATATTTAGGTATTCACATGGACTTGATGTGTGTAAAATAAAAGTGTATAATAGGGGGACTGGAATTATATGCATGAATCATTCCCCTATCTCACAAACACTGGTCATTCCATTATGCGAAATGTGAGCAATGCAGGACAAAAGAATTGAGAGGTCCACTTTATTATTGTAACAACCACTTATTATTTCTACAAAAGAATATCACTAGTTCAGATGAAAGCAATCAAGTATTAGGAACTCTCCAATGGCCAGAAGTGCTATTAACATAAATGAAAATATTAACCTCAGGAATGTAGATGGGGCCACTAAGAATTCACTCTCGGTGTTGGGAACTCAAAGCTTTTAGACAACACTATGTTAACATAATTCAGTAAGATTCATGTTATCAATCACATTGATGGCTATGTTCCCTTGCATGAAAAACAACTATAATTGTACTGTAACCTATCAAATAAAAGGATACTTTGCACAAATCTATTAAGATAGGTTATAAGCACACCCCTCTTTAACCTTTTTCATTCTGTCTCTGGTACCAAATCTATCAATAAACCAATTTGTGTTTCAATTGTAATTGTGCCCTAGTTTGTGATTCAAATGTACCCCAAGAAAATTATCTTTCAGCAATCTGCAGCTCCAGGGTTGCATATCACTTTCAATAAAAACAAATACACCTACCCACTTACACACAGGGGAAAAATAGAATTTTTGGTCCTTACCTTTTGCATGATGAATTTCCAACGACTTCTGCCTTCCTCATTATAGCTATTCACCCTGCTCATATAATTTATCTATCTCTGTTTTCTGTAACGAAGTAATCTGTAAAATAGATTTGGGGTGCAAATGTATCATCGGTGTACAGAGGTTCAAGGTAGACTCACACTCGGGACGATTCCAGATCTATATCTATTAAATAATTGCATCTACTGCTGAACTGCCTTGGATTTTAGAAGTTCAAAATGTAGTTTATGCATTTGTAATTGATGGCTTCTTTATCCAAGCATCCCCTACCAGGTGCAAAGTGGGATGATTGATTATGATAAGATTTGTTTAAAAGGAATTTGTTTCTTAATCTTTATAACAATTGGATTCATAGTCATTCCTATTACTTTCATTTGATAAACGTGTAGTGTTTTCCATAGTGATTTCCGCATTTTTTAAGTTGTTCATATGTTCAATGTATTCCACAACTTGCATGTATTTTGTTCTCCTCATCTGGTAATTATTCCATTTATAAAAGAACTCTGACTCATGGTATGCATTCTAGAAAACTGCCAAACATTCTGGAGAGATAACATTCCCTTAATTTTCCCTTCCAGTTTCCTTTATTAAATCAATTGGTTGTTTTTTAATTTAAGAGTTGATAAATTAATGTAATATGGAAAACTCAAGTTCACATAGGGGCAATTGATAATTCCATCAAAGCTAAATCAACCATGAACAAGAGGGACAAGTGATATCACACATCACAACATCAGTGCATGGTTATGTAATTTGCAATGCACAGTTGGCAATTAATTTCACATAATCATATCATTTGTGAAATGATACCATAGTATAGATGTTCTCTTTCTGAAAATTTTTACTGGATGCCCTATGAAATTGTTTTGCTGTTTCATAGTTAGCATGCTGATTGGTCTAACTTTAACACTAAATCTAGATGTAGAGATATCAATGATGATTTTATTTGTCATTTAATACATCCTCACACTTTCTCTCCCTGGGTCAATAGGACCAACAAGAAATTATCTATATAGCTTATTCCAGGGGTCTTCAAAATTGACAGTTTTAAGACTTGTGGACTTCAACTCCCAGAATTCCTCCTCCAGTTATGTTAGCTCAGGAATTCTGGGAGTTGAAGTCCACAAGTCTTAAACTTGCCAAGTTTGAAGACCCTTGGTCTATACATTTATAACATAAGTAGTCATTATTATTTTGATGCACAAAGTCATATATCCCTCATTTGTGGTAGAGGGATCTGGAATCAATTCTAGTATAATTACAATTCAAACCACCAGAATAGCTTTACAAGGTCAGTTTAGACTGGAAAGAGATTGAGAGTATTGTTGGCAATCAAACAAAGGATTTTTAGTTAGCCTCCTTAACATTAAATGAAGAAAGCAAATAATATTAGGTCTATTAGGCTATTACTGCAGTCACTCAGAAATACTCTTTAACAGGGGTGAAAATAACTATTCATTCTAGCCTTATTTGTTGTATTCCTAGCCAACGGTATATATATTTACTCATGGCAGCAAAAGACTGTTGTAGCATGTAATAGTGAATATATGTCTTACCACAATTCATTTTATTTCGTATAAGTATGCACCAGATGAAAAAAATATTGAGTTTTTAATTCAAAAGCTACTAGAAGAGGTTTATGAAGTAAAAAGTATCATAACTTTGCTTAAGCAGGAGGCCGTATGAAATTTGAGACAAATGGCTGTCCAATCTCTTCTTAAAAACCTCCAGTGGTGAAGCACCCACAACTTCTGAAAGCAAGCTGTTCCACGGATTAATTGTTCTCACTGTTCGGAAGTTTCTCACTAATTCCAGGTTGCTTCACTCCTTGATTAATTTCCATCCATTGTTTTTTGGTTCTATCCATTGTTTTCTGGTATTTAGGATAATAAGTTGACCCTCTCTTCTTTGTAGCAACCCCTCAAATACTGGTTTACTGCTGTCATGTCACTCCTACTCTTTCTTTTCTCTTGACTAGCCATATGTCAACTCCAGACCCAGTTCCTGCAACCATTCTTCCTCCTTCTCATCTAAAGTAACCGGCCAATTAACTTGCACGAAATATCCTGTTCCATACATTTGCTTTGCTAATGCCTATCCTCACTATTATTCTGCTGCCTTTCCATACTTATTTTTCTTTTGTTATATTAGATATTTTTCTGAAAATCTCACCACATAAGCAGATTTAGATAACAACCTAAACCACAAAATGAGTTTATCTGTGGCTTAATGTGGTGTGAATTTAGCAGTTTGGGTTGATTGAATAAACCATGTTTAAAAAACTATCGTTTAGAATTAATGCTCTCTGAACCTTTTCAGATGATAATATATTTTCTGCTCAAAAAGGACACCAAGGGTGAATCAGGAGAGACAATAATGATCAAACGTATTGCTTAAATATGAATGCCAAGCTATCAAGAATTTGAGGTCATCCAAACAAGAAGCACCAACCATGTACTACCACCTCCTTTAGGTTACAAGAACAGAATTTTGTAAGTCTGAAAGTACATCTTCGCCCCCTTATTTTTTATAGTTCAAGAAACTTGGGAGGGTGCCTTCTAAGACGTTTGCTGTTTGCTAAGTACTCTCTTATCAGATTATTGCCTAGTCTATGCCTCTTCTTCCTGCTCCTGCTCCTCCTGTCCCTCAAGGACATTGGTCTTCAGAAACTTCTTCCATTGAAGTTGCTCTAAACCTAAGATGAATATATGGTCGAGGAAAAAAATCACTAATTACTTATTGATTAGCCCTTAGATTAAATCAAAGTGCAAAGTTCCAGAAACAAATAATTGCTAAAATTTGATAAAAGCAATTTAAAATGGAATTGGAGTAAAATACCATTTAAAATGAAATTAGAATGTAGCTCAGTCTGAAATGAAGTTGGTATAGAATACAATAATTTAAGATATTGATAAAATATGATAAAATTATATTTCGGTGACACCCCTGCAATCTACCCCAATTAGTCCCACATATGCAGATCTCAACTGAACCATTTTGCTTAAATACTGTGCTGTGTGTTAAATGTTATTTTCAGATTCTGGCCATACATAAGGTAAGTTGTTTTGATATGGGGATCGCAGTGGGTCATTCATTTGGTATATAGCAGGGGTCACCAACCTTTTGGATCTCAGGGACCACCAAACTCATACTTTTAAATCCCGAGGACCACTAATACGAATTTTTTTAAAAGCTAATATATTTAATATAATTTTTTAAGTTATTTTACATATATATAAAATGTTTTTATGTTATTTTACATATATATAAAATTTACACAAACACACACACACACAGAGACTTACTTATTTAATTATAACAAAAATGTAAATGCTTAATGATAACAAAATAAAACGTTCCAGGCTGGAGGCCTCCCCCCACTTGGCACCTTCCAAAGAGACAGAAGAGCAGGCGGTGTGGGTGTGTGGGTGTGTGTCTGAGCTGAGGGGCCTCGAGGCGACTGCCGCTGGGAGAAGCAGAGACAGAAAGGGGGCTTTGCTCTCCTTGGGGGGCAGCGCTCCTTGGCTGCCCTCCAGGGGCTTCTCAGCAGGCATCTGCCTGCAGAAGGCCAATCTACCATGTTCCAGGAGTTCTTCGAAATCATCAAATGCTCCCACTTGCAGTTCCTGTGCCTCCTGGCTCAGGTCCCTGAGATGCATGCTCCCACACACAGCAGCAACAACAGTCCCCTCCCCCAGCGCCCACTGTCAGCTCTCCCCATTAGTTTTCTAGCTTTGAATTGCTCCCGGCTCTCTCTCTTTACTCTCCCCCCCCCCACATGCAGGCAAGAAAAGAAAGGGAGACGGAGCCATGCACAGCCCTCCCCTTTTCCAGGCCTTGCTGCCTCTCCTAACATCGAAGCCTCAGAAATGCAGGCAAAGCCGCCACAGCGGTAGCGCCCTGAGTTGCTTGCTTCTCCACTACTGCCTCCTCCTCCTCCTCCTCCTCCAGCACCACTTCCTTCTCTGGGTAGGGCGATTCTTAACTAACCGAGCATGCTAAGGCAACACAGGGCGCTACCACTGTGGTGGCTTTGCCTGTGTTTCCGAGGCTTCGATGTTGCGAGAGGCAGCAAGGGCAGGAAAAAGGGAGAGCTGTGCATGGCTCCATCACCCTTTCCTTTCCTGCCTGCACGTGGGTGAGGGGGAAGGAAAGAGAGAGAGCCGGGAGCAAATCAAAGCTAGAGAACTAATGCGGAAGAGCTGATAGTGGGTGCTGGGGGAGGGGACTACTGTTGCTGCCGGCACTGGGTGTAGGAGCTGGTTGGCGCATGCATCTCAGAGGCCTGACTACGGGGTCCCTTGGAGACCCAGGAGGTGCAAGAACTGCGTGGCCCAGATTAATTGCTTTTGGGGGCCATTTCTTCTGTGGCCCACCAAAATTTTTCCACGGCCCATCAGTAGGCAAACACTGGTATATAGACCATGGTACCTGTCTCTCACCCTCTTATACAGGAAACAATCAAATAGGGTGTGAACCAGGTCTTCTACCTCTGCCACTCCAAAAAAATCACTATAAATATGTATAGTGGCATCATTAGGTTATTGTCATAAACTGTTGAAAGCTTCAAAGATAACTACCAAGTTGCCCAAAGTTTAGGAGAAGGCTCCTAATATAACCATCATGAGCCAACAGAAAGAATATATATTGCTGTTGTACAAAATTAGCTTTTGTTTATATAAGGGAAAAAGCTAAGCTTATTGCACTGCCTAAAAAAGCAGTAACTTCTGTTCGAATGCACACCTGCGCAAAAGCTTACTGGGATATCCACAGGAATAAAACCCAGCTGCTTTTGGAAAAGCATGAAAAACTTTAACCAAACTAGAAAGACTTTTGCTGTTCTTGTTAATCCCTTAGATCGAATTTGTAAACTATTTAATTCTAAATGGAACATCAGGCTTGCTAGCTGCTAATCTTTGAAACACAGTTTTAAATTAGATGCACTTGTTTGATATGTTTAAGATGCATCTGCATTTATATAAGTTGTTTGGCATATTCATTTCTTTCCATGTCATTTTTTTTGGCCAGCAATTTTTTCAGCTCCCCTCACAATTTATTTTGTAATTCCTATGCATCAAAATCTCAGTAAACTCTTCATTTTTTTAGTTGGTCAGATTTATAACAAAAAGTAGATACAGGCCCAAGGGCTGAAATAATATATAATAGAGTTATGTTGAATTTTAGGTAATCTATGGTTTAGCCCCTGAAAACTGTAGTTGGCAGGCTAAGAACAGAAGAAATGCTCTGCTGAACCAGAATAGAGACTGTGAAGTTCCTCATTTAGTGGTCAACTAGATGTATTTGGGAAGCATATAAGCTTGGGCAGGATGGTAGCATTCCTCCTCTAATGTTTCTCTCCAGTTAATGCTATATTCCAGTAATTTGGAGGATTGCATGCAGCTATAGAGCATAGCCATTAAGGGATCTGATCATCCATGAGTTTGCTCAGTCCGCCTATTAAAGCTACCTCAATTCATGGCTGTGCTGTGTAAAAATTACTCTTAGTGGATCTCCCTGCATTCAGTTTCAATAAATGCCTCAAAAGAAAGTCTAATGTTGCCAGAAAAGGGAAGAGGGACTTTCTCTCTGTCCTCGTTTTTTCCAATTATGCATTATTTCATATATCTCTATTATTTCCTCCTTTATTCTCTTCTGCTGCAAACTAATAAGCCCCAAATACTGTGGTTTTTCCCTAAAATGGAGCTTTTAACTCTGTAATAATTAGGTGGCCTTTTCACCTTTTTTAGCATAATAATTTGGTAATAGAACACTACAATACACAGTATTGCAAGTTTGACCCCCCCCCATGCATTTATATAATGGCTTTCTCCTGTTACATTTTTATTTTAAATACCTTTATTGATTATTCCTAGTATGGATTTAGCTTCTTTAAAAGTCAGGTGCTGCTTTTTCATTGAGCTATCTGGGTCAGTTCCTTCTAGCTTGCCCCACTAATGTATGCTCCAATTAGCACCATTTTGCTGTTGCTTATATTGAACATCCCTGTCTTTGAATAGGAGTTTTATTTATGTTGGTTCATGTGACTTATTGAGTCATAAGACAGTTGCTTTGGTTTTGGCTTCAGCGTGACGTATGAACTTGGCTGCTGTATTGTGGAAAGCTATGGCGTGCCTTTTCTGTCTCAGCTTTGCTCAAGAAACCATGGGCTTCATGCGGTGATATATGAAGCTGGTTGTAAGGTGCTGAAATGGGACTCTTCTGCGTTTTATGTTTCTGGTTTATTTTAATTGTTTCTATTTTTATTAATTTTTTCCCATTGTTTTAACTTGTGATGTACTCGGAATTATGTCCATGAAAATAATGTAAAACCTGCACTATTACCACACAACTCTGCCTTTACGCTCTTCTTCCTTAACATTTTGGTGTTGAGGCTGTTGTAGGCATGGGCAGGGGTGGCCAGGTGGAGTTAGAGAGGAGAAGACTGTTCTGTTCTGGAGAGTGGGCACGGTCCAAGCATGCTCTAAGTTTCCTGCCCATCAGGAGTTCGGCTGGGCTTTTGCTTGTGGTGCTGTTCGGTGTAATATGTTGGAGGAGGAGCATCCTGGTGACTCTGTCATGGATGTTCCCTTGGTTCATTTTGTGTAAGTTGTTTTAGTGAACTGAACCATTCATTCAGCCCTGCCATTGGCCACCAGGTGAGCAGGTGATGTCAAGGCGTGGCGTATCCCTTGGTCCACTAGGTATTGTTCAAATGCCAAGGCAGTAAATTGCGGGCCATTGTCGGAAACCAAGACATCTGGGAATCCATGTGTTGCAAATAGTCTGTTCAATTTTTTGATGACCGCATCTGTGGTGGTGGTCTTCATCTTGTTCACCTCGAGCCAGTTCGAGTAGGCATCTACTGTTATTAGAAAAGTGTGTCCTTTTGTAGGTCCCACAAAATCGATGTGGATATGGGACCATGGACCCCTGGGCATTTCCCATTCTGTTGGTGGTGCTTTTGGTGGAGCCGAATGTGTTTCTTGGCATTTGCTACAGGTGGCAACCCAGGTCTCGATTTGTCTGTCCATACCTGGCCACCAGGCGTAGCTCCTTGCCAGTGCTTTCATTCGCACGATGCCCCGGTGTCCATCATGCAGCACTTTCAGGACTTTCTTTTGTAGTTTTTCTGGGATGGCTACACGGTCTCCCCACAACACGCACCCTTTTTGGGAGAAAAGTTCTGTTTGTCTGTTTTTGAAGGGTTTGAACGTGTCATTGGGTTCGATTTCCGGCTATCCCCTCTCCACCCAGCTGAAGACTCACGCCAAACAAGGGTCTTTTTTTTGTTTCCCATGCGATATCTTGCGCAGTTAATGGAAGTGAGGGAAGTGTCTCGATTTGTAGCATGGGTAGGGTAGGAGCTGGGTCGTCTAGGAACTCTGGTAATGGTGAATGGCTTAAGGCGTCAGCATGGGGAATGGCTTTCCCCGGTCGATGTCTTAACTGGTAGTCGTAGGCGGCTATGAAATCCGACCATTGTGTAATTCTCGGCGATAGGATGTGGGGAGTTGGTTTATCCCCTGCCAAAATGCCGAGCAATGGCTTGTGGTCTGTGATTATGGAAAAGGATCTTCCATACACGTATTCGTGGAACCTTTTAATTGCGGATACAATAGCAAGGGCTTCTTTATCTAACTGACTATAGTTCCTTTCAGTTTTAGATAAAGTTCTTGAAAAGAATGCGATAGGCGCCTCCATACCGTTTGGTAAAACGTGGCTCAGGATGGCTCCAACCCTGAAAGGTGAGGCATCACAAGTTACAGTCAAGGGTAGTATTTTGTTGTATTGGATTAACACTGCATCTGATCTTAAAAGGTCTTTGACTTGCTGGAAAGCCTGCTCCTCTCAACGTCCCCAAAACCAGGAAGCCTTCTTGTCGAGGAGCCTATGCAGGGGTTCAGCAACAGTCCCCTTCTGGGGTAGGAAGATGTTATAAAAATTAATGAGATACAGGAAGGCTTGGAGGTGTGTCTTATTTCTAGGTCTTGGAGCATTTTTAATAGCAATTTCTTTTCGGTGGGGTGAATTCCTTGTTTGTAAAGAAGGTAGCCAAGAATCTCAACCCTCTCAGTGCATAATTGGCATTTTCCTTCTTGACTTTGAGTCCTGCATCCTGGAATTTTTGTAGGACAGTTCTTAGGCGCTTTTCTAACTGACTTCTTGTAGGGGCGGCTATCAACACATCATCGAAGTAGGGTACAACTCCCTTTATACCCTGCAACAACCTTTCCATCAAACTTTGAAAAATGCCAGGTGCTACACTTACTCCGAACTGGAGTCTATTATATTTGAACACACCCCTGTGCGTGACTATGGTTTGGGCTTCTGCGGTCTTTGCGTGTACTGGCAGCTGCTGATACGCTTGGGCCAGGTCAAGCTTCGCAAATACTTTTCCGCCTTCAAGCGAGTGAAGAAGGTGTTGGACCACGGGAACTGGATAGGCACTCTGTTGAAGCACGTGATTCAGGGTGGCCTTGTAATCCCCACAGATTCTCAAAGATCCATCAGGTTTTATGGGGGTTACTATTGGGGTCTCCCATCGGGCATGGTCGATGGGTTCTAACAGGCCTTGTGCTATTAATTTGTCCAATTGCTCATCAATTTTTGGTTTGAGGGCAAAGGGAACTCGGCGTGGCTTTAAACGAATGGGTGCGATATCAGGGCAAAGATTAAACAAAATGGGGGACCCCTTGTACTTGCCTAGTTGCTCGGTGAAAACTTCTTGAAAGTTCTGGATAAGGGCCGCCTCCCAGTCTTCGCTTATAGTCTGCTTGATGCCTGCCAATTCGATTCCTAACGGAGTGAACCACTGCAATCCCAATAAACTGGGTCGGTCTCTGTTGACGACGGTGGGAGGTAGAGTTGCGGTGTGGTCTTAAACAAGACCTGAATGTGGCTGGAACCAGCAACCGGAATTCGATTGCCTTGGTAGTCCTTTAATATGAGTCTCTGAGTGCTGAGATCCTGGCGGCGGATGTCAGGGATCAGCTGCTTGAGGGTTTTCCAGGAGACCATTGATAGGGAAGACCCGGAGTTGACTTCCATGATGCATGGTTCATTTTCAATGGTGAACTTTACCCGGATTTTTTTTGCATCCACTGATGAAGCGTGGCCGATGGTGATGGTCTGGTGTGTCTCCTCTCATCTGGTAGTGGTAGCAAACATTCGGTTTCTGTTGTACTGGCTCCAGTGGTGGTTTGGGCAGTCCATGTTTGATGGGTGGTTGCCTGATGTCTGCTGGAAGCTATTTTTGTTTCTCTTGGGGCTGGATCCTCGTTTGCTCCTGCACACTTTGGCGATGTGGCCCCTTTTGTCACAGGAACGACAGATGGCGTCTAGGAACCTGCAGTCTGCTCGTGGGTGGTTTCCCCCGCATCCTGTGCATTTAAAATTGGTTTTATGACCTCACTGGTCTCGCGGATCGCGCTCTGATCTGAGTCTGTTGACTTCTTCCTCTTCACTTTCTGATGAGGACTCGATGTCTTCATGGTGGGCTGTTGTTGTATGTCTCTCTGTGGGTATTATAGTGTCGCTGGTGAGTTGGCAGTTGGCCTCATTCGCTCGGCACATTCAGGCTGCTGACTTCCTGGTTGCTTCTGCTGCAGTAGCATCCGCTATGGCATCTGCGAGGGTGATGTCTCCCTTCACCATAATCTTACTTTGGGTGGTGGGGTCTCTTAGACCAAGGACAAATCCGATCCCTCATGGCTTCTTCCAGATTTGCGAAACCACATAGTCCACCCAAATTCCTTAGGTCAGCTACAAAGTCCCTGACGCTCTCGCTTTCCCGTTGGTCCCTCTGGTAAAACTCGTGTCTTCTGATGAGGGTTGGGACTGCTAGGGCATAATGAGCCCTGAGGATGGGAGCAAGGGTGTCCCAATCCATGGTTTTGACTTCAGCCGATTTTGCTAGCGCTTTAGCCATTTTGAAGACGGCGGGTCCGCAATGCGTTAGGAAAACTGCGCGTTTCTTGCCGGGCATAGCATCCTTCAGATTGTTGGTTTCCAGGAACATTTGAAACCTGTCCATATACGAATCCCAATCTTCGTTTGCTGGATCAAATGGAGCGGGTGGTATAGCACTGCTGGCCAGTCTGCCGATATCTGCGCGATGTCTGCCACGTGCTCTGTCAATGCTTTGTGAGTGCTCAGTCAGCTCTATTGTCTCCGAATCCCACCTTCGTCGCCAGTGTTCTGTTTTGGAGAGTGGGCTCAATAACGGAGACAAGACATCGAACAGTGACTTCAACTCTTTATTGTGACTTCAGGAAAACTGAGCAAAGAGCCTGACAGCAGCAGCTCCTTTTATAGAGCTGACTGCTGTCATAGCATCCAATGGTTTAAGTTTGCCGCACTTGGAGCGTCCAATCGTGGCAGCCTGTTAACTAGCCAATCCGATTAGTCCGGAATGACCAATCACGACTCGCTGTTCACGGACCAATCAAATATGCAGGATTACGAGCCTGCTGTGTAAAGGGCCAGTCAGGTTTGCAGGCTTACGAGCCTGCTAGTTCGGAACAAAGACCGATGGAATAACTGCAGAAAGCACAGTAGATTCTTTTGTTTAATTGATGGACTATTAAGGCCGATGGTGAGAAAACAAGGGTTCTCTCTAAAAGTGAAAGCATTATTGAGAATGAACCAGAGAGTTAAAGTTTTGCTGAAAGAACAGAAGGGCTAGTTTTGAGGCAGACTGAAAGAGATACCAAAAATTGAGTTTCCGCTCTATAGGCATCTTGAAAGAGTTGTAGAGCTCCTTCCCTGCCATTTTCAGACTAATTTGTTTCCATTTTGGAGGAAGAAAAATACGTTTAATTATTTCTGCAAATTTTATGACCACCCATCCTAATCAAATAGCTCCAGGTGGCTAATGAAGCACAAAAATAACATGCATACAAAATCCATGGAAAAATGCAATAAAATGCCAGTAAAAGTAATAATTTCCTCAATCAACACAGGATTAAAACTCAAACTGGGTTCCACTAACGTTCTGGTCCTAAAGTTTGAAAGAAGAACCAAGTTTTTAAGTCCCATTGATGAGCTAATAGGATTGAAGCTATTTGACTGTCAGGGGCTGTCAGGGCAGAGGCCGTGACAAAGAAAACATGCCCTCTAGGTCCCATAAGATGATGATGTTTCACAGAAATGTTCTGGAACATGCCCCCCTTGCTGGATTTAATGGGACAGGTACAAACCACCCAAGATAGATAGGGCTTATATATCATGACCCTAAGCCAGGGGTCTCCAACCTTGGCCCCTGGAAGCCTGGTGGACTTCAACTCCCAGAATTCCACAGCCAGCTTTGCTGTGGAACTCTGGGAGTTGAAGTCCGCCAGGCTTCCAGGAGCCAAGGTTGGAGACCCCTGCCCTAAGCTTTGTAGGTCATAGTCAGTATCTTTAACTTCAACTAGAAAGCCACTGTGTTTCATGAAGTAATGGTATTACATAATGTTTCATGGTGCACCCAAGATTGCCTAGGGCATCATATTCTGGTCTAGCTGCAGCTCTCAAATGGTCTTCAAGGTTAACCTGATATTGCTGCAGTCCATCTGGAAAGTGACCAATGCATAAGTGCCCAATTATCCGCAGAAAGTGAATCAAGAATTAAAATATTTTGCTGCGTCTTCAGCTGGAATGCTGTTGCTGCCCATGCACTGAGTTTCCTCACCTCTTTTTTTAAATAAAAGAAATGGCTTACTCTTGACTGCATTAGAGCTAAATTATCATTTATGTTTGTCACAGGGGTTGCTAATGTGTAATGAGATTTTAGAGTTAATGTTTTGTACAAAGCACTTAGCTGAGCTGGGATGAAATTGGTTTAGGGTTTTGATGTGGTGTTTTAATTAAAGATAGTTTCCAATCAGGGCCAAGCTAACAGCTTGTCAGAAGATTTGGTTTTTGTCAGCCAATACACCAAGGTAAGCCCACTCTCGCTGAGTACATCTGGATCCCCCTGAGAGAATTAAATGGCACAAAGTTTTTAGTTTTGTGTTGATATTGCTTCAAGGAATCAGTCTGCTTCTTGGGAGAATGGTGAGATGGCAATAAGATTATAGACTTGGATCTGTAGAATTTTTTTTGAGCAGCCCAAAAAAGTCTGAAAATCAATTTATCTAAATTTTAGATTATTGCCTAAGCCAAAGAGATAGTTTAACTATTTTTGCTTTGGATTTTTACTTTTATAGCTTTAATTTTTCACTGATTTTGAACACTTGTAAATATTTTCTAGGGGTATGAATTATATCTGGATGAACCTCAGATCTGGAGGGAAATAGGATTATTTGGTACCTTCATACCTTGGTGAAAATCAGGGTTGATTTTTATATTGATTTTTATGAAGTTCTGGTCTCAATCTGCTTTGGGATAACTGGGCATTTTCTGTGTTACCTGATGGGTCAGGCAGCAGGAGTGATCAAGACAACTTTAGATTTTGTTGCATGTATGTATTCAATTCAGTATGCCTTGTGATCAGGACAATTTAAATCTATATTCATAAGATGGGGTTTGATGTTATTTTAGTTTTGATTTGCTCCACATGGCTTTACTTATTTTAGTCTGAGAAGCAACTCCTCAGCAATCTTTGCTTTATTTTACTACTGATTCAACCAATTACTGCTGGAGCCCCTGACTATAATATTCCCCAAGTCACTCTTTTACATTGGAATTCAATTATTGGAATATGATTTATGGGATATGGTTTAATGGATACAATTTATGAAGATTTCCTTTATTATTCTTAATTTACCTTATGTCTGTGATATAGAATTGGTTTGCTAATTGTTCCCAAATAAAGCCTAATCTTAAATTCTCTAATGATTTAAGCAAGGATTCCATCTTTACTTCAAAGTGGGTTGGAAGTCTGAAATATTTGTTGATGGAGAACAATTACTTTTTGGTTGTCCTATACAGTGCTTGCTTATTACATGAGCTGTTGGTGAACAATGCTGTACGTACAGTCAGAGTCTCTCTGTTTTTATTATTTTCATCTTTGTTGTAACATCTCAGTCACTTTTATCTGCTGTGTACCAACTTAGCTTTATCCCTGAAACATGCCCTCTACTACAGTGTCAAAATGTTTTATCTTGGTAAAATAAAGGACAATTCACTCAATACATCTTTTGACTCCAGCATTTCACATTTTAAATCTTGACAGAAATGAGAGTTATGTAATCTGGTGCATATATGTATATGAAAAGTTTTAAGAGCAGACCTGTTGTATGCAGATAGTGTGTTTTCTGTTACTGCAGACAGAACTGTGGATTGCTGTGTACCTCTGTGTTTATGCCTTTACAGTAATTTATCAGATATAGGGTCATTGAGGTGAAAGCTGGTGGACTTTACATTTCAGAGGTGCTGCGTTTTTGGCCAGATACTTGTTTGTCTTAAGAAGAAGCTGGGAAGCCATTGAATCTCTCAATAACATCTGGAGAAAGTTTACTCTTGGTAAGGAAAACTATTATTTTGAAGCTAGTGTGCAAAGCATAAAAGAACGGAGCATTTCTTTTCAGAACAATGCCCTTAGCTATGTTTTTCTATAAAGTCAGGATCTGATCAAAGCAGAATGGGGCCAATCATTTCTACTATTTCTATCTGTGTCCAGAATGGTAGGTAAAAATACTGGGATGCCCTTATAAGTGAATAAAGGGAACATAACTTATCTTGTGGTGTGCAGTTTTATGTAGGAAGTAGGAATTTTAATTCAATATCCATTATTTTTTCTGTGTCTGCTACCATAAATTCCACCAAGCTGACTCAACCAGACATGGATACTGGATTGATTTGATTTTTTATTTATTTATTAGAAGTGTAAACTGCTTCAATCCAGAGGCTCTGGGTAATTTACAAAGTCAGAGCACAAAACACATTGCAATACAAAACACTTTTTCTACTGTTGCTGTGATGAAGGCCAATAATCCCAGCAAGCCAAACAAAGCAGCGGCATTAATCAGTCGATGGGTAGACAATGAACTAAAGCCAAGACCTTACTTCTGTCTCCTAATTCACCATTGGAAAAGCCAATTCATTGAGTTGAAGTGAACATCTCTCTTGAGCACTTGCCCACTGGCATTGCTCTAAAGAGGGTACTCATAATGATGCTTT
Organism: Hydrophis major; assembly: GCA_033807585.1. NCBI lineage: Eukaryota > Metazoa > Chordata > Lepidosauria > Squamata > Elapidae > Hydrophis > Hydrophis major. The sequence goes on from CM066328.1 coordinate 337,407,305, forward strand.
GTGGGCTGGCCATATCTGCTCCCTATGCTGTGAGAATTTTAATTACTTTGGAGACCCTCTCAGAATGACATGTTGCCCAACAATCTGGTGGTCAGGAGGGGAAATAGCATGACTGCACCTGCCAGACATCTGCACAAAAACAGTAGATTCTCTTCTTGTCTCAAGTAGCAGGGTCCTGAGATAACTTCTGGTCACATTAGCTACCCCTTGTCTCCGTAATCAATTATGGGGCTCAAGGTGTCTGCCCTTCAAAAAAAATTGTATAGAGATCAGCCCAAACTAACAATGGAATGGAATCTGATATTCAAGTAGTCTTTGTGATGAAAAATGGCTTCATTTGCTTAGAACAAATGAAATTTTCAAGAAATTCATAAAAAGCTGACAAATAAGAGACCAGTTGTTATTTTTGCCCCCTTCTTTGGAAAAAGAGCTAGTCACAAGGACATGAACAGTTTCTACCATCCACCTTCTATATCATCTTCTTAGTTCCAAAATAGTTATCTGACAGCTGCAAAGTTGCACAACTTTTGGTAACTAGGAAGAGATAATGGGAGGCAGAAGGATGGCATATGAAGCATAAAGGAAAAACAAGTGCCCATGAAGAATTTCCCTTTCCATTCCAATTTTCTTAAGAATGAAATGCCCATGCCAGGTGATTGTACAGTGTTATGTGGTTAGGTGGCCATGTTATAACTGGGAGAAGAAGGTGAGGGATAGAAGAGAAAGGCTGTTAAAGGCTCTTGCAAGCATAGTACTGTAGCTTTTTTAAAAAAAGAACAAAAATAAGTGACTGTTCACCTCAGATTAAATTGTGAATGGGATAGTGCTCCTCTCACTTAACTTTCTTCATATTTTCTCTTTGCCTTTCCCCCTTCATTTATAGGGCAAAATAGGAGAGTTTGAATCTTTGTCTTGGCACTAAATTAATGAGAGTTTTGGTTATCATTATATTCCATGTTATCATTCAATCTCAGATAAGCCTGGATTGTAAGGGGGTGTATATGTGTGTCCATCTAGAGCAGGGGTGGGCAAACTTTTTGGCTCAGGGGCTGCATTGACTTTTAAAATTTGACAGACGGGCCGGGTCAGCACACAGCTCCGCAAAATCAAGTCACTGTGCCTAATGCGCAGACATGATATTCTTCCGATTAAAAATACAACATAGATAGATAGATAGATAGATAGATAGATAGATAGATAGATAGATAGATAGACAGACAGACAGACAGACAGACAGACAGATAGATAGATAGACAGATTCTTCCCCTATGAATAAACGACTGTGTGTATGTGTGTGTGTATGTGTGTGTGTGTGTATGTATGAATGTACCCCCTCAGCTTACACAAGTTGGCCACTTATAAGATAAGAAATAAATAAATGCCCACCCCCCAAAACATAACTCCTCCGGTGCCCATGGATAAACTGTGAACCACCAATTAGTAGCAGGGCTGACCCTCCCTCTTGAATCAACATCTAATTGGGGGGAGCAGATCGGCCTTCAGTCTCTTGCAAGAAACTGCTGGTTAACCCTGCAAACCGCTTGCCGAGGTGTGTGTGTGGGGGGGCTTTCGCCTGCCTTTCCCCCCGCCCACCCAGTGCCCATCCCGCCACCGCTTTTGCTGTTAAACCGTGAGTCCTCCCAGGTGCTTGGAAAGCCCACTCGGCAGAAAACATCTGCGCGCCTCTCCCAGGACCTGCCCGCTCTGCCCAGCCAGGACATCCACCACCGAGTGCACCTCAGTCCGGCTGCAAGGTCCTGGCACCAGCACGCTGAGGGCGCCGCTGTTCTTCGCTCCCATCTTACCGCAGGGGAAGGCCATGGAGGGAGGTGTGAAGCGCCTGCTGGTGCTTGGGTCTACGGGAATACGCATCACAATAGCGGGCATTAGAGGAGGAAGGAGGCAGCAGTGGAGCTGCTGCTGCTGCTGCTGCTGGCCGAGAGGTGAGGGAAAGGCACGCCCAGGACGCAGCGAGCCAGATGCCCAAGAGTGCACGGCAGGCCGCTCTGAAGCTGGACATGGGAGAAAACCGTCCCAGGCTCCCCCTGCGCAGGTTGGCCCCTCGCCACCACTGCCAGTCCTGGCCGCTCCGGCCGCCAGTTGCTTCTTGGAGTGCAGCTCTTAAAAGCCTTGGTGCCCCATTTCCCGGCTCGGCGGTCCTGCTCGGGTAGCACTTTAAAAGCCTGATCCCAGCACCCGAGCAACTTCCCAGCAATTTTCAGCTTCCTTTTAACTCGCAGGCGCTCGCGCCTGGCCCCGAGCCACGTGGCGGAGGGAAAGCCCAGAGCACCGCTGGGTCGCCTCCTCCAAGCAGTCCGCCCGCCCGCCTGCCCACTGGGCTTCCCCTTTGCCACACAGCTTGGGGCCAGATGCGAGCGCCCGCGAGTTAAAAGGAAGCTGAAAGTTGCTGGGAAGTTGCTCAGGTTTCTGGGGCTTCCAGACTTAAACTTTGCACAGGCAAAGTTTGCAGGCAGGAGCGTCTTTCCGCCGAGGAGCGGGAAGGGTTCCAACCGGCGGGCTCCAAGCAGCCCGCCCGCCTGCCAGGCGGAATCCTTCCCGCTCCTCCTTTGCAAAGTTTAAGTTTGGAAGCCCCGGAAAAAAAAGGGGGATCGGCGGGGACTCACCTTCAGAGAGGTTGCACTCGAAGGTGATTTCAAACTCCCAGCCAAGCCCTTTGCAAAGTTCTTTTCTTTCCTACCTCGAGAGCGCTCCGCACTGTTTTGCAGCTTTGGGGGCCACGCGGCACAGGGCAATACGCCACGCCCACCGATTTTTTTTCAGGGGCGGGCCAGATTGGACAGACCAACGGGCCGGATGTGGCCTGCGGGCCGTAGTTTGCCCACCCCTGATCTGGAGCATAGGTTCTGTTGTTGAGAAAGATATGTGCTATTTTTCCTGTTGTACCCACCCAGCATTTTTGTACTCCTGATGGATATTTCCCTTACAAAGAGACAGGTATTCTCAGCATCCAATGAAGAAGTCTCCTGTTGTCCTCTGTCATTCAAATGGCATTGGTTTGCTGACAGTTCCTGCAGTGAGGCATTGTTTAATTTTCTTTGCTCTCCAAATAAATACATTATGACAAGCAATCCCAAATTATCATTTACAGAACGAACCAAGCAGACACCATGTCCCACATCACCACATTTACATGCTGACTAGAGAATTATAGAAGTGGAAATACAAAGCTTCAGAAAGGCATGAGGCAGTGGAATGCAATTCAGCTATATTTCAGACACTGATGACATGCATTATAGGACTAATGCCTATATCTCAGTTTCAACCAGTTTATTGCCATGAACATTATCCCAGAATATTAGTAACACAGTGTGTGAATTAAACAGCAACATTGTTGGCAGAAAGAAAGACATTCTGTATTGGATATTTGTCAGCCACTTTGGAATTATCTCTTCTCCTTAATCTCTTGCAGTTGCTCAAGCAGCTTGCACACAAGGAGCAAGAGATAAAAATGGACTTGCTACAGGACTTGGTGTTCCCATGATAAATGGCAGAGTCTTCACATAATTTTTTTGAACATGGAACATTGCTGTTACTTTTTAACGATTAGAGTCGAGGGAGTGGGCCACCTGAAACAAAGCAATAGTCTCGGTATAATATCCTCTTCTTCTTTCCACAGAACAAACAAGGCTGCAGAAGAGCAGCAACAACCTGGCTTTAGAAATGCCACCTGTTTTATTGTAATTCAATAATTTCAGTAGGTTGGTGTTGTTGTCATGGACACTGCTCCATTCCTGAAGTGCTAGAGAAATTGGGTGTTGCTTAAAATTGAGTTTACTTTTGCTGAACTTAAAAAGCTAACTAAGACTGGACAATCACTACTTTTTAAAAAGATCCTCAGGAAATCCCCAAGCAGTGGACTAAACTGGGAAAAAACTCACCATCTCAGAAAAAAGCAATTCCTTATTGTACCCAGGAAAACTATAGGGAATATCCATGAAGTCATGAGTCAAGCTTGTTTCAGATAAGACTCGTATTATTTTTATATTGTTAATTAAGTTTATTAAACAAATTAAACATTTTAGAGTTCTTTTTGCAGTAGTAGTCAGTGTTATTACTAATGGTAAGAACTATAAGTACAGCTAAATTTTATATATTAGATTGAATACTACCTGTATATCACCCCTGTAGAGATTGTCTTACAGTCTGATACACAAAAAGATGTTTTATCCTTTGTTCCATTGAAGCATATTTCTAAAACACAGATGAGGTCTTTTCTTATTCCCAATGGTATTCAGAATTCATTGTAATCTTAAAGTTGCAAGGCACAGATTGTACTAATTTCCAATTTGCAACATTCAGATCTACAGTACTTCCCATTCATGTTTTTTTTTCAAATTAGCTTGCATGAATCTTATTATCTGTTAAAGTTCTGTTGCTGGACAATTCCTCAGGAGACCTAACAGAATGCATCAGATGCATAGGCTGCATTTCAAAAACAGATAACTTTTGGATGGTTTTCTGAAGTCAAGAATTTCAGAACATGGTAAAATCCCTGATGCATTATTCATCAATTATAAATCTGCACTTGATGTTTACAGAGGTTTCTTGTTTATCATGAAATATTCATTCTTGAACTCTGCATCTGCTGCCTTGTTGTCACCTACTGTTCATCCAGAGGCAATGAAATACTCTATAGTAACCTTTTGGTTGTATGGCTCAGCCTCTAAGGCAGCCACTCTTAAAAAACAACAACCCCCCCCCCCCAAATCTAAGCATTTCAGGGCAGTCCTGAATCAAAATACTTTTCTGAGTATCAGAAGAGGAGTGAGAGAGAAAGTTATTTATGGAATGTGCATAAGAATACATGACTGCATCAAGAAGAAACTGTACAAAATGCAGGAAGGACAAACACCCAGTGGGACAGAATCCAAGTTTGCAAATCTATTGATCAGCAGGACTGCTAACCACCCAAAGCTTCCTAAGTTATCCAACATGAATCTGTTCTCAGATTGACCCACCCACCTCAATTTTGTCAACCTAAAGCAGGGGTCTCCAACCTTGGCTCCTGGAAGCCTGGCGGACTTCAACTCCCAGAGTTCCACAGCCAGCAAAGCTGGCTGTGGAATTCTGGGAGTTGAAGTCCGCCAGGCTTCCAGGAGCCAAGGTTGGAGACCCCTGACCTAAAGCATGGATGTCCACAATCCAGCTCAGTGCAGATCTACTTGCATAACATAGTTTCCTGCAACCCAAAAGTCAGCCTCTGCAGGAATTGTCAAGTAAGTGTCTCACTGTCCCAATCATGAAGGACATAATTAGATAGACATTTACCTATGCCAGGCTCCATCTTTATGTTTAGGGGCATTTATCATTTGCAATGTTTTCATAAAGAATTTAGATGATTTATTAGGTATTCTGCATGCTTCTGATTTTCAAACATCAGAAAACAATGGTGTCAGAAAACACAAGTCTGAGCCAGCATAAGAGGTTCCCCTACTCTTAAGTTAAAGCACTACCCAGCAGTTCTTGAGGTGGCAGAAAATTCTGCTAGTGTATAATTTGCTGCTTCCATGGCAACCTGTCTTCTATTACAGACATGATTTTGGCGAATGGGCTCCAGTGATGGGATTCAATTTTTTTTACTACCGGTTCTGTGGGCGTGGCTTGGTGGGCGGGCAGGGAAAGGGTACTGTAAAACTTCCAGTCAGATAACAGATAATCAGAGTTGGAAGGGACCTTGTAGGTCATCTAGTCCATCCCCCCACCCAAGCGGGAGACCCTACACCATTTCTGACAAATGGCTGATTGGTTGATTGTTCTCACAATTGGTTGGTTGTTCTCACTGTCAGAAAGTTTCTCCTTGTTTCCAGATTAAATCTTTCCTTGTTCAGTTTCCATCCATTATTCCTTGTCTGGCCTACAGGAGCTTTAATAACTTGACCCCTTCCTCCCTGTGGCAACCCCTCAAATATTGGAAGACTGCTATCATGTCTCCCCTGGTCCTTCTCTTTATTAGACTAACCAAGCCCAGTTCCTGCAACCATTCGTTGTATGTTTTAGCCTCCAGTCCCCTAATCATCCTGGTTGCTCTTCTCTGTACTTTTGCTTGAGTCAACATCTTTTTTATAATGTGGTGAGCAAAACTGGATGCAGTACTCTAGGTGTGGTCTTACTAAGGCTTTATAGATTGGTATTAGTACTTCCCTTGATCTTGATTGTATCCCTCTGTTAATACAATTTAGGATTGCATTAGCTTTTTTGGCTGCTGCTGCATACTGCTGGCTCATATTTAGCTGGCTGTCCACTAAGACTCCAAGATCCCTCTCACAGTTACTGCTATTGAGCCTGGTTTCACCCAGTATATATGTATACTTTTTCTTGCCTAGATGTCGGACTTTACTTTTCTTTACATTGAATTTCATTTTGTTAGATATAGCCCAGTGTTCTAGTTTGTCTGTTTCTTCTTGGATCAGTGGGGACAGAGTCTAAAACAGAGATACTGAGCATCTGGTTCTTCCATTGGGGAGTAGAACAAAAGACATTGCAGACCATGATTTAAGGAAGAAGATGTCTGATAAATATAATTATTACAAGAATTACAGCTATTCAGAATAATCCAGCAATTCTCAGATGTAAAATGCATGCCCCATGTATAGTAGAAGCAAGTTTCTGAGGTTGCCAAACCTAGTTCTCCTGTTATGTAACTGATGATTAATGTGGATTCAGGTATTTCATTCAAAAGATTATCTGCCATTTGTGTGGTATAAAATCTTTTCTAGTATAGTCTAGCTGGTCTTAAAACCAAATCAAAGTAGCAAGTTGGATAAATTAACCATGTCTTTGATATCATGCCTGCTTTTCTGAGTGAGGCCTGAATGCACCTCCAGGGATTTTATGGCCTAAGATAATGACTTTTAATTAAAAGGCTTTTAAACAATAGCTTTTACCTCATTTGTCCCTCAGGAACAATTTTGGACTGGATGCACATTACTGGCAGTTGGGTGGATTAGCAGAAATGATCTACTTAGTCTACTGAGAATAAGCAATGAGCCTCATTAGAAAACAGAGGTGTGTCTCACTGAAGCCAGCCAGGAAATAACCAAAACCCAAGCTTAACCTCACCCTTCTATTAGGGATGCTTGTTTAATATTCTTGGGAAGGCAAAAAAAAAAAGTATAAACAAGCCACGATGACCGATGCCAAAGGGGTGCAGTGTCTGAATACTCCAAAACAGAAGTATTCTGAAGATTTCAAGGCTTATTGCAATTTTGGTATGAATAGACAGAAAATTGTGTCAGAGATGTAAGGCTTTTTAAATATACGCCTAGATGCATTCTGCAATAGTGAGGCAGTTGAAAACTACGGGTATGATTAACTAAGTGAACAAGTACTGGAGGGAAAAGAGGATATAAGTCTCAATTTGCTAACCTGCTATGTTGAATGTGTGGCAGATTCTATAAAGGGCTGGAACCTGTTTCAAGAGAGTTTCTAAAATATGCAGATTATAATCGAAACCCAGTTTGATCTAGTGGTTAAGGTACCAGGCTAGAAAGTGGGAGACAGTGAGTTTTAGTTAGCCATGAAAGCCAGTTGGGCAACTTTGGGCCAGTCATACTCTTTCAGCCCACCTCAGCACACAGGGTTATTGTTGTGGAAAAAATAGGAGGAAGGTATGTTTGCTGCCATGGGTTATTTGTGAAAATAATAAAAGACGGGGTATAAATTAAATAAATACAAACATTTGTACTGGATAAAGGTGTCTTCCCTTCATAAATGCCATATGTATTTCTTTTAATTAAAAGACTTGAATGACTCTTACATGTCACAACTCTGGATGGCTCATAAATAATAATAAAAATCAAGAGACAAACCAATAAACAATGTGCAAAAGCAATGTGCAAAAAACAAATCCTGCCCCCCTAAAGTGTATCTCCCTACTCATCAAAAATTAGAATTATTGAGTTCCGGTTTGTCAGGCTTCGGAGTGCAGCAGGAATTCACGTTTGTGCGCGATCTCTGCTGCGCTCGCTGCTGGAGTGCCTCCGATCCAGCTGGATTTGGAGGCTATAGTTATCCTATAGGGATAACTGAAGATAGGGGAGATCTGGGCAGGAGTCCAGGGGCATTGCAACCCCCCTCCTCAGCCGGCTAAACTCCCTTTTCCAAAGGTGGTGGAGCGGCAGTCAGCAATGGCTGCCACAAATAACCTCTCAGCTGGACAAGTTTGTGCAGGAGGAAGTTGAGAAACTGAGAGTTTTTGGCTTAACCGGGACAATAAGTAACATCTGAACACCCTGGAAATCTAGCTCTCTAAAAGATACATTGTTTCCCAAGAAGACCATAAAAAGCTGCGGATGAAAGTGAAAAGGGAAAGTTTTTTTTTTCCTTCACTCTCCTTCCCTACGGAGATAGCAATGGAAATTGGAAACACCCGCTTTGGCAACAGAAGGTAACTAATTTTGAAAATTAAAGCCAAGGGGACATTAAAGATTTCTGAACATTGATATTTAAAAATTAAAATCTTTTTGATATAAGTGGGAAGGGAGAGGTAAATGATTGATATTAAGATTCTGCTGGAGGAGACTGCTTGGAGTTTATAAGATCAGAGATTAACTGCAATAAGACTTCTAAAAACTCTTTTTGGAATTGTATAATTGAACTCTACCCCAGGAAAAGAAAGTATTAAAAAAAGAAAGTGCTAAATGAAACAGTTTGTGTTGATTTGGATTGCTTGATGACTTTGGGACTTTTACAAACTATTTTTTGAAAGACTAAAAACATTTGGATTGTTTTAAAAAAATATATCTCACAATGGTGTTATCTGTGGAAAAATTGAAAATGGAATTTAAAAAGCTAAAAGAAGAGGAACAAGAAGGCAAGGGCTCTTCTGGATCTGTTTTTCACTTCTTAGAAATGGCGATTTCTACCTATCAGGAAATACAACAACAAGAAAGCTGGGATGATGAAGAAGAAGCCATCTTTAATGGACAAATAATTTTAGTTGATGAAGAAAAGGGAAAAGGGGGAAAGAAAATGGAGAATTCAAGATCTAAAAAAACAACCAAGAAAGGGAAAAATAAGGTGAAAAATCGATATAATGTCAGAAAGCAATGTTAGGCACATATGATAATAGTGACAATATAACTGATGGTTGAACAGGCTGGTTCTTAATTCATGGAATATTTCCATCTAAAGTGACATATGTTTAAAGTCTGTAAAGTGTAATTATTGGACAGATTCCAGCATCATTCTTTCTGCTGAGTCTTTTTTGAATGATAGCTTAGCAACCCTTTAGCACTTCCTTCTGTTGGGTCAGTTCTTTTCCTCTATCCTTTCAATGTCAGACACAAAACATTTTATTTTTCTTCAGCTGTAGATCATCTTTCCTTTCCTTTCCTTTCCTTTCCTTTCCTTTCCTTTCCTTTCCTTTCCTTTCCTTTCCTTTCCTTTCCTTTCCTTTCCTTTCCTTTCCTTTCCTTTCCTTTCCTTTTTCCTTTCCTTTCCTTTCCTTTCCTTTCCTTTCCTTTTTACTTTCCTTTCCTTTCCTTTTTCCTTTCCTTTTTTCTTTTGCCTGCTGGAGATTAGAGACAAATCAGAATTATTCAGTCTGGAAATCTAAAGTTGGACCACTTTGGTAAACAACATCATGTGCATGAATTTATCAGCAACTGTATTAATAGAAAGAGCTAGCATCAGAGGAACATCATTACCAGCATTGCATAGAGACTTTGGACCTGAGTATACATTGTTTAAAAAGTTTCGCTTCTTTTTTAAAAAAAGGAACTTTGATTATCTACTTTCTTCCATGTATCTTCCCAGTATTGCAGCTTCTCTGATTTTGAAGGCAAAATCAAAAAGGAAAACTGCTGCTCCCAGTTGAAGAATGTGATAGGGCTTGGCTAAACTGCAGTCCTCAGGAACAGCTGTGTGAAAGGAAGTCAGTGAACATTCCTGTTTCAATAAACACCGACATGCCCCTTTTAAAAAAATTGCATTGAACAAATAAAATATAACCAGAGTTCCCTGCCTTCTTCCCTCCCTATCAGATGTTTGCATTCAGCAACTATAAAAATCTGTCAGTACAACATTTTTCATAGAAAGACCATCATAATAGTCCCTTGGGATTATGATACAAGTACCTGTATGCCCTTGCAGATCAAGCAGTACTGCTTTAGGCTCAGAAACCAGAAGCCATTGAGAGAAAGCAGATGAAACCATCACATACACACACCCCTACATTAAGTGTAACTTGTTTGAAGGTACAGTTCTCCCTAGACCTTTTTATTCTTGCCTTTGTGATAAATCTTGATGGCTCAGGATGAGGGCAGTGCAACTATCCTGACCCTTCTGGATGTCTCCATGGCTTTTGATACCATTGAAGATAGCATCCTTCTGGAACAGCTTGGAGGAATGGAACTGGGGATAGAGTAGTAGATTCACCATAGAGTTGCTGAACAACCACTTTGATCTGCAGGGCACTTACGAGAAAGTCATCAAAAACTGAGGGTGTAATTGAAGAGTATAGGAGCTGAAATGTTCAGGTTATTTATTAGTTGGGGAAAGGACTGTAAGAGAACCTGTGATATAAATGTTAAAGTTACATCCCTGTATTTGCTCTGGATTTAGCAAGAAAATTTTGAGAGCTGCAAGGGCTGCCAAAATGGAGTTGAGCATTTGCATGTGTTTTTCAGATTAATTAGACAACACTCAACACACAATGATCTTCTAGGAACCTGGATATTTTTTTCCTTTATATCTTATAGCCAAATAATTATGCAAGTAGCAGGCAGCAAAGGCACACATACCGAACCTCAACCTCCCCTCCCTGTATTGGCATCTGTCTTCAAACAGGAATGGAATGCTGAAAATTGTTTTCTAGCCAATTGCTCTGCTACTCTGAGATTAACTATCTCTAGCCTGCAATGGTATTGATTCTGCTAATATGACAAAAGCCTGTCTAAGTTGTATCTTGGTGGATAATGATTACTAACTCCTCCAAGAGTTAATCAAGGTCTTCTTTTAAAAGTTTGCTGGCAACATCTCATTTTTCTTTTGGGTACATTTAGATCTTCTTCTGCCTCTCAATATTCACACTTGGTAGACAGATTCCAGCCTCTTTCAATTTCCTCTTCTAATAGTCAATGCCATCTTGTGAGCATGAATCACCCTGGGACAACCAGAAAAGGACAAAACAATCCCCTTTTCTGAGGAAACATTTTTGTCGTGTCCGCAAATTGACGCCAGGAGTCGGTGATTTCATGCAATGCTCTTTATTAGACAAACTGGAACCGAACCGGCGAAAGGAAAAAAGTCCGCGGCTTTTATTCCTTTCACCGCGGCGGCCGCGGCCAATGGCAGCGCTTCGAATCTCCCGCGCTCTGAACGAGCCAATCGCAGGAGATTCTTAACGAGCCAATCGGCGCGGCTCACCTGACCAATTAGAAAGCCCCGCGCTTTGGCCAATCAAAGCGCAGGGATTTCGAGTATGTAAATTAGGACAGAACACCCCTCCCCTCTTGGTTTAGTCCTTACGTTGCGTAGTCACGTAGGTAGGCGGGGCTCCGTCTGGTCCTACTTGACCTGCGCAACTCAGTCGTAAGCGGGATCCCGGCCTGTTCGGTCGGGTTTTTGGTTGCTCTTGTTCCTGTGCGAACCGGCTGGTCGATCGGGCTGGTTCTTTCTCCGTGGCTCCCACCTGGGCCCTCCGGGTTGGTTGAGCTACGGGTTTCGCCGCTCCCGCTCGGTCTTTCCGGGTCAGTCGAGCTGGCTTGGCTGTCTTTATTCGGCGAGGGGTCGCGATGGCTGCGTCTCGGTAAGTACTGCTGGTTTATTTTGTCTTGTAATCGGTCACCCGGGTATTCCCTCCCCCCTTGGTTTGCGTTTTGGGAGGTGGGTTCGTTTGCTGTCCTCGACCTAAGTTGGTCGATGTGCCGTTTCCACGCTCGGCCGTCTGTCGTTTGAAGCCGGTATGAGCGTGGACCTGTGGTTTGGGTGATGACGGCTGGGATCCATAGGGGGTCCCCCGTTAGGTTTTTGGCATATACGAGGTCCCCGGGTGCGAACGTTCAGTACTTCGTGCTTGAGTCTGGGGGCCGCTCCGGGTTATACGTAGGGTGTAACCTGTCGAGTGGGGACCTCAGCTTTCTACCCATTAGCAGTTCGGCTGGGCTTTTGTTGGTAGTGGTATTCGGGGTTATGTGTTGTGTAAAGAGAAGTCTGTTGATTTTCTCTTGGATCTCCCCGTGGTCCATTTTCTGGATGGTTTTTTTGGTAAATTGGACCATCCGTTCCGCCCTACCGTTCGCCGCCGGATGCGCCGGTGCCGTTAGTGCGTGGCGGATGCCCCTTTCCGCCAGGAATTTCTCGAACTCCAGGGAGGTAAACTGGGGCCCGTTGTCAGAGACGACGACGTCTGGGAGGCCGTGCGTTGCAAAGAGTTTGCAAAGTTCTTTGGTCATGGCCTCCGTGGTTGTTGTCTTCATGTCGCTTACCTCCAGCCAGTTGGAGTAAGCGTCAACTGTTATGAGGAAGGTGTGTCCATTCGTGGGTCCGGCAAAGTCTAAATGGATTCTGGACCAGGGTCCCTGTGGGGTTTCCCACTCTAGGATGGGCGCTGCGGGTGGGCTGGGCCTAGTCTCCTGGCATCACTGGCACCTAGCTACCCAGGCCTCTATCTGCTTATCCATCCCTGGCCACCAAGCGTAACTTCTGGCCAGGGCTTTAGTTCTTACGATGCCAGGGTGCCCCTCGTGCAACATTTCCAAAACCTTCCCCTGTAGTCTGTCCGGAATGACCACTCTGTCACCCCATAAGATGCACCCTTTTAACAACGAGAGTTCGGTTTGGCGGTTTCGAAACGTCTTGACGGACTCGTCGTTGTCTTTTTCCGGCCACCCTTTTTCTACCCAATGCAAAATCCGCGCCAGACGCCTGTCTTTATTAGTTTCCCGGGCAATGTCTGACGCGGTGATGGGTAGGTTGGGTAGGGTCTCGATGCTGAGGGTGGTCGTCGTTGGTGCTGGGTCAGAGTCGGATTCCGGTAGCGGCGAGCGACTCAATGCGTCCGCATGCGAGATCATCTTACCCGGTCTGTGTATGAGTTCGTAGCTGTAGGCCGCCAGGAACTCGGACCACCTTGTCATTCGGGGAGACAGAATGTTCGGGGTGGCCCGGTTTCCTGCAAGGATGCCCAGCAACGGCTTATGGTCCGTTATAATGGTGAAAGGTCGGCCGTAGAGATATTAGTGGAACCGTTTTATGGCGGCAACTATAGCCAGAGCCTCTTTGTCCAGTTGGCTATAGTTCCGCTCTGGTTTGGTTAGGGTCCTCGAAAAGAACGCGATGGGTGCTTCTTTTCTGTCAGGAAGGGTATGGCTGAGGATGGCGCCGACGCCGAAAGGTGATGCGTCGCAAGTGACGGCTAGAGGCAGGGTCTCGTTAAATTGTATGAGGACGGCGTCGGAGGTGAGAAGGTCTTTAGTTTTTTGGAAGGCGGCTTGCTCCCGTTTCCCCCAAGTCCAGGTCGCCGCCTTGTCCAGGAGCCTATGCAAAGGCTCCGCCGCCGTTGCCTTTTGGGGTAGGAAAACATTATAAAAGTTCAGAAACCCCAAGAATGCTTGTAGTTCAGTCCTTGATTTAGGGGTGGGGGCCTCTTTGATGGCCTTGATTTTTTTACTTGTGGGGTGAATGCCGTGCCAGTCTAGGAGGTAGCCCAAAAATTCCACTTGTTCCGTGCACAGTTGGCATTTCTCCCTTTTTACTTTAAGTCCGGTTTCCTTAAATTTAGTTAGGACCTCTCTTAGTCGGCTTTCTAGTTCGGCTTGGTTGGCTGCCGATACTAGAACGTCATCGAAATAAGGTACCACCCCCTTGATGCCTTGCAACAACCTCTCCATCAGGCTCTGAAATATGCCTGGTGCCACGCTGACTCCGAATTGGAGTTGGTTGCACTTGAAAGTTCCCCGGTGGGTAACGATGGTCTGGGCTTCCGCCGTTTGCTCGTCGACCGGCAACTGTTGGTATGCCTGGGCGAGATCGAGCTTGGCGAAGACCCTGCCCCCTCCCAGTGAGTGCAGTAGGTGTTGCACTATTGGGATGGGGTAGGCGCTTTGTTGCAGCGCGCCATTTAGGGTGGCCTTATAGTCCCCACAGATCCTCACCGACCCGTCTGGCTTGACCGGGGTGACTATGGGGGTCTCCCACCGGGCATGGTCTATGGGCTGCAATACCCCCTGTTTGACGAGCTTATCAATTTGCTCGTCTATTTTAGGTTTTTGGGCGAATGGCACCCGCCTAGGTTTCAGTCGTTTGGGGGGGACGTTAGGGTCTAGGTCGAACGAGATAAGGGGCCCCTGGTACTTGCCCAGGCTTCCGTTGAAGACTTCTCGGAACTCCTGGGCTAGTCGCTGTTCCCAACCGTCGTCGGCGACGTGGTTGACCCCCGTGAGAGTGATGTCGAGCGGGGCGAACCATTGTAGTCCCAGCAGGCTTGGGCGGTCGCGATCGACGATCGTGAGGGGGAGTTGTTCGGTGCGCCCCTTATATGTTACGTTAAAGTTTTTGGTGCCGACTACCGGGATGCGGTTTCCCTGGTAGTCCTTTACAATAAGTCTTTGGCTGTCTACGTTCCTCCTTTGGAGGGTAGGCACCAACCGCTTTATCTCGTGCCATGCAATCATAGAGAGGTAGGACCCGGAGTCTACCTCCATTTTGCACGGCTGGCCCTCGATGTGAACCTCGATGTGGATTTTTCGGGCGTCGTCGGTGATGGCGTGGCCGATGGTTACCGTCTGGTGGGTCTCCTCTCTCCGCCGGTTGTCGCCGCCTCGCGAGGATCGTCCGGTCCGGTCCCATCGGCTGTCCGAGTGGCGATCTCTGGGCCGGGGCGGTGAGCTTTCCCTTCTCCGGTCGTTCTGGTCCCATCGAGTTGGACTGCGGTTTTTCTTTTGGCGGCAAACCCGGGCGATGTGCCCCTTTTTGTCGCAATGCCGGCAGATGGAATCGAAAAACCGGCATTCCGACCTGGGGTGGTCGCCGCCGCAACCGGCACAGTTGGTCCTTGACTTACGACCTCTCCGGTTCCGTTGGTCGCGCCCCGTCTGAAGTCGATGTATGTCTTCCTCGTCTTCGGACGTGCTGGATGCAGAGTGGAAATCGCCGTGGTGTGTGGTTGTTTCGGTTTTTTGTTCGGTCGACCTTGCCGGGTTGTTGTTTCCGCCGCGGTCCTTCATGTCAGGTTTGCGCATGCTAACGGCGGAAGTACGGGTTGCTTCTGCGGCTGCGGCTGCGGTGAGGGCGTCTGCTAAACTGATGTTGCCCTTAGCCATCAGCCGGCTCTGGAGCGCGGGGTCCCACAGACCGAGCACGAATCGGTCCCTCAGGAAATTGTTTAGGTTATCAAATTCGCAGAGCCCCCCCAGGCGCCGCAGCTCGGCGACGAAGTCGCTCAATTTCTCACCCGGTCTCTGGTCTCGCCGGTAGAATTCGTTGCGCCGGATTAGGATGGGGACCTCGGGAGCGTAATGTCGCCGAAGGATAGGTTTGAGGACGTCCCAGTCCATGGCAGTTGCGTCGGCGGGCTTGGCCAACGCTTTGGCCATCTGGAAAACTTCGGTTCCGCAATGGGTGAGGAAGACGGCGCGTTTTAGCGGGCCCGAGGCGTCCTTCATGCCGGTGCATTCGAGGTACATGCGGAAACGGTCGGAGAACGATTCCCAGTCCTCGGTGGCGGGGTTGAAGGGGGTGGGCGGTGCGATTTTTGCCATCTCGGTGCTTTGTCTGGCTTCCGTCGGACACGGGGTTCGGTTCAGGGTCTGGATCCCACCCTCGTCGCCAGTGTCGTGTCCCCAAATTGATGCCAGGAGTCGGTGATTTCATGCAATGCTCTTTATTAGACAAACTGGAACCGAACCGGCGAAAGGAAAAAAGTCCGCGGCTTTTATTCCTTTCGCCACGGCGGCCGCGGCCAATGGCAGTGCTTAGAATCTCCCGCGCTCTGAACGAGCCAATCGTGGGAGATTCTTAACGAGCCAATCTGCGCGGCTCGCCTGACCAATTAGAAAGCCCCGCGCTTTGGCCAATCAAAGCGCGGGGATTTCGAGTATGTAAATTAGGACAGAACAATTTTCACAAGCTGGGATTTAGCATTTGTACTATGTCAAAATACCATGGTATGGAAAACTACAGTTAAGTCTCCTTTCATAAGCATATCATTAGTCTTTCTGGCAGAAAAAGAGGGAATCTAAGAAAGAAACTCAAATTAATTCCAATTTGATTTTGTGTAGTTAAAGCTGGGACAGAAACAAACTTGGAAAGGCATTCAAGTTCCTACTTTAGTACAATAAAAATCCTTCCTGGGATCCTTGCTATGTTCATTTTTATGATCTGACTTACATTAAAGAGCAGATGAAATCAATTGGGAAAACAAGGCCATTTGGACTTCCAGTCAAGCATGGTGACTGAAGACATCTTCACAAAAGCAGAACGAATGACTGTAGGAAACACGAAGGAATTGGTGAGTAAACTGGTTCTTTGGAACTTCTTTGGATAAGAAGACGGTAGGACTTTTTTCACATGTGGTCTTAATAGCTGTTTCTCAGGAGAAAATTGCAGGACAGGTCATCTGTGGCTTCGAGTGTCAAGAAATGAAAAGATTAGCCACCTTGCTTGCAACGGTGGCTGAGCCTTTTAAAATACACTAAATTTGAAAGCCTTATTTTCTAATCAATTTTGGAAATTACCTATTAGCAGGTTTAAAGCTACTAGAGAACTTCAGAATGACAAGTTTAAAAACTTGTTAGATGAATTTAGCTTCAATTCTGAACAAAAGAAAAATTAATCACAACCTTAAAAATGAAGAATTTGAGATAAACAATAAAAAGCTTAATAAGATTTTGATTGAAGAAAGTTACAAATGGATTAAGGGTTCAATTAAATTTGGAATATTGATTTTTACCATAAGAATTTGGAATTGAGTATAAAAAGATGTATATATATATATGGAGAGAGAGCTTCTTCGGAGAAATTGGTTATTTTGGCTATCTTGGCTCATAACAAGGACAAGGCAACTTTATAACTTTAGAAATTAGACTCTAGAGAACTAAAGGTTTTTAAAAGAAGGAAAAAATACAAGGCTGCTTTTGGTGTTGATTAGCATTGGGACTTACAAAATGACACAAACATAATATTGAAATTATTAAAGGAGATATTTGAAGAATAAGCAAAAATTAGTAGCTACAACTTCAACAGTGTGACTAATGAAGCCTCTCTGTGAGGACGATGGGTGAAAGAAGCTTGATAATTAATATGATATAAGTATGATATATGATATAATATTTGATTCTATGTAATTCTGTGCAAAATATGCTAATAAGAGATGTGGAACAAATTTTGTCTAACAAGACAGAGAAAGTACCAAAAGTGGTACTACAAATGACATGGCAAAGAGGATGTTTTGGAAAACAATGCTTTTACTGGATTTAAAAACGTAACTGACTGAAGCCTTAAAAATTAAAGGGGAAATACATATGACAAACCAAGAGAATGTCCTGGAAAATGTTTTTTTATTGGATCTACAAAAGAAGTTTGTCAACCTTTGAAGAAATCTGTGCAATGGAATAAAGAAGAATTGAAGAGTAAAAGTATTACAACAATATTTGAATGAATTAAAGATTACGATTGATTGAAGTAAAAGAAAGGAACATAAAGTTGGTTTATTTGATCAACTTTAAATTTTTTTGCAAAGTTCTAACAACTCCTTGTGGACTTTTACTGACACTAGGGTTAATGTATTTTATGAATTTGCTTATAGATAAGCATTGGGATAATATATATATATATATATATATATATATATATATATATATATATATATATATATTCTTAAGTTTTCGCTTACATGTATGGCATTCAACTTTGTTCGGGTATTTTCCCACGTCATAGTAGTGATGCTTTTAAAGTTGTAGCAACGTTTCAGCAGAATCTCATCTGCCATCATCAGGCTTCAGTATTGTGTTCGTCTGTGAGTTAGACTTTTACAGTTGTTTCAGTTTTAAATTGACAGACCTACTCCAAGACCCCGCATACAAACCCATAAACACGGACCCAACCACATATCTGGAAAAATTAACCAAGAAGAAAATTATAACCAGCCACATGGGCAAAGAGATCCAACAGACAATCATCCCAAGAGAAAAATCTTCCAGATGCCCCAAACTATAAGGCTTCCCAAAAATACACAAAGAAGGCATACCTCTCAGACCCATAGTCAGCTCCAGAGGAGCACCACTACAAAACCTAGCCAAACGCTTAGCAAAACAGCTACAGCCCCATACTGAAACAGCAGCTTCACATGTACAAAACTCATACCTCTTCTTGGAAATGATCAAAGATCTACACGTAGAACAAGAAGATCTGCTTGTAAGTTTCAACATGGTTTCACTATTCACTCAAGTCCCGATAAAAGAAACTCTTGAAATCATCAAAAATAAATACCAACTAGCTAAACACCTCATGGAACTAACAGAACACTGCTTAACCAACACATATTTCATATACAAAGGACAAAGATACAAGCAAATTGCAGGAGCCCCCATGGGATCACCACTGTCACCCATTATTGCAAACCAGTTCATGGAAGAATTTGAATCCAGAGCCCTAGCTAATGCCACCCACAAACCCAAACTATGGTTAAGATATATCGATGACACATTTGTGATTTGGCCCCATGGAAAAGAAAACCTAAACAATTTCCTAACAAACCGAAACAGCACACACCCCAAAATCAAGTTCACTATGGAGACGGAAACAAACAAACAACTACCATTCCTAGACGTACTAATCTACAAAAAAACAGATGGCACACTAGGACACACCATATACCAGTAGAAAACACACACAACTGCTACCTCAGTGCCCAAATCCTACCACCACCCAGCACAGATAAACTCCGTGACCAAAACACTAATTGCTAGAACCAAATGCCTGGCAGACAAGACACACATAAAGACTGAACTATGCACCCTGACTAAAGTACTGACAGCCAACGGCTTCCACAAAAGCAAAATCACCGGCTTGATCCACAAAGATACTCTGAGATATCATGGAGGTCCATTATGGAGGAGGTCTATTATAGGGGAGGTCCGGACGGACCATTGGAATTTAGAACACTTGTCAACGGCGAGAAAGTTGAACCAGCGGCAGATCCGGTGGTCGTTGTTTTTTGCCTGATTCAACTTTTCTGTGACCTATATCCCCAGTGGTCACAATCAAAGGGAGGATGCCCTGTCCCGCAAACTTTGCCCCGAGGACCCCCTTCCTCCACGGATGGTACTGCCAGCAGAATCCTTGCCTGCAGTCCAGGAACCAGTGGACTTGCGGACTCAGGTGTGAGAGGCGCAGCACCTAGACGCTTGGTCGCAGCAGAGGATAGGGGAGATTGGACCTGATTCCTCATGGACTTTGGAGGAGGGTTTACTCAAGCATCAGGGATGGTTATACATACCCACGGGGCCACTTCGAGTCACTTATTATGACTCAGTGTCACGACAACACTGCAGCCGGCCATTTGGGTTTTTTTAAGACCCTCCATCTTGTAACATGGACTTTTTGGTGGCCTCAAGTACGGCATGATGTCCATGCCTATGTCATGTCCTGTGTACCATGCAGGCGAGCGAAAACCGTGACGGGTGTACCTCCTGTTCTCCTCCAAACTCTGCCAACTTCAGAAAGACCATGGGGAGTGATTTCCATGGATTTCTTGACTCATTTACCACCGTCCTCTGGATTTACAACTGTGCTGGTGGTGGTCGACATGTTGACAAAAATGGCCCACTTCATTCTGTGTCATAAATTGCCAATGGCCCATACAACTGCCGTGTTAGGGATACACCCTAGCAGAATGTGCACGGCAGTCAGGCAGTCAGGCAAATATGTGAGATAAATGTTTTTGTAGCTTACACTCAGTAAAACAGATACACTGTGCTAGTTAAATAGTTTATTCCAGTAAGAGTTTTAGTATAGTCAAACAGTCCATATACGATTCACTAGTTCAGTCTGTCCAGGGATTATTCAGTTGCAAAGTCCAATGTCGAAAAAGAGGTCAGTAAACTTACAAATATCAGTCCAGTAATATATCTCCTCACAGTAGAGATATGAAGAAGAAACCTGCTTTCTTCCTTCGACGTTCAAAAACTCAGCAGCAGGGAACACGCAGTTAGCAAACCATCAATCCATCAATCCAGCAAGTTCTCTTGCTCCCTCTTATGGCAGTTTCACAACCGCACCCAAAATTACATGCTTTGCAGTTTAAAGTGACACACACTTAAACTTACTATCATAGTTTATATATATTATTTTACCCAAACTACGTTAGGTAACGTTGTTATTCCTAACATACTCCCCTTTTGGGTAATATAATAATATATATATCTATTTATAACCTTAACCCATAGTCATCACAACTTTCTTTGTGTTTGACTGAACCTTGACTGAACACACCCCGGACCTTATATGGATGTTCCATGATCATTTCCCCTTGCGACCACATCCTGACCGTCAGACTCGGGGGAAGGGCCCTGCGGTGGGGGATACTGTTGTGGCCCCGATTCCTGAGCCTATGCTGTCAGAGGAAGAAGACCTGGAAGATGAGGAGGAGGAATTGGGAATGCCTTCCTCCCCAGGACCTTCCTCCCTGATAATGCCTCAGGTTCCATCAGACAACCGAGAGGAACAGCCTGAGATTAATCAGGAGGAAGGCATATCGGAGCAGCCCCTGACAGGGAGTAAAGAGGAAGAGTGTTGGCTCAATCCTAAGCAGCGTCATAGGGAGAAATGTGAGCAGCAATGTAGGAGGCGTGGGAGGGTCAGAGAGTGAGCTGAGTCATTGAGCCACACCCCACAGGGGATAAAAGTGGGTGTGTTTTCTCCTGAAACTTTGTACGGGACAAAGTTTAACCTTACTTCAGATTTTCTTCATGAATGACTATTTTTGTGGACTGCCTTGTGATTTTCTGTGAGTAAAACTATCAGTTCGGACTTGGCAGGCAGGACATGTGGGAATGCCAAGAATATTATCAGTTCCAAAGAATTAACTCTGTGAAGTCCAAGCCAGCTTGCCTGCCTGTGTTGGTGTGAGTTTGTACTCTTTCATATTTTGGGAAAGATGAAAGGCGAGACAGAACACATACATATACACTGCTCAAAAAAAATAAAGGGAACACTTAAACAACACAATGTAACTCCAAGTCAATCACACTTCTGTGAATTCAAACTGTTCACTTAGGTAACAACACTTATTGACAATCAATTTCACATGCTGTTGTGCAAATGGAATAGACAACAGGAGGAAAGCATAAGCAGTTAGCAAGACATCCCCAATAAAGCAGGTGGTGACCACAGACCACTTCTCAGTTCCTATGCTTTCTGGCTGATGGTTTGGTCACTTTTGAATGCTGGCAGTGCTTTCACTCTAGTGGTAGCATGAGAGGGAGTCTACAACCCACACAAGTGGCTCAGGTAGTGCAGCTCATCCAAAATGGCACATCAATGTGAGCTGTAGCAAGAAGGTTTGCTGTGTCTTTTAGTGTAGTGTCCAGAGCATGGAGGCACTACCAGGAGACAAGCCAGGACATCAGGAGACATGGAGGAAGCTCTAGGAGGGCAACAACCCAGCATCAGAACTGCTACCTCCGCCTTTGGGCAAGGACGGACAGGAGGATCACTGCCAGAACCCTGCAAAATGACCCCCAGTGGGTCACAAATGTGCATGTGGCTGCTCAAAAGGTGAGAAATAGACTCCATGAGAGTGGTATGAGGGCCCAACGTCCACAGGTGGGGGTTGTGCTCACAGCCCAACACCATGCAGGACGTTTGGCATTTGCCAGAGAATACCAAGATTGGCAAATTCACCACTGGCGCCCTGTGCTCTTCACAGATGAAAGCAGGTTCACACTGAGCACATGTGACAGGCGTGACAAGGTCTGGAGACGCAGTGGAGAATGTTCTGCTGCCTGCAACATCCTCCAGCATGACCGGTTTGGCAGTGGGTCAGTAATGGTGTGGGGTGACATTTTTTTAGGGGGCCGCACAGCCCTCCATGTGCTTTCCAGAGGTAGCCTGACTGCCATTAGGTACCGAGATGAGATCCCCTTGTGAGACCATATGCTGGTGTGGTTGGCCCTGAGTTCTTCCTAATGCATGACAATGCTAGACCTCATGTGGCTGGAGTATGTCAGCAGTTCCTGCAAGACGAAGGCATTGATGCTATGGACTGGCCCTCCCGTTCCCCAGACCTGAATCCAATTGAGCAGATATGGGACATCATGTCTCGCTCCATCCACCAACGCCACATTACACCACAGACTGTCCAGGACTTGGGGGATGCTTTAGTCCAGGTGTGGGAGGAGATCCCTCAGGAGACCGTCTGCCATCTCAACAAGAGCATGCGCAGGCATTGTAGGGAGGTCATACAGGCACGTGGAGGCCACACACACTACTGAGCCTCATTTTGACTTGTTTTAAGCACATTACATCAAAGTTGGATC
Organism: Hydrophis major; assembly: GCA_033807585.1. Classification (NCBI taxonomy): domain Eukaryota; kingdom Metazoa; phylum Chordata; class Lepidosauria; order Squamata; family Elapidae; genus Hydrophis; species Hydrophis major. The sequence goes on from CM066328.1 coordinate 337,429,804, forward strand.
AGCCTGTAGTGTTTTTTTCCACTTTAATTTTGAGTGTAACTCCAAATCCAGACCTCCATGGGTTGCTAAATTTGGTTTCTGTTGATAATTTTTGTGTGATTTTGTTGTCAGCACATTCAACTATGCAATGAACAAAGTATCTAATAAGAATATTTCATTCATTCAGATCTAGGATGTCTCATTTTTGTGTTCCCTTTATTTGAGCAGTGTATATTCTTTTTTTTATTGTTTCTTTTTTTCTTCTTTCTTGCATTTTGTGTTCTTTGTTATAACTATTCTTTTTCTTTCTTAAGTTAATATACATTAGTTTTTAACTATTGTAATCAATATTCTTAATTAAACATTACAAACAAAAAAAGGAAAAACAGCCATTTGATCAATTATGCATATGATTTGATAATATCAGATCAGCCTGCTGTTATTCACTCTGTTAGGACTGTTAGAGACAATTTAAAAATTATTCTTTGTGCAAGTTGCTGCAGGTAGATAACCATCCAATATAAAAGAAAACAAAAACTCTGGAAAACTTTTTTAAAAATGTAGCACTTTATAGTAGCTTAGTGGTCACTTAGAAAGGAAAAGAGAGTAAATGTTCTGGGAAAGGAAGAACAAATGGCATTGAGTGCTAGCCAAACCAATGGAGGAAACTTTTGGCTGGTCATGGGTTTTTATGAGCTGTAGTCACAAAGCATCTGAAGCAAACTTGGATGGAGAAAAAAACTTATTTCTGCACAAGACTGCAAAATCAAAGAACTAGCCAGAAGCATTCCATTTCTACTGAATTATCACAAAGAGCTAGATCACACGGCTGTCGTTCCTTTGATTAATCAAGTGACAACACAAGAATCTCTCTGGCCATTCATAGCTTTGCATTTTCTTACATGAGATTTATACTTTTTTTTTTTTTAAACAAATTTTATTAATTTTACAGAAAATACAGTAAAACAAACAAAACTAAAAGATCTTTTCTGAAGGTTGTCTAATCCCGGGTTGAAACTCTTCACACAGACACAAATTCAAACATCATATTCACTTTATATATCCTTCCATATCTTATTATCATTTTCTTTTTTTTATATATATGTAAACCATTTTTATCAGTTTTATATAAACAATGCACAAGGCATAACAGCTTATAAGTTCTTTTCTAAGAAAAAATAATAAAAGAAGAAAACCAATAGAACATAACAATTCCAAATTATTGTATCAATACTTTATCTATTTAACTTCATATCTTATCCCAACTTCTCCTTTTCATCCAAATTATTTCTTATTAATTAAATTTCTTTTGCCTTTTTTCAATATACAAAATCCAAAAAAAAAACATAACAAAACCTTTATATATCCTTTCATATCTTATTGCCATTTTCAATAATATTCTTTGTCTGTTCTATTTCCAACTATCCATTCATCTTTTTTCTTTTATTATACTTCTCCTATACACCAATTGGAGTAACGTCTATAACTCATTACCCTAACTTAAAAGTACTTCATATAACAATTTTTCTTGGGATTCTGTTTAATAGATTCTAAAATTACACAATGAATTTTATACTCTAAATACACATATAAAAACCACAATCTTATGTAGCCTCCAGATTCCCTCTTTTATCCTAAATTAAATTCACCCATTGTCTCTGAATAAACTTTTTTTCTTTAGATCTTGCTTTCCCCCATTGAGGCTTCTCCTCCCCCCCTTTCTCTCTTGGTTATTCTTCTCCTTGCCCTTTTTACCCCTTTGTCTTTCCTCCTCCCTTTTCTTACTCCCTTTCCTTTGCTTTCTAACCTTGCCTCCACCTTTCCGCTCATTTTTCTCTTCTTTGGTTGTTTTTATAATTCTTAAAATCCCCTTTTTCTTATCCTTTTTCTCCTCCTCCCCAGAAAGAACCCATTGTTCATCAAAGATGGCTTCTTCTTCCTCTTCTTCTTTGTCCCAGTCCTTCTGCTGCGTAGTCAACTTTTCATAAGTACATAACGCCATTTCTAAGAATTGAAACAAAGTGCCCAAAGTATCTTCTTTTTTATATTTTTGATATTCAGTCTTTAGTTCATCCACAAGCGATGCCATCATGAAAAAAGAAACTTTTCCCAAAACAACCACAAATATTTTTAATCAAAAATAATTCAAAAAAAAATTCCAAAAATTAATACTTTTCTTCCTTCTTCTCTTTCTCTTTCTGGGGTTAATGTTTAATCAAAGAGGTCCAATTACCACATACCTTTCTTTGGGATTCTAGGCAATCTCCTCCTTTTTCAGCTTCTGCTCCAATTTTTTTTTTCTCTCCCTTCCCACTTGCAATATCAATTTTAAATAATCAGAAATGCATACCTCTAATAAGGGTTTTCCAATTTCTTAAGTTTTTCAATGTCCAGAAACCCTTTTGTCCCTTAGCTTCAACTTTCAGAATAATTCACTTTCAATGTCCAATATGTCCAAACATATCTGCTTTTTCCATGGGGTGGGAGAGTGAAGAAAAAAAAAAAAAAGTTCCCTTTAACAGCTTCTCCGCCGCTTTCGATCTTCTTAGGGATACAATGTATCCTCCAGCAACTCAAACAGCTCAGTTCCAACAAATTTGAAAGATGTTACTTGACCCGGCTCAGACAGCACTTTCACTCTTCTTACTTCCTCCAGCGCAATCTTACCCGGTTGCTGGCTTCTTCGTGGCGGCCATTGCTGACCGGTGCTCCATCGCCTTGGGAAAAAGGGGTTTTTCCGGAGGAGGAGGGGGTCTGCGACACCCCCAACCCCCTGTCCGACTCCCCTCTCTCTTCAGCTGTCCCTACAGGGCAGCCATATCTCCCTGACCCATCTGGATCGGGGGTACCTCGGCGGCTAGCACAGCAGGAATCGCGAGCAGTCGCGAATTCCTGCTGCCCCGAAGCCACGCGAAACCGGAAACCCCATGAGATTTATACTTTTGAAGTGTCTAAGAAGTTCAGCTAATTCTGAAGATAATATTATATAAAAGCACCCTTCCTTGGGACAACAGGAAGCCCATTTATATTTACATCCTGCTTCTTTGTAAGCGCTCCGGGAGACATGTATGATTCTTCATGCACACCCTAGTTATGTTACCCTCCAAAGGGTATGTGCACACTGGAATTTGATATACTGATCTCTCCAAAGAGCTGAACTGAATATTTTGTTTGACTGGGAACTTGAACCTGGGTCTCTGCCTCCATTCACAATACCAAACTGGCTGAGTTTTAGGAAGAAGCACAGGATTGCTTCCCCAAGAGCTTCAGTTTTCCAAATTTTAGAATCAATATTGACACAATTGAAAGGAACCTTAGGGAGTCATCAGACTAACTCCAAGTCTTGCTACAATCCTGAGATTCCTAAAGGAGCTTTTCTTTGAGAGAAAACTGGTGAGTGATGGCCATCCAAAAAATAATCCTCTATTTTCTAAGCTAAAAAAAAGGAGCTGATCCCCTCCGGCTATGATGCGTGTAAGATAATTAAGTCACTGACAAGCCAAGATATCTCCCTTCTCTGCAGAGAGGATTGTGGCCTTTCCAGGAAGAAGAAAATGGGACCCTGAGAGTGCTGGCTAAGCTTCAAGGTCAACTTCACCCCTGGGCCTCCTCTATCTCTCTGAATTAAATGACTTCGGCAGGAATATGAAACATGGTCAATACATCATTGTTAGTGGGTGTTCTTCAGGTGTGCCAAACAGGCTCAATTCTTAAGTCATTTTGTCACAATACTACTTAAGCTCAATTACAGGCAGGTTTCTCGTCATCCCTCAGCTATAAAGCTATGACCTTGCCAAGGAATAATTATTTATTTTTCACTGCTTTTCGCAGGCTGTACTTGTCAAAGGTTCTCTGAAATATTGATTAATTTTTTCAAAGTGAAATAGAGGAGGGGAGGGCTCACACCTTGTTGGAAGAATGATGTCCCCACGTGTTTCCATGCCTCTATTCAAGAAAACGTCTTGCTGGAATTGACAAAAGGGACATTTGATGGCAAAGCCATAGTTCACATCATCCCTTTCTGTCTCCACCATAAAAATCACTATCTACTCATATTTTCTTTTGATTTTCAGCTTGCATGTATCAGAGGCATGCAAATTAAGATGTCAGAATAACGGAATAACAGATTTGGAAGGGACCTTGGAGGTAGTCTAGTCCAACCCCCTGCTCTGGCAGGAAACCCTATACAATTTCAGACAATATTTATAGCATTTTATTCATGTTTATGCATGGACAAAGTTTTGCATCCCTTCCTTAAAGAGATTCTAGCTGGGAAGTGCAGCCTGGATTTAACCAAAGGTCTCTTTTCACTTATTCCACATGTGAAAATGAGATACTAGATGTATCAAAACCTGACACACCTCAGGTAGGTATTGTTGTGCCAGCCTTTTGTTAACTTTCTGGAGTTGATGAGTACAGCAAAATAATGTTAATTTTCTGTTATAGTGACCTGCATTAGACTTTACTTTTCTGGAATTGTATGTGGATTTCAGGCAGCCTTGTTAGATGTGATCTTCTACAGACCAACAAAAAACACAATAAAAGCTTTTGCAGACCAGACCCCAGTCCATTTCAGGCTATGGCACTATAATATAAGTGGTGGTGCCTTGAACACCCCTAGATACTATTTGCCAAAATTATTATTTAATTATTGACATCTTATAATTTTCCTAATCTTTTGTGGTCTTCTTGGTAGACTTCAGATGAGATCTAGAACATCTTCGTGAGACTTTAGGCAGTTTCATGAGAGTGATATTCTTGTGTATGTTTGTAGAAAATGTCTGCATTCCTCTATAGCCATGATGGCAAACCTATGGCACGGGTGCTGGAAGTGGCATGGAGATCCATCTTCTGGACATGCCAGCTGTCACCTGTTACTCTTCTGGATTCCAGCGCATGCAAGTGCACTGGCCAGTTGGTCTTTGTGTGTGCGGGAGCGCCGGAAACTGAAAGAGCAGCTCCCCAACACGCATGCACATGCCAGTAACCAGAAGCTCAGCTTTCTGGCACACGCATCCCCGCCGGGGAGCTGCTCTTCCAGTTTTCAGCACTCCCTTGCATGCACTCTCTCTCTCCCATTTCGGCACTCAGTGCCAAAAAGGTTCACCAAAACTGCTCTATAGAATTGCAAAGCTGAGATCTCTGAAATCTTATGAGATATGGTGAACTTGCAAGATTTTTTTTAAAAAATAATGAGTATTTGATGTCTGGTGCTTCAAAATGTTACCAAGCTCTGTAATGGAGTGGTCTCCTGGGACAGGTAGGAATATGGATCAAGTGAAAGCCTAGTAAATGTTAAAGAAAAATGAGGCACAGAAAGTGCATATTGCAATAATGACACTTGCAACCATATTTATCTCTGTCTTCTGCACTGTGTTTTGTCTCAGATATCACTATTTATTAAACTCTGTCACCTTGGGTTTATGATCCCATACTGAAATTCTGGAAATGAAATGGACTGGGGCCCATGAGAACATATGACACCATAAATGAAATGCTACAACACTCCTTGTTGGATTTGCTCTTGTAGACTGATAGGGATGATTCTCTCAAAAACGGGTGGAATTGTTGTTTTTTGGAGAAGTTGGTACTAAGACCTACCAGGATTTTGTAATATTCTGGTTTTATGGCAGATTGAAGAGCCTGGCTGAAGGAAAGCAGCTGAGTCTGTGCCACGGTCATGTTATTTTTAGGGAAGGCAGATGACACAGCAGAGGCAAAAAGGCTGGAAGGTACCTATACAGTAACACACATATGTCATGGATATATAGGATATAAAAAGAGGTAGGAAAAGCAGAGAAGATAGAGGTGGTGTTGGTGGTTATGTTGCAGATATTACAGGACTTGCCATTGAGGAGGACATCACTTGGGAGATGTGTTGTGATATGTAGCCTGCAAGTCCAGAGATTCCAGTCTTGAATGAGGAGGAAGACCAGGAGGAAAATCCTGGAGCAGAATCTGAACATGTGGAGAGACCAGGAGAATGGACAGTATCAGAGGTGGTTTTCAGCAGGTACTGACCAGTTCTGGAGAACCGGAAGCAGAAATTTTGAGTAGTTCGGAGAATTGGCAAATACTACCTCTGACTGGAAATTTTACAGTATCCTTCCCCTGCCATGCCCACAGAACCAGTAGTAAAAAAAATTGAATCCCACCACTGGACAGTATCATGTTTAAGGAGATTTTGATACTGGACAGTCAAACTGTGTGAGTTAAAGGTTTTGTTTGTCAGCAGAACAACCAGGAAAACTCACAGGTATTCCAAAATCAGCCATTGAGAAACAGTGGGGGAAAAGAGGCCAAAATCCAGCACAGGTAAAAGTGAGGAAAACATTGAAAGGTTGTTGAGACGTTGAGAATTAAGGAGTGTATGCATGTATATTTTCACTTATACATACTTATACTATTATAGTTCTAGAAATACCTTAGCCTTAAGAATAAACTTCATTTGTTTAAGTGCTGTCCATGTCTATGGCGATTGTCACGGTCATCCCAAAGGTCCTTTTCTCCAAAAGGCAACTTGATTTTCTTGATTTTGTTTGTTTGTTTCTCATCCAAGAAGCTTCTTCAGTTCTGAACTGAAGAAGCTTCTTGCATAAGAAAAGAAGCATTTTCAGAGGAGGAAAAAAAAACTGTTGCCTTTTGGAAAATGCGCCTTCGGGACAAGTGCTGTCCATGTTTATGTCTATCAGATCTTATCCTGACCCAACGTTTGACAAGCGTATTTACCACAGAAGAACTGATCAAGCATTAAGCAAATTTACAGCAAACTGTGCTAATCAGAAATGATATTAGCATTTGTAATGACAAAAGATGCTAATTTTTAGGCATTTAAAAAAAAAGCAAATTTGCCAGCAACTCCAGTTATAATCTTTGGTGGACCTTAGACATTTCACAAACCGATATTTGGGTAGAGTTTTCTCAGCTTTTTTTTTTTAAATAAAAGAAGATAGAACTTCAGGGCTTTCTGAAGACTTCAGATTAAAAAAAACTACCTAATGGAAATAAAACATGCCCTTGCCAGGAATTAAATGAATGCAGGTTTATAGGAATACTGGAAGCATTTTTAAAAATCATGTCACTCTAAGGCTCTAGGCAACATATGATAAATATTGTGGAACTGTTATCCAATGGCAGGGAATGACAATACAGCAAAATCCACACATTGCCTGTCCCTGCCTTATATTTTGTCTTTCCTAGAACATCTTGAGCATAAAGATGCACTTCTTTCTAATTGGAAGAATGCTGACATGTCAGTATATCTCAGGGCCATAGCATTTCATAGATCTTCTTTGTAAGCGTTTATTTTCCTGGTCTCCCTGGAGAAGATCTTCTGTGTAGATATAATATAAGATCTGAACTGAAATTTTAAATACATGTGTGATTTGTTGCTCCTTCTTAAGTTTGACTGCTCCTATCTCCCACCCCCAAAGGCCTGCTTTAGCTGTTAAGATTCTTTCTGAATATATTCCTAGTATTCCTACATATGTAAGTCACTGGATTAATCAAGAAAAATGTGTAAGCAAGAACAAGGTTGCACCTTGCTTGTCTATCAAAATGTTCAGAGGGAGTATATGTGAGAAGATTTGGAGATAACAAAATGAAAATATACACTTTCTGTTAATTAAAATTGGAGGCTGTAAACCTTGTTCCATTTAGTTTACAAATCCTATGTTGAGATGTGGGAGATTGTGGGAGATTTTGAATAGTTAGATCTAGTTATTTCTGATGGTTGTACTCCAGGATGCAATCACAAATAATGGAATAACCTCAAATAACTGGAATTTAAGTTTACAGAATCACCAATTAAAATAACCAATTACTTGATTGATTATGCATCATCCAATCATTTTTTTTTATTCCTAGCAACCACAAAGGTAATTATGATAATCTACCCCTAACCTGGTCTTTCAGGTCTTCCAACTAGTCTCAGTCTGAGTCCATCTACCTTGTTGTTGGTTGTCCTCTTTTTTGTCTTTCCTTCCATCTTTCCTGGCCTTAGAGCCTTCTCCAAAGAGCTAAGTCTTCATTTAGCTGCCCAATGTAGGATAAATTTGAACCTATAACTTTGGGCCTCGACTGAGAACTCTGGATTGATTTGTTTGATGATCCAGTGATGGGATTCAATTTTTTTTACTACTGGTTCTGTGGGGTGGCTTGGTGGGCATGGTGAGGTTTGGTGGGCATACCAGTAAAATCTCCATTCCCTCCCCACTCCTGGGGGAAGTTTACTGTAAAATTCCCTCCCCACCTCACTAACCTGCTTTCCAGCTCTGTTCTCCTGTGCAGAGCAACAAAAGAAGACCCAGCCAATCAGCTGGGACTCGAGAGGCAGAGAATAGATGGGGGCAGGGCCAGTCAGAGGTGGTATTTGCTGGTTCTCCGAACTACTCAAAGTTTCCACTACTGGTTCATCAAATTTTTCTTTTGCATCTGGCCAAACTAGCAGATGGGCATTTTTTAAATAATCCAGCCACATCATAAATACCAGTATTATTCATACTTGCCCTCTGTTCTTCCTCAGTTGCTTTGTGGACATTTTTCTGGACGTCTTCCAATTGGGGGTGGGGTGTCATCTTTCAATATCAGGTTGACCTTATCTCAGTTGTAAATATCCAGTTAGTTTTCTTGGCAGAATATCAGAGAAAGTTTCTGTTTCCCTCTTCAATGGGTTGTATTTGGTCTGATCCTTTGCCCAGGTCACTAGTATTTTTCTGGAAATGAACACAACCCTCAGTATAGCTCACAAAGTCACTGGGAGGAAATATTGCTTTCCTTGATGCTCCCCCTGAATCTTTTTGTAACATTTAAGTCTTGCAAATATACAAGGTAAGAGATGGGAGCTCTGTTATCTATAGAATAGATTGGGAAAGGCTACCCAATGTTTCTAATTTTTCAAAAATAATACTTGCCTCAATAATAATGATTAAAAAAGAAACCCCTCTAATGATTTAAACTAATTTTTAAACAATGATTATATAAGTTGAACAAGACAAAGCAATTGGGATGAGAATTTGGTTTTTGTTATTATTATTATAGCTATCTAATTTGAAATACCAGTGAGATTTGCAACAGCTTTCTTTTTTCTTTGCTCAATTTTGTGGATGTGTTCAACCAACTGTTGGAAGAAACATTTGAACTTAGTAGAAATTAAAATAGGCTGCATTTGAGCATCACATTAAGTTACATTATGCTTTGATTTGAGAGCAATGTGAACCCAGTCAATTGTAATTCGTAAATAATAGCTTATGGTTTAATATGCTGAATGAATCTATTCAATTCAACACAATCAATATTATGTGTGCACAAACTCAACATTAGACTGTTGACACCTTGGTCAATGTTATCCCAAGGCATTGATGGGTGACAATTATTGTTTAATAATTAATAATGGTCACTTTAACCAAGGCCCAGTGCACACAGTTTATAAATATCTAGAATATCATGGTAAGTCACTTTAATCATGATTTAGAATAATACATTACTTCAAACAATGCTAAATGAAGACAAACAGGAAACATGAGAATCACATTTTCTGTTCTCTAACTTGTAATATCTGAAGCAAAAGACATGTGCTTTTCCCTGGCTTTTGTTCCACAGATTCCATGTAGGTTGTGTGGTACAAAAACAATGCAAAATTTAGGATTCCAAACCATCCATTACATCTGAAATAAAAGTCATATTTTAAAGTCCCATCCATGCAACTGATGTCATTGGACATGCTCCATGCAGTCCTTGAGGTCCAAAGAATCACAAAAGTACTAAACTTTAGCCCTATTATTTGAAAAACATTATAGTTTTCTATCCTAACATATCCTTTCTTTCCTTAGGACCTCTGTTGCACCCAAACATGCAAAAAAGGAGAACACAGTTAAAAGTTGATCTGCGGTTTTTGCAAAGTTCCTTCCATAAATGTTTTCTCATTTATTATTGCACTAACATATCCTTTCTTTGTCTGGGTGTCAGGTGGGAAACAGAAGGTATCTAAAGGATCACTACTAATTTTTCCAAATAACTCCCGATGTCAGATTTTTTTTTAGCTTAGTGCCCAAATATCCAGCAGATGGAGAAACATAACTGGAAAGAACCACAAGGCCATAGAATATCAAGCAAAATATTGGTTAAAGTGGCATTTCTGATACATATCTCTAGATAAAGTCAAAATGAAAAATTGAATAAAAATTGGCTGTTCGTTTCTGAATACAAACCATTTCCTTAGGACCTCTGTTGCACCCAAACATGCAAAAAAGGAGAACACAGTTAAAAGTTGATCCGCGGTTTTTGCAAAGTTCCTTCCATAAATGTTTTCTCATTTATTATTGCACTAAAATATTTATACAAGATGGTTTCTTGAAAACAAGTCTGATCATGAAAGCAATTTCCTGCTTTTTCCCCCCTTTCATGGAAGTATGCTGAGGTTTAGATTTACAACACTGGGCCAATGTTTTGAGCTTATTTATATTGGTATGATGTTGTGCACATCTTCTGCTAACAGGCTAAAATTGTGGCAGACCTATGCACGCCCCAAATGAGAGAGATACTTCCTTTACAATCCATCCATACAATCCATCCAGCTTGGAAATGCTAACAGGTGGTTTCATTCTTGGACAATGGCTAAAAGCCCAAAGAGAGAAACTGAAGTGCAGTTAAAAATCCCTGGTTTTTCAGGGCTGCTCTTAAATCTGCCTGTCATTCTTAAAAATGCAGTTTATACATCCTTGACCTCAACTCTATTTGCTCTTCTCAAGTTACCATTGTGCCTAAAACTATGCAATAGACATAGTTGTATTAGTACTTAAATAAGCCCCATTAGTATTTTTCTAATTATTTATGAAGACGTTTGCTGCATTGTCTTTCTTGATGAAAGGTTTTGTGGTTTGCTGCCAATAAAGTGCCATTTTGTTACTGCAAAAAATAAAATTAAAATAAAAACCCCTGGTTTTTGATGCATCTTTTGTTGCTGTTTGGTATACAGAAAGAAAATAAAAGCCCAATGATTTATTAGCTATGCTGTAGAGTTTTATTGAAATTTGACTTAATTAGCTGGGTAATTTGCTAGAACCAGAATTTATCATTTTTTAATATAGTGTATATATTGCTGCTAGCAAAATAGAGATGTACCAGGCTGCCTATGTGGAAGAAATTCATTGGAACACAAAAGCAACAACAACAAATGGCCTATGAATTCATTGCTAGAGAAGAGAGATAGATAGATATAGCTAAGATTCTTGCCCAATGTAGGGTAGACTCAGCACATCTGTTGTCTGCAGCCCAATCCACCTTTCTGTTAATAAGGTTGGCAATTCTATTTAGACACCAGTTCACTGATCCTGGCCATCTCTAGGACAGCCTGAAGCAAGCCACTCTGCCCTGCAGAATGCCAAGATGAAACCCGGGAAGCTGCTGGAGTTCGCCCCCTTCCCACCCTCATATTAGTTTCCCTTGGATAACAAAATATCATCCATCATAGGATTTGCTTGCTTTTTCTTGTGCAAAGGGTTTGCTCTTTCATCAACCTTGTTCTGTCGCGGGAAAGATCTGACTCGAGACCAGTGTGAATTCAGCTCTTTATTTGCTACCAGTAACTTCAACAAAACCGGAGCCGCGTCAGCCTCTTTTATAGCAGCTACTCGCGGTTCACGGCCAATGACAGTTTCTTAAACTTCCCGCCGTTAGGCGGACCAATCGCAACAGTTTTTAAGTAGCCAATCAATAGGTGGCAATAGCGGTCCAATCAGAATGTAGTATTTCAAGTATGTAAATATCTATATACAACAAACCTCATATGATTTATTTTCAGAAACAAGACTACTTCACTCAAGGGGGTGAGTTTTGCCTTCATTGGATAAGCATTGGTTGGGGATCCTACACTGAAGAAAAGATTGGACTAGATGACCTAGAACTGTGATGGCAAACCTATGGCATGCGTGCCCTAGGTGGCACACAGAGCCATTTGTGCTGGCACACGAGTACATGTGTGTGCCTCACAGCTGATTTTCGGCCAGTTTGAGGCCTTTTTCGGCCTCCCAAAGGCTTGAGGAAGGCTTCTTCAGGCTTCTACAAGCTTTGTAGGCTGAAATCTAGCCCCGTTTCATCACTTCCTGTTTTTCTGAAAATACCGGAAGTATTTTCCATCTCTGACTGGTCTCGCCCCCATCTATTCTCTGCCTCCTGAGTCCCAGCTGATCGGCTGGGTCTTCTTTGGTTGCCCTGCACAGGAGAACAGAGCTGGAAAGCAGGTTAGTGAAGTGGGGAGGGAATGGGGATTTTGCAGTATCTTTCCCTTGCCACGCTCACCAAGCTACCCCCACCAAGGCATGCCCACAGAATCGGTACTAAAAAAATTTGAATCTCACCACTGATAGGAACCCAATGTAAGTTATAACCAGTGGACTATAGGATACTCAGGATTGACAAGGCTCAGAAAACAGGGTAAGCAATTAGACAGGGTCCTATAATCTATACAGGCAAGCCCACTCAATAGTATTCTTTATAGCGTATTAATTTTTACAAGCCTATGGGAATATATGGGAACAAAGAGGCATTTTAGTTGCCTTTGCCACCAAGTAGAGTTAGGAAGGTAGGTTCAGTGGCTGCTCAGTAATAGAGATAAGGTGTTTGTTTTTTTCTTCCTAGTCACTCTGTAGCCTCAACCCTTTTTTTTGGAGGACTATTTAAATGGGCTGGGCCTCACATTTGGTCAGATGATAGTGGTCACCCAAGAGGACACTTTAACCCAAAATAAACCCAGCACTGTTAAAACTGAATTTCCCTGATCTCAGAGATTAACCAACTGCTGAATTTGTGTAGCAATTTAGCAATTGGTGTTGATTGTGTGAGAAACATATAGTAAAGCCATGTGTGGTAGTTGTTTGGAGGACAATCCTCTATGTTTTTAGGCAACAGAATTTCATTTTTAACATGAGCCAGTGAAAATGACAATAAAGTTTATCTTATCTTATTTTTAATCCATTGTTTTATTTAGCCCATTACAAACCCACCTAAATTGATGGTTGTTTGTATATTTTGTGGGAAGCAATTTCAAAACCCAGCTACAGAGCTCTCTCTCCATTCCCTATGCATGAGCACATATGCTTTTAAATGAATCTTTATAGTGTTTTCTCCAACTTGCTTTCAAAGTCCCAAGCTTATAACTGTCTTCATAGCAGAGTTGCTTCAGGCTGCTTCTTTTGGATTTCTCTTTCCAATAACTTTATCAACTGTGTTCTTGAGGTGCACAAAAAGTTCTATAGTGACCCTGAATTAAGTAAAGCAAATGTTAAAGGTTGGCAAAAGAAATTGTGTTTTTGATGTACAGAAGATAGCATTCCTCCTTTTTCAATGTGCACAAGCCAATTGGAACACCAGAGACAAATGATGATGCATTATATGTTAACACTGTTGTATATAATTAGGTGGCATATCGTAAAATTTTCCATTTATCCACTGGACAGTGTCCTTTCTGAATTTGAAGTATTAGGAGAGTCTTCTTGTTAAGTCTGGAGCATGGGTGCGAATGATGGAGATGAGCTGGTAGAAACAGTGAACTTCAAACTCTTTATTTACATATTGTGACAGCTCAACTCGAGGGCTGCTATAGCCTTCCTTATATAGGCAACTTATTAACTGTTCAACCAATAGCAAACCTGGAGTGCTAGCTCCGTTAACCAATAGGAATGGCCTGTTAATGGCTAATCAGATGCTCCTGAACGGACCAATCCGATCCTGCCATTAACAGCCAATCAGAAGTGCAGGGCCAGAACCCTTGCACTTGACTTCAAGCTCAATATACTTTATTGGTATTATTCATTCACAACACCCCTTTGCTCCGGCTTCTGCCCACGGGGCGCGGTTACATAGTCCTTAAGGTAGGACGGCTGTTTTGTTGGTCTTTTCGATTTTCGCAAAGTGCCTGGCAGTTGGCTGCACTTCTGCTGAGGTAGATCGTTGTTTATCGGTAGGGGTGCCTCTGGTTCGGAGTTCGCGTTCCCGTCGTCACCAATATCACTGGCCACTCCCTGAGGTGAACTCACTCCAGTCCCTGATTCCTGTTCCTGCGTTTCAGTCCCATTATCAGTTTCTTCAAAAAGGTTTCCCTCAAATTGCAATTCGCTTTCCTCTGTATCCCCCCCCCCTCAGTTTGGTCATAAGGGAGTTTGGAAGTGCGCGACGGTAGCCGCAATCGTAGTTGATCTTTGTGGCGCTTCCAAAGTCTGTCGTCAGGGCACTGAACGAGGTATGATCTTGGGCCGGTTACGCGGATTACGATCGCTTCTACCCACAGCGGATCGCCCGATAAGTTTTTAGCGAATACTAAATCGCCTACCTGGAAGGTACGGCATCGGCCGCTGGATCTGAGTGGTTTTTCCGGTTCGTAGGCTGGGTGTAGCCGATCGAAGTGGGAGCGGAGCTCTCATCCCAAAAGCAGCTCGGTGGGAATTTTGTTGGTGACGCTGTGAGGTGTGATGTGTTGTAGGAAAAGGATCCGGTTGATCTTCTCATTGATGTTGTCATAGTCAATCTTTTGAAGAGTCTTTTTGACAAATTGTACCATGCGCTCAGCCCTACCATTGGCAGCAGGATGTGCAGGTGAAGTGAGCGCATGTCGGATACCGCAGTCAGCCAGGTACTGCTCAAAAGACAGCGCGGTAAACTGGGGTCCGTTGTCAGATACCAGAATGTCTGGTAATCCATGGATTGCAAACAGTCTTTCCAGTCTTTTGATGATCGCATCGGTGGTCGTGTTGCTCATTCGGTGAATCTCGAACCAATTCGAGTAGGCGTCGATGGTTAGCAAAAATGTGTGGCCCTTGGTTGGCCCGGCAAAGTCCAGATGAATGCGGGACCAGGCATCTCCCATTCAATTGGGGTTGCCTTTGGAGGAGCGTTGCTTACTTCTTGGCATCTCCTGCAAGTTTTAACCCACAATTCGATTTGTCTGTCGATGCCTGGCCACCATGCGTAGCTTCATGCGAGGCCCTTCATGCGCACGATGCCAGGGTGGCCATCGTGCAAGGTTCTTAGCAATGTCTGTTGGAGTCGTTCTGGGATAACGACTCTATCGCCCCAGATGACACAGCCCTTCTGCGAGAACAATTCTGTTTGACGACTTTTGAATGGTGCAAAGTCGTCTGGGACTTGGTCCAATGGCCATCCACATTCCACCCATGTGAGGGCTCGTGCTAAGATGGGGTCGCGTTTTTTTTCTCTCGTGATGTCATGGGCCGTTAATGGTGGAGTGGACTGCAACGCTGTCATTGTTGGTGCAGGATCGTTGATAGTTTCAGGGAGTGGTGTACGGCTCAGTGCGTCGGCGTGGGGAATGGCTTTACTGGGACGATATTTTAGCCGATAATTGTAGGCAGCCAAGAATTCTGACCAGCGGGTCATTCTGGGAGAAAGTATGCAGGGAGTTGGCTTGTCCCCAGCTATGATCCCCAGCAATAGTTTGTGGTCAGTTACAATGGTGAAAAACCAGCCGTAAACGTACTCATGAAATCTTTTAACAGCTGATACGATCGCCAGGGTTTCTTTATCGATCTGGCTGTAATTTCGCTCGGTTTTTGAGAGTGTCTTTGAGAAGTAAGCAACAGGGGCTTCATTACCATCAGGTAACACATGGCTCAGAATGGCGCCCACTCCAAAAGGCGATGCATCACATGTAATGTTTATTGGCAAGGTTTCATTGTACTGCATTAGTACGGCGTCCGAAGTCTGTAGTTTTTTCATATTACGGAACGCCTGCTCTTCTTTGTGACCCCATACCCAAATCGATTTTTTATCTAATAGACGATATAACAGTTCAGCGACAGTCGCCTTGTGCGGCAAGAATACATTATAAAAATTGATAAGGCCTAAGAACGCCTGGAGGTCGGTCTTGTTCTGGGGTCTGGGAGCGTTTTTTATTGCTCTCAATTTGCTATCGGTAGGGTGAATACCCTAACTGTCAATTAAATATCCTAAAAAGTCAACACGATCGGTACACAGTTTGCACTTATTTCTTTTGACTTTCAAGCCTGCTTCCTGGAATTTTCGTAATATCAGTCTTAAACGCTCCTGTAAGATTTTTGGAGTGGGGGCGGCAATGAGCACATTGTCAAAATAGGGGACAACGCCCTTGATCCCCTGCAATAGTCTCTCCATTAGGCTCTGAAAGATCCCCGGGGCCACACTGACTCCGAATTGAAGCCGCGTACACTTGAAGGCACCTCAGTCTGTGCCTGTGCCGTTTTTTCGTCAACCAGCAGTTGCTGATAAGCCTGAGCTAAGTCTAGTTTAGCGAAGACTTTTCCACCCCCCAGGGAATGGAGGAGGTGTTGTACCACCGGCACTGGATATGGGTTCTGTTGCAGGGCATGGTTTAGGGTGGCTCGGTAGTCCCCACAAATTCTAATGGAGCCGTCCGGCTTAATTGGTGTCACAATCGGCATTTCCCATGGGGAGTGGTCAGTTGGCTTTAACATTCCCTGGGCAATCAACTTATCAAACTATTCGTCAATTTTTGGCTTTAGAGCGAACGGAACTCGACGAGGCTTAAGGCGGATGGGAGCTATCTTTGGATTAAGGCTAAAGGATATCGGGGTCCCCTTGTACTCACCTAGCTTTTCCTCGAAGACGTCCCTGAATTCGTAGGCGAGGTCTTCCTCCCAGTCACTGCCGCCGATTCGGTTAATGCAAGCCACTTCAATGCCGAGTGGTGCGAACCATTGCAGGCCTAACGGACTAGGCCGGTCCTTACTGATCACTGTCAGGGGTAAGTACGCCGTGCGGTTCTTGAATGCAATGCGGACTCGACTGGATCCTGCGACTGGAATTCGGTTCCCCTGGTAGTCCTTTAACACGAGCCATTGGAATTGAAGGTCTTGGCACCGGATAGTGGGGATGAGTTGCTTGAGGGTCTTCCAAGAGACCATTGAAAGAGACAATCCCGAGTCAACTTTCATTTGGCAAGGCCGATTTTCAATGTTCACGTTGACCCGAATTTTCTTAGCGTCTAGTGAAGAGGCATGGCCAATAGTGAGTGTTTGGTAGGCCTCTTCCCATCTCGCTAGACGATTCACGGGTCGGTTTCTGTAGGAGTGGTTTACTGGTTCTCACCTTATGATTGGCGGAGATTGGTTCCTTTTGAAGTCTGGCTGGGTCCGAGGAGGCTTCTGCAGACCCGTCCGATGTGGCCTCGTTTCCCGCACTCATGGCAGAGCGCATCGTGGAATTTGCAGTCAGAGCGGTAATGGTTGGCCCCGCAGCCAGCGCACGGTTGCTGGGACTTTGGGCATCGTTCCCAGTCGGACCGCAGGCAATGGACGTCTTCTTCGTTGCTGTCTGACGATAAAGAGAGTTCCTCATGGTGGGCCGTCAATAGCTGCCCTTCTGCATTAGGTAAAATTTCGCCGGCCGGTGGGTGTGCTGGAGTGCGATTTCGGTGTAGCTGGGCAGCCGACTTCTTGGTCGCCTCCGCTGCTGTAGCTTCAGCTATGGCATCTTTAAGGGTGATGTCACCCTTTGCCATTATTTTGCTCTGTACGTTTAGAGTGTCTAGCCCAAGGACTACTCGGTCTCTCAAGGCCTCTTCTAGGTCGGTGAAATCGCAAAGGCCTCCCAAGTTCTGGAGGTCCGCAATGAAATCGGCGACGCTTTCTCCTTTCCGCTGGTTTCTTTGATAGAACACATCAACATGGGATGTGTCATCCCAGAAAAAAAAATCTGTGAATGATCTTGAATACTCTGGAAAGAAATAATACTTGAATGAAAAATTTGCAAAAGCAATATTGAAAATGTAAATGTATTTGTGTGCACGTACACACAAGCATGCATCAAATAACAACATGATGGAAATTTTTATATCAAGTAATTTAGCTTCTGATTGAAATCTTTATTATAAAACAAATACCTTGATGTATGCTGTTCCTTCATTTTTTTTTTCATTTAGTTTTCAATGATATGTTTAATTTTGAAGAAAAAGTCAAATAATCATAACCCAAAAGTGTATTTAATATTGATAGAACATTCCTCTTGTCCCTCTTATCTATATTCAATACTGTAATGCAACTAAACAATAGAATATTAAGAATGTAATTATATTACATAAATATCACCATATTGTATTGAAATAACAAATTGCATTAAAATGGAGAAGATGGAGCAATGGATAGTTTGTATGACTAGATTTAATAATACTTTAAAAGATTGAGCTAGTTCTAAATGAACATTTTATGTATACATTTTTAGTTTTTTCAAATGTCTCTCATTTCAGCAATGTTCTGCATATTCTGATAATACTAACAATATGTTTTTGATTGAACTTGATTATAACTTCTGATTATTATAGTTAACCAATACACTATTTAAAGAAAGAAAGAAAAGTTTATTGGATCTTTGAACTTATTTGAAAGATTCTTGATTTGATTCCACATATTGAATAGATTCATCAACTCAGCTTGAAAAGTTGATTTGAAAGGGGTGATTCAGTTGAATGGCCTTTGAATTGAAATTTCATGTAGCATTAGAGAGATTCACGGATTGAAGGGGTGAGGGGTAGGCCTAAGAAATGAAAATAAATGACAGGCAAGAATTCATTGCTTTGATGGATTTCACTTGCAGAGTGATGGCATTTAACTAAAAAACAATAGTCTTTCAGTAGCTTAGAATTTACAGAAATGTAAATTCTAACTACAGTATATTTGTTGGAAGATATTTGGAGTTGCCAACAGTTAGACCATTCAGACATATAATCAAGATCCTTTTGAAGGACAGTAGCATTGACGGTGGTGTTGAATAGTTTTACATCATCAGCAAAGAGGATGCAGTTGCTAATAAGGTGATCACAAAGGTCATTTACATAGAGTGTAAAGAGTGTGGGTCCTAGAACAATCCCTTGGGGGACACCACTGATAACTGGTGCAGGGTTTGATAGGGCATTTCCTATTTTTTACTATTTGTTGCCTGTTTGACAGGAAGGTAGTAATCCATTTGTGAAGGGATCCAGAAATGCTATAAGAATTTAATTTTAATAGTAGTAATTTTAATAGTAATAATTTTGTCATGTACCACTGAGTCAAATGCTTTGCAGAAGTCAATGTAAATCACATCTATTGCTTTACCCTGGTCAAGAAGTGTAGTCCATATGTTTTTGCTGTGTAGAAGTTGAAAATTGTTTTCAATTTTTCTGAAACCAAATTGTTTATTGGAGAGTAAGTTGTTTGACTCAAGATAGAAGGTAATGCATTGATTAATAATTGATTCCATAACTATGCACAAGACACAACACAATGAGATTGGCTTGTAGTTTTCAACCAGATATATACCTCTCCTTCACAGTTTTCTCCATCTTTTACTTAAAAATTCTCAACAAGCCTTGGACTAAAATTAAAACAAAGAATTGTGTTTCTAATTAAACAGCATTTGGTGCAAGATGCTAGAATTAGAGGAGGATTTTGTTTGCCTAATTGGAGTTGTGCTACCAAGCTACAAACTTGATGTGGGTCAAGCAATGGATAACATTAAGAAACACTAGATTGTTAATATTAGAAGGACATGATCTGTTGTTGGGGTGGCACGCTTTTTTATGGTACAAGGGAACTAAAACACAGGAGTATTTTAGAAGACATTCTATACTGGAGTCTTTGTGGTTAAACTGGGAGAAGATTAAAAGACAATGTTATTTGAAAATTCTAGTCTGGCTATCGACTATTGAAGCATTTTCTTATCCTATGATATATAAAAAGGAACAAACAGTTTGATATGGGGAAATATTGAATGAAAAGGGTTTACTTAAATCTATACAAAAACTAGAGGAACAAGGTATAAAGATGAATTGGTTTTCATATGCGCAAATACATTCAAGGTATGATAAAGATTTTAAAAAAGAAGGTTTCTAGGATAAATTGACTGATTTAGATAAGATTTTGACAGGTACTGATGAAAAGGTGATTAAAAAACTGTATGGATATTTATTAGAAATTAAATTAGAAGAAGAACAAGTTAAAGAAACTATGATTGCTTGGGGGAAGAACTTTGGATATGGGATTGATTTAGAGAAATGGCAAAAATTGTGGTCTCAAAATTATAAAATGACAATGTCAACAGCATATAAAGAAAATTTGTATAAGATGTTTTACAGGTGGCATTTTCCCCTGACAAGTATAGCAAGAATGTTCAAGAATAAATCTGAAAAATGTTGGAAATGTCATCAGACACCTGGCTCATATTACCATATGTGGTGGACTTGTGAGGACACTAGAAAATATTGGACTAAAATCCACATGTGGTTGGAAAAAATGACAAAAAAACATATAGATTTGAAACCAAAGATATTTTAATGGGAATTTTACTTGAAACATATAGCAAAGATTTGAAATACCTGATTGTAAATGTATTAACAGTGGCTAAGATTGTATTTGCTAAAAACTGGAAAAATGAGAAAATACCATCGCAGGAGGAAATCATTAAGAAAATATTGGAATGTGCTGAAATGAGTACTGTCGTGTCCGCAAAAAGACGCCAGGAGTCGGTGACTTCGTTTAAAGCTCTTTATTTAGAAGTTGAGAACCGAACCGGCGAAAAGGAAAAAGCCCGCGGCTTTTATTCTTTTCGCTGCGGCGGCCGCGGCCAATGGCAGCATTTCAAGTCTCCCGTTCTTGGAGCGAGCCAATCGCGGGAGACTTTCAACGGGCCAATCGGCGCGGCTCGCCTGGCCAATTAGAAATCCCCGCGCTTTAGCCAATCAAAGCGCGGGGATTTCGAGTATGCAAATGAAGGACAGAACAAGTACATTGACATTTGAAATTAGAGAACAAGAGGATAAACAATTTTATGAAATTTGGGACCTTTTCTATCAATGGTTAGATAATAAAATACAGTAATGAAATATGTAGATTTTTAGAAAATACTAAATATATAAAGATGTACTTCTTTTTTATTATATCTACAAAATGTTTTTAGGATAGATTTGGGAGGATAATATGAATTGCTATAAAATAAACTAAGTAAATTATGGTTATTTCATAAAATATGAATGAATAAAACTATAGTCAAATGATTGATTAATAATGATACTAGGGTATTTAATTTTTGATTGATAATATGAGCTTTTATGTGATGTAACTGTAATTGAAGACTACGAAATGGATGCACAAAATAATTTGTAAATCAACCTGCACACTGTTTGTATACCTATGGAAGAAAGTTTGATGTTTTTATGTTTTGTTTGTTTATGTTTGTTTTTAAAAACCTATAAAATTTACACACACACAAAAAACCCAGCATTTGGATACAGTCTATGTTTTTCCTTGCAGGTTGAAGGATAAACTTCAGTGAAAACAGATGGTCACCATGGTATTAAAAACTAAATACTTAATTCAAGCTTTTAATTGAAAACAATTGGACCCTGCTGGATGGTAATTACCTTGACTTTTTGCAAATAGTATCTCAGCATTTGCACCTATGCAGGAAGAAAGCTGAAAAGTTAATAAGAATGCCACGATCTGCATATGATAAGCAAAGAGTATTCAAAATTGTTTGAACTGTTGGCTTCTTCCCTCTAAGGTGGCTTCAAGTGGTTAGCAATGTGAAACAGAATATACTGTTACAGAAGATGAAATGTTTATTGATTCATAAAATAGTCTGAGGCATAGTTATGTGCTCTCTTTCGCCCCTTTCTTCCCAAGTTAAAAACTAAATTATTGAAATTTTGCTCCAGTGATTCATTCTTCCTCTATCTTCTGTTTAGTATAATGTCACAGACTCCATTATAACATTAAACAAGTATATTTTACAGATTTCTGATCCACACTATTTTTTTTTTTTTATAACAAATTTTATTAATTTTACAAAAGCAATACACAAATAATTCAGGCATAACAATTTGAAAATTCTTTTCTAAAAAAATAATAATATTAATTAAAGAAGAAAGCCAATAGAACATACAAAATAATTCCAAATTGTAATATCAATATTTCAATTATCTATTTAATTTCATATCTTATCCCGACTTCTCCTTTTCATTCTAGTTATCCAAATTATATTTCTTGCTTATTAAAATTTTATTGCCTTTCATAAACATACAAAACACAGAACATAGAAAAAAAAAAACCCCTGAAACATCTTTTCTGAAGGTTGCTTGATCCCGGGTTGAAACTCTTCACACAGACACAAATTCAAACATCATATTCACTTTATATATCCTTCCATATCTTATTATCATTTTCAATATCATTCTTTATCTGTTCTATCTCCAACTATCCATTCATCTTTTTTCTTTTAATATACTTCTCCTATACACTGATTGGAGTGACGCCTTTAACTCATTGTCCTAATTTAAAATTACTTCATATAACACTTAATTTATCTTGGGATTCTGTTTAGTACATTCTAAAATTACACAATAAATTTTATAAAAAAGGTAAAGACCCAGCAATAACTAAATAAAATCTTATATAAGCACTATCCATATCATTAAAAAACAAACAAACAACTAATCGTATACTCATTTATATCTTAAGCATTTTACTCTAAAAACACATATAAAGACCCAATCTTATGTACCTTCCAGAATCCCCTTTTTTTTCAATTAGATTCACCCATTGTCTCTAAATAAACTTTTTTTCTTTAAATCTTGCTTCCCACTATTAAGGCTTCTCCTCCCCCCCTTTCTCTCTTGCTTATTCTTCTCCTTGCCCTTTTTACCCCTTTATCTCTCCTCCTCCCTTTTCTTACTCCCTTTCTTTTGTTTTCTAACCTTGCGTCCACCTTTCATCTCATTTTTCTCTTTTTTGGTTGTTTTTTCAAACCTTAAAATCCCCTTTTTCTTATCCTCTTTCTCCTCCTCCCCAGAAAAAACCCATTGTTCACCAAAGATGGCTTCTTGTTCCTCTTCTTCTTTGTCCCAGTCATTCTGCTGCGTAGTCAACTTTTCATAAGTGCATAACGCCATTTCTAAAAATTGAAATAAAGTGCCCAAAGTATCTTTTCCATCTTGTTCTTCCTTTTTATATTTTTGATATTCAGTTTTTAATTCATCCACAAGCGATGCCATCATAAAAAGAGAAACTTTTCCCAAAACAACCACCCAAGTATTTTTAATCAAGAATAATTCAAAAAAGATTCCAAAAGTTAATGCTTTTTTTCCCTTCTTCTACTTCTCTTTCTGGAGTTACTGTTTAATCAAAGAGGTCCAATTACCATATATCTTTCTTTAGAATTCTAGGCAATCTCCTCCTTTTTCAACTTCTGCTCCAATTTTTTTCCTCTCCCTTCCCACTTGCAACAACAATTTTTAAATGATCAGAAATCCATACCTCCAATAAGGGTTTTCCGATTTCTTAAATTATTAAGTCCAATGTCCAAAGAGTCTTTTGTCCCTTGGCTTTAACTTTCAAAATAATTCACCTTCAATGCCCAAATAAATTTCAAATCTTCATCTGCTGTTTCTATGGGGTGGGAGAGTGTAGAAAAAAAAAGTTTCCCTTTAACAGCTTTCTCTGCTGCTTTCCGATCTTCTTAGGGATACAATGTATCCTCCAGCAATTCAAACAATTCAGTTCCAGAGAGTTTGAGAGATGTTGATTAACCTGGCTCAGCCAGCACTTTCACTTTTCCTGCTTCCTCCAGCACAATCTTACCCGGTTGCCGGCTTCTTCGTGGCGGCCATTATTGACCACCGCTCCACCACCTCAGGAGAAAGGGGTTTTTCCAGACGAGGAGAGGGTCTGCGACACCCCCAACCCCCTGTCTGGCTCCCCTCTCTCTTTGGCTGCCTCTACAGGGCAGCCATATCCCCTGGATCCATTTGGATCGGGGGCACCTCAGCGGCAAGCACAGCAGGAATTGCGGACAGTCGCGAATTCCTGCTACCCTGAAGCCATGCGGAACCAGAAATCCTGATCCACACTATTGTTATGGGGTGCTTTACTATATACCATGTTCCTGGAAGATGGCTTGCTGCCTTCTGCAACCTTGCATTCTTAAGTAATGCAGCTCATATATTTCCTGTGATTAGCATCTGTCAACTTAAATGCTGCCAGAACATCCAACACCAATCCTGCAGTCACTTATTAGTATTTAGGATCAATCTGCTCCCCTCCACCTGATGCTGTTTAGGTATGTTGATCTTCATCCCATATCATTCCTGCCAGCCTTGGACCTGGTGGCTGATACTCAGGAATGCTCTGATCCAGAGATGTCCAACTTTAAGATTTGTGAACTTCAGCTCCCAGAATTCACCTGCCAGCATGGTTAGATACCCTGCTTTAGTCAAACAGGTAGCAACCACCTTCCCAAACTTCCATACTACGGCCAAGTGGTCAGTTTAAAAAAAAACACGGGGAAAAGCAACCTTTAAAAAAGAGACTAGAAAGCTGGCATAATATTTCTGCCCATTTGGCACTCCTGGGTTATGTATATGTGAAGTATAAATGATCAAAGAGAGCTTGTCTAGTGTAGGGGTGTCAAACTCATGTCACCAAAGTGACGTCATGTGACATATTGGGACTTTTCCCCCCTTTGCTAACCGGGCAGGGGGGGGGCATGGCCAGTGCATGATGCATCTGGCCTGTGGGCTGAAAGTTTGACAGTCATGGCCTAGTGGAATCCTCATTTTATGTTCATATTATGTGATTGACAAGGAAAATCAATCTAATTATAAACAGATCTAGGGTTATTTCATCGTTAATTTTCTTTTCTTTTTAATTTTTGTCCAGTTTTACTTGTGGAAGAGCACCTCATTTCGTTGCACCCCCTTGCGAGTGTAATGACAAATAAACTCTTATGTCTTATGTCTTTATTTGTTTTTAAAACAAACATAAACAAACAAAACATAAAAACATCAAGCCATCTTCCATATATATACATACAGTGTGCCGGTTGGTTTACAAATTGTTTTGTGCTTCCATTTCATAATCTTCAATTACAATTAAATTGTATATAATCTCGTATTTTCAATCAAATATTAAATACATTAATATCATTATTAATCAATCATTTGACTATACTTTTATTCATCCATGCTTTATGAAATAATCATATTTTACTTAATTTGTTTTATGACA
Source organism: Hydrophis major (assembly GCA_033807585.1). Taxonomy (NCBI): domain Eukaryota; kingdom Metazoa; phylum Chordata; class Lepidosauria; order Squamata; family Elapidae; genus Hydrophis; species Hydrophis major. The sequence continues at coordinate 337,454,826 of CM066328.1, forward strand.
GTTCATATTATCATGCCAAATCTATCCTAGAATCATTTTGTAGATATAATAAAAAAGAAGTACATCTTTATATATTTAGTATTTTCTAAAAATCTACATATTTCATTACTGTATTTTATTATCTAACCATTGATAGAAAAGGTCCCAAATTTCATAAAATTGTTTATCCTCTTGTTCTCTAATTTCAAATGTCAATGTACTCATTTCAGCACATTCCAATATTTTCTTAATGATTTCCTCCTGCTATGGTATTTTCTCATTTTTCCAGTTTTTAGCAAATACAATCCTAGCCGCTGTTAATACATTTACAATCAGGTATTTCAAGCCTTTACTATATATTTCAGGTAAAATTTCCAATAAAAATATCTTTGGTTTCAAATCTATATGTTTTTTTGTCATTTTTTCCAACCACGTGTAGATTTTAGTTCAGTATTTTTTAGCATCCGCACAAGTCCACCACATATGGTAATATGAGCCAGGTGTCTGATGACATTTCCAACATTTTTTGGATTTATTGTTGTACATTCTTGCTATTCTTGTCAGGGGAAAATGCCACCTGTAAAACATCTTATACAAATTTTCTTTATGTGCTGTTGACATTGTCATTTTATAATTTTGAGACCACAATTTTTGCCATTTCTGTAGATCAATCCCATATTCAAAATTCTTCCTCCAAGCAATCATAGTTTCTTTAACTTGTTCTTCTTCTAGTTTAATTTCTAAAAATATCCATACAATTTTTTAATCACCTTTTCATCAGTACCTGTCAAAATCTTATCTAAGCCAGTCAGTTTATTATAGAAACCTTCTGTTTTAGAATTTTTATCATACCTTGAATGTATTTGCGCATATGAAAACCAATTCATCTTTATACCTTGTTCCTCTAGTTTGTGTATAGATTTAAGTTCACCCTTTTCATTCAATATTTCACCATATCTAACTGTTTGTTCCTTTTTGTAAATTAAAGGATAAGAAAATGCTTCAATAGTTGATAGCCAGACTGGAATTTTCAAATAACATTGTCTTTTAATCTTCTCCCAGTTTAACCACAGAGACTCCCGTATATAATGTCTTCTAAAATACCCCTATGTTTTAGTTCTTTTATACCATAAAAAAGCCTGCCACCCCAACAACAGATTATGTCCTTTTAATATCAATAATCTAGTATTTCTTAACGTTATCCATTCCTTAACCCACATCAAATTTGTAGCTTAGTAATACAACTCCCAATTAGGTAAACCAAATCCTTCTCTTATTCTAGCATCTTGCAAAAGTTTTAACTTTATTCTCTCTTTCTTACCTTGCCATATATATTTCAACACAATTTCATTTAAATCTTCAAAGTAATCTTTTCCAAGCCTAATTGGAATTGTTTGAAATAAATATAAAATTCTGGGTAATATATTCATCTTGATTGTTGAAATTCTCCCTATTAATGACAGTTGTAAATTTTCCCTAAATAGGTCTATAATTCTTGATTTGTAATGGATCAGCCTCATCTTTTGGAGCAAGTGTAATATAAGCTTCTGACCACGATTTAGGTATCCTCTTCTTTAACATAACTTCTAGCAATGGAAGATTCAACTATTCTTGTAGTGTTTTGTAAAATTCTACTGGAAGTCCATCTGGGCCTGGTACCTTTCTATTATTTTGCTTCTTGAGTGCTTCAGTTAACTCCATTATCGTTATATTGCTTTCTAAAATTGTTTCAATCTTTTTAGGTATCTGGGGTAAATTAGCATTCTGTAAGTACTGTTTAACTCTTTCCTCATCAATATTCTCTTGTGTGTATAGTTTCCCATAATAGTCTTGAATGATTTCCTTCTTCTCTTTACTACCATAGCAGACTTGGCCTTGATCATCTATTAATTGCAATATTTTCCTTGATTCTTTCTCCTTTCTCAATTTTTATGCTAACCATCTACCTGGTTTATTTGCATCTTCAAAGTTTAGCACCTCTAATTTTCTGTGCTAATTCTTTTTCTATTCGACCCATTTTGTGTTATATCCATTTTTAACTTAATGTCCTTTTTCTGTGGCATTTTCTGTAGCTCTTTTTTAAGTCCTTTATACTCATCCTCTAATGCCTTAGAGGCTAATCTTTTCATGGTATTTCTTTTCCTTGTATAGTCTATTATCAAGCCTCTGTCATATGCCTTCATTGTATCCCATACATTCTGGATTGATGTATCTTCTTTTTTGTTTTCTCTAAAGAAAAAAGCCAGTTCTTTCTCCATCCACTGTGTGAAGTCTTTTTCATTTAAAATAGTATTATTTAACATCCATCTAGATCTTCTTCTTTGTCTTTTCCATTTAATTGTCATTGGATTGTGATCTGTACTTGTTTCAATATTTATTTCTTGAGTATTAGTTAACAATTCTGTTGACATCCATATCATATCTATTCTGGACCATGATAAATGTCTCTTTGAGTAGAAGCTCAAGTTTTAGCATTTCTTTCTCTCCATGTATCTTTTAAGTTTATTTCATCTACCATTTTAAAAAAAAGATTTAGGGAGAGTCTTTCTGTTTTGCTTTATTGTTTTCTGTGCTGTATAGTCCAGTTTATTGTCTACAATTTCATTAAAATCTCCCATCATAACTATATTAGCATAGTCTGGTTCAATTATTTTCATATGTAATTTTTTATAAAATTCTTCTTGATTGTCATTTGGGGCATATATTGCAATCAGGAGTGTTTTCATATTGTTGTCCATTATTTCCACCATTAGTATTTTTCCGTCGTCATCAGTATGAATCAATTTTGCTGGGATGGTCTCTTTAATATATAAAACCACTCCTCTTTTCTTGCATTGTGTCAAGGAAGTAAATATTTTCCCTAATTTTGGCTGTATCAACAATTGTTCATATTGCTTTTTAATATGTACTTCTTGCAGGCAGATTATATCAATTTTTAATTTCTCTAATTTATGGAAGGTTTTCCTTCTTTTAACGGCTGAATTAAGTGCATTTATATTAATTGTAATCAATTTTTTCTCTTCCATGGTTATATTTTGTAGTTAGGTTTGATAGCTCTCGTGGATCTTGGTTCATGTTGTTCTTTGGCTTCCTCCTTTCCACCTACTACACCTCCTTCTTTTTCAGTTGTCATTTGGCAGTCCTCTTGGGATTCAATTAGTGAAATTTCTTTTTCTGCCTCTTCCTCTTTTCCTCTGAAAAATTCTGTGTAAAATGATTCAGCTTTCTCAGTTGAGTCAATTCTATATCTGTGTTCTTGCCATGTGAACATTAAACCTTCTGGGATCAGCCATCTATAATTCACCTCTTTTTTAAGTAGCAATTTGGTCAAGAATCAGTATTCTCTTCTCATCTCTCTCACTCTTCTGGGTACTTGTTTCAAGACCACAATCTTCTTGTCTTTGTATTTCAATGTTTTTTCTCTCTTGCCACTTGCAATATTTGTGTTTTAATGGCTTTCTTTGTAAATCTGATGTAAACTTCTCTTGATAAGCTATTTCTCATTGCATATCTTGTGAAGACTTGATAGACCTCATCTATTCCATCCATCATCTTCTCTTCAGTTATTTCCAAAGCTTCAGCCAATATTTCTATCATTATCTCAGCTAGATTTTATCCTTTTTCTTCCTCTATATTTTGGAATCTAAGATAAAATTCTGATCTGTCCATCTCCCATCTCAGCATACCACTTTTATCTTGTTCAACCATAGTTAATTTGTTATCAATGTCTCCAATCTTCTTGTCTCTTTGTTTATCTTCTTCTTCAATTTTTTGGAGTCTCTCATCATACTTCATCATCATTTGTTGGATGTTCTCCACTTTTTCATCAGTTTTCCCTGTTCTTTGTTCAATGTTCTCTATTCTCTTTTCAATATTCTCTGATCTTGTTTGAATATTTTGAATTCCTTGCATAATCATCTTCAGAGTCACTTTTTCTTGTTCTTTTTCTTGCCTTAACATTGTCTGTATTGAACGTTGTCCTCCAGATGGTGGAGAGGAAGAAGTAGAAGTTGAGGATCCAGGAGCTGTTAATTTCCTACTCATTTTGAGCAGTTCAAAATCTTCTGGTTCTTCTAAACCTTAATCCAATTGTGAAATAACCAATTGCAGTTCCAAATAAAAATAGTAGGAAAAAAGAAGTCAAATAGTAATAATAAAAAAAAAGAAAAAAATTCTTTAGGTTCTTGTATACCTTAATCCAATCGATTGGTTAGATAACAGTAAAAATTCAAAAATGAAGGAAAAGACCATAAACACACACAAAAAATAAAAAGTTGTAAAATCCTAAAAATGGCAGAAAAGTAAAGAATAAAAAGCTAAAAAAAGAAAGGAAAAATTCTTCAGGTTCTTCAACACCTTAATCTAATTAAGAGGTCTCAAATATAAAAGGATGCATAAGAAAAAAAAAAAAGAAGGCCAGAAAGATAAACAAACAAACAAACAAAAAACCAATATGGAAGGTAGATGGAAAGACAAAAATACCAGGAAGGGAGAGAGAAAAAAAAGGCTATTCCCTGAAAAAGAAAAGGAAGGGAATCATTAATACTAAAGCTTTTCCTTTAAAATAAAAAGCAAGCATAGAAATTTAATTTCCAAAGACAAGGAAAAAAAACAAAGACAAGTTCCAAAGAGCCAAAAATCCAAATAGCTATTAAAAAAAGTAAACTGATGAGGAGGGGTAGCGCAGCTAAAACAAAAATAAAAAGAGCACACTGCACTTTGTTTAATTATCTAAGGCTCTTGTTATAGAGACTTATCACCTTTTCTTTTCCTATAAGCTTCCATAATAGACTCCAGCTGTTGATAGAAACCCAGAAGAGCACCTGCAATAATACTCTCCCATGCTCTTCCCTCTAATCAAATAGCAATATCCTTGAAAAAAAGTCTCAGTTCTTTCTCAGCTTTTTCTGGTCAAAAGAGAAATAGAATATTTCCAAGCCTCTAGTTGGCAGTGTTACAAAGTTTCTTTTGCCTTCACTTTCCCCCTCCTTTCCCAAGCAAAATATAATAAGAATTAATTAAAAAAAGAAAAAGATATTAAAAAAAAAAACTAAAAGGGAGTCTCTAGCCTAAAATATTATAAAATCAAAAAGGAGAAAAAGAATAGATGAAAGAAGAGAAAAAACCCAGTCCAGTTTCAAAATGTAAGATCATGTATAGAAAATCCAGCAATGAGAAAAAAAAATTACTTTGACATTCCTGTTTAAAATTGCCGCTTAGTCACTTTTGTCTAAGATTTTACAGATTCTTTCTTTCCCTTAGGGTGTCCTTTCAAGTCATAAAATAAAGAAAAAGTTCTCACCAAACCGGCACACTCTCTCTTTCCGTTCTCTTTCGTTTCGGAGCTGTCCCAACTTCAGCAGCTTTAATGGTTGCCTCTTTGCTGCTGGCAAGAAGAGCTTCTCCTGGATCTACCAGGGACTTTGCGGTATCCCTGGGATCGACAGGATACTCTCTTCACTTTCACCATCTCTTTGGGATGGTTTAGATCCGATTGGACCATCCAGGAGCAAAGATACCAGCAGCGATCTCAGACCTCCAAGATTGCATGCCGTATTGTCACGACACCAGCTCCGCCCTCCGTTAATTTTCAACTTAACACTTGATTGGGTTTATTTGTTTGCACAACCCATTAACCTTATCCACAACTCAGCTAAGTATGCTGTGGGAACAGACTCCTTACATGCGCCCCATTGATTTCAATGGGAGCTAAGGGAAGTGAACTTTGTCTGGATATGTCCCCATTCCTCAACTGAGCAACTGGTTCTTCTTATAAGTGAGTTCAAATTGATGGGTAGATAATTATGCAAGACAGATGTCAGCCATAAGGCATGCTCTAAACATACAAGCCACCTGAATAGGCACTTGAGTAATGGCACCTGTAAAGTATTTTTCAAATCAGGAATATCCCATAACTCTTAGCTATAATGCTAGCTATGTGCAGTATTTGTGATGTTGTTGAAGGCAATTGTGGAGGATCTGTGTCCTCTGTGGAATGCTGTAGCTCAACTGTAGTTCAGAATTGTGGGCAGTGTACTTCAAAAACACTTGGAGGGCTTCAGGGTCTCCACCCCTGACTTTAAAGCATGCTATGGCGGTGAAGAAAAGAAGTAAGATTTGAAATGTGATAGGGATGTGGCAACAGGCGAGAGAGTGAGAGAATCATTTTCAACCACAGATTGCTACTGTAATTACATTTCAGGCTGAAGTCTAACTGATGATACTTCTCCCATCCTATTTTCTTGAGAAGCACATTTAATCCCGGGGAATACCTGATTGTCACACAGACTGCAAGTGGTCTGCCAGAAAACACACGAAAACTATATTTATCTTCTATTGACCATTTACAATGTCTAAATTGGCCCTTGGCAATCTTTCAGTCAATTCCAACTATTCTCCATGTTAACTGAGTAATAGATCGAAATCCTTGTTTTTGGATGGCGGGGAAGAGCAGATAAACCAACCGTTTGCTAACTGCCTAATTCCACAATAGTGAGGACTTCTCTAATGTGAACAAACTAGTGTCTCAAGTCCCAAATTACTCCATTGAAGATTATGGTCATATCCTTTGCTGCTTCTTGCACAGGGATTTCTTTGAAGAGAACTCTGTAAATGAGAATCTTGATAAGCTTGTATCTGGTCCATTGCTGTATTCATTCTGAACTTCAGTCCAGCCAGACTAGATCCTGAACCAAGAGATTTGCACATGCAAGGCTGGAAGAAGTTTTTGCTTTGCTTTTCTTGTTTAAATGTCTGGACATTTGTGCAATAAACAAGCAACCAGAAACCAGTCACATCTAAAAGGTAACGTGAGTGAGTACCATTATTTTTACCAAGCAGATAATAACTGCTCTACCCTGGTTCTCTGCAACATAATTGCATACTGTAATTGCCATTTGCAGCTTTGTGCGGCTGATGGAGTATAGAAAACTATTTTAAAGGTATATGTAAAGCACTATTGATTTGTAGTACACAAAGCAATAAACAGCTGCTAGTTTGATTAAAGCTGACGTGAAACTGAAGCTCTTAATCTCTAAGGCTGCTTTGAATATATCACAAAGCAATACTGATTATTGCTATTATATGGCAAAACTAGGGCATCTAAGAACCACCCACCAAAAAACCTTTCACATCATCACTAAGATTCTCTTATTTCCCTCCTCTCTTCTTCAGGAATGCTGGTTTACATGAAATGCTTCCTTTCTTTTCTTTTTTCATACACCTGGAGCAGTCATGGTAGAAACATGGCAATGGTAACAATCCAAGACTTTGAATGGTTACTCCTGAAGAACTGTATTAATTTTTGAGCAAAAACTGAATAGGAAAAAGTGTTATTCAAGAATATGCACTCCCTGCTTTGAAAAAATGTTCCCAGCTGATTTTAGGAGAATGTTCACAGAGTGTGTGCATGCTACACTTCCTCTCCTATATGTATTAAAGGATAAGATGAGCCTCCATTTCCTCTGACCTGCTAGAAGTCAGTAATGTCCATGAAGATTCTTAGTCACCCAAGTCATGGTTGCTCCAAAGGTGCTTTTTCAAGAGACAACTGGACTTTCTGGTTTTTCTTTGAAGATGTTTTGCTTCTCATCCAAGAAGCTTCTTCAGTTCTGACTTTATGGAATGGAATGGAGCTGAAGAAACTTGAAAATGAAATGTCTTCCAAGAAACACCAAAAAGCCCACTGCCTCTTGAAAAAGTACCTTTGGGGTTAGAAATCAGTATATTTCTCAGTCCCAAAAATTTTACATGCCATATAAAGTCTGGAATGATACTCCTATTGTAAATTGGAATTTCTTTTAATGTCAGTGATTCTTAAATTATGGATTGGAATAGCCAGAGGTTTTGAGCAACTTGAGGCTATAGCACATTTCTTTTTTTTTAAAAAAAAATGTGATCAGATTTAAACAGGCCAAGTGAAAGCATTGTCAAAATTTGTGCTGGGTTTTGGTTCTCATTTTCCCTGTGCAGGATGGAGTGCAATATTTAAGAACATATGGATTATCTGATTCCTCCATATACAAAATCCACAGCTATAGGTTCAGCAAAATGTCATGGGAATGATGGCAGAAAGATGAGGTTGCAAAATGGATGGTAACATTTCCAAAGGAGAAGGCAAATGAAGTGGATGTTGTCATGTGCAAATAAAAACAAAAACAAAACAATAAAACAACAAGAACAAAAAAAACAAAACACCACCTCTTCAAAATGGTAACATAAGATTACAGCCAATGGGAGAAGTAAGAATCTTGACAAGCAATTTGAACAATAGCAAGATCAGTTTGATAATCTTCACCTGGTGTGGATTACAGCTCCTACATTCCATTACTATTGTAAATGTTGCCTAGAAGAGACAAGGCTGCATGAGAGACAGGCTGCAAGCTTGTGGAGAACACTAGATTGCCTGTCCCAGAATTAAAAGTCTTTGCTTAACTCATCTCTGTATCTATGTGTGATAATATCCCAAATAACAAAACTTTATTTTTTTGGAGCTGACTGAAGGTACAGTCTAGCAAAGCAGGGAATGGTTGTGAATGACCACAGTGAGGTGTAGAGACTTTGTATAGTTAGTGGGTAAATACCCATACCATGTAATATTGCCAAATGAAACACCTCACAAGTCTGTGGAAAGACTAGGATTAATGATATTTTAGAAAATTTACAGAGTATTTACACTGAATTTGGTACATTCTTATTTTTCTGCAGGCAACAAAACACATGTCGTAGGTCCTAGGAGTGTAGAAACTAAAAACCTGATTTTGTAAATGTTTTTGTTAGGGAATATCAACAACTTTTTTCCTCTCAAAGTACTTTATCCTGTGAGACCAATAACCTATGAGTAAATAATTTCACTAGAGGCTGAAGCATTTCCATTATCTTGAGGAATGGGTGTTCACCATGGATGTGCAACTCTCTGTACCTGAAATAGTGTATAGTGGTAGCTACATGATCCCAGAAAAAAAATACTTTTGAGTTGAGGAAGTACCGACTGAGTACAGGAAGTCCTCCTGTATCACATAGCTGTCTCTTTACATTTCCTGCTAGGGTGTGAACCTATGAAAAGTTTAAGTAGGTCCCAACAGACAAATGAATTGAATGCATCCATGTTCCCTCTGAAGTATCTTCTCTGCTTTTTATTTGAGTAGGTGCACATTCCAGGGTGAACCTATTTTCCAGCCAATTCAAAGCAAGGACAATCTGAACTTTGGGACTTGTCATTTATGTCCAGCACCTCAAAATTTTATTATTGGCTTCAGCAATGGCCAAAAGCAGAGTAGAGAGATTTGTGATGCATATTATTATCATTCTGATGACAGTGTAAAGTGGGAAATCAGGAGACTATAAACTGATTATATGTGGAGGGACCCTAGTTCAAGAAGTAAGGATTGGTTAGCTTTAAAGTCATTCCCTAACATCAAGGTTGGGACTGGAGTTGGGTTTCCTCCCCCCTCTTCAGTCCCAAGCTCAGAGTGGTATTCATCCATTGAATTTTTCAAGCCCCTTATTCTTAGCATGGCCCTTTTAAAAATCTGGAACAGTATATTAACCTCTGTAGCCCTGGCTTCCCTAAACAGAAAGGAATTTCAAAGCTCCATTGTTCATTTGGATTTGTGATCTATGGGGTAAGCTTTTAAAAGAACTCTCATCACTTGAAAAAAAAAAATCACATTACTGAGAACACTGTTTACTTTCAGCAGTTGCAAGTAACACTTAAGACAACCATAAATGAAAGAGATTAGAGAGAAAAAAATAGTCTCTCCCTCACTTTGTTTATGTACTTTTTTTTTTTAGTAACACCACACAGAGTTCTGCTTTTGTCAGTCCTTCCAACCAGTCCATTCACCTTGAATGAAATTTTTCAGTGTTCTTTCAGTGAAATAAAATCAGCAAGATGAGACACAATAGGCTGCTCACAATAGAGTTCGTCTTGCTGCCTCTGGTAGACAAATCCCCAGCAGAATGAGTCACATCTGTCAATACCTGTCATCTGAGGCATTTATGCATGAGTATTTGTGTTGGTGCATTCACACATGAGACTGAAGTAGGCTTTGTCTGAAGCGGATTTGTCACATGGCAAATCAGTGTCAGTATGGATTGATTTATACTGATAGTCAACATCAGAGGGCCACTGAGCTTACACTTTTTTCCCTTCTTCTACCTCAGGACTGGAATAGTTATGGTATTCTACCAGTTCAGCCCAGTTCTGCTGAGCCGGTAGTGGTGATGAGCAGCAAAGACCGAACTGGTTCTCTCCGACACTATGTGTTGAGCCCGCCCGCCCGCCTGGTCTTCCATACAGGGGTGGGATTCTACCAGTTTGCATCTATTTGCTAGAACCGGTTGTTAACATTCTAAGCAGTATAGAGAATTGGTTGTTAGAAGAAATTACTAGCCTAATCCTGTAAGGAAGGCAGGAAGTAAACATTCTGGTATTGCTTACAGAAACTGCCTCTCTGTTAACCCTTATTACATTATTGGCAAGACTAGACTTCCTGTCTCAGGAACATCTCTTAAGTTTCTTTCCACTTCTTTGCTGGTACTTTGCTTGTGTGGAGTAACCATTCAAAGTTACAATGGCACTGAAAAAAGTGACTTATGACCATTTTTCACACTTATGACTGTTGCAGAATCCCCACAGTGATGAGAGGCCAGGCAAGGAGATGTGTGCCTCAATGTGAGTGATATTGAGTTGGCCATGCCCAGCCAATAACATGACCACCAAGCCACACCTACCAACTAAGCCATTCCCACAGAACCAGTTGTTAAAAATTTGAATCCCACCCCTGCTCCCATACTAACCTTTATGTCCTGCTTTTGAAGTGCAGTTGCTGCACAGCAGCTGCTGAAGCATCAGGAAGAGTTCAGGATTGCAGGAGGTAAGTCAAAATGCCTCTGGGCCTGCAAAAAGTGTACATATGTGCTTGTGCAAAGCACGCCCACCAAGCCATGCCTGGTGGTAAAAATATTTGAAACACACCACTGGGCTGGAAAATAAGCTATTAGGACTGTGCTGATTTCAAACATAATTTAGAAGGAAAGCATTGACTGTCCAATGTAAATGTGGATTACCTCTGCTTTTTACTAAAAATGTTCCCTCTTTTTTCAGGCTTCAGTTAATATCAGTCTTGATTCTCAAAGGAGCCATAGATTGGAAAAATCGGAAACATTTTCAATTGTGCAGTTCCTTAGCTTTACTAAGGAAATGTGTAAGGTCCTGGATATAGGGGTGACATGCGACTGGTTCAGCCCGGTTCTATAAAACTGATAGCTCTGAAGAGCAGCAGACACTGAACCAGTTTGGTGTCTGCTCCTCTGTTTGGCCCAGCCGCCTGCCCGGGCTCTTGGCTGTCCTTTATTTCCTGCTTTTTCAACCTCAGCTGCTTTGCGTGGCACAGCTGTGGTTGAAAAAGTAGGAAAGAAGAGGATTTTCAAATGTTGCACACCTGTGCACAGTGCTTGTCAGCTGTCCGGGCAGCACAGCTGAGATTTTTAGGAAATGGTCTACATGCACATGCAGAACGCACTATCACCAGGGGTTGGATTCTACCTGCTGGAGAACCGGCAAATTGTGCCACTGGCTGGCCCCTCCCCCTCACTCCTTCCCTGGTATGTGCGCCATCAAACTTGCCTGCTAAGTTGCTATTTTCCCTCCCCCCCGACCATCAGTTGTTCGGCTGTGTCGGGATATTTAAATTAGCTAGAAAGCAGGAAATTGCTGGATTTCTTGCTTTCTAGCTAATCTAAAAGCAGAGCTGAGCCTGAAGCTTCTATTATTCAATGCAGACTCAGGTAGCAGATGGCAGAAACCCAGATCTCTAAGTGAATCTGCCTGCCTGCTCTGCCTGATTTTGGGTAAAAGTTGCTCTTTTTTAATAAAAAATTCAATATTTACATACATGGTGTGTTATGAGTTAATTTTGTGAGTTTGCTACCAAATAAATATTTTGTGACAGACTCAGGTAGCTGATTGCAGAAAGATAAATCTCTGAATGAATCTGTGATTCTGTGAGCAACTCAATCTGCCTGCCTGCTTTGCCTGATTTTGGGTAAAATTTGCTCTTTTTTATAAAAGAATTCAATATTTACATAAATATTTATAATATTTACATACAAGCCATGCCCAGCCAGTCACATGACCACCAAGCCATGGCCAGTCAGCAAACCATGGCCAGCCAGTCACATGAACACCAAGCCACACTCACAAATTAAGCCACACCCATGTAACCGGTTGTTAAGACATTTGAATCCCCCCCATCTGGATACCTTCTATGATCTACCAGGCACTAGACTACATTTGTAAGCAGGGATTAGAGCAGTGGTGGGATTCAAACCTTTTCCTACTGGTTCTATGGATGGGGCTTGGTGGGCGTGGCAGGGGAAGGATACTGTAAAATCTCCAGTCAGAGGTGGTATTTGCTAGTTCTCTGAACTACTCAAAATTTCCGCTACTGGTTCTCCAGAACTAGGACAACCTTCCTTTACACCTGGGAAATGTGAGGGAAGACTGAAACATTGGAGAGTTTGGAGCAATAGGCAAAATGGGGAAATTTGAGACCACTCTGAATTTCTCAAAATCAGTTCATGGTACTGTTGGAAGAAATATCCATCTGGCTCACTTCCAAGTGGGGAGAAAGACATTGGAAACATGGAGGCTGATTGGAAAGATGGTTTAATGGTGAACAGTCCACATGTGTTTGAGGTCCTGGGCAGCTGACCACACGGAGTGTTATTTATACCTTCTCTTGGGCCTTGCCCTTGAGCTTCCTGTTCCTGTGGCAAGGGCATGTATTCTATTGGTTGTTGTCAGATTCCCATGGGGTGACGCAGGGATTATAGCTAACTTTGTAGGTTTTCTGAGTCAAGCTTGGTTGAAACTTGGGCTGATGCAATGCAGTTCCTATTGGCTGAATTGCTTTGCCCTGAATGATAATCCCATTGTTGTGAATGTATAAAGTTTTAATAAAGCGTGAGCTTGGAGTAAAGTGCAGGGTTCTGGCCCTGCACTTCTGATTGGTTGTTAAATGGCCGAATCAGATTGGCCCACTCTGGGGAATCCGATTGGCCCTTAACAGAGAGTTCCTATTGGTTATGAGAGCTAGCGCTCCTCATTGGTTATTGGTTAATAGTTACTAGGATTTGCCTATATAAGGTGGATTAAAACTACTATAGAAGTTAGAAGTCACTATGTAAATAAAGAGCTGAAGTTCACCGTTCAGAGGCTTGTCTCCATTCTTTCTCGCCCATGCTCCAAACATAACACTGGCGACGAGGATGGGATGAGGAGACATCTGAACCAACGAAACTTCGAAGAACACCGAGCACGTGACAGACGACGCTACACAACAGAACCATGTCCGGCGTCGTCGTACCACCCGATCCGTTCAATCCAGTACAGGAGGACTGGGAGTCCTACATGGATCGCTTCCAAATGTTCTTAGAAACCAACAATTTAAAGGACGCCACACCAGAAAAGAAACGGGCGGTGTTCCTAACGCATTGTGGTCCAACCGTATTTAAGATGGCTAAAGCACTAGCAAAACTCCAAGAAGTGAAGGCAATGGATTGGGACGACCTCGAACCTCTCCTACGAGATCACTACACACCGACTGTGCCTACGCTCATGAGACGGCACGAGTTTTATCAGAGGAGCCAGCAAAAGGGAGAAAGCGTGACCGACTTCATAGCAGACCTCCGAAATTTGGGAGGCCTCTGCGGGTTCACCAATTTAGAAGATGCACGAAGAGATCGCATAGTTCTGGGACTAGATGCACCAGGCATTCAAAGCAAGCTGATGGCGAAAGGCGACATCAGCCTTGCCGACGCCATCGCTGATGCTACTGCAGCAGAAGCAACCAGGAAGTTGGCTGCACAACTACGCCAAAACCGCGCTCTGGTACCACCACCGACAAGCAACATTTTATCCAGGTCAGAAGGGCAGCTTGCAACGACGCAACACGAGGACCTCTCTTCGTCGTCAGACAGTGATGAAGAAGGGGTCCATCAACTGCAGTCCGACCGGGACCACCACCCGAAGCCTTTACACCCTTGCGCTGGCTGTGGGGCCAACCATGCCAGGTCCGAATGCAAATTCCATGACGCGCTCTGCCATGAGTGCGGGAAGCGAGGTCACATCGGACGGGTCTGCCGAAGCTTACCAGGACCCAGCCAGGCCTCAAAAGGGACTAACTATCGCCATTCGACAGGAAACCATCCTGTACGGCGAGAGAGAGACTCCTACAGAAATCGAGTTTTGCAGAGAGAAGAGGCTCACCATACTATCACTATTGGTCACGCCTCAGCTTTAGACACCAAGAAAATACGAGTCACAGTAGCCATCGAGAACCAGCCTTGCCACATGGAAGTCGACTCGGGATCGTCCCTCTCGATGGTGTCCTGGAAGACCCTTCAACAACTCATCCCCACGATTCAACGCCAAGATCTCTGCTTCCAAAGACTCATCCTCAAGGACTACCAAGGGAATCGAATCCCCGTCATTGGTTCCTGCCGAGTCCGAGTCTCCTTCAAGAAGCACATAGCGTACTTACCACTAACTGTCATCGATAGAGACAGGTCTAGCCTACTAGGCCTCCAATGGTTCGCACCACTCGGCATTGAAGTGGCCAGCATAAACCAAGTCAGCGGAAGTGCCTGGGAGGGAGACCTCATCCATGAGTTCAGGGACGTCTTCGCGGACAGCTTAGGAGAGTACAAGGGGACCCCGATTTCGTTCAGTCTAGACCCAAAGATAGCTCCCATCCAACTTAAGCCCCGTCGAGTTCCGTTTGCCTTAAAGTCGAAAATCGATGAACAACTCGACAAACTGATAGCTCAGGGGGTGTTAGAGCCCATCGATCACTCCCCCTGGGAAACCCCAATCGTAACACCAATTAAGCCAGATGGGTCGATCCGAATTTGTGGGGACTACCGGGCCACTTTGAACCACGCCCTACAGCAGAACGCATATCCAGTGCCGGTGGTGCAGCACCTCCTCCACTCCCTGGGGGGGCGGAAAAGTCTTCACTAAATTAGACTTAGCTCAGGCATATCAGCAACTACCTGTTGATGAAAAGACGGCACTGGCACAAATGATTGTGATGCACCGAGGTGCCTTTAAATGTACCCGGCTTCAATTCGGAGTTAGTGTAGCCCCGGGGATTTTTCAGAACCTTATGGAGAGGTTACTACAAGGGATTAAGGGCATGGTCCCCTATTTTGATGATGTATTAATTGTGGCCCCTACAAAAAAAAATCTTACAGGACCGGTTAAAATTAGTCCTAAAAAAATTCCAAGAGGCCGGTCTTAAAGTAAAGAAAAACAAATGTAAATTGTGTACTGACAGTGTTGAGTTTTTAGGGTACCTAATTGATAGCCAGGGTATTCGCCCAACTGAAAGTAAACTAAGAGCGATAAAAAATGCTCCCAGGCCACGAAACAAGGCCGATCTCCAGGCGTTCCTAGGCCTCATCAATTTTTATAATGTATTTTTACCGCATAAAGCAACGGTCACTGAACTGTTACACCGGTTGTTAGATAAGAAAGCAAATTGGTTATGGGGTTACCGAGAAGAACAGGCGTTCCGCAACATGAAAAAACTGCTCACTTCTGACTCTGTACTCATGCAGTATAACGAGACTTTACCGTTAAATATAACATGTGATGCTTCGCCTTTCGGAGTGGACGCCATCTTGAGCCATGTACTGCCTAATGGGAACGAAGCCCCTGTTGCATATTTTTCAAAGACACTTTCAAAAACTGAGCGAAATTGTGGACAAATCGATAAAGAAGCCCTCGCAATTGTGTCAGCCGTTAGAAGATTCCACGAGTACGTGTATTGCTGGGCTTTTACTATCGTGACTGACCACAAACCATTATTGGGGATAATAGCCGGAGATAAGCCATATTATCCCCTAGGATGACTCGATGGTCAGAATTCTAAGCTGCTTATAACTATCGGCTGCAATACCGCCCGGGGAAAGCCATTCCCCACGCCGATGCATTGAGCCGAGCACCGTTTCCAGAGACTCTCAACGATCCTGCACCAACGGTAACCACGTTGCAAATTGAGGCACTCAACTCACCACCATTAACCGCCCGAGATATCACAAGAGAAACCAAACTCGCGACCCCACCTTAGCGCGAGTCCTAAGCTGGGTACAACACGGATGGCCATTGGACCAATTATCAGATGACTTCACACCATTCAAGACTCGACAAACCGAGTTGTTCTCCCAAAAAGGCTGTGTCATCTGGGGCGATAGAGTCATTATCCCAGAATGACTCCAGAAAGCGCTTCTGAGAACCTTGCACGATGGCCACCCCGGCATCATGCGAATGAAAGCCCTTGCACGAAGCTACGCATGGTGGCCGGGCATTGACAAGCAAATCGAACATTGGGTTAAAGCTTGTCCAAAATGCCAGGAAGTGAGCAATGCCCCACCTAAAGCCATTCCTACTGAATGGGAGACAACACGCGGACCCTGGTCCCGAATTAACTTGGACTTCGCAGGGCCGACCAAAGGCCACACCTTTTTACTTACCATCGACGCCTATTCAAATTGGCTCGAGATTCATCGCATGACGACTACAACCTCCGAGGTCGTTATCAAAACCTTGGAAAGACTATTTGCAATCCAAGGACTACCAGACGTCCTGGTATCCGATAACGGGCCCCAATTTACAGCACTGTCATTTGAGCAATACCTCACTGACCGCGGCATTCGCCATGCGCTCACCTCGCCTGTGCACCCTGCAACCAATGGCAAAGCAGAACGCATGGTACAATTTGTTAAGAAAACCTTATAGAAGGTAGACTACGATAACATTGATGACAAGATCAATCGAATCCTTTTTTTACAACACATCACACCACATAGCATCACCAACAAAACTCCCGCCGAACTGCTAATGGGACAAAAACTCCGCTCCCACCTCGACCAGTTACACCCAGCTTATGAACTGGAAAAACCACTAGGATCCAGCAGCCGCTGTCGTGCCTTCCAGTAGGAGATTTGGTATATGCTAAAAACCTATCGGACGACCCATTGTGGGTGGAGGCGACAGTAGTTCGTGTAACCGGCCCAAGATCCTACCTTGTACAATGCCTTGACGATAGACTATGGAAACACCATATCGATCAATTACGATCGCGGCTTCCGGCGGGCAGTCCTGAACTCCCCTATGACCAGACTGAGGGGGGGGGAGGTACGGAAGAAGATGAATTCCAAGAAGAAGAAAACCCGTTCGAAGGGAACGACGGTATAATAGAGACTCAGAGGGAAACAGTTGAACCTCAGGGAATTTCAGAGAACATGGGCAATGACGGGGAAATGAATTCTGAACCAGAAACAGCCCCACTGCCAAACAACGATCTACCTCAGCGTGATTGCAGCCAAATGACACAGCGAAAATCAAAGAGACTAATAAAACAACCGTTCTACCTAAAGGACTATGTAACTGCGCCCTGCAAACAGAAGCCAGGGGGAAGGGGTGTTGTGAATGTATAAAGTTTTAATAAAGCGTGAGCTTGGAGTAAAGTGCAGGGTTCTGGCCCTGCACTTCTGATTGGTTGTTAAACGGCCGGATCGGATTGGCCTGCTCTGGAGAATCCGATTGTCCCTTAACAGAGAGTTCCTATTGGTTATGAGAGCTTGCGCTCCTCGTTGGTTATTGGTTAATAGTTACTGGGGTTTGCCTATATAAGGCGGGTTAAAACTACTATAGAGGTTAGAAGTCACTATGTAAATAAAGAGCTGAAGTTCACCGTTCAGAGGCTTGTCTCCATTCTTTCTTGCCCATGCTCCAAACATAACAGCCATCATCCTGGAGCTGGAGGCCTTTTGTCTGAAAGATAGGCTGGCCCAGCCCTGCTGTGGCTATTAAGAAAAGTGGGGGCAGCTTTCCAAGAGTATGTTTTTCCTTTAGGGAAATATAATATTCTGCATTTTATAATATTTCCCAAAATATTTCATTCTTCTAGGAGAGAGGTGGGTGCTAACTTTCTACAAGCCCTCCTTTGGGCCATAAAAGTGTGGGTTGGACACCTTTTCTGGCCCAAGATTAGGACTTGATCTGATCTGGGAGACTTGATGGGTGCTTTTAATTTTTCTGATGCAAAGGAGTAGGCATTGATAGAGACAGCAGAAAAGTATCTCTTGGCTTCAAAGAGAAGTTTCAACCCATGAAGGTCTAGCAACCAGGGCAAAAATTCTGGAAATAAATTTACTGTCCAATTTTTTAAATGCCAATTGACATTTTGAGTAGTTCGGAGAACCAGCAAATACCACCTCTGACTGGAGATTTTACAGTATCCTTCCCCTGCCACGCCCACCAAGCCACGCACACAGAACCGGTAGTAAAGATATTTGAATCCCAAAATTGCATCATACATAGATGAACTTGGTTCCCCAAAGTCTCTGGAATCTGTAGTCATCCTTTTTTGTCCCCAGGCAATTGCAGGAATCTTGCTTCACAATTTCAAGATAAATTTTTCATGTTGTCTGCATTGTGTTCCTTCCCCTCCCTGTCTTTTATAGCGGCATACGGTGTTCAGTCATCTCCAAATGCACTGCATGCTCTATGTGTCACACTTGTGCCAAGCACACCATTAATTACCACTCTAGTCCAAGTTTTAATTATACATGACTGAATTATTTTGTGTAAAATGAATTTGTGACTTCCAATTGGCAGGGTTACTTTAAAAATGATCATGATCCAGCAAAAGTTGAACATTTGTATAGCTCATTGACTTCAATAGTAAAATCAAATCATCTCTGTTAAAATGAATGGGAGTTAAGTGAACTTAACTTTTAATTAGCTGGATTGTTAAGATATTTTTTAATACTGTTTTGAGCTAATCTTGCAGTTCATGGATCATCAAAGGAAAGGTGGAATATGTTTTTGCTTGATATAAATACTACTTTGACTCAACAGATCAAAACATTTAATATCAGAAATTTCAGTAAGTTCTTTTTTTGAGGGGGGGGGCGTATATGCTGCATGGCTGCTACAGGCTGGGTAGCAAAATACTTTCTCTGAAATTGAGATGCACAACTTATGAATTGTGTGGGCTTCCCCAAATTGGTGGTGCTCCCTTTGAATTTAAGTTTGGTTCTTAAATTGTTACAGCAAGAAATGCACTCTCATCCATATAAGGATTCACAAGGTTCTCCTGCTGCTAACATGGAACACACACCGTATATCAGACATTAATACAATTGAGCAGGTTCAGAGGTATTTCTTGAGAAAAGTACTGCACTCCTCCACTCACAAGAGAATTCCCTATGCCTCCAGGCTCGAATTTTGGGGCCTGGACAATCTGGAACTGCACCGCCTGCGGTCCTATCTAAGCATTGTTCACAAAATGGTCTGCTATAACATCTTGCCTGTCAATCACTTCTTCAGCTTCAATCACAATAATACATGGCCAAATAATCTATACAAAGTTAAAGTAAACCGCTCCAAACTCAGTTGCAGAAAATACAACTTCAACAACAGAGTGGTCAATTCCTGGAATGCTGTACCTGACTCCATTGTTATAGACTCAAGCTTCACAGCTTCAACCTCAAACTGTCTACCGTGGACCTCACCCCATTCTTAAGAGGTCCTTAAAGGGGGCGTGCATAAACGCACCAGTGTGCCTACTGTCTCTGTCTTAGTGTCCCCATTTATCTGTGTTTACTTCCTTTGTTCTTGTTTATGTTCATACTTATATTTGTTATTTTGAGCATGTTTGACAAACAAACAAATAAATAAACATGATTACTGTTTGGAATTCTACATTGCCCTCTCTTCTCTATGAGGATCAGTTTGAACTGCCGTGACATTGCAGCAGTCAGTGTGAAGCTATGTTCCTTTATGCCATTGTCCTCTTCTTCCTTTTTTGCTGGTAGATGGGAGAACTGGAATACCAACCAGGGGAGACTGCTGTGGTTTAGAAGGGAAAAAAGGTTATCAAAGATCTTTTGGCTTCTCCTTTACCATTTGTCATTTCCCTCCTATTGTGTCTTTTTGGGGGCGGGGTTTTTTGGTACCTCCAGTCAGGCTCAAGCCTGGAGACCACACAGCAAAATTCAATCAAATTCAATCCTTAATTTCAATCCTTAATTTTAAAATCTTTGAACATACTAGATACATTCTGAGAGATTCTGGGGTATGGATACCTTGCACCTCTTTAATTTGGGCATCTCTGTTGGAAAGCCCTGTGTTGCCAAACTCTTCCCCACTACACTTTCCATCGTATCTCCAAAGAATTCAGTATTCTTTTCTTTTGTTTGTTTCATCCTTTCACTTTTCATTCTTTTACCTTTGTGTTGTGTCCTCACCTCTGATTAAGTACTATTATAGTTATTAGCATATGCTGTGGTGTCCACAATCAGGTAAACAATGGCTATTCATCAGGCTCCTCAATATAGGTGCCAAAAATAGACTGTGAGCACTTTATTTATTTTATTATTTTATCTGGAAAGAGGAATTGATTGATTTTAAAGGTATCAAAGGCCAGATTATATTGAGAGAATAAATTAACATCTGTTTCAGTAAATAATAAAGAAAATTATTTAATATGCTATATATGTAGCAAATAACTCAGGTCGCTCCATTTAAATTATTTTTTGATTTAATGAGCCACATTTCGTAATGGGTCATCATGAAAGTTCAAGTATGATCCTCACCCTGAAAATAAAATTGTACAGTTGCTCTAAAAGTTCAAGGTTAAATGCTTTCTGATGGTTTCAGGCTAGCTTGCAAGAGTGCAGAGTATATTGAGAAGGCATAAGAAGCATGGGGATACACGATGTATTTATTAAATCAGGAGTACTACGAAGCCAATATTATGCATGGGTCTCATTATGCATCTGCTGTCTGAGCCCCATGTCAAAAGCATGCTGAATAGAAACCTATCCTGTTCTTCTGTCAACGAAAAGGAGGAATGGATTGTGAAAATGGCAGAGTGTATAGGAATGGTGAAAATGACTTGTTTGATTAAAGAGAGAACAATAATTACTTCTATAAAAGACTGGAAACCTATAGATTTTTTTTTTTTTGCTGAAAATGGATAAAAATTGGACATTTTAGGATTTATTGATTAAAAAAATTTGTTTATGGGAAGAAGGAACCCATGATGTGTAATTTGGGAGGGTGCAGATGGCAATTACAGGCTGTAACTGCTGGAAAGAAGATTGGTAGTTGCTTCTTTAGACAGCACTCCTTTTCTTTTCTTTCATTTTTTTATTTTTTTCTCTCTTTCTTTCTCTCTCTTCTTCCTCTCTCTTTCTCTCCTTTACTTTCCTTCCCTTCCATAAAATTTTCTTCCTATAAAAATTATACATACCCACATTCCTTGCCACTTCTTGTCAGTGCTTACTTTTGAGCTTACTTAACATTTAGACAACAACAGAATACCTGATGTTATACCGATCATGATTGGAGCTCTTAGAATTATAACTAAAGGATATCTGGAAATATTGAATCTATGGAAATATTAAATCTAAATACTCTACTTTTTTTATTTAAAAAATCCTTCTTGGAATTACCTATATTTTTGGACAGTACCTAAATCATTTTTTGGTCCTTGGTTATAACTTGAATGAAGTTTCCCTCAGTCTTAAATTGTGAATCTAAGTGTAGATTACCACACAAAATAACACCACCATCAAATAATACCATCTGCTTATCTCAGGTCATTGGGAAAGACTTGTTAAGTGGATAAAAATTCCAAACCCAATCTAGACATCTGGCTGACTGTGCAGCCAACAACAACAACAACAATAATATCTTAAATTTATATGCCTCTCAGCTGCTAATGTTTCTGGATGGACTATAGTTGGTATCCCATAGCTATTGGAGCTAAGAGCCATGATGGTACAGTGGTTACAATGTATTATTGGAGGCTAAGTGAGTCCACTGCTGAGAGTTCAATCTTCATCGGCTTAAGGTTGATTCAGCCTTCTGTCCTTCTGAGGTCAGTTAAGTGAGGAGCCGAATTGTTGGGGGCAATATGCTGACTCTGTAAACCAGGGGTATCAAACTCAAGGCCCGAGGCCTGGATCTAGCTCATGGGATGCTTAGATCTGGTCCATGGGGCCATCCTGAAAACAGCAAAGGACTGGCCCAAAGGAGTTCAGGAGGGCCATGTATGGTCCTCCCAAACTGTTTTTGTGGGCAGAGGGTTGCAGGAGACTGTTACAGCAAAAACAGAACTCATGGGGACCGTGGGCAGCCCTCCTGAGCTCTGTTTTTGCTCACAGAGGGTTTCAGGAGGCCATCACAACCAAAAACGGAGCTTGAGAGCCATTTTAGCTGGCAGAGCACTTGGGCCACCACAGGCCCACCTGACACGAGTGATGTTGAAATGGCCACAACTACCCTGGTCACACCCACCCCAGATCTTTAAGGTCAAACACAATCCCGATGCGTCCTTCAATGAAATTGAGTTTGAAACCACTGCTGTAAACCATTTAGAGAGGGCTGTAAAGCATGGTGAAGTGGTATACAAGTCTAAATAGTATTGCTATCTGGTTCCTCTACAGTCATTTTGAGAGATATCTGTTCTCCAATCAACATAGAACATCACCAGGAAAGCCCATTGTTACGAACTAAGCAAACACTTTAGTTTAAAATCCTAATAGTTTTGTTTCCACAGCAGGCTCGTAATCCTGCACTTCTGATTGACCCGCGAACAGCAGATTGTGATTGGCCGATTCTGGCTAATCTGATTGGCTGCCAGCAGGTCGCCATTCATTGGCCACTACCAGCGCAGCAAATTCAAACCATTGGTTATTGTGACAGCAGCCAGCTCTATAAAAGGAGCTGCTGCTGCCCAGTATCCCTGCTCTGTTCTGAAGTCACTAATAAAGAGTTAGAGTCACTATTTGATGTCTCGTCTCCGTTCCTTGCGCCCACGCTCCAGATCTAACACCCATAAATAGGTTAATGATGTGACTGGGGGGCTATTGGTAACTCTCTATATGGACTCTGTCCTGTGTATATGAAAATCACTATGTAGTTTTTACACAGATGTCTGTTCTACCCCAAGCAAAGTGAATGCGACAAGGGCTGCTTAAATTATTCATGAAAGTCTTTGCAATCTTGAATCCTTTAATTCCTCCATGTCTGTAGTACAAAAGGAAAAGCCAATGTTCTCCACTGATAGATTTTGTAAAATAAAATCCCCCAGAAAAGCTTAGCAAGTGAAAGAAAAATTAATTGTAAAACACCAGTTACTATATCGCCCAACAAAATTAACAGTCCAATTGCTCTAGCAAACCTAAAGATTAGCTTCTCTGATCTGTAGAGTTTGGCAACTGACATTTTAGATTTTTGCTCAAGGCTCCGGAGGTTGGAAGTCAAGCATGCAGAGGGAGGGCTTTGTGTCAAAGAAACAACATTATGTTGTTGCTCCAAGCATTGATTAGGCGTTAAAATAGTAGGCCTTAATTAAGCCTGTATGAAACCCACAAGACAGATTCTTGGCTGCATTCCCTCCTCCCCAAATTTTGATCAACTTCCATGAAGAAAAAAAAATATTTATTTTGCTTTGCTTTTCAAAAAAATCCCATTTCCTTATAGAGACACTGCTCCAGGTTGAGATATCTGCTCATAATAATAAAGCTTAGGGTATCTTCAAGAAGAAAAACCAAGACAATCCTCTTGGTTTGACTGGAGGAAGCATTCAGAAGCTTTCACTTATAATTGTCCGTGGTTCCTTATCCTTGTGATTAGTAGTTATTAGAATTTAGGGCAGGGGTCCCCAAAGTTGGCAACTTTAAGATTTGTGGAATTCTGGGAGTTGAAGTCTTAAAGTTGCCAACTTTGGAGACCTTTGGTTTAGGGCAGGGGTCTCCAACCTTGGCAACTTTAAGGCTTGTGGACTTCAACTCCCAGAGTTCCTCAGCCAGGGAGTTGAAGTCCACAAGCCTTAAAGTTACCAAGGTTGGAGACCCCTGGTTTAGGGGGTATTACCTGAAGGTGGCTTTTAAAAATTCCTATTAGTTGCTGTTCACTACAGTTGAGCAAAAATTATTTCCAGAGGATGGTAGAATAACAGAATAACAACAGTGAAAGGGACTTGAAGGTTTTCTAATCCAATCCCTGCTCAACCATGAGATCCTGTACCATATGTGTTGTGCCAAATGATAGTTTATTTATGCCAATTTTTTTTATCATTGTGTGCTCCAGATGTTTTGGATTATAATTGTCATCTGCCTTATTCGGTTTAGTCAATAGGAAGAGTTGATGAGAATTGTAATCCAAATATAGTGAAGAAGGCTGCAGCTCGTTGAGGGTATATGGACATTGTTGCCCATCTCTATCAAAGATTGAAGCTACACTGTTCACACTTCATCATGCTTTCCAGTTTGGTCATTCTGTATTTCTCTTTTAAGAAAGATGAGCTATAAAAGGGTTAAAATGAAGGCAGACTTTATAGAGTCTATTTAGACACAGCAGGCAAATTTATTCTGACACCTTTCAATTTGCTTGTAAAAATGAACATTTGGCATGAAAAGGTTGAAATATTGATAAAATGCAGATGGTCCACCATGAAAGAAGATGCAACGGTGGCAATGCAAATTATGTTATCATTAAATGTTTGAATTATTGTAAGAATGCACATATTGTTTCTAGACCTATGATTAGCTCAATTAAGCAGGATTCGCAATCCTCCCTCTACCAGTTTTTAGAGTCGATGACATGTTCAGCTGAGGTTTTGAATAGAATGTAATGTTTAATTAATTGAATCTTGCAGAGCAATCTTAGAAATGTTGACATAGAAATAAGGTTAATGTGTAAAAGCTTATTCCTTTAGCAATCAAATCTAAACAGCTAAAAGAAAGAAAGAAAAAAGAAAGAAAGAAAGTCAGACAGTTTTGGGGTTTTCCCCCCTTCTCAAAACCCAGCAGCACTCTAAAATGTATGGCAGTTAGATAAGACCTTTTG
The DNA here is from genome assembly GCA_033807585.1 of Hydrophis major. Taxonomy (NCBI): domain Eukaryota; kingdom Metazoa; phylum Chordata; class Lepidosauria; order Squamata; family Elapidae; genus Hydrophis; species Hydrophis major. Next base: position 337,479,739 of record CM066328.1, read on the forward strand.
CATGTGATCTTTTGAGACATGGGGAGACTATTTGGGAATAGTAGATAGTAGATCCAAATGAGAAGTTGAAAGAGTATGTTGAAAGAAACAATAACAAACCGTTTCTTTTCACTGCTAAAAAATCAAGTGTTCATGAAGTTACCAAGGGTCTATGTTTTTTACTTGGATTTTTTTTAAAGGGGAGTTATTTTCTAAGAAATGATAGACTCTTTTAAGGCAGAATAGGACAATGTGCAGCCATCTCAAATATTGTTGAGTGCCAGCTAGTGTTGTCAATGATGAAAGCTGTAGTTCAGCTGAAGTGAAGACAAAACCAGGCACACAATTAGAGAGAAAACATTAGAATTATCCTAATGTGAATGTGGGATTTGCTGCCTGTTTTTATATAATAGCTTGGCATGCCAGTTTTGGTAGGGGTGTACTATCAAGGATTCCCCTACCAAAACTGGCATGCCAAGCTATTATATAAAAACAGGCAGCAAATCCCACATTCACACCAATGACATTACCTAGCTGGGTAATGAAAGATCTTTTAGTAGACAACCAAGCTCAGAGAGCACCAAGAACCCCATCATTCAATCCTGAGCAACAGATACTCTCTTCTACTGGGAGTTCTGAAGAATCACAGGGTCTGTCATCCTCTACCATCCTCTGGATGGTCTCTACAAGACCACCCAGAGCAAGTGAAACGTATCTTAGGGAAACATTTCCTGTCTTTACTGCCTTCTAGGTTTAAAAATAATAATTTCTCGACCCTTCTACTATCAGTTATGCTGGCTCAGACTGATAGAAGTAGACTGATAAAAATGGAACTCTAATGATATTTGGAAGGCCCAAATTGTCTAGCTCATACTTTAAAATTTTCAGTGCTTTCCATTCTATGGAGATATGCCTTGAGCTCTGAAAACAGGGATCCAAGTAAACCCATACCACTCTCTCTCTCTCTGTGTGTGTGAGTTCGATTATAGTGCTGCTAGTGAGTTATATAACTAGGCAGAGATGAAAATAATAATAAAACTGCTCATCTTTGGCATTTCTTAATCTTTCTTATATGTTTCTGTTTTATTAATTGGTGCATGTTTGAGGTCAGAATGGCCTCTCTTAGTTTCAATGCCTGTGTTTATAGGCATGTACGTATTCTCTCTGATGAAATGCATCCAGATAGTTTTATCAAATGTGTCAGATTAAATTCCTGTTGGCAACTAAAAGCGCCTGTAGCAGCAGTGCATTTCTAGGAATAAATTACTTGCAAAGGAAAAGAGTCTTTTACTGTGTAGCAGATATTTTAATGTGCAACTGACCCCCTGAGACGCTGTATTCTAGTTCAGTAGTTTTAACAAGAGTAGTTCCCAAAAGAGCTTCTGTACTCATATTAATTGAAATAACCCGAATTCCTGTTTTCATCACTCTGTTGTTTTTATGTGTGGTCTCTTCTGTTTTTACTCCCTGAGCATTACATAGTATTTTCCATGGATAGAATTTAAGCACATGGTACTCACACAGCAAATTCATATAAGCCTAGTATGAAGCTGCATGGATCATTTTGTTTTCTAAAGTGAACAGACATTGGAATGTACTAGGAGGTCAAACATACTTGGAACATTCATGAATGAAACCTGAATACAAACTATGCTGGAAAGTGGAAACTATGTTCTCCTCCTTTTGACCTTCTCAGTTGGTTTGGAACTCCTTTGATCATAATCTAAAGCATAATCCACATTTCTGGCTATGAGAACACAGATCCAGATTTGTCAGGTTTATAAATATGTGCTGGAGCAGTTCTAATCTGTGCATATATTCCAGGATCACTTTATAATCATCTTGAAGAAACTATTGAACTTTAATGAAAAGACTAGTTTTCTTTTACTTTTCTGCTGACTAAAACCCAATGACACCTTGCTGCTTCATCTCAACCTCTTTACCCTGTTTTCAAAAATCTTCTTGGACATATATTCTGGATGATTTTTTAGTTGTTGAAAAATGGTTGGAAATAATCACATTTAGAGTATTATTGCAACCTGCTTTACATGGGCTTGTCCTTGAAGACTTTCCAGAAGCTGCAGCTGTCCAGAATGCAGCAGTGTGAGTAGCTACAGGTGCATCACAGCACAGCCATGTAACAACTTTATGAACTGCATTGATTCCATATAGGCTTCTCATCACCTACAAAGCCTTTCATGGCACAGGCCTTTCATAGCTGGGTTGTTTGCCATACCTCCTACTCCACTGAACTCTTATTCCACATGATCTGGTATGGTGAGCATGCTTCAGATCCATTCCATGAAACAATATCATTTCATAGGACTTAGTCTTATATAAGTCCCTATTACAGCCCCTGCCCCTTGAAATAGCATTCCCTGTGAGATTTGATGGCCTCAACCCTGCTGCCCTAACAGAAGGGCTGGAATTTCATGGACAATTCAGACGTACAAACACTATGTTGAAGGGAAGAATCATGTTTATTGCAATGGTTGTTGGATGCCTGCTTTGGAAGGACCCTGAACAATGGGAAAGCAAAGATCTTTATAGAAGTCAAGGGGTACCAGGTGGGGAAACATAGAGAAATTATTTGTGCCCAGATTTGTGGAAGCCAGTTAGGTTCTTGTCCATGTACTTTGGTTATCTTTACTGTTTGACAAAGTGACTATTTCAGGAGAGCAACAGAGTTGGAGAAATCCATTGTTAAGGAGATAGAATGTTGAGATAAATTGATTGAGAATGAAATGCTGGAATTTCTCTATGTGGTGAATCCCTTGGTAGGTCTGAACTAGTAGGTGGTGAGAATGTTTCTACTTTTTGGTTTAAAAGGGGTTTGAAGGGATTTTGTCTGGGATGTCAATTTTGAGCTGATAAGATTAGGCAGAGAATGATGTTTGATGATCCTGGCCATGTACAGAAAGGGGGGGGGGGAGGTTGGCTGTAGCCTTTATTTTATTTGCTACACTTATTTTCTCTATACACTGAAATCAGGTTTGGGCAATAAGCCAGAGTTTTGGATTAGTCTATCCAGAAATGACTTTGAATAGGAATATGTGATGTTTTAGCTTTGATTATCCTGTACTATTTTAATCTGTGTTATATCTGTGTTATAATCTGTGTTTCAAATATTTCCCCAGTTTTAAGTTTATACAAGGCTCTCAGGCTCACTTTCTGTCATATAAATCAACCAACTAAATAAAAAGATTTGGAGTCCAAGATAGTAAATATAATTTATTAACAGTAAAGAAAAAGAAAGAGGAATACTTGACAATGAATGCTGGATAGAAAGTGATCAATACAGATGTTCTTTATCTACTCGCCTCTTTACACTTAGAAAAGAATTAAGGGCAGCAGAGAGTTGTGTTGTTGTTTTTGCTTTGCTCCCTTTTCTTCCACAGAGGGCACACATTTCAGGCTATATAAATGGCATATTTCTAGGGTTGACAAAGTGAGCCAAGAGGAACTGCCTCTATCTTCATTTTTCTTTAAAAGCTTCATAGCAAACACTGAGAAATGTTGAGGTGATATTACTTCTGATTCTGACAAAATCCATTTCTCTTGGTACAGCAGGCTTAATCATCCCAACTCAAATGACTGAAAAGGAACAAGGACTCAAGCATGATGGAGGTTGCTGTGGAGCTGAACTATCTGAGAATGAGAATCAAAGTTGTACTGAAAGGGCACACATTCTTCAGCAGAATGCTGATACACATTGTTTATAAGAGATAACCAGGCTGAGCCCAAGGAAGGAGTCAAACACGTCATAAGTAATGAGTCCCTGCACACCCACAAGAGATCTAAGTCTAGCCTGCCTTGACTGCCTCTCTTATCTCTCATACATTGCCCCTGCTGCTAGTTGATCAGATTCTAGTAGAGATAAATCTTGCCATAAATCTTTATACTCATTTGAACTGCCTGGATCTCATGATTTTCCAGCACTTGACATTGCTTCTTGTAGGATTGCGGATTCCTGAGAACATGCTTAAAATATTAAAAGTTCTAGTTCCTTGGGAATAATGTGAGACTCTTAATTTAAGAATCTAATGCGACCACATTTATCTTTTGAATGACTTTGAGATTTTAAAAGCAATGCTAGTGTTGGTGGGAGTAGGCAGAAGATCTGGAACCCAGTTGGAGCTTGACTTTTCACAGTGAAAGAAATTCAAGGGATTTCTATGTATTACCTTATAAATCTTCCAAATTTATTTACAAATAATTTGAGGTCATTCTGTATCTTTTTTTCAGAAAATGTAAGAAAAGGCAGTATATTTAATTAATAATATATGCCACTTATTTCACCCTTTGGATTACTGCACAATTATTATTATGATTATCAACAAGCAGCTCCTGGCAAAATTTATTTTTTTCATAAATCCATTAAAATAGAGGAACACTGTTTTTCTTTGCATCATCTTGCAATTTCTTACAGGAAACATGTAATATTTTCTGATTTAAGGTAGAGGGCTTGTGAGATCCTCCCCCATATCTATTACCATTCGGGGCTGCCATTTCCTTTACCTTGCTGCCTCAATTTGAACTTAAATCAAGGAAACTACAAAGCTTTCTGACTGCTTTGTAACTGGATGGAAAGGTGGATATAAGCCAATATGTAAAAGAGAATGCTGGAAATGCATTTGGATGGTTAGGTAAAGATAGAAGCATTTTTTTTAAAAAAAAATACTCTTTTTATCCTGAAATTATTTTCATTTTGTTTCTGGTCATTTACTTTCTTGGTTAATTTTATTATAGAAACCAAATTGTAGAAATTATAGAAATTGTAAAAATTATAAAAACCAAATTGCTTGGATTCCTGAATATTTATTGTTGTCCTTTAATCTTATGTAGTCCCTTTGTTTAATATCCACATATGACATCTGACTGATGTGTTTTCACAGATAAATCTACAATATTGTAGGTGTAAATGAAAATGTGAAACCCTTGGGTCCTAGTCACTAATGTCGCTACCATCATTACAGAGGTTCAAATGCATTACAACATAGACTGTAAATATGCTTACATAATACAATATAGTTTACCGAAAATTACATCATGGAGTCATGTGGATTTGCTATAGAAATGACATCTTGCTGATGAGATCAGGATGCCATGGTATGGATACTCAAAATTTGTCTAGGCTGCTTCATTCAAGCAAATTGAAATAGATCCCCTTCATTCTGTCCTTTAGTAGTTTGTTCTGAAGGTTTGCTGCATTCTTTCAGGCACTGTAGACCACGCTGACAAAATTCATTCATTCATTCATTCATTCTGTACAAAGTCTATGTCACCTCCCAAAGAAATCAATACAACATACATACAGTAGTCTCTCATTTTTACTCTTAGTAACACTTTGCAATTGGTTATGTTGAAAGATTATGATTAGCCTTCTGTTAACCAAGAAGCTTTATGAGTAAACAGAGGTTTTCATTTGGATTTCCCTAATACAAGAGGGATATCTTAACCAAAACTTTACTCACTCTTTACTCCTTTGTTACTATCCTCAGGCTCTTTTGCCTCTGTCTTCCTTTGTTCTTCCTCCATAGTAATAATGGACCAGAAGTTTGCTATCTTCGGTGCTTCTCACCTTTAATTTCTAAGTCTCTGGTCTGCTATGACCACTGAATATTCTATTTGTAGTTACCACAGTTAACTCTTCTCCTGTGGCTCCAGTCTAAATACCATTATTATATGAAGTTGTCAATAACTGTCAATTATCTGCTTTTGTTCATTTTTTTCAATTATTTGGCTGAGAACACCTGTTTAAACCTAAATTCTCTCCAAGTACTTGAACAGCCTGTCATATACAGTTTGGGTGAGCCAAGTTAAGTGTTCTCCAAAACATTTTATTATTCTTAACATTCTAAAATTCCTTTCTATAGTTTTGTGTTGACAATACTGGGTGGGCAAAAATGAAATCAGAGCTGTTTTGCAATTACTTAATTGCTATCTTGAACTGTTTTAAGCAATCTTCTCGGAGAAAATAACTGTATATATTTAAAATATTGATTTGATAAAGGATACAAACTATGAATGTAATAAATAAATAAAATACTTTTATAAGTAAAACTAGTATGTCTTCATTCCGAGGATACAATATTCAGAGTTTGTTTTTTCCAACTAGAATAGTTACAAATGTGGATCTGTCTAGAACATTAATTGATCGACTGTGATATACCTAATATGGAATGGAGAAGCTTTTATAATTGAAAAGGTTTAGTTTTATAAAAAGGAAAAGGTTTTTTTTGTATACATGGAGAATTTGAGTATGTTTCATAATTCCACATGTTCACATGGTTAGATTCTTTATATTTCCTATAGCACACTTCAGATGCTTATTCGAATATGTGCATAAAGCTGGACTATAACTACTTATTCTACCTGATCCTATTTATCATTCTACATATGTTCAGTATTGCAGAAGCCTACCTTATGTAGTTTTCTCCATAGTTTCCAGTTTCAGGGTTAGAGTAACTCTGGGCAGCAACAAAAGTTAGGGGTTCCATTGGCAAAGTAAGAAAGCGAGAATAAAACTAAAGCTTTTGCAAGATGCCAGAATAAGAGGAAGATTTGGTTTGCCTAATTGGGAGTTGTACTACCAAGCTACAAACCTGATGTGGGTCATGGAATGGATAACATTAAGAAATACTAGATTGTTGATATTAGAAGGACATGATTTGTTGTTGGGGTGGTATGCTTTTTTATGTACAAGGGAACTAAAATACAGGGTATTTTAGAAGACATCATATACGGGAGTCTTTGTGGTTAAATTGGGAGAAGATTAAAAGACAATGTTATTTGAAAATTCCAGTCTGGTTATCGACCATTGAAGCTTTTTCTTATCCTATAATATACAAAAAAGAACAAACAGTTAGATATGGGGAAATATTGAATGAAAAGGGTGAACTTAAATCTATGCAAAAACTAGAGGAACAAGGTATAAAGGTGAATTGGTTTTCATATGCGCAAATACATTCAAGGTATGATAAAGATTTTAAAACAGAAGGTTTCTATGATAAACTGACTGATCTAGATAAGATTTTGACTGGTACTGATGAAAAGGTGATTAAAAAACTGTATGGATATTTATTAGAAATTAAACTAGAAGAACAAGTTAAAGAAACTATGATTGCTTGGGGGAAGAACTTTGGATATGGAATTGATTTAGAGAAATGGCAAAAATTGTGGTTTCAAAATTATAAAATGACAATGTCAACAGCTTATAAAGAAAATTTGTATAAGATGTTTTACAGGTGGCATTTCCCCCCGACAAGAATAGCAAGAATGTTCAAGAATAAATCCGAAAAATGTTGGAAATGTCATCAGAGACCTGGCTCATATTACCATATGTGGTGGACTTGTGCAGATGCTAAAAAATACTAGACTAAAATCCACACGTGGTTGGAAAAAATGGCAAAAAAACTTATAGATTTGAAACCAGAGATATTTTTATTGGGAATTATACCTGAAACATACAGCAAAGATTTGAAATACCTGATTGTAAATGTATTAACAGCGGCTAGGATTGTATTTGCTAAAAATTGGAAAAATGAGAAAATACTATCACAGGAGGAAATCATTAAGAAAATATTGGAATGTGCTGAAATGTGTAGATTGACATTTGAAATCAGAGAACAAGATGCTAAACAATTTTATAAAATTTGGGACCTTTTCTATCAATGGTTAGATAATAAAATATAATAATGAAATATGTAGATTTTTAGAAAATAATACATATGTAAAGATGTATTTCTTTTTTATTATATCCACAAAATGATTTTAGAATAGATGTGGGAAGATAATATGAATTGTTATAAAATAAACTAAGTAAACTATGGTTATCTCGTAAAATATGAATGAATAAAACTATTGTCAAATGATTGATTAATAATGATATTAGAGTATCTAATTTTTGATTGATGAGTTTTTATGTAATGTAACTGTAATTGAAGACCATGAAATATATGCACAAAATGATTTGTAAACCAAATGGCACACTGTTTGTATACATATGGAAGAAAGTTTGATGTTTTTATGTTTTGTTTGTTTATGTTTGTTTTTAAAAACAATAAAATTTACCCCCCAAAAAAGTTGGGGGTTCCATATATGAGGTGCAAAAATCTGGAGAACCACTAGACATGAGGAAAAAAAAAAAAGATATAAGAACAACTCCTTGTTGTTATCTGGTGGTGGATAAAGGGCAATCTATAGCTCTATTTATATAGCCAATTAGAGCCAGTAGGAGTTGAGTGGAATACTAGTTTAATAAATTGATATTATGGTTGGTTGCAAAATCGGCCAGATGTTTACTGGATTTAACATTTCTGTCACCTATTGATTCCTTTCCAATGACTTGGGATAGGCAGATAATGTTATTTCAATAATTATTATTTAGCAGACAATAAAACTGGACCTTGAACAAAGCAAAGACATAGAGTTTCTTTCTAAGAAATATTGATAATAAACTATATCAGAGTTCAAGAAATGCAGAAAAAAACATTTAGAAAGAGTTAGGAAAGAAGCAAACTGGGGTCATTGGAAATGCCTAGCTCTCTGCTACAAGTTCTAATAGAATTCTAAATAAAAACTGAAGTAATTAAAACCTTTTCTTTTGTATGAGAACTAAGAGATAACAAAATATAGAATGTCTTGGACAGAGGGAGGAAGGGGGCCATATGTACACAAGCATGGCCCAGGATGCCTGGGAAATATTTGGCATGTATAATTTCACTAAGGAAGAAGGATACAGCTGTGTAAACTAAAGTTTCAACCTATGTATAAACTAAATAAACCAGCGTTCAACCACCTTAGATCCTTTAGTAATGTTTTTACTGAATGAAGTGTTAAATTCCCAACTTTGGGTCAAGACTCTGTTCTTCATTGTAAGGAATTTACTGAAATGCAGACAGTGAGGTCTGTTCTCTCTCTCAGCCTTCTCTCTGGTAACAAAGGTATAATTCCACAAATTGAAGACAGACAAAAAAAGGCTGCTAAGTAGACACCACTGCTTGGTAAGAAAACATGGGAAAATTAGGAAAGGTCTAACAGCAATGGGAAACTTGCAATTCCCAATACGGTGAGTTACTAGACTCCAACTATTGGCAGCCTAACCATGTTGGCCAAAAGTGACAGATGCCAGAATGATAGGTGCTCTGTTTTCCTATTAGTGTTCATTTAACTTGGCACAGAATATTATCTACAGTGTTGACGGAAAAACCAGAACTTGGTGGTAATGATGGTTTCAGAAAATGAAAAGTAAATCAGTGGTGGGATTCAATTTTTTTTACTACTGGTTCTGTGGGCGTGGCTTGGTGGGCCTGGCAGGGGAAGGATATTGTAAAATCTCCAGTCAGAGGTGGTATTTGCCGGTTCTCTGAACTACTCAAAATTTCCGCTACTTGTTCTCCAGAACTGGTCAGAACCTGCTGAATACCACCTCTGACGTAAATCTAAAATGGTGATGCTATCTTCCAAAATTGCAAATGTAAAAAAATAAAAAATAAATAAACCAAAATTAAAAGTATTTGCTGGATCAGATCAAAAACATCTTAAATATAATCTCTCACCTCTGCCATATAAAGCCAAGGAAAGCATTTTCATCTATAACAAAATACTTTAATAGATCCACAGGTAAGCAAGAATATTGTGTGGTCCAAAAATTTTATATTTTTTTCCAAATACTCTTCATTTTGGTAGAGGGTACAAAAGTAGAGAAAGAATAGATGTAAGTTCTAGAAAAACTAATAAATTGATCTTGAGGTCTCCATTTTCTTCTCTTTGTGAGAGATGAACTTAAATACTGCCAAATGCTGAAGAATAATTTGTGTGCTACACACAAATAAGTAAAATAGAAATGATTACAAGTGGCATTATGATATTTATTCTTTGGAGATAATATCAAACAGGAAATGGGTTGAAGGACATATATAACTTTTTTTTCATTTTGATGTTATTGCTTATATATCACAGAGTCAAACATCTCAAAATTGGCAACGTAGAGATGAATTTTTTAGCTTGTTGATGATTCTTAATGTTTTAATTCCAACATATGCATGTAGAATGAGATTACCCTCCATAACATTTAAATAATTGCCTTGCTATACTTTCAAATGTATTCCTGTTTTCTGTAGGAACAACAATTGTTAGCTGAAAACTTTATAATACCATTTTACTTTTTGGTTATACATGTTTCTTCACAGGATTATGATTGCTAAAGATCTTCCATCATTTCCAGTTTGACTAGTCTAGAATGAATCATTTTCTGTTTGACTAGTGCAGAATGAATGAATAGTAGTAATATTAGTATTACTAGAAACTGGTAGACTTCTTGGGCTTTTTTTGTTAAAATGAAGGATTAAGGCAGTGGACTAAGATAGGACACTTAGATTCAAGTCTACTCTCAGCCACAGAATCTCTCTTGTATGTCCATTCCATTACTTCAACTGGTTGTTTCTGGGGAAAAAAAACCAGAAGGAGACATGCAAATCACATCGAGCTCCTTGAGAAAATGTAGGATAGCAAATTAATATATCATAATAATTACTATAATTCCAAGGAATTGGCACAACGTGACTGACCTCATCTGAGGTTGGAAACTGAGCTGAGCTGGACTTGGATTAGAGACCATTATAAAATACTTGGGCTGAGCCTGTAAGCTAAATTGGGAAATCCAAAAGCCATCCAGAAGAAAGTAAGAATGAGAACCTTTCCCTTGCTGTTGCCAAGAGAACATATCTATGTTGTCAATGGGGCTCAAGAAGACAACAACAAAAGGGTAGAAATCTACTTGTGTTTATATTGTCATTTGCTGTTCTATATATAGTTTTTGAATAGTGAAATCTCTAGCACAGTTCTTACAGATGCTTAAATGAACAGTCTCTTTTACAATTTTGGTGTCAACTCTGTGAACAATAGGAGAATACCCAGGAGGTCCACACAGGAAGCAGAACTTCCCTTGTATAATTAATGGAGTGGAGACTGGGGGAAAGGAGATAGTACATGAGAGACAACACATCAACTATGAAACAAAAAATAAAATAAAATGCAAGAGCCAGCTCTGCTTCCTTTGCTGAAATTATTGTTCCCTTGTTTCCTTACTGCTGGCCCTTTAACCACATCCCTGCCTTTGTAACCCTTCACGAGCATTTCCCTTAGATGCAACATCCAATTTCAGCTTGGCCTATCATTGGGATTGTTGTGAATTAATAAAAGTGCTTGAATAAAGATTGTTGAAACCTTAAAGTAAAGTGCAGGTGTCTGGCCCTGCACTTCTGATTGGCCGATAATAGTAATATCTGATTGGTCTGTTCAGGAGAATCTGATTGGCTATTAATGAGCCCTTCTCATTGGTTAACGTTCCAGTGTTTTCATTGGCTAAATACCCAAGAACTTGCCTATATAAAGGGGGCTGTTGTGGCCGTTAGGAGAGCTGTTGTACCATGTTAAATAAAGAGTTGAAGTTCACTGTTCATCGACTCGTCTCCACTTTTTGCGCCACGCACAGAACTTAACACTGGTGACGAAGGTGGGATGTGGAGACGTCAGAGCTGACTGAACACTACAGAGCAATAACTGAGCACGTGGCTGAAACGCACCAATGGTGGAACCATGTCTGGCAGCGTCATACCACCCGCTCCATTCGACCCGGCACAAGAAGACTGGGACTCATATATGGATCGCTTCCAGATGTTTCTGGAGACCAACAATTTGAAGGATGTCACTACCGGAAAGAAACGGGTGGTATTCCTAACTCATTGCGGACCGACCGTATTCAAGATGGCCAAGGCGCTAGCGAAACCGGCAGAAGTGAAGTCCATGGACTGGGATGTCCTCGAACCCTTGCTAAGGGCCCACTATGCACCAACTGTACCAACGCTCGTTAGAAGGCATGAATTTTACCAGAGAGATCAGCGGAAGGGCGAAAGTGTTGCTGATTTCATAGCTGATCTCCGGAATCTGGGAGGCCTATGCGGGTTTGCCGACTTCAAAGAAGCCCTGAGAGACTGAATAGTTCTGGGATTAGATTCACCAGGCGTGCAGAGTAAGCTGATGGCAAAAGGTGACATTAGCATTACAGATGCCATCGCTGACGCTACTGCAGCAGAAGCAACCAGGAAGTCGGCTGCCTGAATGCGCTGCACCCACGCTCCACTTCACCAACTCGCCAGCGAAGTTTCACCTCACTCAGAAGAACAGGCAATGACAGCCCACCACGAGGACCTCGAATTGTCGTCAGAAAGCGATGAAGAAGAGGTCAACTGACTCCAGTCTGAACGAGACCAATGCCAGAGATCTCAATACCAATGCGCTGGTTGTGGGGCAAATCACCCCCGATCAGACTGCAAATTCCTCGACGCGCTCTGGCATGTGTGTGGGAAAAGAGGCCACATCGGACGGATCTGTAGAAGCAAACAAGGACCCAGCCAGCCCCCGAGGGGGGCTAACTATCGCCAATCTACAGGAAGCCGTCCTGCAAAGTGAGAACCTTTGAACCACCAATGAAACAACCACTCCTACAGAAACAAACCCCTAAACCATTCAACGAAGCGAGAAGAGGCACACCAAACTATTACGATTGGTCACGCCTCATCACTGGACGCCAAGAAGATCCGGGTGAAGGTGGCTATCAAAAACCAGCCTTGTATGATGGAAGTCGATTCAGGATCGTCCCTCTTGATGGTTTCCTGGAAGACCCTCAAGCAACTCATCCCTACCATCTGGCGACAAGACCTCCGATTCCAAAGAATCATACTCAAAGATTATCAGGGAATTCCAGTCGTTGGATCCAGCCAAGTCCGTGTCTCATTTAAGAATCGTACCGCATCTCTACCCTTGACTGCAGTCGACAGGGATCGGCCTAGCTTGTTAGGCCTCCAATGGTTCGCTCCACTTGGAATTGAAGTAGCCGGCATCCACCGAACCAGCAGCAACGACTGGGAAGAGACTCTTGTCCAAGAATTCCAGGACGTCTTTGCAAATAAACTAGGCGAGTACAAGGGGACCCCAATATCATTTAACCTCAACCCCAAAATAGCTCCCATCCGCCTTAAGCCTCGTCAAGTTCCATTTGCCCTTAAACCAAAGATTGACGAGCAGCTTGATAAATTAATAGCCCAGGGGGTGTTAGAACCAACCGACCATTCTCCCTGGGAAACCCCAATTGTGACACCCATCAAGCCCGATGGATCGTTAAGAATTTGTGGGGACTACCGAGCCACCCTGAATCACGCCCTGAAGCAAAACTCTTACCGGTACTGGTGGTGCAACACCTTCTCCATTCCCTGGGGGGTGGAAAAGTCTTCGCTAAACTAGATCTAGCCCAGGCATACCAACAACTGCCTGTAGACAAAAAAACGGCAGAGGCCCAAACTATCGTTACACACTGAGGGGCGTTTAAATGTAACCAACTCCAATTCGGAGTAAGCGTGGCCCCGGGAATCTTTCAAAGTTTGATGGAAAGACTATTACAAGGGATAAAAGGCGTTGTCCCCTATTTTGATGATGTTTTAATTGCTGCTCCGACTCAAGAAATACTAAGGGAGCGCCTGGGGTTGGTTCTTCAGAGATTTAAAGACTCGTGTCTCAAAGTTAAAAAAAAAAACAAGTGTCAACTATGTACGGATCGAGTAGAATTTTTAGGATATTTAATAGATAAACAAAGCATTCACCCCACCGATAGCAAACTTAGGGCAATCAAAAACACCCCCAAACCCTGCAATAAGGCTGATCTCCAAGCTTTCCTAGGCCTTATCAATTTTTATAACGTCTTTCTGCCTCACAAAGCAACTGTAGCCGAACCCCTACATCGTTAATTGGACAAAAAAGCAACCTGGGTTTGGGGGCACCGAGAGGAACATGCGTTTCGACAAGTAAAAAACCTATTGACCTCCGACACTGTTTTGATGCAGTATAATGAGACTTTGCCTTTAACGGTTACATGTGATGCATCACCATTTGGAGTGGGCGCCATTTTGAGCCACGTTTTACCAAACGGAAGTGAAGCCCCTGTTGCCTATTTTTCAAAAATGCTATCAAAAGCAGAATGCAATTACAGTCAAATCAATAAGGAAGCTCTTGCTATTGTATCTGCTGTTAAACAATTTCATGAATATATTTATGGGCGAGCTTTCACTATAATAACTGACCACAAACCTTTACTGGGAATAATAGTGGGAGATAAACCAACCCCTTATATATTATCTCCTAGAATGACTCGCTGGTCAGAATTCTTGGCTGCCTATAATTATAAGTTGCAACACCACCCGGGGAAAGCCATTCCCCACGCTGACGCATTGAGCCGTGCACCACTTCCAGAAACCGTTGACGACCCTGCTCTGACCGTCACAACACTGCAGATCGAGACACTCCAAAAACCGCCACTGACAGCTCACGATATCGCGATTGAAACTAAACGCGATCTCATTTTAGCACGTGTCCTCAGCTGGGTAGAGTGTGGATGGCCATTGGACCAAATCCCTGACAACTACGTTCCCTTCCCAAATCCCTGACAACTACGTTCCCTTCAAAAGTCGACAGACGGAACTGTTTTCCCAGAAAGACTGCATCATTTGGGGCTTTAGAGTCATTGTCCCAGAGTGGTTACAACGAGCGGTACTGAGAACCTTGCATGATGGCCACCCTGGCATCGTGCGCATGAAAGCACTCACACGAAGCTATGCGTGGTGGCCGGGCATAGACAAGCAGATCGAAGCCTGGGTAAAGACTTGGGTGCCAGGAAGTCAGCAATGCCCCACCGAAAGCAACCCCAACAGAATGGGAAACACCCAGGGGCCCATGGGCCCATATTCATCTCGACTTTGCGGGACCTACGAATGGACACACATTTTTATTAACAATGGATGCCTACTCAAACTGGCTCGAAATCCATGAGATGAAAAATACAACAACTGAATCAGTCATCAGGAAATTGGACAGATTATTTGCAACACACGGACTACCGGACGTTCTGGTATCCGACAATGGGCCCCAGTTTACCGCGCTTTCTTTTGAACAGTATCTGGTGGACCGCGGTATTCACCATGCGCTAACTTCACCGGCGCATCCAGTGGCCAATGGAAGGACCGAGCGCATGGTACAATTCATCAAAAGAACTCTACATAAAATGGACTATGGCAATATCGAAGACAAGATTAACCGGATACTCCTTTTGCAGCACATCACTCCACACAGCGTCACCAACAAAACTCCCGCTGAGTTATTGATGGGACAAAAACTCCGCTCCCAACTCGACCGACTACACCCATCGTATGAACCTAAAAAACCACATGGATCCAACGGAAAATGCCGTAACTTCCAGGTAGGCGACTTGGTTTTCGTGAGAAACTTTTATGGCGACCCATTGTGGGTCGAGGCAACTGTAATTCAAGTAACCGGACCCAGATCGTACCGAGTGAAATGTCGCGACGATAGAATATGGAAGCGCCATATTGATCAGCTGCATTCAAAGCTGCAGTCTGGGGTCTGCGATTCCGGTGATTTCCAAACTGAGGGGGGAGGAGACGCCGAGGAGGCTGAGTTTGGAACGGCAGAAAGCACAAGAGGAAGAAATGACCGCTCAGATACACATGTGAAGAAGGATCGGGGATGGGGTAAACTCACCTCAAAGGGATACCGAGGACATTAGTGGTAACGAAAGTTTAGATACAGAACCAGAGGCACCCTGTTCACCAGATAACGTCCTACCCCAACAAGACTCTAGACAAATACCGGGAGGACAAAGTAAATCAAATAGACAATCAAAACAACCGGCCTACCTCAAAGACTACGTGACCGCACCCCTTAAACGGAACCCGGGGGGAAGGGGTGTTGTGAATTAATAAAAGTGCTTGAATAAAGATTGTTGAAATCTTAAAGTAAAGTGCAGGTTTCTGGCCCTGCACTTCTGATTGGCCGATAATAGCGATATCTGATTGGTCCATTCAGGAGAATCTGATTGGCTATTAACGAGCCCTTCTTATTGGTTAATGTTCCAGTGTTTTCATTGGCTAAATACCCAAGAGCTTGCCTATATAAAGGGGGCTGTTGTGGCCGTTAGGAGAGCTGTTGCACCATGTTAAATAAAGAGTTGAAGTTCACTGTTCATCAACTCGTCTCCACTTCTTGCGCCACGCACAGAACTTAACAGGGATTATCTAGAACTTTGCTGGCTGAGGAACTCTGGGAGTTGAAGTCCACAAGCCTTAAAGTTGCCAAGGTTGGAGACTCCGGATCTAGAATCAAAGAGGAATATTTGAGAGAAAGGATTTCATCGCACTAACACCCTGCTTTAAAATTTGAGGCGTAAGTACTTGGCTACCTACTCCTTAGAGATCAAACCACACTGTTCAGATAGACCAGAGTTTGCCACGCTGTGGCAATCAAATACTAGTGCAGTAGGTAAAATTAGTTGTAGGATGGAATTAGTCCAGCACAGGCATGCTACATGGGGGAGCATCTCCTTGCCTCCAATTGAATAATATAAATCAATTATACTTCAGTCAATTTGCTTTCTCTGAGAAATCTTGCTCTCCTACATGATAATGTTTTGAGCCCAAGTGTGCAGAAAATAATTCATCCCATGAAGGATGTTTATTTTACCATTATCCTTCTCTCTTTAATTCCTGCCATTATAAGATTAGCAAGGCATTCATGCTTGGCCTTTGGGACAGAAGTCCAAATGAGAATGAGATGCCTCAAACACTGCATGGCTCTTATCTCACTTTGAAGGAAGAACACGCTCACTTTCTGAAAAGTGTTTTTCAACATGACCAATCAGTCTCAAGAGTCTTAAATCACCTCATTGTATTATAAATGTACATTGTTGGCCAGGAGATGTTTAATGGACACCTTTCCTGCAAAGCAATTGATGACTGCTTTAATAGAAAAGCCAGCAAGTATTTCTTTGTTAAGAAAATTACAAGTACAGTGAAAATTTTGATAAACAAACATGTCTCTTTCTTCTCCTTCCCTGTTCTATTAATTAAGGGTGATGTCATTGGAGGAAATGAGTCAGAGGGTTTTTATAGCCACTGAATGTTCTGCCAGTCTCCTTGGAGATCTGCTGTGGGAGCAGTAGACATTTTGTAGACTGGTTCTCCGGATGTGCTCAGTTTATATCTTGGTAAACAACAATTAGATATTTGAAAGACGGTTTAGAATGCTTCTGAGCAGGATTTATTGTCAGAGTTGACCTTCCATGTACAGAATGTGTGCAATCTATTATCTAACTGACATGAGTCGTCATTTTTTCTGCTAAGGAGACAACTAAAGAGAGGCATTAAAACTTTTGATCGTCTGCATCATGTGCTCTCCAGCAGGAGACATGCTAATTCTCCTGGGCCTCACTACAAAAGAGCAACAAAAACTCATCAGGATCTAGCTTTTACCATTAGGAAAAGCAAGTGATTATGATAATGCTTAAATATATAGCTTTTGCACTAGGGGAGCATAAAATTTAGTCTGTTTGCTTTTTAAAATGCCCAGAAGCAAATGTCAGACTCACAACTTCAGTGAGGCATATGCTAAACTTGGCACATTTACAGCCTTCACAGTTGATGAGAGATAGGTAGGTTTTCTGCTGGATATCTCATATATGACTTTCAAATGGTTCCATTTTTACAGTTTTTCACCTTCCTGCTTTACCTCATTGGATCTTATTTGTGACCTGTTCCAGATATGATGGATGGAACATTTTTGAAATGATTTTCATAAAGAACACATTCCTTGTGGGAAATTTAAGCTGTCATATTCTCACCAGAAGGGTATCCAAGTCATTCAGAACATTCTTCATGGCATTACATAGTGTTTTAGAATGAATTTCTTAAGTTGTTGCTGAGAGTTATTGTTCACTGGGGACATTTGTAGACATAAGTAAACTTGTTTATAAACAATGTACTCTTTAGCTGGATCAGTGTTTGGCAGAAGACATACCTTTGGATTTCATTTTAAGTGCTTTAAAAATCATATTGTGTAAATTAGCCATCCAGAGATGCTTTGGCTAGTGAAGTGGGTGGCATATAAATTTAATAAAGAAGTAAAAGCATGATGTGTTCTTAGAAAAAGGAAGCATGTTTTCACTGACTTTTTTTTAAAGACATCCTGTCCATGGTACCCTTTTCAAAATAAGAAAGAAATAAAGAAATAAAAGGAAGGAAAGGAAAGGAAAGAAAAGGAAAGGAAAGAAAGAAAGAATGGAGAGAGAGAGAAAGAAAGAGAAAGAAAGAGAGAGAAAAAGGGAAAGAAAGACTCTTTAAAAAAGGCCCAGATATTTTTTTCTCTCTCCCTCCAAGCATGAAGAGGCATGGAGCAGGTAACTGGAATTGGCTTAAATTTAAATGTATCAAGAAGCTGGAGCACAATGCTCCACTAAGAGCATTAGCAAAATCATAAACTTTTTAGTCACTGTTTACTTTTTTTATGGTATAAGCAGCATTTACATCTTACATCTTTCCTCCATATGCATAAGATAAAATAAGCCTCTTAATGAAGAGGAGTGGAAGGAGAGCAGAAAAACTTTGGGATGAGCAGAACGTGGATTCCAAGCCTGACAAGCACTAACGTGGATTCCAAGCCTGACAAGGGGTGCTGTAGCTGACAGCTTATTTGTTATGACTTTAAATGCAACCTATTGGCATTAAGCACAGCGAGAAATCTAGTTAAACTGGTATGGTGACATTTAAAAATGATGCCTCTCAAATAGGCTTTTAAACTTTTTATAATAAGAAAGTTCGCTGCTAAACACCACGTTTAACAGTTATTTAATAAGTACATATCTGTAACACTGCTAATTGTTGGTGGGCAATGTTTTAGTGCTTGGTGTTTAATTAAATAAAATAAAATACTTTAAAAAGATGAAGATGGAACAACCGAAATGATCCCTATAGCTTTACACTGATTTACAATATTTGGAGTAGTCCTTAATCTAATATTTTTGACAGGTTTCCCTGATTGGAGACAACAAGATAAGTTGCTGGACCTTTTTAAACCCCCCAACACCTCCTGAGATATTGGGTTTGCTGAGATGTTATACTGGGATATGGTTTGTTGGGGAAGGTTCCCCACTATACATTATTTTTGTTTTTAAAAATTGTGACTAATATTGAATCAAATATGCCAATTTGTAATGCTTAGATACAGTACATATGTATTTTTAAAGACATAAAATCCTTATCATAAGATTAATGATATTTTAAAATATGCTTTATTACATTTCTACCGAAGATAAAAAAATTAAAAGAAAAAAACAGGAGAGAGGGACATGGAAAAAAAAATAAAGGGAAAAATGAAAAGAGAAGAAGAGAACTTCTAACTTTCTTCCATACAGTTACAGGTATAAAATGCATTAATATTTTGATCTAAGCTTCAAATAAAAAATAAAACACAGTATAAAAATAAAACACAGTATTTCTATTGTGATGAACAATTTTAATCATGAAACCTTTCCCTCAAATAATGTAACATTTATTTTGGTTTCTACCAATAGTGATTTCCACTTAGAAACAAACCTAGAAAAAAAATATTTTCTTTAATCAAATTAGCTAATTTTGCCATCTCGGCCAGTTCCATTAATTTCATCATTCCCATTGCAAGTCTTTCTATCTCCTTGCATACAAAAGTCTGGCTGTAATTATCATATACAAAAAGAAAGCCCCATGGTTTTTTTTATCCAGCTGCTTATCCATCAAACCAAAAAGAAAAATCTCCATGGCCATAAGATTAATCATGTGTAATTCAACATGCATATGAAAAGATGATATTCTAAGCAAAGTACATTTCCAAAGCATTGTTTTATAGAGCTTTTGGGGATCATAACCAAGAGTTCTACTTGGTCTGAAAAGCTCTGTCTTTCTAAGTCATCTGCCTTTTCTCCAAAGAGATTGAGGATTTGACATAGTACTCCCTGATAGAATGTATATTTAACAAAACACATCAGTGAAAAAACAGAGCCCCTCTGCACAGCAATTGTGTCTCTTGAATATATATTGTTGCTTATTGTTTAGCCTCTTAAATTTCTTCTGATGCTTTGCCCCTTTTTATTTCTGAGTTCCTGATCGCAGAAAACTTCCTCACGGCTGAGGAAAAGCGCTATCAGTCTTTGAGCCGGCAGAAAATGATAAAGCCGAACATTTGCTACCCCCTTGACGATCTCTATCCTATGACGGGCACGAGGCTGGCAGACACTGCTATCAGGGATGAGATATGACAGGATTAACTACTGGTTTGGGATTTACGAGGTTCAGCGATTTATGATGTGCTTCCCTGCATGCTGTGAGCCGTGCGCCTGTAAATCGTCATCAGCACGCTGCGTGCAGAGAAGCAGCCTTTGAAACAGCCCTCTTTTCCTGCTTTTTTAACTGCAACTGTGCCTCATTCGGCAGCTGAAGTTGAAAAATCAGGAAATAAAGATCAGGTAAGAGCCCGGGTAGGCGGGTGGGCAAAAACATCAACAGACATAGAACCGATTCTATGTCTGCTGCTCTTCAGAGCTGCTGGTTCTACAGAGGTGGACAGAACCGGTAGAAACCCACCCCTTCCTGCTATCCTTATCTACAGAATGAAAGGCATGTGAAGAGCCTCTCACCAATGACCAGCTGGTAGGAAAATATCTGCCAATTATTCTTCATAATACGGATGAGTTTAGTCATCTGCTAGGTAAGGATGCCTTCAAAATAAGTATTTTAGCCGATCCTTCATTTCTTTGGGTCTTGGCCATTTCAGAATGAGATGAAGACAGGTTTTGTGCCATTCCAGAGAATCACTGAACTCACATTAGAAGGAGCTGAATGAATAAAAGATGGTAGACTAATGCAGGTTTTGTTTTAAGCTAGAATATCACTAAATCCCTGTTCAGTGAATGCTGAATCCAGGCTTAGAGCTATTCCAGAAAAGCACTAAGCATATGATCAAAAGAAGCCCAAATAAGAACTAACAGTCACAAGTGAGGGTTTCATCTTGAAGTTACTGAGTCTAGTCTAAACAGGATCTGCTACTGATATTATTGATCAAATCCTGTTTAGGTCAGTCCAGGAATCTGAGCCTTGATTTGGCTGGCTCAGAGACCTGGCAAGTTCAGGGGATGAATCCTGTTGGAAAGAATTCTATTGCTTCTCAAAATTACCTGAAAATGAAAAAGCATAATATTTGCTGCCCCCTTGGTGATCCCTATCCTAGGACGGGCATGAAACTGGCAGACACTGCTATCCTTATCTGCAGAGTGAAAGGCATGTTAAGAACAGGGGTTGATGAAGCCCCGTTCCTGTCCCACTACTGGCCGGCCGGTAGGAAAATATGGTGTGATGGGTCTAGAACAGAGAGCATGTGTACCAAGTTAAATGGCCAATAGATAGTGTGATGATCAGGGTTTGGGGTTTTTTTTTTGCCTCCCCCACCCCCCACATATTGTTGATAGAGATTATTCATTGTCACCTCCAACATAACATAAGACTAACAGACAGGAATTTCCTTCCTCATCCATTTTCTTCTTAAATTACGTCTCTTAAGGAAAGAATTTTAGAATGTCTTTGTGATGACCCAGGGCGTGGCACAAAGGCAACACAGTCAAATAAGTAAGAAGAGTCCCTTTAATACCTTCAACTTTGCCCCCAATGTCCAGGTTACCTTCGGCTGTAGAAAAAACTCTTCCAAGAACAATCTTTAAGTGGAGGAAATTCAGTCCGAAAACAAAGTACATACAAACTGTAAATAAAAATCCACACAAACCACGCTGCAGCAATTAACTTGACAGGGCAGGATAAGGAATTACAGACTTGAAAGGCCAACAAAACACACACAGTTGGGAAGATGTCAGGAACTCAGATAAGCCTCAACAATAACAGATAACTCACAATTTGCTTTCAACAACTTTGCTGTGTGTAACTTCCCTTTCTAAACACTGTGTTCCCAGCTGCAGCTAATAAAGGGAATCAGGGCCCTTTCCTCCCCCATACGTCATACAAATCACATCATTCCGTTCTCTGTTCCTCCCTGCATGCCCTAGGATGAAGAGGGGGTGGCTCTGAGTCTTTCTCTGAATTCCCTCTGCGTTGCTCTACCTCTCCCCTGTTCTGCCCAGCCACACTTTGCCCTTCCCCAATTTCTTCCACAGCTAACAGAGCCATGCTTCCATTCCCTATCAGCTTGCTCAGCCTCCCCCTCAGAATCAGATTCTGACGGGCATGACAGTCTTGTTTAATTGGAAATATGGAAGCCACTTGAGAGCCTTTTAAACCAGTGGTCCCCAAACTTTCTGGCTCTGCGAACCAGCAGCAGTGGCAGCAGCAGATGTGTGTGTGAGGGGACAGTTTCATGCACAAGCCTGCCACTTGCATAAATGGAGCTTCATGTGCTGACCCACCACTTGTGCGACCCAGTTCCCAATGGGCCATGGACCAGTATTCATCCATGGATTTGGGGTTCAAGAGTCCTGTTTTAAATTAAGGAACAATTGGGGAATCAGACAAAATGTTGAAATAAATAAAAATGTCCTACCCATATCAATCAAGTCAGCCTGGAAAACTAAATAGGGAAGTAACATGTCAGGACAATGTATGAGTGCCATCAGAGAACATTGTAAATTCAGAGCCATGCAATTCATGGTAATAACTCCCTGAAAACATAGCAAGCAACATCCTTAACCCAGGAGAGTGGGACAATGGATGCAACACAAAATCACAGCAACAGCATGGAGAAAGAAGGAAATGCTTCTTTAAGGGATATTCACCTTCTTGATGAATCAAGGAAGATGGTGCAGCCTAATAATGAAAACCAGGGATGGAGATTGTTATGAACTAATAAAACACTTAAATAAAGTTTATCAAAAGCTTTAGAAAATAGCAGGGTTCTAGCCCTGCACTTCTGATTGGCCAATAATAGCGATATCGGATTGGTCCGTTCAGGAGAATCTGATTGGCTGTTAATGAGCCACTCTCATTGGTTAAGTGGGTTAACACTCCACGTTTCCTATTGGTTACTAGAGCAGCAGCTTGCCTATAAAAGGGCTGCTGTTGCCCTAGGGTTTCGCTCTGTTCAGAATGTTAATAAAGAGTTTGAAGTTCACTTTTCACCATCTCGTCTCCGTTCCTTGCACCCATGCGCAGAACTTAACACTGGCGATGAGGATGGGATGCGGATACATTGGAGCTGACTGAACACTACAGAGCACTAAACAGAGCACGTGGCTGAAGGCGCATCAACGGTGGAAACCATGACCGGCGGCACCATACCACCCGCTCCATTCGACCCAGCACAAGAAGACTGGGACTCATACATGGACCGGTTCCAGATGTTTCTGGAGACCAAAAACTTGAAGGATGCCACTACTGGGAAAAAGAGAACGGTATTCCTGACTCACTGCGGATCTGCCGTTTTCAAGATGGCCAAGGCACTGGCGAAACCGGCTGAGGTGAAATCCATGGACTGGGATGTCCTCGAGTCCCTCCTACGGGCCCACTATGCACCTACCGTACCAACGCTTGTACGAAGACATGAATTTTACCAGAGAGACCAGCGGAAAGGAGAAAGCGTTGCAGATTTTATCGCGGATCTCCGGAACCTGGGAGGCCTCTGTGGGTTTGCTGACCTCGAAGAAGCTCTGAGAGACTGAATAGTTTTGGGATTAGATGCACCGCATGTGCAAAGCAAGCTGATGATGAAAGGCGACATCAGCCTTGCAGATACCATCGCTGACGCTACTGCAGCAGAAGCAACCAGGAAGTTGGCTGCCCAAATGCGCCGCACCAACACCCCGCTCCGCCAACTCGCCGGCGAAACCTCACCTCGCCTTGAGGGACATGCAATGGCAACCCACCACAAGGACCTCGAATCGTCATCAGAAAGTGATGAGGAAGAAGTCAACCGGCTCCGGTCTGAATGAGACCAACGTCACCAGTGTAACTAGAGACTGCAGTACCAATGCGCAGGTTGTGGGGCAAACCACCCATGATCAGACTGCAAGTTCCTCGATGCGGTCTGCCATATTTGTGGGAAGAGAGGCCACATCAGAAAGGTCTGTTGAAGCAAGCTAGGATCCAGCCCACTTCAGAGGGGGACCAACTACCGCCAACCCACAGGAAGTCGTCTTGTGAGTTGGGAACATTCGAACCACCAATGGAACAATCACTCCTACAGAAATAAAACACTGGCCATTTCAACGAGACGAGAAGAGGCACACCAAACTATTATAATTGGTCACGCCTCATTGCTAGATGCAAAGAAGATCCGAGTGAAGGTCGCCATCGAAAACCAGCCCTACGTGATGGAAGTCGATTCAGGATCATCCCTCTCAATGGTTTCCTGGAAGACCCTTAAACAATTGATCCCTGCCATCTGGCGGCAAGACCTCAGAACCCAAAGAATCATTCTCAAGGACTATCAAGGAAACCGAATTCCGGTTGTTGGATCCAGCCTAGTTCAGGTCTCATTCAAAAATCGTACTGCATCTTTACCATTGACCGTCGTCGACCTTGATCGGCCTAGCCTGTTAGGCCTTCAATGGTTTGCTCCACTTGGGATTGAGGTAGCCAGCATTTACCAAACCAGCAGTGACGACTGGGAGGAGGCTCTCGTCCAGGAATTCCAGGACGTCTTTGCAGATAAACTAGGCGAGTACAAGGGGACCCCAATATCATTTAACCTTAACCCTGAAGTAGCCCCTATCCGCCTTAAGCCTTGTCGAGTCCCTTTTGCCCTTAAACCAAAGATTGACGAGCAGCTTGATAAATTAATAGCCCAGGGTGTTTTAGAACCAACCGACCACGCTCCTTGGGAAACCCCGATAGTAACACCTATCAAACTGGATGGATCGTTAAGGATTTGTGGGGACTACCGTGCCACCCTGAATCACGCCCTTCAACAGAACGCTTACCCGGTGCCGGTGGTACAACACCTCCTCCATTCCCTGGGGGGCGGAAAAGTCTTCGCTAAATTGGATTTAGCACAGGCATACCAACAACTGCCTGTAGATAAAAAAACAGCAGAGGTGCAAACAATCATTATGCACCGAGGTGCCTTTAAGTGCAACTGACTTCAATTCGGAGTTAGCATGGCCCCAGAGATCTTTCAGAGCTTGATGGAGAGACTATTACAGGGTATAAAAGGGGTCGTACCATACTTTGATGACGTTTTAATTGCTGCCCCAAATAGAGAAATACTAAAGGAGCATCTTAGACTGGTTCTCCAGAAATTTAAAGACTCTGGCCTTAAAGTTAAAAAAAATAAATGTCAACTGTGTACAGATAAAGTAGAGTTCCTGGGGTACCTAATCGATAAACAAGGCATTCACCCCACCAGTAGCAAGTTAAGAGCAATCAAGAACGCCCCAAGACCCAGAAACAAGACTGATCTCCAAGCTTTCCTGGGGCTTATTAATTTTTACAACATCTTCCTGCCCCACAAAGCGACCGTAGCCGAGCCCCTACATCGGCTTCTCGACAAAAAAGCAACCTGGGTTTGGGGGCACCGAGAGGAGCATGCGTTCCGACAAGTGAAAAACCTATTAACTTCAGATGCTGTTTTAATGCAGTATAACGAGACTTTGCCCTTAACAATCACATGTGAAGCGTCACCATTTGGAGTAGGAGCCATTTTGAGCCATGTGTTACCAAACGGTAGTGAAGGCCCTATTGCCTATTTTTCAAGAACTCTATCAAAGGCTGAATGTTACTATAGTCAAATCGATAAAGAGGCTCTTGCTGTTGTATCTGCTGTTAAACGGTTTCATGAATATGTATATGGATGAGTTTTTTCTATTGTTACCGACCACAAACCTTTGCTGGGGATTATAGCAGGAGACAAGCCAACCCCCTGTATATTATCACCTAGAATGACTCGCTGGTCAGAGTTTTTGGCTGCGTACAATTATAAGCTGCAGCAAAGCCATTCCTGACACTGACGCATTAAGCCGTGCACCACTTCCGGAAACCGTCGATGACCCAGCTCCAACCCTTACAACGCTCCAGATTGAAACGCTGCATTCACCGCTGCTAACAGCTAGAGATATCGCGATCGAAACAAAACGCGATCCTATCTTAAAGGGGGTTCTCAGCTGGGTCGAATGAGGATGGCCAGTAGATCAAACCCCTGATGATTTCATTCCCTTCAAGAATTGCCAAATGGAACTTTTTTTGCAAAAGGGCTGCATCCTGTGGGGGGATCGAGTCGTCGTCCCAGAGTGGTTACAACGAGCGGTACTAAAGACACTGCATGAGGGCTACCCCGGCATCGTGCTCATGAAAGCGCTTGCACAAAGCTACGCGTGGTGGCTGGGCATCGACAAACAAATCGAAGCCTGGGTAAAGACTTGTTATAAGTGCTAGGAGGTTAGCAATGCCCCACCAAAGGCAACTCCGACAGAATGGGAAACACCTCGGGGACCGTGGTCCTGCATTCATATTGACTTTGCGGGACCTACTAAGGGACATACGTTCCTATTAACAGTGGATGCCTACTCAAACTGGCTCGAGATCCACAAAATGAAAAGTACTACAACTGAGTCTGACATCCGGAAGTTGAACAGATTATTTGTGACGCATGGACTGCCAGACGTTCTGGTATCCGACAACGGACCCCAGTTTACCGTGTTTCCTTTTGAACAATACTTAGCAGACTGCGGTATTCGCCATGCGCTAACTTTGCCAGCGCACCCTGCGGCTAATGGAAGAGCCGAGCACATGGTACAGTTTGTTAAAAAAACCCTCTACAAGATGGACTATGGGAACATTGAAGATAAGATAAATAGAATACTCCTTCTCCAACACATCACTCCGCACAGCATCACCAACAAGACTCCAGTGGAACTATTGATGGGACGCAAACTCCGCTCCCACCTCGACCAGCTTCACCCGTCTTATGAGCCAGAGATACCCTGTGGATCTAGCGGAAAATGCCGCGATAGGCGACTTAGTTTTCGCCAGAAACCTTTCTGGAGAACCGTTGTGGATCGAGTCCACTGTTATTCAAGCCACTGGACCCAGGTCGTACCGGGTGAAAACCTGCGACGGAAAAATATGGAAACGCCATATTGATCAGCTTCGCTCAAGGCTACAACCTAGTTTCCGCGACTCCGGTAACTCCCAAACTGAGGGGGGAGGGGATGTCGAAGAAACCGAATTTGAGATGGCGGAAAGCAGGAATGAAAGAAGGCAGCCATGGGGCGTAACAAGTGAAGAAGGATCAGGGATGAGTGTGGCCTTGCCACAGAGGAACAACCCAACAGAGGCAAGCCCACAAGGGCCAGAGGACAACAACGAGAACATTAGCGGCATCGAGTCTTCCAACGAGGAACCACCGGCACCCGACTTGCCCGAAAACGCCCCGCCAAAACAGGCTTATGGACAAGAACCAGTGGGACAGCGTAAATTCAATAGACAGTCAAAGCAACCTTCCTACCTCAGAGATTATGTCACCACACCCCTCAAACGGAACCCGGGGGGAAGGGGTGTTATGAACTAATAAAACACTTAAATAAAGTTTTTCAAAAGCTTTAGAAAATAGCAGGGTTCTAGCCCTGCACTTCTGATTGGCCGATAATAGCGATATCGGATTGGTCCGTTCAGGAGAATCTGATTGGCTGTTAACGAGCCACTCTCATTGGTTAAGTGGGCTAACACTCCACATTTCCTATTGGTTACTAGAGCGGCAGCTTGCCTATAAAAGGTTTGCTGTTGCCCTAGGGTTTCGCTCTGTTCAGAATGTTAATAAAGAGTTTGAAGTTCACTTTTCACCATCTCGTCTCCATTCGTGCGCCCATGCGCAGAACTTAACAGAGATTATAAGGAACAATTGAAGATATACTACAATTGGACAATAACATAGTAATGGAAAAGATCTACCACCTGCCAAAGAACTTTCTGTCTAAATTGGATGGACAGCAGCAGCTGTTGTCTTGGATAACAGCAGTTATCTACCGCCTGACAGGTGCCCATTCCAACCATGCATGCCAGCTTCAGAAAAGCTAGCCGGCAGGAAAAAAGCTATGGAGCCAGGGAGGGACAGCCAGTCCTTCCAGAATTGCTGGTGACTGACAGCTGATTTCTGTTAAAGGCTCTGTTCCCTGCAGAGCCACAGGTAAGTGCTTGCTGGGAGCCAAGGCTCTTAAAAATGCCTGATGGGCTGAATGTCTGATGGCAATCAAAGAAGAATGCTGCTGTTGGGCAGGTTCTTCTACATTGCTTTCTGATTACTATTATTTTGGCAGGCCTGGGTGCTTTCACTGACTTCTCAACCTGTATTACAAAATGCAACCTTCCTCAGCAGGAGTTTGATGGAAAAAGAAATGCTCTCATTTGTTGTGAGCATTGAACTGAAACCTTGTCTTTTGGTGGAGAAGTCTAGATTAGGCATCAATCATCCCAAAGGTAGGGATTACACAGTTCCCCAGGGAATGAACAAGTTTTAATTTCTACACCACATCTCCAATGTGTTAAGACTGTAAATGCAGAAGAATACATTTCAGCAAAAATGCATTAAATGCAGAAGAATATGCTGAAGAAGAAAAAGCAAAAAATACCTTTAAGGCTCAAGGTCTTAAAGCTAAAATGACCTTGGTTTCTTTCAATGGGATTTTACAGGCTGATTTTCTTCAGAAGTTCTGCACGATAATTTTTAGCAGTCCCAGAGACATGGGAAGATTGTCAAATATTATTGGAAGGTTCTAAGATTTGGGAAAAAGTCACAACATGTCAAAAAGGTAAAAATTAGGTGAGGAATTGTCAGGTACAGGAAGCCAAGAATAACAGATGTAAAAGTTCAAATCAATTTCTTGCCCATAGACTCAAGTATGTTGTACATAACTATTTGATAAATGCTAAGAAAAAAATAGGGAGGGTTCCTCCTCATGTGCTTCTTCCAAAGCAATGATTTCAGATGTGCCTCTTCATTCCTCTCATTTGTATCTCGGTGCCAGATTCTAACTGCAGAGATTTCAGGAACTTTTCAAAATGGCCAGTGTGAATTTAGCATGATATCTAATGGAAATTAATCATGGCAACTGTAATTACTTAATTTGATTTACACTGTATTTCAATTACATTAAACTAAATTATCTTTTCTTGATGTGACTGGGGCTACATTTTAGAATGCAGCATTCTCATACCACAGCATGGCCCAGCTGTGGATGGTTGCTTGTACTTAAAACTTAGATTCTTTTGCAAAGATGACATAAACAGGAATGTAAATAAGATAACAAGAATTATGTAAAAGGAGGATGAATGGGAGGCAATTCTTCCTCCTGAGCATCTAGTCTGGAAGAAGAAAAGACCATAAGATGAGGCTGATGTAGCCTGAAATGTTCTCCAGGTCACCAGGGGGGAATCCATCCATTGAGGAGTAAAGTTTTATATGCAATCCAATCTTCCATGCAAAAGAGCCTATTTTACTTATTATTTTATTTATTTATTTGATTTCTATAGCTGCCCACATCAGCAAGTGTTTCTGTTATTATTTTTTTACAAGTACATACATTGAACAAGGAATGGACAATACTGGAAGAGCTTCAAATAAGAACCAGAAGAGAAAAAGTCTTCACAGCTGATCTTAAAATCAGGCATAGCCAACAGAATTAAGTTCTGCTATCATGTTTAAGTGTCACCTTGACTTCAAAAAGGTCAATTTTGCTTTGAAAGATAGGTCAAACAGATCCTTAACTGCACAAGGCCAATTAGTTTTCTATGTTTTCCACTGAAACCCTCTATTGATTTGTACAAGAAAGTAACCTTCTCCTGCAAAAGAGGGTCAATATCTTATATCCACCTTTTTCCAATCTAATGATCCCTCACTGATTGAATTAGCCTCTGAGACCAGCTATCCTGAAGGAAGCATTGTAAAGCTTTCAGTATGAATACTATTTTGAGTGCTTAATCCATTAGTTTTCACTAGCATTTAAGCCTAGTGTATATCCAACATACACACACATTATTTTCCTTCTACATCTTTTCCATGCAATGCTTATACGGAGAGGGAAGGCAGATCAATTTCCTCTTCCCTTTGTGTATTAAGAAAGCCCTTTTCTCCAAGACGAATATTAAGCAGACCTTTCAATCTCTCTTGGGGTCCTCTTTTCTGTCCCTCTTTCTTAGACTCCCCTCTATTTTCTCTCACTGAATTTTATTCCATGTGGGGTTCAAAGCTAGACAAAGTTTGTTTTCCCCATCACAGCCTATTCCTTGGTTGTTTATAGAAAACAAGTTGTGGCATGTTTTTCTAGGATAATCAAGTGTTTTGATTACTAGAAAATGATAAGGAAAACATACTCTACATAACTACACAAGTGAAAGAATACCAAGGCTATTATAAAACCATCAATCTTTACAGAATTTAACAGGAATACCAGACAATACTACTCTTTTTAACACCCATGTTTCCTTTAAAAATCGAGGGGAAAAAATGGAAATAATATTTTATAGCCAACTATCTATCTGAAAACCCCTCCATTCACAATGCCTGCTCTACTATTAGGCAGAGTGATGCAACCAACATTTAGGGGCAATGAATAATACTGAGATGGTCACACAGAGGTCTCTATGTGCTTAAGTGTCATGCTGTAGTATTTGGGAATATACTTGTGCTGTCAGTAAGGATTGTACCACACTTGTAGAAAGATTATGTTAACTTGCTTGTCCAGAATTCATATGTATATAAATAAGCCAAGACAGCAAGACTCATATTCTAAGAATATTCATATTCTATTACTGAAATCGCCTTTCAAATATATGCTCATGGATACTTCATTAAGCTCTAAATACATCATGTAATGACAATATTAGTACTTAATACACCAGTCAATCTGACAGATTGCCTTTGCTCTGCAGATACATTGATGAGCATGCAGTTATATATGGGAGAGAGAGACGAGAGACAACTTGAACTGACAACATGTTGTGGTTATGATTAATACAGCCCTAACCTTGCTATTTAGCCTGTGTGGCTATTTTGTTCTCATTTAATATGTTGATTCTTTTCCATTTGCTAGGAAGGAAAATACTAGCAAAAATATTGATTCCATCTTAGGCAAATACTCTGCTTCCTTTCTTCAACCAATTTGCTTTGTTTTATTTTCCAAGTCTCTTTGGATATGGATACCTTGGTACCATGATTATGTAGTCATTTGTCTAGCTGATAAATGTAACTTTGCCACCCTAACTTTGCTGAAGCTCTTAAATTGAGCTCTTTTAAGATTTCCTTTTAATGTGCCCATTAGTTTTATGATTTGAGGAAGATGGTAACACATTTCCAGCAAAAATAAATCAGTTAGAGACATCCAGGATTCAAGATAAGCAAGGAATAATGACCTTCCAAATGAATGTGTTAGAACTTATTGCTGGGGATGAGAAGAAGAGGGATTAACATAATCAACTTTTTGTTAGGAAAAAATATAGCCCTGATGACAGCTAGGGAGATTAGATAGTCACACCCCCTCCTTCTGACATTTATGGAAGGGAAACAAATGTTTAATTTAGGATTGTTCCTCAAATTCTTTCCACCATAGCCATAGAATTCTAAGACTGGACGATGGATGATTACAGTTAGACAGGTCAAGTTCTGAATTGCCTCTTCCCAATAGGGCATTTTGCAGAAGAAAGAATCTGTTTTTATTTTGAAATCTGTCTAGCAGATGGCAAAGTTTCCAGGCTGGAAGGATGAAAACCTTTGACTCTGGACAGGAGACATCGAAGTCACCTTCATTCATCATTTGCCTTCACTGACTTAAAAAAAACAACCACCTAAATATGCTTTGGATTTGAAACATATATTAAGGTGATTTCCAGGATTATTGAAAAATATAGCTGACCATGCATTCCAACGAGTCATGTCCATGGTTTTCTCAGGAAATAAAAGTTCACCATCAATTTGTCCATGGGAATAAGAATCACCCCAAAAACTAAATTTTCAAAAGATAAACTCCATGAAGACAAGAGGCTTACTTAAAAAGAAAGGGGGAGGGAGAGTCCAGGAGTTAAAACACTTCCATCTTATTTAAAATCACTATAACAGAATCTCAATCAATATGTATACATATTGGTCTTGCTGTTCTGAAGGCAGCTTTAAACGTCTCTTTAAAACAGGAATTAGGGAGCCTGGGCTCCTTCAATTATGGTTGAGTTTCATTCCTTTTTATCTCTGACCATTGGAAGAGAATACATGTAGCTGAGCTAGGTTGTTTACTTACAAACATTTTACCTGACTAAGTAACCTCATTGTTGCATAGTTAGCAAAGCATACTGCTGAAAATATTAACAACTTCATCAGAAGCAAGAAATCAGAGGTGACATTATTTATATTAGTCTGTATAACACAAAGTGTTGGATAGTTTAGACCTATTTGAATTGCCTGTTTCTGAGAATCTGCTGGAATAATTAAAAGAAACATGAGGAATGAGATACAATATTTAAAAATAAAATAAAACTATTCTTAACTGAAGAGTTAAGTCTGAAAATTGTACAGAAAATACAATTGCTCATCATCTAACTAAATACTTTGTTACTAAAACTGGTTCTTTGTACAGGAGGATTTTAAGGGGATCAATTTTTATAAAGAGATTCAGTCTAAAAGAACTATTAAATTAAAGATCCATTAGTTTACCATCTGTCCCAGGTACATCATTCAAAAGTATAATTAAAATGAAAATAATGAAATATATCAAAGAAAGCTTTGCTGAGGAAGCAATGGTGCCTTTGAATGACTTATGAATTAAAAGAGGCATTGTTAGGGATAACATTGGTTACCTAACTTAGTTTGGGTAAAAATAATATATAAACTATGTTAGTGAGTTTAAGTGTATGTATCACTTTAACTGTAAAACATGTATTTTGGGTGCGGTTGTAAAATCACCATAAGAGGGAGCAAGAGAGCTCACTGTTTGCTGGCTTGTACTGGAGAGCTGACAATGTTGGATTGATGGTGATAACTGCGTGTGTTTCCCTGCTGTTGCTGAGAGAAGAAAAGGGGTTTGATTTTCTTCATATCTCTGACTGCAAAAGAGATATATTGCTGGACTGATTATTTATAAGTTTACTGACCTCTATTTTCAACACTGGACTTTGCAACTGATTAATCCCTGGATGGACTGAACTAGTGTATAACATATGGACTGTTTTGACTATGCTATAACTCTTGTTGGAATAAAAAACTATTTAACTGGCACAGTGTATCTGTCTTACTGAGTGTAAACTACAACAACGTTTATCTCACATCATTTGCGTACCTGCTAGACTGCTGTTGCACGTTCTGCTAGGGTGTGTATCCCTAACACTGGTTCTGGGCCCAGGTGCACAGTCAGACTAACCAGGATATAACAGGCTTAGATTAAAGTAAGAGTTTGTGTAGTTACACAATACTGTAAGCAGACAGCTGTGTTTTATTAATTATAGTTTAATATCCAGAGAAAAGATGGCAGAAGTCAATTTACCAAGTTTGTCTCTAATATCCAAACTGGATGGAACAAACTATGTTTCATGGTCTATGAAATGTAGCCTACTTCTATGCAGAGAAGGTTTATGGAGTATAATTCAAAACCCACCAGAAGTAGATACATGGGATCCGGAGGATGAGGATGATGCCCAGAAAATACAAGAATATCAACTGAAGAATGAGCAAGCTCTCTGTATAATAGGACTGACACTCTGTGATGAGCAGCTTGTACATATACAAGGAGAAGAAACAGCTGCCAAATGTTGGGAGAATTTAAAGAAGATTTATGTTCGAGACAGTATAGGAGCACATATAAATCTTACACGGAAACTGTTCAGAACACAACTTCAAAAGAATGGAGATATGCTGAGTCATATAAACATAATGAAGGGAATTTTTCAGGTGCATGAAAAAGAACTTATCTTCAATAAA
Source organism: Hydrophis major (assembly GCA_033807585.1). Lineage (NCBI taxonomy): Eukaryota > Metazoa > Chordata > Lepidosauria > Squamata > Elapidae > Hydrophis > Hydrophis major. Next base: position 337,513,543 of record CM066328.1, read on the forward strand.
TTACACCAAGTTTATATAATTTTGTCTTCTTTAGATATTAACTATGATGACTATGTAACTTCACTTGAGGTTCTGCCAAAAGATAACCTAACATTAACTGACATTACTGGCAGATTAATTGAAGAAGCCAGGAGAAGGCTTGAAAGGGATCAACTCAGAAGAGAACAACCAAAATGTGAAGAAGAGAAAATATATTCGTCAGCCTATACAATTAGAAAATGTTTTAATTGTGGAGGAAAAGGACATTTGGCAAGATTCTGCAAGAAAGCAAAAAGCCAAAATGCCAGCCAGAAAGATAAAAGGCATCAAAAGGATAAAAAATGCTTAGAGTTAGCCATGTATAGCAATGAAACTGTGAATAGTAATTTATGGGTTGTAGATAGTGGAGCATTGCGCTTCATAATGAAAGATAAGAAAAGATTTATTAAGATGTCCACGAGTTCACAGCAGATATTGTTAGCTAATGGATGGAAAATGAAAGCTAAAGGTCAAGGTATATCATATTGTTCTTGCATAAGAGAAAATGTAAAAATGTTATATGTACCACAACTTAAGTTTAATTTGCTTTCGGTTAGAGTTTTGGTTAAACTAGGTTATGTAATTACCTTTAGGGGAGACAATTGCATAATTGAAAAAGAAGGTAAAAAAGTGACTGCAACTTTAAGAGGTGAATTGTATGTGTTAAATGATAATTCAGAGGTAGCTAACACAGTTTATAATAATGCTAAACCTCATAATAAGTGCATACATTTGTTACACAGACGTTTGGGGCATATAAATTTTAAAATGCTTAAACAAAGAGTAGAACTATCTAAAGGTATAAAACTGAAGCCTTGCAATAAGCATTTGCACTGCAATGCATGCAGTCAAGAAAAAGGCAAACAAATGCCAGCAAATAGAGTTAATGGATTTAAAACAAAGGAGCCTCTAGAGGTCGTATTTGCTAATATTATATGTCCTAAAAAACCAAGTGTGGGAGGTGCTTGTTATATACTAAGTATAATGGACCATTATTCCAGATATGGTTTCTGTTATCTAATGAAAAGCAAAACGGAAACATATCAAAATTTCTTTAATTGGCTTAAATTCGCAGAGAGAAAAACTAAAAGGAAGTTAGTAACTCTTATAACTGATAATGGTACAGAATTTATAAACAATAAATTCCAAAATAAACTGAAGATGGCAGGTGTTGAACATAAAAAGTCTGCACCATATAGGCCACAGCATAATGCCTTTATAGAAAGATGAGGCCAAACAATTCAAGCAATGGCTCGTACTATGCTGTCAGATTCAGGATTACCTGAAAATTTGTGGGGAGAAGCAAGCCTGGGCTTTTTTTTTTTTTTTTTTTTGCATTAGGAACCCTGGTCAGCAATCAGAATCAGATGGAACTGTTTGGGATACAAGCCTACCCTTAGAGCACATGGGATGAAGGCAGGTGTGAAATTGTTAATATTTGGCCATCTCTGTTCCTTGAACAACAGAGGGAGGAAAGGTTAGTGGAAGCTTCAGTACAAGCCAATTTGCTTCTGCTAAAGCTAGGGTGGATATAGGGAAACAGAATTTAGATAAGTAATATTATTCTGAAGGGTAATAGCTGTTCTTCCTAGCAGTCAGAAGAATATTGAACCAAGTCATAGGTTTATCTATGCATACATTTCCCCTGTGTTATTATTTTGACCTTGATAGATTTCAGTGTCTCTTGATGTAATGGACCCCATTTCTACAGGGAACGGAGATTCTAGAATTCTCCTAAATATATTCAGAAAAGTCTGCATGGCTGATCTTCATGAGTTTTCTACCTGGAATGAGTCTTGAAAGAAAAGAAAATGGACCCTGGGAATCTGCTCTGAGGGCCAATGAATATTTGAATTCCTCTAGGTGGGAAACAGAGGGAGGGAGAATGGGAGAGAGGCAAAAAAATGATTGATCTGTCACTGGAGAAAACCTGTTGCTGAATTCACTTCTGCAGATTTGACACACATCCTCCCCCCCCCCCCAAAAAACCCCCTCCTTTATCAACATGGAAGCTTGGATGTTAAGGTCAAATACCTATAGGAGATAAAGGATGCAAGTAGATGTGAGAAAATTCTAGACCTGTAATTTAGCTGTTCCACTCCCAGTTCACAATATTCAGGGAGGAGGGATTCCGATCAATTTGCACAACAAACTATTTTTTTATTACATTGCCTACAATCCTGTAGAAAGGAGAATTGATCCCCTATTCTCCTATGCTCCTTTCACACTTCCCTCTATTTCAGTATACAGCTAATCCTCAATTTGCAACCATAACAGAGCCCAAAATTTCATTGGCTAAGTCAGAGAGTTGTTAAGTGCGTTTTGCTCCATTTTATTACCTTTCTTGCTACAGTTAAATGAATCCCTGCAGTTACGTTAGTAACATGGTTCTAAAGTGAATCTGCCTTCCCCATTGACGTTGCTTGTCAGAAGGTTGCAAAAGGTGATCACATGATGACAGGAGACTGCAACCGTCATACATATGAATCAGTTGTCAAGGGTCCAAATTTTGATTATGTGAACCTGGAGATGCTGCAATGATTGTGTCAAAAATGGTCAAAAGTCACTTTTTTCAATACTGTTTGTAACTTCAGTCACTAAACAAATGGCTGTATGTTGAGGACTACCTGTAAGCCCAATTAGTGGTGGTGGGGTTAGTGAGGGAAGGGTACTATAAGGCCAGGCTTGGGATGCTGCATCCAGTTCTGGTCACCACAATGTAAAACAAGATGTTGAAGCTCTAGAAAGACTGCAGAGAAGATCAACAAAGATGGTTAGGAGATTGGAAGTTAAAACGTATAAAGAATGGTTGCTGGAATTGTGTATGTCTAGTCTGATGAAAAGAAGGACTAGGGGTGACATGATAGCACTGTTCCAATATCTCAGGGGCTGCCACAAAGAAGAGGGAGTCAAGCTATTCTCCAAAGCACCTGAGGGCAGGACAAGAAGCAGTGGGTGGAAAGTAATCAAGGAGAGAGGCAACCTAGAACTAAGGAGAAATTTCCTGACAGTTAGAACAATTACTCAGAGGAACAACTTGCCTCCACAAGTTGTAAATGTTCCAACACTGGAAGTTTTAAAGAAGAGACTGGGTAACCACTTATCTGAAATGGTGTAGGGTTTCCTGCCTCATCAGGGGGTTGGATTAGAACACTTCCAAGGTATTTTCCAACTCTGCTATTCTATTCTATTCTATTCTATTCTATTCTATTCTATTCTATTCTATTCTATTCTATTCTATTCTATTCTATTCTATTCCTATTCCTATTCCATTCCATTCCATTCCATTCCCATTCCATTCCATTCCATTCCATTCCATTCCATTCTATTCTATTCTATTCTATTCTATTCTATTCTATTCTATTCTATTCTATTCATAGGTCCTAATAAAGGTGACAGATAATGTCAGGCTTCTGACCACTGTGTTCATTAGAAGTATTCTTCAGGCAAACCTTTATACATTATAATAGAGTACCAATCACTTAATACATTACCCAGTTAATTAAAATAAATTAATCTAAAACCACGAATTTCCTTTATAAACCACTGTACTTCTAAAAACCCACTTCCATATTTTGGTGATCTGGGGCAAAGGGAATTTCAGGTACCCTCCCCACCCAATCACCATCAGGTGCTACACTCATTTAATCCAACATTTTATACATCGAGATGTGATATGCATGCTAATTCTGCAAGTTATTCTGAGGAAGTTGGTTGAGTTATCTCATTTGTTTGTTTGTTTTTTAGTTATTGCTTTAAGAGTGATCCATCATTCATTGTAGGTTTATTTTCCCCAGCCATTTCAGTCTTTTTGTATTGCTTGTTGAGCTTGTTCAATAAAAATGAGGATTATCAATTAAGGGAATAAGTGTATAGTTAAAATACACCTGTGATTATGCTGTGGAAAAAGAAAGAGATGACACTTGGGTACCCATCCTCCCTAAATTTCTATAAACGTAAAGTATTTTGGCAGTTCTGATTAGTAAGATCTTTAATTGCCATCTATTGAAGGACAATTCTACACCATTGTTTTTGTCAATTTTGATAGTTTAAAGATGTGCAGACTTCAAACCTCAGAATTCCCTAGCTGGCTGGGGAATTCTGGGTGTTGAAATCTGCTCATCTTTAAGCTGCCAAGGTTGAGAAACACAAGAGTAGACTGTAAATGTTTCTTACTACAGCTCCCCATGCAAGCCATTCTGGTAATGCAACCTTCTAAAAAAGCACTCATAAACTTTGTCCTAGACATCTCGCCCTCCTTATAAGTTGTATTCCCATTCCACTGCCATGCCCCTGCTAGAGAAAAAAAAAAAGCTGCAGTCAGACATTTGGCTGGCCTACTGAAGGAGAGCCAGATTGCTCAGGTATGTCCGGAGATTTAACATTGTTAGCAGAAGGAGATAGACTCATTATCGGAGTGTGCTAATTTTAGAAGGTGACTTGTCAATGTCACACAGCAAGTCCAAGAAATCAGCTTGAACAGAACTGTGTGGTATTTTATCTTTCCAGCCTGACAATAGGATTGCATAGTGGCTGTTGGGCTGTTTGCTGAGCATATGGAACCTGAGCATTTGCTGGCAGGTTGCCATGCTTCAAAAAGTTAAATTGGGATGGGTGTTGCCATAAAGTCTTCGAACTTGTGGAAAAAGCACAGACTTACTTTCCTTCCTTCCTTCCCTCCCTCCCTTTCTCTCTCTCTCTTCCTTTTTTAAAAAGAGAGCCTTTCTAATGGGATAAGCCAGCCAATGTATATTGTTATTATTCTTTCAGGGTCCAACTCATTTGTTTTACATTTTTAATCAATTTGGGTGGTCAGTTTATTCACTAAATGGATTTCCTTCTCCTCCTTTCCATCTGCAGGCCATAGTGTATTTTAATTCTGTAGTGCATATGAAATATTTCTGATATAAATTAATCCTTTCAATATGTAGCCAGAGTATAGTCTCATTGGACATTTCTGCTAGGATTGTAATTACCCCTTGTACCACAAATTTCTAAATCTCTTCAATGCCCTACTTAGGAAAAATATATGAAATAGTTCTTAGTATGTTTAGGGCTGATTATCATTTATTTTCCCTGGCCTCACAAGTTATCAACCCATTAATGGTACCCTACATTTCCTTTCCATTTTTCTCAAAGTGACACTAGCTAGAATTTTAACACCTCGGATGTACAACAGGCCATTCTTATCTACTTAGGTATTGTGCCTTGTAAACAGAAGTATAAAAGTTTTGCAAAGACCATCGCTGAGTTTTTAAATTTAGTCTTTCTAAAATATCATAATTTTAGCATCAATTATTCCATGTGCCCATCAAGTGAGCAATTTGTCTAATTCATTGTCAAGCTTTTGTTAAAGAAACTGATTGGTAAGTTATAATTATATTTGAAAGCTGAAAAATTGAACATATATGTTTTAAAGAATTCTTGCCATCCAATTCTGATGGCTTTTTCCAACCTTAATTTGTCTAATTCCCTCCTTTCCTCCCATCTAAGGAAAATAAAAAATCATAAAAGGATAATTCTGCACTTTCTTCAGAAAATAATTAATTTAGCACTATCCATACTTTAATGCAGTCAGATGACTGAATCAATAAAGTTTCTATTCTACTCACTATCCATACAATCCTTCTGAATTCTCTTTCTGTCTCATGTTTGGTTTCTAATACTGTTATAGATTTATGAAAAGATTTGCTCCATGCTATTTTAAAGCAAAGTGGATCTACTGGGACATAACTTTTTGCCAGGATTGTTATGCCTTTAGCTTGACTTCCTGTCATCTTTCCAAAATCAAAGGCTTCATCAAAAGTTAACACTGCTGGGTTTAAGAATCAGAACCTGATTTGTTTGTCCAGGTGTTAGTATTTAGGTCCATGTGAACTAAAAGGCCTTTCAGCAGAACTTGGAAAATGGAGAAGTGATTGGGGACAAATGCGGGCTGTACAAGGTGGCATCATTATTGAAGCTTAAAGGTCAGGTTGGAATAAAATCTCATGACACTGTGGATTTGTACTCCAAAGGCATTGTGAAAAGTTGGCATGAGCAGGAAAAATGCTTTATAAAACCTGTTCCGGTTTATTCTTTTGCTGTTTGAATCTAACTGCAGCACAAATAATCTGACAAACTTTGTTTCCCTATTGTGTCTTTATGACATTGCTTTCACCTGATCCCTAGTCCATATCTAAGGCAGACTTAAGGCAGCCTTAATTTTGCTAAGTACGATTTCCTCATCATCCTGATGCTGGATTTGCCAGGGGTATGATTTGATGAATTTTATCAACTGCTCTGATGATAGGACACTCAGGTGACCTCTAAGTCAGGGCTGTCAAACTCCCAGCCTGCAGGCTGGATGCATCATGCACTGGCCATGCCCATGCCTGGTTTAGCAAAGGGGGAAAAAGTCATGATACGTCATCACTGTGATGACATGAGTTTGATACCCCTGCTCTAAGTGATCAGCCTGACAAGTATTGGCCCTTTTAGGCTGGTGCATTCATGTCCTCATAGCAGTCAATGGCCTCTGTCTTCCAAGGATTTCTGCATTGTGTGGTGATGCTTACAAATCAGATTCTCCCTCTTTGAACCAAAGCCTAAGAGTTTCAGCTCAGACAATTAGTGTTAAGTCTGGAGCATGGGTGCAAATAATGGAGACGAGCCAGTAGAAACAGTGAACTTCAAACTCTTTATTTACATGGTGTGACAGCTCAAACTGGAGGGCTGCTATAGCCTTCCTTATATAGGCAACTTATTAACTATTCAACCAATAGCAATCCTGGAGCGCTAGCCCCGTTAACCAATGAGAATGGCCTGTTAATGGCCAATCAGATGCTCCTGAACGGACCAATCCGATCGTGCCATTAACAGCCAATCAGAAGTGCAGGGCCAGAACCCTGCACTTGACTTCAAGCTCAAGATAACTTTATTTGGCATTATTCATTCACAACAATTGTATAATGGCGGCTGACCAGAGGTAGCTGTGTGTAGTACAGAAAGAGTTGTGTATGTGTAGTGAAGTCAGAGAAGTTCTCTCATGGTGCATGTCAATTAGCTGCTGTTTGGGCTGCAGTGTCATGCCCTGGTGGAGACTGACTCTGAGGGAGAGGAGGAACAGCCAACAGGGAGTGGAAGTGTGGCTCCAGAGGTTGTGGAGGAGGCTGGGGAAAGGCAGAGGCCAGCTGAGCAATCAGAGTTCCATCCCCTATCTATGCTAGGGCCAACAGGGAGGAGAGGATCAGGGAAAAACATGGTCTATTTGGGAGGAGAGGGCCATGATCCTCTTCATGGGTTGCAGGTGTGAGATCTGCATAAGAGTTTGGACCTGTGTGCTATCAAACGCTGAAGAGAAAGAGTAGTTTTTCCTGGGCGAGGTTTATCTTGGTTGGTGTTCTTCCAATGGATGGTACCTGATTATCTTCTTGAAGGTTGTAATTAATTATCTTGGTCTGTTGTGAAACTTTCTTCATTGTGGTTTGTTTTTGGTTTTTGTCTCCTTATCTGCTCTTTGATTTTGAACTGTATTTCTTTTGTTTGGAATGTTATTTTGAAAATAGTTTAATCTCCAACTTTGAACAATTGAACAGTGAAGCCAAGTTGAAGGCATTAAAGGATCTTTAATTACGTTTTGGTTTTTGTTATATTTGTGGGACACTCCAGGTCTTCACATGCAGAGTCTTCTGGAATAGAGATAAAACAGAACCTAAAAGATATGTGTCTTGCAAACCAGAACAAGTTTTGACAGATAGCTAAACTTATTGGTCTAGCCGTTTGTCAAAACTCATCACCTTTCCTGTCCAAGTAAAGGAGAATAATGGTTTCCTGATGGCTGGACATTTTGGGGGAATGGAAGAGAAACAAAACTGTATGAATTTGGTATGAATTCAGCCATTCTTGTCTTAATATGCTGAAAATAAAGGCAGCTGCATTTGCTGACAACATGCCTATGTCAAAGTAATGATTGCAGGTGACAAATGTATTTTTTTAAAACCCTGTATAGTTTCTGCCAGTGCAAGGAAAGTTAAATAACCATGAGAAAGGGCCCATGGATTCAGCTGGATTCAGTTCAATACTGCTTGGGAAACATTAATGAGTAGAACAGGCATCTTCCTCAGGAAACAGGAAAAGCAGTGAAACCCGGGGAAAGATAAGGGATAGAGAAGTGGAGTTGCAAGCATATTCCCATCTTTATTTTTTATGCTGTGAAGTGGATAGGATGTGAAATCCTGCACTCGACTACATTCATAAGTTCATAAGTACTGGAAATTATTGAATTGCAAGGATTTTCCAGATCAAAGCAGTCTTACACAAGGCATGCTTCTCAGGTACATGTTTCTTGCTTGAAAGGACCAAGTTAAAGGAAAAATAATATTTGATTGCTGGGCCCTCCAATGTCTTCATTTTAAATGGCAAAGTGTTCTGTTTTGGAAAGACACATAGCTCATCTTTAGCAGAGGTGCACATGAAATAGAAACTTTTATTTTGAAATGGAGCAAGCACAAAATGTCCCAGAATTTCTGCTTAACTATTTCAGATGAACCATGGATCAGCAGAAAGAGCCAAAACAAAATCCACAAGGATCTCAGAGTGGTTTTACAAAGCACTCGCTGGCTCTGTCTCCATTTCCCCTCAACAGCTCTCAGCATGGCATATTGTCACCACACCCAGATAAACAAGACAGGAAAGGGGAAACCCAACCAAATGAGCTAATTCTATCTTATTGCAGGGCTACATTAACTGAATCTTACAGATCTTCTGCTCTCTCCTACTCCTGTCTGAGAATCTAAGGAAGTCCTTTTGAAAATTTTTCTCCACTCATCATACAGCTCTGAGCTATGGCCTCTCTTACCTAAGCATTCTCTAGACAGCATTTCTTTGCCCTGTTTCTCAACGATTTTCTCCCATACAATGGGAGATTTTCTCCCATACCTTTTCTCCCATACCACGATTTTCTCCCATACCACCTTCCCTTTCAAACCTATCTTACCAGTCTGCCCATCCTCTCAGGCTTCCCTGCACTCTTCCTTCCCTCCTGCCAATGTCCCAAAGTTGTGTTTTCAAGAGGCAACTGGACTTTCTGGTTTTTCTCTTTGAAGATGTTTCACTTCTCATCCAAGAAGCTTCTTCAGCTGTTCGGATGAGAAGTGAAAGGTCTTCAAAGAAAAAACCAGAAAGTCTAGTTGCCTCTTGAAAAAGCACCTTTGGCACAACCATGACCTGGATGACTGAGAATCTCCATAGATGTCCCAGAATGATATGATCCATATCTTTGTAAACCATCCATCAACTAGGTGAGATGGCCAGTGTAGAAATTGGATTAAAAAAATAAATACAATAAATATCTGTCAACCTCCAATTTTAAAGTGAAACCTCTTCCTGGTGCTCCTGTCTCCTCTCAGTCACTGAGTACCCCTCCCCCCACTTAGTGAATTTTGGTTAATATTTAGAATGAAAGAGGCAAATAGCTTTGGGAATGAACCACCTGGAAAATTTGTGTACATCTGTATGAAAGAGAATGTCAGACAGAGAGAGAATGAAAATTAACATCAGGTTATACATGCCTATGTATGTTTTCATTACTGAAGTAATGACAGTCTTCCTGAACAAAACCCAATATACATATGGTAGGTTTCTTTTTAAAATCACATTGCTTTGAAAGTTTTCATTTCTATAAATAAAACCTAGCAAATCAAAAAAGATTCATCCTTAAAAAACAATGATTTATTCAAGCCAAACAATATCTTTTGATTTACTATAAAGGAAAAGATTGCAGGAAAAAGATTGGCTGGGAATCAAGGCAACACCAATGTTACCTTTCATTACAATTGCATGCTTTGTTAATTCTGTATTATGGGTTTCTTTTTTATTTATTTATTTTTAAATATCTATATGTAAGAGAATCTCATGCCTGAAAATTTGGAGAGCTGAAGTTTAAATTCACATTAATAACAAATAAATATTTGCTAAAAATTAATAGGCTGTTTAGGGAAAAATTTGGGATAGTAAATTTATTTGGGATAGTAAATCAGTGAAGTTTTCTTTGGCTAAATTGAGATTATAATTTGAAGAAGATGGTTTTAATTGATCTGACTTGCAAAATGATAAATGGGCTTATATTTTATCAAATTTCAGAGTGTGGAATGAAAATATAGTGGAATAGTAGCCTTTGTAGGGTATGTAGGAAAGCCATTTCCCTTGTGGTCATGGCAACTTTTGGGAGGAAGATATAGGAGGAAAGGAGCTTTATTTCCATGAAGATGGGTGGGCATCTTTTTGCTATATAAATGTAATAAATAAATAAGATTATAGATTGGGTTTTGATAAAAAGACTTGTGAATTTTGGCTCTTTGAAAAAACTTCTCCTCTGAAAATAGGTGGTGAAAAATTCTTTTGGAAAGTTTGGACAGAAGGCAGGGTTACGTGTGTAAACCAATTATTATGCAAAAACTTTTTAAAGGATTTTTCCCAACTTCAAATTGAATTTGATCCTCTCATTTCACAGCAGTGGCAGCATTTTCAAATTCAGCCTGTTTTAATAGATCGATATAGACCAGACATCTTGGCCACTTCAAAGGCACCTGAGATGCTCTCTTATTTGATGGAGTCTACGACAGAAGTAAAACTTGTAATAGATCTCTATTGAGAGTTTATTAATATTTTTAAACTGAACATTTCTGGGATATTCCAAACTTGAACAAAGAACTGAAATCTCAGATAATGCTTCAGATAATATCAATGGCTTCAATTCCTTAAAATGTTATACTGGTATCAAATAGGTTTGATATTTAAGCTGATTCATCCAAAATTGTATCGAGACTATTGGCTTCTGCAAATGTACTTAAGAGGATGAATATTAGTTTTTCTTTGTCAGAGGTATAAAATACATTTCTTCACACACTCCATCTCTCTAATAGCCCCCAAAATTAGAGGGAATCTCTTCTGAATCTATTTCTCCATCCACTATCCAATAGCAGACTATGTTGTCCCTTATCTGTCTGTTCCCTTGGTAGTCTCTACATCTAATCTTCCAAGATAATTCTCCACATACCATTAAATCACCTTCCCTTCCCCAGTTAATGGGGAAACTAATTTTGGACTATAAGAACAAAATGCAGCTTTGTCACTCCCCTCTTCTGCCAGATCCAAGATCACACAAGGTGTCCTGTAACTAAGATACACCTATAGAAGTGATCTCCACTCTCTCTTTGATATCTGTTGACCCCCCCTCCCTTGATATCCCTAAGGTGCTTTCTATCCTATAGAAAAATTCCTCTGTTCATTTTAGTCATCCCCAAACTCTTGCAAAGTCAGTAGTTGCCAAGGTTGGGGTTTATTAGAGTATTGGTCATGAAAGTGGTATACTAATTGTGGTGCATGCACATTCATTACTGCCTCTCACCATCTCCATCTCTGGTATTCTTTCCAGTGTATCAAGCATAGAGCCCACTTCCCTCTGCATCCAGAATCTAGCACTGCTTCTATTTTGTACTTTTCTGCCCCATTTACTCTTATGCTGCTTTTGAACACAAAGTACAGCGGGATCCCTCTTTCATTAACAATAGATGGAATGTAGGGTGAATCTTCACTGATGCTGGCAATTACAAATGGAATGTTACTAGGTTTATTTGCTTAATCATTGGGAAAAGGCCAACATCTTTCAAGTCTAGTTTCTTGGAAAGCCTCAAAGAAGTCTTAATTTTGTAGATAGCCACACCAAATGTGCAATTCTATCTATCTCTTGTCTGTCTGCATCTGCTGATTTTTTTGTACATAGTCTTTGCTAGTTCTACCTGCTCCTTTAAGAGGTTTTGGGCAGTTTGCCTCTCATGGAGGAAGTATGAGGAATGATGGTTTCTTGCCTGGCTGTTGGGTCAGAACCGTGGGTAGAATCTGTCAGTTGCCCAGAAGAGGGATACATGGGTAAGAGATCAGTCCAGTTTATCTTACTGATATGAAATAAAACATCTTAAATATTGCTGCAACATATGGCTATGCTTCTCAGATTCTCCATTGGACTCTGGATGATGCAAGGAAGACAAATGGACTTTAATACTTAATAAGTGGCACAGGGGCTCTGTTAATAAATGAACTGACTTCCTCTGAAACTACATGATTGAGCAATCTTCTATATCTAAAGACCTGGTCCAAACCAGTAGAGCTGCTTCCTGGGGCACCCTTGCAAGGAATAAAATGAGCCATCTTGATAAATAAATCCACTACAGCAAGATTGGTAGTATATCCCTGCACTGGGGGAAGATTGGTAATAAAATCTAGAGAAACAGTATCCCAGAGCTGTGATGGGATCTTTACTGGCTGCAATAAGCAAACTGGCTTAGCAGGAATTGGTTTCGCTTGATCATAGACATGAGAACATAATATTTAATGTTTGCATTGTCTATGTTGGGTTTTAAACATCTTCACCCCACTCCATGGCCTGCTGTTTTATTGCCATGATGCAACTATAGTACCTCTTCCCTTAGGGGAAGAGGAGCATACATGTCCATTGTATAAAAACTAATGTCTGAATTCCAAGTAATAACCTCCAAAGAAAAAGACTCAGAGAATATCATCTTCCCAAAGATCCATTTTATTAGTTATGTAATATTGGTACATCTGGGAAAAACCCAAATCTGAGAACTCTGGGTTTTCCCTAACCAAAAGAAAACCCAAAATCCAACCCCTATACCCAATTGTCCATCACATGGTCCAATCATTACTTCGTTTCAACTGGAGACTACCCCTAGTCACTCCCCTCCAGGTGCAGGGTAACATGTCCTTGACTTTCTGAGAAAGGAATGTTGTTGTGGCTAATCTTCCACCACTCCTTGAGTTCCCCTCCCAAATTCCCAAATGTGGCTTCCAAGATGATATCTGCCTTCTTTCACTTTGAAAATTGCAAAAGTACCTTGTTGGTGTTCCTAGAGGTCATCCATCTGGGTCCTGGTATATATATCCTGCTACTGCTGTACACACACACACACACACACACACACACACACATATACACACTTTTATTACAGATTTTAAAAAAGGAAGATAAAAGCTAATACAAAGTAATATAAAGTAAGTAAGAAAGAAAAAGAGCTAAAAGTGCTAAGGTTAAGGTTTATGTGGGTTCTATAGCCTCAACATGGCAATTCCAAGATAACAGCGTGTGTGATTGGGTACTTGAAGACTTACTTATGTTCTCTGTTGTGACTTAATTGAATGGGAGAAATGTTTTGTAAAACATTAGAAGAAATTTCTTAATGGGGAGAATACTTTTCTTAGAGTGCTTCCAGGAAAGGCTATACCAATTACAACTCTTCTAGCTTTGAATTTATTGAACATGTTAAGAGTTTGATTTGAATGGCTTTTGGACCTCCTTAAATGCATATAATTTCCCAGATTGCAACAATCTGGGTAGGGAAGGGTAGGGTAGAATAGAGTAGAGTAGAATAGAATAGAATAGCTTTATTTGCCCAAGTATGATTAGAAACAAGGAATTTGTTTTGGATGCAGACAACCTCAGTGTACTCTCAGTGTACGTGCAAAACAATGGAGCAATAATAATCATATTAATGCTACCAAGAAAAAGGGGTAGTAGAGAAGATGAAAGGGATAATACTACTACTACAGTCATATCGTATGGCTAAATATACTTAGACATAAGACAGCTCTGTGGGAATTAGGTGTTCAACAGAGTGATGAGACAATGGGGTGGGGTGGGGAACTATCTCTGTATCTAGTTGTTTTGGCATGCAGTGCCTTGTAGTGCCTTGAGGAGGAGGGATTGAAACAGTTATGTCCAGAATGTGAAGGGTCTGTAGATATTTTCTCACTGCTCCTTCTGACCTGTGATATGTCAGATTGTGAAATAAGGAGGCAGTCAAAGGCACCCAATGGGCTTCATAAGGACTGCATGGCAGTTTTAACATTCTTACCATTACCCCACAATACCTGATGCCTTCTGATCTCCAGTCTAATGGAAGTGGATTCAAATCTTGATAACTGTGTCAAAAGGCTTGGGCTCTGTCATGTTATTTCACATCTCCCCACCCAAACTTACTTTTTAGATGGAATTCTCATTTTCACTGAGAAAGATGAACAACCTGTATCACAGGATTTTTCCAGGCACATAGATGAAATGTTTTTAGATATGCAGGCTAGAATATGGATGCTTGGTGCTATTTTTTTTTCCTCCTGTGATATATTTTACAAGAGACTCAAGCTGCCCCAGTTATCCAGTCTTGGGAGGAAGGATAAAAAGCTCAGGAAGTCGTCTAAATTGCATTTTGTTCAGATGCCAGCATATTTTTACCTTTTTAAAAAAATATATATATTAGAAATACTTTTTTCAGAATCATGTGCACGAATAAGTCTCAGAATGGGTCCTTAGAATATTCTTTCCTATAAATTGCTTGTCCCCTTACCTCTAAATCAATGGCAAGTCCACCTTATCACTCCATGCACAGCAGTTGTCATTTTCAGCATTGTGCACCCAATCAATGGATTGTGTGAAATTGCACTTTCATGCACTATTGCACTAAACACATTGCTGGCAGGGGCTACAGTTTAGTAGCATTGCAGAACTCTTGGTGTGCAGAGTCCCCAGTTGAAGGACATTAGGCTTGAGGATGGGTAAATCAGTAAAACTCGAGCCTATAGACTTGCTCATTTATTCTCAAAAATTTGGTACATTTCTTTAAGGTTTGAAAAAACAACCAAAAGAAAAAAGAAAAATGAGAAGAAAGGTGGATGCAAGGTTAGAAAGGAAAGGAAAGGGAGTAAGAAAAGGGAAGAGGAGAGACAAAGGGGTAAAAAGGGCAAGGAGAAGAATAAGCAAGAGAGAAAGGGGGGGAGGAGAAGCCTCAATGGTGGGAAGCAAGATCTAAAGAAAAAAAGCTTATTTAGAGACAATGGGTGAATCTAATTAAGGATAAAAGGGGGATTCTGGAAGGTATATAAGATTGTGTTTTTATATGTGTATTTAGAGTATAAAATTTATTGTGCAAATTTAGAATTTATTAAACAGAATCCCAAGATAAATTAAGTGTTATATGAAGTACTTTTAAGTTAGGGTAAAGGCGTCACTCCAAATAGTGTATAGGAGAAGTATAGTAAAAGAAAAAAGATGAATGGATAGTTGGAAATAGAACAGATAAAGAATGTTATTGAAAATGGTTATAAGCTGTTATGCTTTGATTGTTTGTGCACTGTTTTTGTAAAATTAATAAAATTGGTTTATAAAAAAAAAAAGGAAAGAAAATGATAACAAGATATGGAAGGATATATAAAATGAATATGATGTTTGAATTTGTGTCTGTGTGAAGCGTTTTAACCCGGGATCAGGCAGCCTTCAGAAAAGATGTTTTAGTTTATGTTTTGTGTATTGTGTTTGTAAAATTAATAAAATTTGTTTAAAAAAAAAAATTGGTACATTTCTGCATCAGTCTGGAATTTTCCCCTGTCCAAAAGTCCACCCAAAGGTACAACAACCTGAAAAAAAAAAAGGCAGACTTTCCTTTTCTTTCTTTGTTCTGGTTGTTTAGTACAAACTAGAAAGTGTCAAATGAATTCATGTATGTGCATATCCAAACACATAGATTCGGCTGGGGCTCACACTGGGAATATTTGCATCATCTATGCATGGCCTTAGTGTACAATGAATAACCAAAGGAAATAATAATTGGTAACTGGAGCAATGCCTTTTACTTAGAATTGAATACTCCCAGACAGGGAAAAACAGGTTGAATTAAACTTTCCTCAAGCTGCAGAGTCTTCTTAAGTTCTGATATATTTCTCTTGTTGGAACAAAACATCTTATTTGCTAGGAACATCATTTTATTACAATGTTAAAGTCATTTGAATTGATAACATTTGGCTATCTCAGCCTTAGATAAGAGGTGGGCTGGATGGTGAACCTATGGCACGGGTACCAGAGGTGGCATGCAGAGCCCTCTCTGTGGGCACATGAGACGTCACCACAGCTAAGCTCCACCGTGCAGGTGCAGGTGCCTCCTGCTAGCCAGCTGGTCTTCAAATCTCTGCTGCACATGCGCAGGGGGTGGGTTGCATGCTGGGGTGTGGGGTACATGTTCAGGGGATGTGCATGTATTGCATTTTAGGGATGCACGTGCATGCTTTGGGCACTCGGTGCCAAAAAGTTAGCCATCACTGGATTAACAGGTGTTAGGTAGATGTTACAAGTAATGATTTGTGTGGTATATCCTATTCATTAAATTACGTTTCATCAGTTTTTTTGTTTGATACTGAATATTCAACTGAATTAATACTAATATGTAAATCTTAACAGCCATAGTTATCTTATATTCATTAACACAATTTCATTTTCTAACAACTGTATCCTTTGAATGGCCATTGTTGTGACTTGATCCTTGAATCTGATTGTGTTTTGGTTCTTTTTTTTTTTTTAATAAAGTTTTATTTTGGTTTTCACACACAAAATACAAGTAAAACATCTTTTTTGAAAATAGCATGGTCCCGGGTTGAACTTCTTTATGTAGACACAAAACTCAATTTCATGCTCCTTTTTGTATTCTATTCCATATCTTATACTATTTTACATTTTCTATATAGATTTCCCCCTCTTTTAATTTTGTTAATTTTATTTTGATTATCTCATCTCAATTCAAATCATTATATTGATTTGAACTTTTCTCTGTTCTGTTTCAATTTCACATTATCTTTTCTCATTAAACAAATTTTCTCCTGTAGTTACTAATTGGAGTATGTCACCTTTATATCTTTTAATTACATCCATTCAACTGTTGTTTAAACTTCAATATATACCTTAAGTTTATGACCTTCAATATAATACATAATACATAACTTCCAATTGAATTCTGCTTGGTACATTCTTATAATACATACTATATTCTTAAAAAAAAAAAAAAGAAATATTGTAAATATATATAATTATAAACCCTCATTCCATTTCAGTTCAGTTCTATCATTAATAATCATTAAAATCTTAACATCTTTAACACTTCTTTTCAATTAAATATCATACTTCCTTAAAAACACATATAATCTCCATAATTAATTTTTCCCTTATTTCTCTTCACATATGTTTTATAAATCATTAAATATATCTTTTGTTACATTTATTTATTGACAAGCATTCCACTGAATTACGACAGCTATATTATCAGACATTTTAATCACACATTGTTTCATATTTTCTAAAATTATTTCTGCTTCTAATATAACCATACTATTTTATGTTCCTTTGCAGAATCCCTTTTTCCATTAAGTTTTCACCCATTATCTCTAAATAGGCCCTGTTTCTCTATATTTTGCTTCTTCCTTTATAAATTCTTTTCCTTTCTTTCTTCCCTTTCATCTTCTCCCTCCCCTTTTTACCCCCTTGTCTCTCTAGTTCTAATTCTCTCTTCTGCATTTCCCTCTTCTGTTGCTTTCTGATTTTATACTTATTTTTCACTCTATATTTTCTGGAATTGTTTTTTTCCCAATCTTAAACTTTCCATTCACTTTTCCCCCTTTCCTTTTTCCCCCCTTCTAAGATTACTTGTTCATTAAAGATGGCTTCTTCTTTGTCTCAATCTTCTTGTTCTGCAGGCATTTCTTGTTGTTTCTCATAATTCCATATCTTATGGACATGGGTTAGCCCTGAAACCAGCTGGCTTGGGGTGTTCCAGTGGCGAGCACAGATCGAAGTCTCGCAGAGATGAGGTTTCGGTCTGTCGCTGAAGAACCTCAAACCGGAAGTCACTGTGTTTTGGTTCTGACAGTTGCCTTTGTTTCATGCCCTTTGATTGCTGATTCTCCTCAGGTCTCTTTCAGGTGGATCATATGACACCTCCATTATTCATATTGCACCAACACCAAAAGTGCATGATTGCTCTAGATCCTATCTTCTTTCTGGTTGAGTAAATTAGATTGTTTTGAATAAATGTTGACATCTTGACTGAAGCAAGAATATGAGGAGATCTGACTTGATCAAACATGCCAGATGGCAGTATTGTGAAACACGAGAAGGAATAATCCTATTCCACTGAGGGTTCTATATCCATTCTGAAAAAAGCTTACTTTTGATGTGCATGATTGAAGCAGTGTTGGAAACAGTGGCAAAACTCTATATTACTGTCAGAAGCCAGAACTCATAGTGCTGGGAATAATCTTTTCCTGAGAGCCACAAACGCACTACTTAATCAGATTAGAGAAGGCTTAGCTATATGACACAAGATGTGGCAGCTTCCTATGTTTCAGTTTTGAAATCAGATTTAATACATGGCAATGCATTGATCTTCTCTTTGAGCTCATGCTGAGTAAAGCTAGATATCAGATGGGATTTCCATGTTTGGGTCTCAGAATTGTCTGTGTTGAGAAAGCCTTAGTAAGATCACACTTAGAATACTGAATCTAGTTTTGGTTGTCATATTATAAAAAAGTCGTAGAGACTCTGGAAAGAGTAAAGAAAAGAGTAGCAAAGATGATTAGGGGACTGGAGGCTTAAACATATGAAGAATGGTTGCAGGAATTGGTATGTTGAATATAGTGAAAAGAAGGACTAAAGGTGGCATGATAACAGTGTTCCAATATTTGAGGGGCTGCCACAAAGAAAAGAGGGTCAGCCTATTCCCCAAAGCACCATAATGCAAGACAAGAAATAATTGATGAAAACTAATCAAACAGAGTAGCAACCTGGAACGAAAGAGAAATTTCCTAACAGTGAGAACAATTAAGCAGTGGAATGGTTTGTCTTCAAAAATTGTAGGTGCTCCATCATTAGAGGCTTTTAAGAAGAGATTGGACAACCATTTGTCTGGAATGGTATAGGCACACATGCCACAGGTGGCATGCAGAACCATTTGTGCTGGCACACAAGCTACAGGCAAATTTAACTCACTGCACATGCACACGCCTCACAGCTGATCTTTGGCCAGTTTGAGGCCTTTTTTGGCCTTTCAAAGGCTTGAAGAAGACTTCTGCAGGCTTTGCAGCCCGAAAACTAGTCCCATTTTAACACTTCCAGTATTTTCGGAAAAACAGGAAGTGACAAAACAGGGCTAGTTTTCGGCCTGCAAAGCTTGCAGAAGCCTGCAGAAGCCTTCTTCAAGCCTTTGAAAGGCCAAAAAAGGCCTCAAACCGGCCAAAAATCAGCTGTGAGGCACAGTGCAGGTAAGGGGGCGGCGGGGGATGGGTGGGTGATTGTGCACGCATGCGTAGGGGACATGGTGGGCATGCATGGTCTTCTGGGTGCTGGCACGCAAATGTGAGCATGCAAGCGTGCACACAATTTTTGGCACAGGAGCCAAAAAAGGTTAGCCACCACTGGTATGGGGCTCCTGTATGAACAGGGGGTTGGACTAGATGGGACCTCCAAGGTCCCTTCCAACTCTGTTATTCTGATTTTCTTTAAAAGAGTTGTGAGGGGTTTGATTTCCATTGTAACTGTTATGTTTTGAGCATGGGCGAGAAAGAATGGAGACAAGCGTCTGAACGGTGAACTTCAGCTCTTTATTTACATTGTGACTTCCTCATTTTAACAGTAGTTAAACCCTGCCTTATATAGGCAAACCTTGTAACTTTTAACCAATAACAAGCTAGGAATACTAGCTCTTATAACCAATAGAAAATCTCTGTTAAGGGCCAATCGGATTCCACGGAACGGGCCAATCCGGTCTGGCCACTTAACAGCCAATCAGAAGTGCAGGGCCAGAACCCTGCACTTACTCCAAGCTCACACTTTATTAATCTTTATTGCATACACAACAGTAACAGCTGCACTGAGAAGGACATAGAGTTTAGATGGAGAAGTTAATTTAAGGAGTTAAAATAAGGAGTTGATTTAGATTATTACAGTCACTCACTTAATGAGTCTGGGCAATCTTTAAACACTGTCTTTGCATTACTTCTCCAATCCAGGTACCAGTGTCTCCATGGAAGAAAAAAAGAAAAATGTGGAAGACTTTCTTCTACTTTTTGTTAATCAATTCTCTATTTCTAAGAATATTAATTGCAGCTTTTTAGTGAGAAAGAATAGGAGAAGGATTTTGATGGAGTAGTAGTCCTCAATGAGTAGTCCTTAATGGGTCTAAGTCTACATGGAGGGAAGTAAGCAGTGAGGTGCCACAAGGTTCCGTCTTAGGCCAAGTACTCTTCAATATCTTCATTAACGACTTAGATGAGAGAATAGAACGGGAACTTACCAAATTTGCAGATGATACTAAGTTGGCAGGAATAGCTAACACCCAAGAAGATAGGCTCAAGATCCAGATGGATCTTGACAGACTAGAACACTGGGCCGTATCTAACAAAAATAAAATTCAATGTAGAGAAAAGTTCTACACCTAGGCAAGAAAAACCAAAAGTACCCATATAGACTAAGTGAAACCAGGCTCAATAGCAGTAACTGTGAGAGGGATCTTGGCGTCTCAGTGGACAAACAGCTAAATATGAGCCAGCAGAGTGCAGCAGCAGCCAAAAAAGCTAAAGCAATCCTAAGTTGCATTAACAGAGGGATACAATCGAGATCAAGTGAGGTACTAATACCACTCTATAAAGCCTTAGTAAGACCACACCTAGAGTACTGCATCCAGTTTTGCTCACCACATTATAAAAAAGATGTTGAGACTCTAGCAAAAGTACAAAGAAGAGCAACCAGGATGATTAGGGGACTGGAGACTAAAACATATGAAGTGCGGTTACAGGACCTGGGCATGATTAGTCTAGTAAAGAGAATGACCAGAGGAGACATGATAGCAGTCTTCCAATATTTGAGGGGCTGCCACAGGGAGGAAGGGGTCAAGCTATTTTCTAAAGTGCCTGTAGACCAGACAAGGAATAATGGATGGAAACTGAACAAGGAGAGATTTAACCTGGAAATAAGGAGAAACTTTCTGAGAGTGAGAACAATCAACCAATGGAACAGCTTGCCCTCAGAAGTTGTGGGAGCATCATCACTTGAGACTTTCAACAAGAGATTGGACTGCCATTTGTCAGAAATGGTGTAGGGTCTCCTGCTTGGGTGGGGGGCTTGACTAGATGACCTATAAGGTCCCTTCCAACTCTGATTTTCTGTTATCTGTAGAATAGTTTTATCTTCTATAAATATTTCATCTCAGCACCATGGTTCATATCAGAATGGACATTTCTCCCCATCTCACATCAGATGTTTCAAAATAAATGTGAGGTAGTAGGCCAAGTCAAGTATGTTTTCCATCACATTTGATGTCCCTCAAAAGATCAGTTTTCCATACTCATTGTGCCTTCTCAGAAAAACATAGCCAGAAATATTTTTTTGAAAGAACTTGGAAGTCAGGACATATTGCAAACATATCTCCCAGCGATTCATTTACCAACTCATTTTCCAGCTGTAGTTAATGCAAATGACAGATTATTAGCACAATGTGTAAATCAGAGACAAAATGGTACGTAAATTTGTTCTCCGTGAAACCTCTTTTGCCCGCCTTACCAGTTCCAAGTCCAAACCACCAGCAAATTTCTATATTGCATAGCTAGGATTTAGACATTCATGTTAGCTGAAAGTGCATTGATGTAGCACTTAAAAAATTCCACCTGAATTAGAGTCTAGACCACACTCAATCCTAATTAATTCACTGCTCAGGCTTTGTGACTGCCCGTTATTATACATGACAGCGAGAAGTTGTTTGAGGAGGAGGATGTCTGTAGGGAAACAAATGACTTTTCATTTCCTCATTTTACATATGCTGCTTGGAGCTGGGGCCTGGCCTTGCATATGTTGGTGTGCACAATGTAAAATCTGCTCTGGCATTTGTGTAGCATCATGCATTTTGTCACTCTATTTTACAGGTAGTGTGTTTCTGCATATCTAACTGCAGGAAAATCCCTGGCCTGGCAATATAGCTACTTGTTTGTGTTTATATATTTATATATCTTTTATATATATATAGAAAGATAGATAGATAGATAGATAGATAGATAGATAGATAGATAGATAGATAGATATAGATATAGATATAGATATAGATATAGATATAGATATAGATATAGATAGATAGATAGATAGATAGATAGATATATAAAAGATATATATATATAAAAGATATATATATATATATATATATCTTTTATATATATATATCTTTTATATATATATATCTTTTATATATCGATCTATCTATCTATATCTATATCTATATCTATATCTATATCTATATCTATATCTATATCTATATCTATATCTATATCTATATCTATATCTATATCTACCACTGTAAAAGTCTGACTCAAGACAAACACCATACAGAAGCCTGATGATGGCAGATGAGATTCTGCTGAAACGTTGCTACAACTTTAAAAGCACCACGTGGGAAAATACCCGAACAAAGCTGAATGCCAGACATGTAAGTACCTCCCACGTCATAATAGGGGTGCTTTTAAAGTTGTAGCAACGTTTCAGCAGAATCTCATCTGCCATCATCAGGCTTCTGTATGGTGTTTGTCTGTGAGTCAGACTTTTACAGTGGTTTACAGTACAGTACAGTGGTTTACAGTGGTTTACAGTACTGTACAGTACTGTACAGAAGCCTGATGATGGCAGATGAGATTCTGCTGAAACGTTGCTGCAACTTTAAAAGCACCACTATTATGACGTGGGAAAATACCCGAACAAAGCTGAATGCCAGACATGTAAGTACCCGCGAAAACTTAAGAAAACACACACACACACACACACACACATATATATATATGTATATATATATATATATGGATCTTTGGTTATTCGGGTTTTCTCCCGCGTAAGATTGGAAGTATCTAGGCAACGTTTCGATGAAGTCTCATTCATCATCTTCAGGCTTGGTCTTCAGATCTGTGCTTCTCAGAGTGATGTGAGCTTGCAGCTGCTTCTTCCTTTTAACTGCTAGTGGGGATGTGACTTGATTGGGTGGGGGCTTGGCTGTGTTCTGATTGGTTGGGGGGTTGGCTGTGTTCTGATTGGCTGGAGGCATGTTCTGTTCAGGTGGGGGCTTGTGTGTGCTCAGGTTAGTCTGAGTTGCTGGAGGGTTTGAGCTGGTGAGCTGTGATCTTGCTGTTTGGCTTTGAGTTCGTGGTCATGCTGCATCTTCATGGTGGGGGTCAGTTCGCTTCATGTATGGCACAGAGGGGTTTGAAGTGGATAGTGATGCAGCTGCAGTGCGGCTTCTGGTCCGTGGTCGTGTCTCATCTTCTGTGTGGGTGTGAGTCAGCTTTCTATGTGGAAGTGTGGTGGTGGCATCTTGTGTGGCTCTCAGGGGTGTGGGTCTGGTGTCATTCTTCATGTTAGGTACTCGTCTGTTCATGAGGGCGGGTTTCCAAATGGCTGGTAGGCGGGAGGTATTGTCTCGTTTATTCATGCTGTGTGGGCGTTTTTCTATCTCTCTGGCTTCTCTGATTATTCTGCTGCTGAAGTGTTCAGTTTTGGCGATAGTTCTGGTGTTTTTAAAGTCAATCTCATGTCCTGTGGCTTTGAGGTGTTGGACCAGGGAAGAGGTCGGTTCTTCCTTTTTGATTGAGTTCTTGTGTTCTTCAATGTGTGCGCTTATTCTTCTGTTAGTTTGTCCAATGTGTGTGGTGGGGCAGGCAGTGCAGGGGATTTCGTATACTCCTTGATTTTCTAACTCAATTTTGTCCTTAGGGTTTCTTAGGATGGTGGATATCTTTCTGTTTGTGCAGAATGCTGTCTTAATGTTGTATTTTTGGAGGATCTTGCTGATTTTGTCTGTAGTGCCTTTTATATATGGGAGGAGGGCTTTGCCATTCTCTTGTTCTCTGTCTTGGATTTTGGTTGGGGTTTCTTTTTGGATTAGGTGGGTGATCTTCTTTCTTATAACCAGCCACATAAGCAAAGAAATCCAACACGCGATCATACCCAGAGAGAAATCTTCCAGATGCCCCAAACTATATGGCCTCCCAAAAATACACAAAGAAGGCATACCTCTCAGACCCATAGTCAGCTCCAGAGGAGCACCACTGCAAAATTTAGCTAAACACCTAGCAAAAGAGCTACAGCCCCATGCTGAAACATCAGCTTCTCATGTACAAAACTCATACCACTTCTTGGAAATGACCAAAGATCTACACGTGGAGCAAGAAGATCTGCTTGTAAGTTTTCACTAGTGTAAGTTTTCAATAGTGGTTTCATTATTCACTCAAGTCCCGATAAAAGAGACCCTTGAAATCATCAAAAATAAATACCAACCAGCTAAACACCTCATGGAACTAACAGAACACTGCTTAACCAACACATATTTCATATACAAAGGACAAAGATACAAACAAATTGAAGGAGCCCCCATGGGATCACCACTGTCACCTGTCATTGCAAACCTGTTCAAGGAAGAATTCGAATCCAGAGCCCTGGCCAATGCCATCCTCAAACCCAAACTATGGTTAAGATATATCGATGACACATTCGTGATTTGGCCCCATGGACAAGAAAACCTAAACAATTTCCTAACACACCTAAACAGCGCACACCCCAAAATCAAGTTCACCATGGAAACAGAAACAAACAAACAACTACCATTCCTAGATGTACTAATCTACAAAAAAAACAGATGGCACACTAGGACACACCGTATACCAGAAGAAAACACACACCAACCACTACCTCAACGCCCAATCCCACCACCACCCAGCACAGATATACTCCGTGGCTAAAACACTAATCACTAGAACCAAACGCCTGGCAGACAAGACACACATTAAGACTGAACTATGCACCTTGACTAAAATATTGACAGCCAACGGCTTCCACAAAAGCAAAATCACCAACTTGATCCACAAAAACACACGGAGACATAATAGAGACCCAGAAGATGAACAGACCCAGGAACAGCTGTCCTGCCCTACATAAGAGGCACTACAGACAAAATTAGTAAGATTCTATACAGACACCACATCAAGACTGCCTTCAAAACAGACAGAAAAATAGCAGCCATCCTCAGGAACCCCAAAGACAAAATTGACCTGGAAAACCAAGGCATATACGAAGTCCCCTGTGCATCATGCCCGGCCACATACATTGGACAGACCAATAGAAGAATAAGCACCCGCCTTGATGAACACAAAAATGCAGTCAAAAAGCTGGAACACACTTCCTCACTAGTCCAACACATGGAAGCCACAGGTCATAACATCAACTTCAATGGCACCAAAACCCTAGCCACTATAGAAAATCCCAGCCACAGAATCATCAGAGAAGCCATAGAGATTGAAAAAAGACCAGAAAGCATGAACAGAAGAGATGATTCCACCAGGCTGTCAATCATTTGGAAGCCTGCACTCACAAACAAAAAAATCTCCACACCACAAGCCAGGCAAACACCTGGGCATAAACAGATCCCCCCGATACCTCCATCACGAACACACCCCAACCAGGCACCCAGATGAAACCCAGCTTCCTAACTTATGATAGCCGTCCATTTACCCGAAGCCAAGCTGCACTAAAGGCCTCCAATAAAGTAACACAATGTTGCCAGCCAATCAAGATACAAAAAGAGCCAAAAAAACAGACAGAAGATATTAGAAGCAGAACACAGCAAACTCCAAGACCAATAAACACAGACCAAGACTCAACCAATCAGGAGGAAGAAAAAACCATTCTGGCACAGCAATAGGCTGCCCCAAATTTAAATCTGAAACCACTGTAAAAGTCTGACTCACAGACGAACACTATACAGAAGCCTGATGATGGCAGATGAGATTCTGCTGAAACGTTGCTACAACTTTAAAAGCACCACTACTATGACATGGGAAAATACCCGAACAAAGCTGAATGCCATACATGTAAGTACCCGTGTTCTCGCGGGTATTTGTATGTGGATCTTTGGTTATTCGGGTTTTCTCCCGTGTAAGATTAGAAGTATCTAGGCAACATTTTGATGAAGTCTCATTCATCATCTTCAGGCTTGGTCTTCAGCTCTGTGCTTCTCAGAGTGATGTGAGCTTGCAGCTGCTTCTTCCTTTTAACTGCTAGTGGGGGTGTGGCTTGATTCGGTGGGGGCTTGGCTGTGTTCTGATTGGGTGGGGGTGAGTTCTCATTGGTTGGGGGTTTGGCTGTGTTCTGATTGGCTGGAGGTGTGTTCTGTTCAGGTGGGGGCTTGGTTGTGCTCAGGTTAGCTCAGGTTAGTACTCAGGTTGTGCTCAGGTTATATATATATAATCAAACATGGACAAACAAATTTTCTTCTGCTACCCATGGAACTAGAAGTCAAATAGGATACAAGGTGCATCAACATAACTACTACTCACATGTGTTCAAAATGATGCTGGAATTCTTTCATTTTCTTCTTTTACTTCAAAAGAATAACTCCTCTTTGTCTCTTAGCATAAATTGTTGTACAATGTTCACTTGATAATAGCCCAGCTCTGCTTATAACTGCAGAAAAACCTACTCTAATCACTTTTAGGATTCCCTGAAGTTGTTCACTTTTACTCTCACTTGTGAGCCTTTGTGAATTGACAGGCTTAAATTTCACCAGGGCTGTCCATCAGTAACTTGTTTCTGTTTCTTAAACTTATCTCTGTGTATCAGTGATCGTATTTAGCCTCCTTGTCTTCTTGTAACCTCTATTCCAATTGCTTTTGATTTGTTTCAAGCAACAGGATCTTCTCTATGATGCTTTCTTTTCCATTATGTGTTCAGAGTATCTAAATTTAAGCTTCATTATTAGTGATTTCAGTGAGCACTCTAGTGAGATTATTTAATTTTGTTTTATTTCTTTCATTATGGCCCAAAATATTCTCAACAATATTCTCCAGCACAGCAATTTAAAGACTTCATTCTCTTTTTTTTCTTTCAGCCTTTTGGATGATCAGATTTTCACCCACATATGTTAAGACTGGGAGATTGATAATCCAATCTTTTCTCTCACTTTATTGTTTTTGCACTTTGGTGTATTATCTAGATGACACAGTCTTTCTCCTAAAGAGCAGATATCTTTTATTCCATAGCCACAGTCACTATTCCTCTAAATTTTTGAGGAAGATATGTTTTGTTACTTCATCAGTCTCTTTATCATTTATTTCAGGGTTGTCAAACTTGTGGCCCATAGGCTGGATACATCATGTGCTGGCCTCATCCCCACCCAGTTTAGTGTAGGGAGAAAAAGTCCCGAAATGGGACGTGATGCCACTGTTATGATGCAAGTTTGACACTCTTGAACTATTTGAATTGGGTTGGAATTGTTTATTGATACAATTTTATTTGCTTTAATACTGATTGACTGGTTGCCTTTTTCTCTCTCTTCTTTTCCCTTTGACAAGAAGCTTGTTGTACAATGTTCACTTGATACTAGCCCAGCTCTAAAGCTTTCCTTCCTTCTAGATATTAAAGTTCTAACATTAATATAGATATGAGGTTGTTGATGTTTCACCAAACAGTTGTAATTTTAATGACTTCCTATTCCAACATTTTTTATTTCTAGGTTGCATCAATAGAAAAAATGGTCAAGATCAAGAACAGTTTGCCCTTAGAATATTTCTTTCAGGTCTGGGAAATCCATTTTAGGAAGGATATTGATCAAGTGGTGCATGTCCAAGGGAAAGCAACCAAAACAAAACGAATTCTAGAAAAAAAAACATGAAGAGGAGGAATTGGAGGCATTGCTTATATTTAGACTGAGGAAGAGAAGACTGCAAGGAAACATGATAATCAAGTATCCAAAAGGTTGTTATGGCAAAGAGGGCCAGAATATTTCAGAATCATTCCAGAAGACAAAGAAAAAACAATGGATTTCAATTACAAGGGAAATTTTTAGTTAGTCAAAGTTTGCTAAGGACAAGAACTCAATGAAAGTGGAAGAGACTTCCTTGAGAAGTAGTGAATTGTCTTTTGCTGGAAATGTCTAAACAGAGGTTGAATTGACATTGGTCTAAGATGCTGTAGTGATTGATTTCTGCACCAGGCTGGGGATTGATTAAATTATCTCCAAAATTCTGCCCAAACTTCACATTCTATGATTCTATGAAGAGAGACTCATACATTTAGGCTACTTGAGTGCTTTTAGTTTCTATGTGACTAACATAACCAAAGAAAAACTATTAAGGGGATATAGCTTATTAATTACATTCTCCAAACATAATCATTTCCCAACCCTCAAATCTCTCTGGGGACTGGCTAGAAAAACCCATCTATGCCTGTTCTTTTTCTTTCCAGTCCTATGCATTGCATAAAGTTGAACCCAGCTCCCCACCGCCCCCCCAAAAAGCATTATGCAGACATTGAAAATGGCTTCCAATTGGTTTGTCTGGCACGGGAAAAGAACATCATAATATGAGAAATCCTTCACAGTGAGCGAAGCAATGGATTGATCAATTAGTATTTATCTCCTGACTCAATGGTCAATCTGCTAAGAGGTTTGAGATTAATACAGAATTGCTTGGGTCGGCATAAAAGGATTATTTCTACAATCAAAAGTATTAATCATATTAAAAGCCCAATCACATCTAATAAGCATTTTGCTATCACATGGATTGTTTTGCACTCACATTATAATATCTTATTTCTCTTGTCTTTATTATTCTGCATTTGATGAACAGTTGCTGAATGAGTTCATTGAAAAGCATCCTATCTGAGATTTTATTTGTTACACAATTGTGTTGTAAAACTTTATTATTACTTTGCATTTGATGAACAGTTGCTGACGGTGTGAATTTGTGCCCATGGAAAAACACTGGATTGTGTGAGATGATGTAAGATGACATGAATAAAAACATATCTGTTCTGTGATTTTTATACCCTTTCAGGCAGTAAAGTGACAAATATGCATGCATGAACCAGCCCTTTTCCATAGATGGGTACATATTGTTTGCAGCAGGAATGTATATACATAATATGCCATTGAAAACAGATTCATCTGTGGTTATGTTCTGCAATGTAGAGAAAAATGTATGGCAATACTCCAATATCTGCAAATATCCATAAAGGAAGAAACAGCTTAACCATAGTAAATGCAAGTATTTACCCACAAAGTAAGAAAAAATGATTTGGCAAAAATTACATATTTGTGGCTGGAAAGAGTTTGACCCAAGTTTTCATGGACTCATGCTTGGAAAGGGCTGAAAGATTCAGTGATGTATCCAATGAATCACATTTTCAGTGGCATGCTTCTAATCTTGTTAAATCACCCAAAAGAAAGATTTTGACTTTTTAACAGAGAAGAAACAATGGGTTGGTTTATCAATATGATCAAATGACAATTGGAATTTAGCAAATTCCATTGTAAGCAAGAGTTTTAATGTTGCTGCAACTCTCCATTGCATAGATGATAATGGTTCAATTGACTCCAATTCCTGGTGATTCCATGGGCCAGGTCTCTCCACATCTTCCAATCTTACACTACTTCTTTGAGTTTTTCTGGTGGTATCAGCTTTGATGTTGCCATTGTATAGACTTAAACAGATTATTTATTTTGTGTTAACAAACAAAAAGTATCCCAAAAAGGGAAATCTAATGTCATTGTATGTTGTTAGCATAAGGATATATGGAATATACTTGCAAATATAAGTATATAATATTATATATATATATGTTTTCTGAGGGTATTTGTATGTGGATCTTTGGTTATTCGGGTTTTCTCCCGCGTAAGATTGGAAGTATCTAGGCAACGTTTCGATGAAGTCTCATTCATCATCTTCAGGCTTGGTCTTCAGCTCTGTGCTTCTCAGAGTGATGTGAGCTTGCAGCTGCTTCTTCCTTTTAACTGCTAGTGGGGGTGTGACTTGATTGGGTGGGGGCGGCTGTGTTCTGATTGGGTGGGGGGTGTTCTCATTGGTTGGGGGTTTGGCTGTGTTCTGATTGGTTGGGGGGTTGGCTGTGTTCTGATTGGCTGGAGGCATGTTCTGTTCAGGTGGGGGCTTGATTGTGCTCAGGTTAGTCTTAGTTGCTGGAGGGTTTGAGCTGGTGAGCTGTGATCTTGCTGTTTGGCTTCGAGTTCGTGGTCGTGCTGAATCTTCATGGTGGGGGTCAGTTCGCTTCATGTATGGCTCAGAGGGGTTTGAAGTGGGTAGTGATGCAGCTGCAGTGCAGCTTCTGGTCCGTGGTTGTGTTTCATCTTCTGTGTGGGTGTGAGTCTGCTTTCTACGTGGAAGTGTGGTGGTGGCATCTTGTGTGGCTTTCAGGGATGTGGGTCTGGTGTCATTCTTCAAGTTAGGTACGCGTCTGTTCATGAGGGCAGGTTTCCAAATGGCTGGTAGGCGGGAGCTATCATCTTGTTTATTCATGCTGTGTGGGCGTTTTTCTATCTCTATGGCTTCTCTGATTATTTTGCTGCTTAGTCAGGCTGGTTTCAACTCCGCATGTGATGGTTTCTGTGGGGATGTGTTTGGGAGCGACAGCAAAGTTGAATCCTTTAGAAAGGACCTTGGTTTTGGCTTCGGTGAGGATCTTGTCTGAGATGTTGTGCACTGTTTGTTTCATGTGTGGCTGTGAGGGGGAAGGAGTTGGTTTCTGGCGTTGTTGTTGTTTGTTGTAGAAAACTACAAGAACGCCAGAAACCAACTCCTCCCCAGCCACACATGAAACAAACAGTGCACAACATCTCAGACAAGATCCTCACCGAAGCCGAAACCAAGGTCCTTTTTAAAGGATTCAACTTTGCTGTCGCTCCCAAACACATCCCCACAGAAACCATCATATGCGGAGTTGAAACCAGCCTGACCAAAACCAACCCTGATGATGCTAATAGAATCAGACTCGAAATCATCAACATCCTCTGCACTAGCAAACCACCCAAAAGCAACTTATCCAAAGAAGAACAAACTGCACTATTTAACCTGAAAGAAGACACCAGCATAATAATCCTACCAGCAGACAAGGGCAACGCGACAGTGGTTATGAACACATCTGACTACCAATCCAAGTTAACCAACCTACTCCAAGACCCCACATACAAACCCCTAAAGACAGGCCCCACCACCTACCTAGAAAAAACCACCAGATCCAAAATAAAAGCCTCCCCCATCAGTGAAGAAATCCAGCAAAGAATCATACACAGAGAGAAATCATCCAGATGCCCTAAACTTTATGGTCTCCCCAAGATACACAAAGAAGGAACCCCACTTAGACCAATAGTCAGCTCCATAGGCTCACCTCTACAAAACCTAGCCAAATTTCTCACCAAACAACTACAGCCCTATGCAGAATCCATCAACTCACACGTAAGAAACTCATTCCAGTTCATCGAGATCATAAAGAAACAAGACTTACAACCCAGTGACCTACTAGTGAGCTTCGATGTCATATCCCTCTTCACCCAAGTGCCAATAAAAGAAGCCTTGACAGCCATCCAAAACAAATACAACCCCCCCAAGCACATCCTAGATCTGACCAACCAGTGCCTATCCAATACATACTTCACCTACAATGGACAAAAATACAAACAAATAGAAGGAGCACCCATGGGATCACTCCTCTCACCTGTCATCGCTAACCTCTACATGGAACACTTTGAAACACAAGCTCTAGAAAAATATGATCACAAACCCAAACTCTGGCTCAGATACGTAGATGACACCTTCATAATCTGGCCACACGGGAAAGAAAAACTGAACAACTTCCTCACACACCTCAACAGCCAACACCCCAAAATACAATTTACCATGGAAACAGAAGCTAACAACCAACTTCCCTTCCTAGATGTCATGGTATACAAAAAATCCAATGGCTCCCTAGGACACACCATCTACCAGAAGAAAACACATACAAACCGCTATCTACACGCACTCTCACACCACCACCCAGCACAGATCAATTCTGTAGCCGAGACACTCATCTCCAGAACAAAATGCTTAGCCGATGAACAACACCTAGAGACCAAACTACACACTCTCACCGGCGTGCTAACAGCCAATGGATTCCAAAGAAAGAAGATCACCCACCTAATCCAAAAAGAAACCCCAGCCAAAATCCAAGACAAAGAACAAGAGAATGGCAAAGCCCTCCTCCCATATATAAAAGGCACTACGGACAAAATTAGCAAGATCCTCCAAAAACACAACATTAAGACAGCATTCTGCACAAACAGAAAGATATCCACCATCCTAAGAAACTCTAAGGACAGAATCGAGTTAGAAAATCAAGGAGTATACGAAATCCCTTGCACTGCCTGCCCCACCACATACATTGGACAGACTAACAGAAGAATAGGTGCAGGCACTGAAGAACATAAGAACTCAATCAAAAAGGAAGAACCGACCTCTTCCCTGGTCCAACACCTCAAAGCCACAGGACATGAGATTGACTTTAAAAATACCAGAACTATCGCCAAAACCGAACACTTCAGCAGCAGAATCATCAGAGAAGCCAGAGAGATAGAAAAACGCCCACACAGCATGAATAAACAAGATGATAGCTCCTGCCTACCAGCCATTTGGAAACCCGCCCTCATGAACAGACGCGTACCTAACTTGAAGAATGACACCAGACCCACACCCCTGAGAGCCACACAAGATGCCACCACCACACTTCCACATAGAAAGCTGACTCACACCCACACAGAAGATGAGACACGACCACGGACCAGAAGCCGCACTGCAGCTGCATCACTATCCACTTCAAACCTCTCTGAGCCATACATGAAGCGAACTGACCCCCACCATGAAGATTCAGCACGACCACGAACTCAAAGCCAAACAGCAAGATCACAGCTCACCAGCTCAAACCCTCCAGCAACTCAGACTAACCTGAGCACACACAAGCCCCCATCTGAACAGAACATGCCTCCAGCCAATCAGAACACAGCCAACCCCCCAACCAATCAGAACACAGCCAAGCCCCCACCCAATCAGGTCACACCCCCACTAGCAGTTAAAAGGAAGAAGCAGCTGCAAGCTCACATCACTCTGAGAAGCACAGAGCTGAAGACCAAGCCTGAAGATGATGAATGAGACTTCATTGAAACGTTGCCTATTTACTTCCAATCTTACGTGGGAGAAAACCCGAATAACCAAAAATCCACATACAAATACCCACGAGAACCTCAGAAAACACACACACACACACACCTGTGTGTGTGTGTGTGTGTGTGTGTGTGTGTGTGTTTTCTTAAGTTTTCGCAAGTACTTACATGTATGTTATTCAGCTTTGTTTGGGTATTTTCCCACGTCATTATAATTGTGCTTTTAAAGTTGTAGCAACGTTTCGGCAGAATCTCATCTGCCATCATCAGGCTTCATAGCCTCTTTTCCCTTTCCCATTCAGCCATATAATATAATGGCTTACTTTTCAGCCATGCTAATTAATACTTTGGCTTTTACACTAGTTGCATTTAGCCTGGTTGTCATCTTTTCCTGATCACTTCATCTGATATTCATTTTGGGAATCAGGGGGATCTATATTTTTCTGTTCTGTTGCAATGCAGTGCAGCGCAGATCTGGAGCAGTGCAAGCCCGCCTTGATTCATTTCAGCAAGGCACAATGTTCTGTTCAGCAATGAATTCTGCTTTCACTTCCTGTTGTCTCGCAGCCTCTATGAGTCTCCCCCAGCATTGTTGGTACATTCCTTTGGTGGTTGAAGCAAGGCTGCCCTGTTATTTGTCTCAATACTTGTTGAAGTGTGAAACCCGTTCTCAAAGATTGGCACAGTCCTACTTTATGCTTTAGCGCAATGCTTCTTAACCTTGGCTGCTTGCAGATGAATGGACTTCATCTCCCAGAATCCCACAATAAGCCATGCTGGCTGTGGAATTCTGGGAGTTGAAATCCACACATCTTCAAATGGCCAAAGTTGAGAAACACTGCTCTAGTGCATAATTTGTGAGAGTAAACAGTACTCCAAAAAGAGAATGGGTCTTTCTCCTCTTGACCATTGGTAATAGAACAGCTGTTACAACATTATTTTCAGTGGTAAGATTCAAATTTTTTTTACTACCAGTTCTGTGGCACGGCTTGGTGGGTGTGGGATGTGGTAGGGGAAGGATCAGGGATGGGATCCGACCGGCATAACTACCAGTTCTGTCATTCTGCATTGCACACGAGTCGCGCGACTGTAATTTACGACCTGCTGACCTGCCCGGACAGCTGAGCAGTGCTGCGTGCAAGTGTGCAGTGGTTGGAAAAGCCCCTTTTCCTGCTTTTTCAACCGCAGCTGTGTTGCGCAAAGCAGCTGCGGTTGAAAATGCAGGAAATAAAGGTCAGGTAAGAGCCCAGGTGGGTGGGAGGGCCAAAACAGCAGCAAACGTAGAACTGGTTGTATGTATGCTCTCTGTTTGCTGCTCTTCAGAGCAACCGGTTCTACAGAAGTGGAAAGAACTGGTAGAATCCCATCCCTGAGAAGGATACTGTAAAATCTCCATTCCCTCCCCACCCTGTTAACCTGCTTTCCAGCTCCGTTCTCCTGTGTAGGGCAACAAAAGAAGACCCAGCCAATCAGCTGGGACTTGGGAGGCAGAGAATAGATGGGGGCGGGGCCAGAAGTGGTGGTATTTGCCGGTTCTCTGAAGTACTCAAAATTTCTGCAACTGGTTTTCCTGAACTGGTCAGAACCTGCTGAATGCTCTGGTTATTTTGGTAAGATTAAGAGACTCAATTAATTTTTTTTGGCCTGATTTAGTGATTTAGTGATTTAGTGATATGCATATTTCCTACATTTAAAATGTGTTCTCACTGCTCAGTTCTTGTTTGTTAGGAATTTTTCCAAACATATAAGGCAAAAAAGTATTTTGTACCCTCCAATTTGCATCTACAAACAAAAGAGAGTTTAAAGTGCAATAAGTTAAATAAATGGCGATAGAAAGAAACACATTCTTATTCAATGATTGTGTTGACTGCTTTCCAACACCAAAATATGTGTTTTTGTACTTTTTTTCTCCTTTTATGCTACTGTTAAATATGGAATTGGATTCTATTATATCCTTCTATGACAGCACAACTATTAATTCTGTTTGCAAAATTGTATTCTTTGGTTGTTGAAACAGGAGCACAAAGGAATCTCTTTATTTCTGATTTTATAATACTATTTTTACCATAGAGCTATACCAATAAAACTACTTTCTGATGCATCTATATCTATATACGTAAGCCAGATTTCAAGAATGGAATAATACTATCCAATTTAAGTTTCATTTCCTAGTTTATTGTTCTATTATGAACCAAATGCCTTTGACAACAGCTGATTTCTTAAGTTTAGAAAGAAAAATGCTCCTTGGGCTAAATTAAGAGATAAAATCAACTACAGGAATAAGTGCATTATCTCTACATTCTATTTGGGCTTCCTATTCTATTTAGGACTGTGTTAATTTCATTCATTTTTACAATGAATGTGAGTAGTTACAATTCTATTGCTCATTGGGAGCTGACAGTGAAAAATGATGATGGCTTCCCAAAGGTCATTTTGGGACTTGATAGCTGAAATCAGCTTTGAATCAACTGTTTAACCAATTCTCTGCAAATTGAAATAGATAATCCAAGACTTATAATCACTCATTTAAGTGACTGCTCAAAGTTACAATGGCACTGAAAAATGTGATCTATGACCACTTTTCACACTTACAATCTTTGTAGCATCCCCATAGACACGTGATCAAAATTTGGATGCTTGGCAACTGGTTCATATTTATAATGGTTGCAGTGCTCCGGAATCATGAGCTACAGTGGCACAGTGGTTAGCGTGCAGTACTGCAGGCTACTTCTGCTGACTGCCAGCTGCCGGCTGCCTGCAATTTGGCAGTTCAAATCTCACCTGGCTAAAGGTTGACTCAGCCTTCCATTCTTCTGAGGTGGGTAAATTGAGGACCCAAATTGTTGGGGGCAATATGCTGACTCTATAAACCGCTTTGAGAGGGCTGTAAAGTGGTATATAAGTCTAAGTGTTGCTATCGTGAACATTTTTTACAACCTTCTGGCAAGGAAAGTCAATGAGGAAGTTAGATTCATTTAGCAATCGTATTATAAACTTAAAAACTGCAGTGATTCACTTAACAACTATGGCAAGAAAAGTCATAAAATGGAGCAAAACAGCTGTCACTTAACAGCTGTCTAGCTTAGCAACAGAAGTTCTGGCTCAGTTGTGGTAATAAATCAAGGTCTACCTTTACCTTAACATGTAGCGGTATAGCCCCCATAATTCTCAGCGAACATGGCCAAATTCCTTTATTCTGATCTAATTGATAGATCCTCTGTCTATTTCAGTTTTTCTTTAAAAAATAGAATGTTACAGGTAAGTCACAAATACAGGATTTAATCATGGAAGATAATGATGACAACTTTGTTAGGGCAGCTGCTTTCACAGTTTCCTTTGGCTGTTGTGATGAACTAGCAACTGAAATGAAATCTGATGAGTGGTTCTGTAGATGGCTATTCCAGATTATTACCAATCAAAATACTTTCTGCAGCCATTCTGTCATTCTGTCCTTTAATGGATGTTTTGTTGTGGAAAATGGAAAACATAGAAGTAACATAAGAGGCTTTCATAAGGAGAACTTTTTATTTGGCTTCCAATAATTTTCATAAATAAGACAGGTCATTTTTCAAGATGAATACCTATTTAAAATCAATAGCATACAGCATGGTTTTGAGCAGGGACCTTCAGAATTCTAAATTAACTTTTGAACCAGTAGTATGGAAATATTTCAATATGCCAGTAATGTAATTAGCAGATTTTAATTGTTCCTTTTCTGAGTCAGAAGATAGTAATGTTGTTTAATCAACACTTGTTCAATATAGTTGTTGTTATTATTTCTCTTATTCTTACATATGTTCCATGAGCACCGATGTTTTATCTGTGCTGTGTTGTTGATGATACACATTCAGTTTAACATTTTAAATTCCCAGGTATTTCCATGAAATTGAAATTCAAGAAGGTAAATGACAATGTAGTTATTTAAAAATTAGGTTATCTTTGTGTATGAAACCTTAAATTGTTTTGCCATTTCCATCTAGATAGGAAATGCATCAGAGCAGAGTTTTCATTCTATCACTGTGAGATGTCCTTTGGGTCATGCAGTCTTAGCATGTATGATTATAGAATTAATATTTTCAGTTTGATCTTGCTAAATATCTCTAGATTCTTATAAAAGTGCCTATGTAAATACCAAGGTACACTTATCATCAATCACTGTTGCTATTCCTTCAAATCAATTTTTTCCTCATTCTCATGTACAGAGTAGGATGTGGGAAGGGCTAACAAGAACAAAAACACTCTACAAGTAGTCCTTGATTTACAATAGTTCATTTAGTGACTGTTCAAAGTTATAACACCACTGAAAAAAGTGACTTAAGACCATTTTTACGCTTATAATCTTTGCAGCATCCCCATGGTCATGTGATCAAAATTCAGATGCTTGGCAATTGATTCATATTTATGACAGTTGCAGAGTCCCTGGATCATGTGATCATTTTTTGTAATCTTGTGGTAAGCAAAGTCAAGGGGGAAGCTTACTAACTTAATAACTGCTGTTGTTAGCAAATGTCTCACTTAGCAACAGAAATTTTGGGCTCAATTGTGGTCATAAATCAAGGACTACTATAGAATGGAACATCTTCCCCTCAGATTGTTCACATTAATTCTGAGCTTAGATTTCTGTAGAAAATCCTTACAGATTGAATTCTGTCTTTTTCTTTAGCAATAGCACTTAAACTTTAATATGGCTTCACAGCCCTCGCTAAACACTTTACAGAGTCAGCATATTGTCCCTAACGATCCAAGTCCTCATTTTACTAACCTTGGAAGAATGGAAGGCTGAGTCAAACTTGAGCCAGTGAGAATCGAACTGCCAAACTTCAGGCAGCTGGCAGTCAGCAGAAGTAGCCTCTAGAAACTGCATTCTAACCACTGTGCCACTAAGGCTCACAGCACATTAGTAGATTGTAGGAGTGACATCAGTATTATATATCTTGAAGTGCTAATTTAATAAAATATATTCTGATTGTTCTAATTATCATGCTGGTTAAGACATGTCTGGAAGACATGATAATTATGTCCACGTATGGTAGGTTAAATTATACTCAAAGCGGACCTTTCAATGGTTATTCTTCAAAATAATAAAAGATTGGACAATCATTTGTCTGAAATAGCATAGGAGCTCCTGCACGAGCAGGAGGTTGGAGTAGAAGACTTCCAAGGTCCCTTCCAATTCTGTTATTCTGTTAAAGTGAAATGGGATACGGAGCAAGCTGCTGAAAAAATCCATCCTGGGCACTGTCTTATTGAAAATAGTTTATTAGTGATTCAGATCAATCAGTTGGGGTGTCTTGGTTTATAGCATACATGGCACAGGAGTAATAGCAATAGCACTTAGACTGATATACGCTTCACAATGCTTTTACAGCCCTCTCTAAGTAGTTTACAGAGTCAGCCAATCTGGGTCCTGATTTTATTGACCTCGGAAGGATAGAAGGCTGAGTCAACCTTGAGCCTGGTGAGATTCGATCTGCCCAATTGCAAGTAACTGGCAGTCAGCAGAAGTAATGTGCAGTACTGCATTCTAACTACTGTGCCACTGCAGCTCTTACTATACTATAATAAGTATAGTGTTAATTGAATTATCTAGCTTTGTGCCTTTCCTTCCCACCAAATGTTATCAGTTGGCAAGAAAAACATCCATCAATCATTCTTCACAAATGTGGAACAAGGTTAAGAAGGAGGGAATTTTTGGAGATAGTTGAGATAGTTGTTAAAACTTGTTCTGGTTTTGTGCAAGATGTGTTCAAAGTGAGCCCAACTATTACCTGGTAGTTGGGCTCCCTTTGAACATGAATCTAGAATATGTTATGTCTGAGTTCAAAAGCTGTCCAAACTAGCGCTGACAGATATAGAGAAAGTTGTGCCCTGAAGCAAGAGTTAGAGATAAGAAATGACTCCTTCCTGCTTCACTGTGCTGACCATCTCCCTCTGTCACCATTGGTCATCTGAGCGTGACACCAATGGTTGATGAAGCATATCAGTTTGCACCACAGCAAAATTGCTGCAATTTGTGGCTTGCTTAAAGGGGAAAGCACTAGCTGGTTAAGGACGAGTTTAAGCTGCCTCAGATATGGGTTGGAAGGAGATAAAAGCAACTATTTGAGGACCTGGGTGAAAAAGAGGATACTGGGCCATGTTTGTGTTGTCCATCAGTGAAAGCGGTCAATAGCTGTGGAGGCCTGCATGCACCATCATTCCTGCAATATCTAAAAGGGTGCAACCCAAAAGGCAGTCAAGTGCAGTTCTCTTATTTCATCCCAGGGTGTAGGTTGTAAAATAATTGGTTTAAGTTACAGGAAGGCAGGTTCTGATTGAATGTTTTTTTTAAAAAATCATTCCTAACAGTAAAAGCAGTTGCACAAATGGAACCAATTATCCAGAGAAGCAGTGGGCTTCCCTTGTCTGAATACTTTGAAACAGAGGCTAAGCAGCCATCTGTCGGGATGTTTGCATTTGTACTCCTGCCCTGAGCAGGAGAGGTGAACTCCAGGCCCTTTTGAACTCTAGGACTTGATGATTCAAAGCCATTTCAGAAGTATCATTGAAAATCCCAACACGTTCTTTTACCTTAGGTTGTTTGCTCCACACACACACAGACGGAGAGGGCAAGAGAGATGAAGAAAAAGACAGACAGTTGTTGCAAACTCAGTGTGATATGGAACAAGGAGGAATGTCCCCGGTATAAGATAAATGGTATTGCTGGCCTCAGGACTAATTATCCTCAGAGACATCACTGACTGAACAGCTACATGGGCCAGAAAATAAAACAATATCTTCCGGCTAGAGAGAAAATGTTCCAAACAACATTCCTACTATA
Source organism: Hydrophis major (assembly GCA_033807585.1). NCBI lineage: Eukaryota > Metazoa > Chordata > Lepidosauria > Squamata > Elapidae > Hydrophis > Hydrophis major. Next base: position 337,553,260 of record CM066328.1, read on the forward strand.
GTTGATTAGATGATTATCAGGCTTTCTCTTGTAGTGCCACATTTGTCTGCAGTGTCTCTACAGGCAACATTCATTTTGTCTTTCACAAAACCTTTTTTTTCTTTCTTGTGTGGATGCTGTGTGTCTACATTTCAAGAGGGTTTTTTCCCCAAAGGCTTAAAAAAATGTTTTGTTTTGTTTTTTTTTAAAAAAACCCTACCATTAGACTAAACGGTATAAATGATCAAGCTTTAATGAATTAGAGGAAACACATTTGCAACCAGCACCTACCACAGCAGCTTAAACAGTCTATCTGGGAACGCGTATTGAAATGTTAATTTATTTATTATTAATTACATTTATATGCCACCCATTTCTCGGATAAGGCAACTCTGGGAGATAAAGAGATAAGTAGAAAAACAGTTAAAAATTAAAACTGCAAAAAACCTGGAACCAAGAGATGAATGGGATAGGGATGAGATTTTCTTACCCTTTCAACCACCAGTGTGGGTGCTCCCCTTGGAGCATCAAGCCAATCAGGGAACAATATTCACATCCGGTAGTACAGTGTTCCACAGAATTGGGGACACAATGGGAAAAGCTCTTCTCCTTAACTTCACTTGCCAGATTTCCTTAGCAGATGGGGTCTATAGCAGGCCTCTTCCTTTGGGTGAGTGGGATGGGCTAGTCTCACTGAGATTACTATCTCAGATACCCTGGACCTATACCATATAAGGTCTTGAAGTTAATAACCGATACTTTGATTTGGACTTGGAAGCAATCTGGTAACCAATGCAGCTCATGCAACAGAAGTGTTATATGTGCCACTCTGGGGCCTCCAGAACTGTGCGTGCTGCTGTGTTCTATACCAAGCTGCAGCTTCCAGATAGTCTTTGAGGGCAACTAATGTACAGAATGTTGCAGTAATCCAACCAAGAGATTACTAGGGCATGAGTGACCACCATGTGCAGTGCCTCACAATCCAGGTAAGGCAGAACTGCTGGCATATAGTACAAATTTGCATAAGAGGTGTGGTGGCTTAGTGGCTTCAGGAAATGGTCTTTGGTCTGGTGGTTTGAGTCTTAGCACTGCATGGCAAGGTGAGCTCTCATGGCTTGACTCAGCTTCTGCCTTCCTAGCAGTTTGAAAGCATGTTATATGAGAGTAGATAAATAGATATCACTTCAGTGGGAAGTGAGCCAGTATTTTGTGCAGATAGCCAGAACCCTGTTGGTGTTGGACTTTCCCAGTTGTGACGGCCATTTGTGAGGCAACTTCAGTGTAGGAAGAAGGCCCCAGATGATGCTGCAGGAATCCATTTATCTATCTTTCTGGTGTGGAATTAGCTCACTTCTATGGTGCACCTTGGAAAGCAGGCAAGCATGAATCGAACAGGTCCACAGTCTTAGGTAGCCAAATTACTATTTTGTCTTAGCACTGTAGTCTCTTGGCTAATGTAACATTGCCATATGCTAAATAAATAAATATATTTTTTTAAAAAATGTGCAAATGCCCTCCTAACCACAACTGCCACCTGCTCTTCAAGCAGAAGTCACAAATCCAGAAGAACCCTCAGATTCCACACTGGATCTTTCTGGAATAGTGCAATCCCATCCAGAACTCAAGATGATAAGCAACCAGATCCCGAGGTTCCTTGTATTCCTCGCCACTTGTCTTGATGAGGTTTGGCTGAAGCTTGTTGTTCCCCTATCCAGACCCTTACAGCCTCCAGGCACTGAGAAAAGCCAGCCACAGCATTGCTTCAGTTGTGAGATATGGAGATATAAAGCTGTGTATCATCAGCATAATGATGATATACCATTCCATGGAGTTGATGATCTCACCCTTTCACGTAGGTGTTAAAAAGGAGTGGAATTGTATCACACTCAAATACTTTACCCAAGAACTGGAAACTTGCTTATTTTTGGTGAGAATTTTTGAATATTTTACTGCCATAAAATATTATGTGCAAACCTCATGCATAACCCTGCATTTATTTTGCTGTAATTATAGACCATTTTTACATGGGACCATATGTTGCAACCATTGAGGTTGCAATCGTTTACATAAGAAAATAGCCTTTGGCTAAGGCAGTAAGTTTCAAACATGGTAACATTAGGATCCGCCAAGTTCCACATGGACAAAGACAATATTCCAATCATGCAGCCTTTAAAACCGTTTAGGAAGCCGTTTTTGTGCTATGACTAGGAGGAGGTAAAAATAAAGTAACTTTAAGATTTGTGGACTTCAACAGCATGACTGAGGAATTCTGGAAATTGAAGCTCACCAGGTCCTAAAGTTACCAAGTGTGAAAAACACTGAGCTAAGGTCTCATCTCACCTCCCCCCAATCATGTCACAATGATGGCTTGCTAACCATTGTTAAAGGCTGCACGCTTACAATACTGTCTTTCTCTCATCCACAGGTTACATTTCTCTTTCACCAGTTTAAAGTACTATTTTCCTCTTCTCCTAGCACAAGTCTTGCCATGTCATGTTCCCCACTGCCTCATGGATATGGATGCTGATTATGCAACCAGGCCCCTGAGGCACAGCTGCGGTATCTGCTATCCCGCATCAGATGGGCGGCTCATGATAGGGAGCGAAGGAGAGAGAAACAACAGGAGGCGAAGTTCCTCGGGATGAGCGCGCCCCAAATGTCTTGGCACACGCTCTTTTATTGTGCTTTTTTACAAGAAAATGATTTAATCAAAGCTCAAGTCAAACAGGATAATTCCATCAGGATGTGCCTGTTTACAAAGCTGCATACCAGACAGATCATTTACAATGTGGATAAGCTTATTAACAACCGTCTAGCTCCTTGTCCCTTGTACGTGCCTTGCAAAGGTCACTGAAGAGACAGAAGTTAATGATTACACATGAATGATACATAGTTGCAAACACATGAATGATACATAGTTGCAATGATACATAGTTACAACACACAGCCAAGCTCAGTACTAGGGCAAAGCAGTTTAGGCTGGCATACTCAGGGATTGAAGTGATACAACCTCACAATGTAGGCATACAATCAAGGCAATTCCCCCTCCATGCCCCTCCCCTGTCTTTCTTTCTTTCTTTCTTTCTTTCTGGAAAAACAAAACAAGACAACGATGCAAAAAAGATATGCTTCTGCTATAAACCAGCTCATGTTTTGTTAATGTTTGTGTTCCTCAAAGTTCCTTCAAATTTCATTAAACGGACTCCTATGAACTAAGATATTTTAGTGGCAGAATGTGCTTGCATAACCATGGGCCACAGAGACACACTTGCTGCGTGCAGTTCAAGCTGTGCTGTGCACTCCCTTTCCCTTCTCCAGGCAATGCAGCAGAGAAGCCTTGAAAAGCAATAATCTGTAACAGACAAAGAATTTGGAAGTTTCAGGTTTCCTCCTTACGAAATATGCAGGTGGCATTCATAAATTAGAAATTAAACAAGGCCTTTGTACCATATGTCACCATCAAAAAGTTTTGAACTTTCAGTTGTTTTTTTTGTCACACTCCAATAAGAGTGGGTAGGAGGGAGCAAGTAGAATCAGATGCAGTTAAGTTCACTCTGGCTAGCAGAATTGCACAAGTAGCAACAGCACTTAGACTTATATACCACTTCACATGCTTTACAGCTCTCTCTAAGCGCTTTACAGTGTCAGCATATTGCCCCCCCCAAAATATGGATCCTCATTTTACCAACCTTGGAAGGCTGAGTTAACCTTGAACCTGGTGAGATTTGAACTACCAAAAGTACCAGAAGTAGCCTGCAGTACTGCATTCTGACCACTGTGCCACAACGGCTCATATACTCTGCGCAACTTTTTTTTTTGACAATGGAATTATTAGAAACATCTTGAGATATTTTTGTCTATTGGGATGGAAAGTAATTAATCAATTACTATTAACTCCAGTGATCAATAAGAGATGCCTTTATTTTCGTCCTAGGGAGCATAAAATGCATGCCACTTATATTTTATATCTTATATGCTGTCATGAATTTCTCAACTTATATGACTACAACTCCCTGTTTTGAAATCTTCTTTCAACGGAGTGGGGAAAAGGATATTTTCAAAAAACTAGTTTTCATATCTGCTGTGCTGTTTTTATGAGGAGAACTAAGAAGCATCTAATGCAGTGATGGCTAATCTTTTCAGCTTGGTGTGTCGAAAATCGGGAAAAAGTGTAGCCTTCCTCGGATCGTGTGTCACTTCAAGAAATATCAATAATTTGGTTTATGATGGACTGGGCTGGGGTGATCACACAGGGCTGTGAAACTCGTCTCCCATGTCTCAGGCTGCAGGTGCAGGATGTGGGGATCAGAAGGCCACCTTACAGGGCTATGAACCTCATGGATCTCCTTTCCTCCTGTAGTGTTCCTGAGGTAATGAAACTGACAAACCTCAGTTTATGGCGGTTAAAACTGGTTCTCTGCTGCAAAGATCTTGCGGCAGCGGTGACACCACGCCTCCACGCAATAAGCAGGGAGCAGGGATTGGAGCAGAGCACAGGCAGCCTCTAAATGTGCAGGTTTTCCCCACACCAACAGGCATGTCAGTCAAAGTGCCTCAGCGTGTCATGAGTGACACACGTGTCATCGGTTAGCCATCACTGATCTAATGCATACTTTCATTTGATTATGCCAAGTTTCTTTAGATCTAGTATTTCAGGCTTTGCATGTAGCTTTTACTCTTTTAAGGTTATTTTCTCAATGAATATGTTATTCCTCAAAACTGGCAGTGTAATCCTATGCGCACTGATCTGGGAGTAAGTGGAATTTACTTCTGAAAGAAGATGCATAGGTTTATGTCATAAGGCTATAAAGCTAAATCTATACATATCATTTGGCGTATGCATAAAAAGCCCTATTACAATGTTGCATCTGAATTCAGAAGAACTTCCTATTGAGTATAAGAAGGCAGGATTATGCCTAACTTGTTGCAAAACCAGCAGAAATTCAAATACATTCTCAATAGATACATCTTTATTCTATTTTTCTTACTTTTTAAAGGAAGATTGCTATATCAATAAAAAGGAATGATTGTATACATTTAGATGATAATTTCAAAGTTGGAAAATGCACACCTAGTAGAACAGGACCTCTATAGTCTATGAATTACTTAAACTCCATTCTCTCCTCCTCCTCCTCCCACTTTTTCTGTAGGCATCCAACAAAGTAGGATCAAGTGGCTTCAGGTTCACAGAGGAAGAAGTAGATGGAATGGACACTCTTTGCCTCTCTGCTGTAGTGGGTTGGCTGGATATGACCAGCAAGAGACTGTCCTTCAGATAACCTGGTCCTAAGCCATAAAGGACTTTAAAGATGATAACCAGAAACTTGAATTGCATCCAGAAACAAATCAGCAACCAATGCAGATCCTAAAAAACAGAGGTGACATTGCATTTTGGATCAACTAGAACTTCTGGATGCTTTTCAAGGGTGGTCCCATGTAGACTGTGACTAGCGCATGAGTGACTGTGAGTGAGGATAGTTGCTCCAGGAAACTGGTGCATAACCTGCTGTTATGTCTCACCTATATTTACAAGTGAGAACAAGGAGTTCCACAGTTCAAAATATTCAAACAAAACAAAGCCAGACTAAAAAAGGGTTAACAGTACTATATTCCATTCCTCAGCAGACTTCCCGGAATCTGTCTGAGAATTCAGAATGTCCATAAATTACAAAGGCTGCTCCACACGTATCCTTTCAACACATCAAACATTTTGCTTCCAAGCAAAGTTTGAGAATCAGCAATCCTCCTTAAATCACCTGGATGGGCTGTCAGTCTCTCTAATCAATGTCTGGCTTGACACCTCCCTTCAGCTTGACGTTTCATTCTTCTCCTGGTTCTAGTGTCAATCCACGATCTGTCAGTTTCCCCATTAGAAGCCTCTGACTCATTTTGTGAATCAGTTGCTGGCATGAGTGAAGTCGAAGGTTCTGGGGAGGATTGTCTCTCCGACAATCTCTCATCCTCCTGGCTCACATCTGTGTCCTCTGATAATTCAGACTCCACATTAACAGCAGACTCCACCCTTTCATCTTCCGAGTCATCAGAGTCAAAACTCACAGCAGGATCAATCCTTTCAGTCACAACACTATCCCTCACCACAGGGCCCTTCCCCCGAGTCTGACAATCAGGATGTGGTTTTGAAGGGAATTGTGCATGATATATTCAAATAAGGTCTGGGGCATGTACCTTGGACATATCCTGCCAAGAACGAATCTCCGTTTCATTTTCCAGTCTCCCCACGAAGTACTGGAATCATCCCTTTAGCCATCGTGAATCATAAATTCCGACCACTGTAATATCCATAACAGGTTCAGTGCTGGGCCTAGATGGAGAACCTGTATCTGCTGGAGAACGGAGAGTACAAGATGGGGTGTCAGGTACTAACAGGGAGCGGTGAAAAACAGGGTGAATGCGCATGGAGCACGGTAGAGTGAGTCGATAAACCACAGGGTTAATAACTGCCTCAACAGGGAAGGGACCAATAAAGCAATGATCCAACTTCCTAATTGGACGATCGACCTGAAGATGTTTCATTGACAACCACACCTTGTCACCCACAGCCAACGGAGGTGTCGTTCGACGCGAACGATCTGCAAAACGCTTATAATCTGCTTTCACTTGTTCCAATTGTCTGGAAATTAATTGATGCATGGCATATAACTCCAACAAAAAATCTCGTGCCTCTGGAATTGGAGAATCTGCGATTGACAGGGGGAAAAACCTTGGATAGTAACCCACATTTGCGTAAAAAGGTGTCATGTGGGTAGAAGTGTGCCGAGAATTATTAAAGGCAAACTCTGCCAATGGAAGATAGGTCACCCAGTCATTTGTCTTTGATTTACAAAACATCTGAGGTATTGGGCAAGGATGCCAATTACCTTCTCAGTCCCACCATCGGTTTCCGGATGGTGCTCTGACGCTAAACATACTTGTACTTGTAGTGCGTTCATTAGACTTTTCCAGAATTGAGCAGTGTACTGAACACCACGATCTGAAACAACTCTGTCCAGTAAGCCATGTAAACGGAACATGTGTTGTATGAAAAGCCGAGCAGTAACACGAGCCGAGGGTAATCTCCTACACGGGATGAAATGGGCCATCTTAGTGAGCATGTCAACCACCACGAGCACCGTTGTATAACCCGATGAAGGGGGCAAGTGCATTAGAAAGTCCATGGAGATCGCTCCCCATGGTCTGCTCGGAGTCGGCAGTGGTTGAAGAAGTCCAGGAGATGCACCCGACGCCGCTTTCGCTTGTCGACATTGTACGCAAGAAGCAACATAGGAAAACACATCATGTCGAACCCGAGGCCACCAAAAAGTCTGGGTGACCAAGTGCAGAGTTTTGTGAAAACCAAAATGACCAGCAGCGGAGTTGTCATGACATTGCATCATGATGAGGGCTCTAAGCATCCTGGTGGGTACATATAATAAATCCCGATGTCTTAGCAAGCCCTCTTCAAAAGACCATGGGGAATCAGGTCCAACTTCCCCCCTTTTCTGCTGCATCCACGCGTCTAATCACTGCGCCTCCTGTATTCGAGCCTGTAAATCTACCGGAACTTGAAGTACGGCCAAGGATTCCGGTGGCAACACCGTTCGTGGTGGAAGAGGATCCTCAGGACCGATATATTCAGGTTTTCTAGACAACGCGTCTGCTCTCCAATTCTGTCCACTTGGAACATAAGTGATGGAAAAATTGAACCTTGCGAAAAACAACAACCACCAGATCTGGCGTTGGTTCAACTTCTTAGTGGTAGACAAATGTTCCAAGTTTCAATGATCCGTCTGAACTTCCACCTTGTGCCGAGCCCCCTCTAGGTGATGTCGCCAGGTCTCAAATGCAGCCTTGATAGCCAACAACTCCTTTTCCCAGATAGTATAATTGCGCTCAGAAGCTGTGAGCTTCCTAGAATAATATGCGCATGGGAAAAAAGGTGTGCCATCCTTTGAAGCTTGCAACAATACCAGCCTGATAGCTACATTAGAGGCATCTGTCTCGACCACAAATGGATGATTTGGATCAGGATGCCTCAATATCAGCTCAGCCACAAACGCTTTCTTTAAAGTTTCAAAAGCCTGTTGTTGCGGAGGCCCTCACCGGAACGGGACCTTCTTACGGAGGAGCTGAGTGATGGGATCCATTAACTTAGCAAAATCCAGAATGAAGGTCCGATAGTAATTGGCGAACCCCAGAAGACATTGCACATCCTTTAATCGACGAGGGGCTTCCCAACTACACAAGGCCTCGACTTTTTTAGGGTCCATAGCAATGCCCTCGGGAGAGATGATGTGCCCTAAAAACTCTATCAATGACTGAAAAAAGAAACACTTCTCCAGTTTCGCGTAGAGTTTATGCTCCCGAAGACGCTGAAGCACTTGATGAACCTGTTGAAGGTGATAATCCCTGGACCAAGAGTAGATCAAAATGTCGTCCAGATACACCACGATAAACCTATCCAGCATGTCCCAAAAAATGTTGTTCATCCAATGCTGGAATACCGTGGGAGTGTTGGTCAGACCAAATGGCATGACGGTGTACTAGAAATGGCCATAACGAGTGCCAAACACTGTCTTCCACTTGTCCCCCTTGCGCATCCGAACCAGGTTGTAGGCCCCACGCAGATCGAGTTTAGTGAAGATAGTAGCCTCCCGCAACCGCTCCATCAATTCCGGAATAAGCAGCAAAGGATAACTATTCCTCACTGTGATGGCGTTCAACTGGCGGTAATCACAGCATAAACAGAGCTCTCCTGACTTCTTTTTAACAAAAAGAACGGGAGCCAAAAGAGGGGACAACGAGGGTCAAATAAATCCCCGAGCCAAGTTTTTAATCTAAAAACTCTCGGAGTGCAACCAACTCGGGCTCCGACATGGAGTATAACCAACCCTTTGGCAATGGAGCATCTGGTATCAGGTCCACGGGACAATCATAAGCACGATGTGGTGGTAATTGATCTGCCTCCTGTTCATTGAAAACATCGGAGAAGTTCGATAGCTCTGAAGGTATTGAGACAGCAGGAGCGGTGATATCTTGGCCAGCGCAGATGTGTCTCAGGTGGTCCACACATTGGAGACTTGGAAAAGAAATGGCGTTCTGCGCCCAAGCCACCAATGGATCGTGCAAACGCAGCCAGGACATGCCGAGAACCAAAGGGAGATGAAGGTTCAAGGTGACATAGAAACTTATCGCCTCCTCATGATCCCCAATAATCATACGCACTGGCTGGGTGGCAAAACGAATGGGCCCAGACTTGAGCTTATGCCCATCCACGGTTTCCACCTTAATGGGTGGATTCACAGCAATCAATGGAATTTCAAAATGCCTGACAAAAGCCCAGTCCATAAAGCTGGTTGTAGCCCCTGAGTCCACCAGTGCAACAGCGGGAATTCCCTCCTTCTAGGACTGCAAAAAGATTCGAGTGTCCAAAAGTAAATGCCGAGGAGGGCCAGGATTTACTTCAGCCATTTGGGGTGGAGGTGTGGAACGTGCCCGACCTAGGGTTTCCTCAAGGTCGGGCCTACCCCGTTTCCCGACTGGCCAGGAGTGGTTTCAGGCATGGGTCTACGAGTCCCTCTCCGAGTGCAGGAATTAGCAAAATGTCCCGGACCCATGCAATAAAGGCACAAGCCTTCCTGGAACCTTCTCGAACGTCCTTGCACCGTTAAGTGAGGGTGGAGTGCACCTAACTCCATCGGCTCCTCAGTCTTAACCGTGGTTTGAAAAACTTTCGGTGGAATGGTTTATGCGCGAGAAAAATAAGGTGGTTCCACAATGGGCCGTCTGCTTCCGCGCTGTTGTAAACGGGCTTCAATACGTAAACACTGGATTACCAATGCATCCAGAGTTGAAACCCGCTCTGCATGTACCAACTCATCCTTGATGGTATCAGACAAGCCTTCCTGGAACGCATCTATATGGGCCGGTTCGTTCCAGTTAGAGTCTATACACAGTGAACGAAATTCTGCAATGTATTCCTGCAGAGGATGTTTCCCCTGGTAAATGTCCCATAACCGTCTAGCCACAGTTTGCATTTTAATTGGGTTTTCAAACATAACCCTCATTTGTTGTAGAAAACCCTGAAAATTGTCCAACAATGGGCTATCTTGGATTAACAAGGGAGTAGCCCATTTGGCAGCCTGCCCAGATAATAGGCTAATCATAAATCCTACCTTAGCCCAGTCATTTGGGAAGTCTTCAGGCCTCAAAGACATAATAATTGGCACTGCCCCATAAATGCCGGGAACATGTCCGTTTGTCCTGAAAATTTCTCCAGCATGGATACCGGGCTTTTCCTCAAGGGAGGGGCTGAGGGAGCAGCAGCAGGGCTTTGCAAGCTGAAAACATGATTCACCAATTGTGTCACCTGATTTTGAAGAATCTGGTTACTTTGAATCAGCTGATTTATCTGTTGCTGTTGCTGCTCCACCAAACTCTGCAGTTGGGTTTGGTCCATCTTGGTTGAAAGATGGTTTGTTAGGCTTGGAATCAAAAATGTTATGTCTCACCTATATTCACAAGTGAGAACAAGGAGTTCCACAGTTCAAAATATTCAAACAAAACAAAGCCAGACTAAAAAAGGATTAACAGTACTATATTCCAGTCCTTGGCAGACTTCCTGGAATCTGTCTGGTAATTCAGAATGTCCATAAATTACAAAGGCTGCTCCACACGTATCCTTTCGACACATCAAACACTTTGCTCCAAGAAAAGTTTGAGAATCAGCAATCCTCCTAAAATCACCTGGATGGGCTGTCAGTCTCTCTAATCAATGTCTGGCTTGACGCCTCCCTTCAGCTTGACGTTTCATTCTTCTCCTGGTTCTAGCGTCAATCCACGATCTGTCAGTTTCCCCATTAGAAGCCTCTGACTCATTTTGTGAATCAGTTGCTGGCATGAGTGAAGTCGAAGGTTCTGGGGAGGATTGTCTCTCCGACAATCTTTCATCCTCCTGGCTCACTTCTGTGTCCTCTGATAATTCAGACTCCACATTAACAGCAGACTCCACCCTTTCATCTTCAGAGTCATCAGAGTCAAAACTCACAGCAGGATCGATCCTTTCAGTCACAACAACCTGCAGTTGCTCAAAGGCCCTCCTGGCCATGACTATCACCTTCTCTTTGAGCAGGAGTCATGAGTCCAGAGATTCCCCATATTATGCACAGGGTCAATTTGGCACAGTTCTACCCCATCCAAGACCAAAGGTGGCAATTCTCCATGGACCAAAGAATCCCAAAGTCAGAGCCATTTGGTTTTGCCAGGGTTCAGTTTCAACCCATAGCTCCCCATCCAGCCCCTAACACCCTCCCAATCCTGAGAGGAGGCTATGGCATTGCTTAACTTACCCTGGATGATATATATAGATGACTATTATCAGCATATTGAGATCTCAGTCCATGCTAATGAATCATCTCACCCAATGGCTTCATATAGATGTTAAATTCAATTAATTAATTAAATAAAAATTAAAAGAAAAATGTAAATGAAATGAACTTTGGTTTATGATGAACTGAAAAAAAAGATAAATTTTCCGATCCTACCTGCTATTTTTAAATGTATGACTCCCAATGTTCTTCTTGGATTCCAGTTCTTAATTTTGTAACATGGTTACAAGCAGAGTCACATGGCTGAAAAAAGGGGATAAATAGATGGCAACAATTTGGAGTGATCGATTGAAGCCAGGGAAGGACACAAATGGGGTGTTTTAAAAGGTTTTGTTTTATTTATGTTTCCTAATTTATTAGAACAGAGCACGCAAAGTATCCCATAAATTAAAATTGAGCATTTTAAATTGGGAGGTGTAGCAGAAAATTAAGTAATCACTTAGTCATTTATTGGGTATTCAGAGTGCCTGTAATTTACTATATGCCAATTAAATGAAAAATAAATCCTGACTCATAGGAAATATTTTTTTTTCTGGCTTGATATCAAGGCAGAGGTTTCTGTTTCTAAATTCTGTTCCTCACTTTCACACTTGTGTTGCCAAGTTATACATGTTAAGCCTGGGTTCCCCAACCAGGGTTAAGGAGACAAGCTAAACAGAATGTGCAGCGTTAGTCAGATAGGCATACAGATAAATGTGTGAGATAAGTTTGTATGTTAGTTAACATACAGTAAAAATAACGGATATGCTTGTGTTATCAAAAATATAGTTTATTCCACTTAGAGTTTTATAGCATAGTCAAAATAACAGTCCATTAGTCATGTATCATTTTTAGTCAGTCCATTCAAGAATATTCAATTAGCAAAGTCCATGTAGAATATCCAATGTCAGTTCACTTACAATAAATCAGTCCTTTCACCGTTGAAAAATCAACAGTCCTTTCTCTCTCTCGTTCCAGTAGGGGAAAAACGCAGTCTTCAATCCATGCAGTAATTAGGGATCATCAAGCCAGAGAGAGCAAGCTGCCATGCCTTGCTTCTTTTATGGTGCTTTTACAACCACTCCCTTAATTACATTCTTACAGTTAAAGTTACAGACACTTTAACTAATAAACCATGATAACATATTTATTATTTTACCTAAACCAGTTAGGGTAAACAATGTTATCCTTAACATTCTCCCCTTTTAGCTAATAATAATACTATAACTATTTACATCTTTAAAACATATTTGTTATAACTCTCTTTAAACTTAATTACTGCTTGAGCTTTTGTAAATTGGTCTGCAATGTTTTCTTCCATCATGCAGTATTCCAATTTAATTAGCCCATTTTTTACAGATTCTCTAACATTTAAGTATCTTAAATCAGTATGCTTTGATCTAGTTTTTACAGCAATATTAGTAGCTGATTTTATGGCTGCCTGGTTGTCCTCGTATACAATAATGGAATCTTTAACAGTTATACCCATGTCTAATAATAACTGTTTGTACAAAATTAAGTCAGTGCATAGTTTGGGCATAAAAATTCCGCTTCCACCGTGGACAAGCTGAAATGCTGTTGTCTGATTGACCTCCACCCTGTTAGTGTCTTACCAAATAATATAGTTGTTAAGCCTGGGTTCCCCAACCAGGGTTAAGGAGACAAGCTAAACAGAATGTGCAGCGTTAGTCAGATAGGCACAAAGATAAATGAGTGAGATAAGCTTGTATGTTTATTAACATACAGTAAAAATAACAGATACACTTGTGCTATCAAAAATATAGTTTATTCCATTTATAGCATAGTCAAAATAACAGTCCTTTAGTCATGTATCATTTAGTCAGTCCATTCAAGGATATTCAATCAGCAAAGTCTGTGTAGAATATCCTATGTCAGTTCACTTACAGATCAGTCCTTTGTCTCTCTCCCATTCGAGTAACGCAGTCTTGAGTCCATGCAGTAATTAGGGATCATCAAAGCCAGAGAGAGCAAGCTGCCGTAGCTTTGCTTCTTTTAAAGTGCTTTCACAACCACTCCCCTAATTACATTCCCATATTTAAAGTTGCAGACACTTTAACTTATAAACCATGATAACATATTATTATTTACCTAAACCAGTTAGGGTAAACAATGTTATCCCTAACAATAGCCATCCCAGATGTTGATTTTCTAGTGTTTATGTCAGTTGGAAAACTTGCATCTGCATAGGTACTAAGACTCAAATCACCGTTTGGTTCTATATACAATGCATGGTTCATTGTTTCTTTAAGATATCTTAAAATTCTCTTTAATGATTGCCAATGACATTGATGTAGATCTGAATTAAAACGTGCCAGCTGATTTACACTATAAGCTATATCTGGCCTTGACCAATTGCTTTTATATGATAAGCTACCAATCAAAGATTGATATATAGACTTATCAAATTTGGGACTTTGATCATTTGTTTGGCAAACTTTCTGACTCATTGGAGTCTTTGCCGGTTTACAAAGTTCCATTTTATATGTTTTAATTAATTGGCAAATTTTATCTTCTTGAGATATCTTAAATCCATTTTTTGTTTTGTTAATTGTCAATCCTAGATACTTTTTAATTTCACCTAAATGCTTTAATTTTATCTTTTTAGCTAATAATGATATAATCTCATTAGCTTCATTTTTAGTCTTAGTTATCAAAGCAATATCATCTGTAAATAATAACAATAATGACACCGTTCCATTATTTTCTCTTTTAAACACACATGGATCTGCTAAACCAGATTTAAATCCTATATTGTTTAATTTTTTCACAATATATTGGTTCCACTCAAAGCCAGATTGTTTCAACCCATAAAGACTCTTTTTGAGTTTCCAACAATCATTACTATTGACTTTATTGTCTTTTATAATAACTGGCTTTTTCAAATATATAGTGTGCTGCAATGATGCATGCAAATAAGCAGTTTCTACATCTAAATGGTTTATGACATAGTTTTTCTTAGCTGCCCACACTAAAGCTGCTCTCAAAGATGTTGCTTTAAGCCTTGGTGCGAAAACTTCATCATAATCAGATGCAGTTTGATTAAATCCTTGAGCTACCAACCTAGCTTTATGGGTAACAGTCCCATCATTTCCAGTTCTTACTTTAAATATCCATTTGCACCCAATGGATTTTTCTCCTGGAGGTAATTTAGCATCTTCATATACTTTCATTATCTTTAATGAATTTAATTCTTTTTCCATTGCCTTTTGCCAATTCTCCTGATCCTTAGCAGGATACATCCTAAGTTCATCTACACTAGTTGGAACTTTAGTTACTTGGCAAACTATACTTCCTTGATACCTATCAGGTGGTCTAGTTACACGTGTAGTACGTCTAGGTATTACAGGACTTACAGGTGGACTTTCATTTATTAACTGTTCTTGATTATCTAACTCTTCCTAATCAACTGTTTCCTCTTGTTTTGGTCCTATTTGCTCTTCGTGGACTTCTTCTTTAATTGGACTCTTCTTATAACTAGTCTGATCTTTCTGCCTTTTGTAGGGTTCAGTAATTACTTCATTATTTCAATCTTGCTCTAATCTATTCCATCCTACATGTTCTAGGAATTTAGCACTAGCACTGGTGTAAACTCTAGATGTACCTGGTTCCCAGAATCTATAAGATCTGTGATTAGATTCATATCCTACAAAAAATAATCTTTTAGCTCTATGCTGTCCTTTGTGTCCAAGTTGTGAAGGGATATGCACCCATGCTGGTGCTCCAAATGTGTGCATGTAACTTAAATTTGGTTTTGTACCATGCCACGGTGTGAATGGTAATTCATCTGTTGTTGAATTAACAACATTATTTAATATATGATTACCACACATTATTGCTTCTCCCCATAAATTGTCAGGTAATCCTGAATCAGACAACATAGTACGTGCCATTGATTGTAGTGTTTGGCCTCGTCTCTCTATAAAGGCATTATGTTGTGGCCTATATGGTGCAGACTTTTTATGTTGAATACCTAATATTCTAAGTCTATTCTGGAATTTATTATTTGTAAATTCTGCACCATTATCTGTTATAAGAGTTACTAATTTCTTTTTAGTTTTTCTTTCTGCAAATTTAATCCAATTAAATAGATTTAGATACGTTTCAGTTTTGCTCTTCATTAAATAGCAAAACCCATATCTAGAATAGTGGTCCATTATACTTAATATGTATCGAGCTCCTCCTACACTTGGTTTTTTCGGACCTATTAAATTGGCAAATACTACCTCTAAAGGCTCTTTGGTAGTAAATCCATCAACTATATTTGCCGGTATGATCTTGCTTTTGCTGTGAGTACAAGCAAAACATTGCAAATACTTATTAAAGGTTTCAAACTTATTCCTTTAGATAGTTGAACAGTTCTCTTAAGCATTTTAAAATTTAAATGCCCTAGCCGTCTGTGTAACAAGTGAATACATTCATCATGAGGTTTCTTATTATCATAAACCGTGTCAGCCACCTCAAAACCATTATCATTTAAAACATATAATTCACCTCTTAAAGATGCAGTTATTTTCTTATCTTCTTTTTCAATTATGCAGTTATCTCCTTTAAAGGTAACTACATATCCTAGTTTAACCAAAATTTTAACTGAAATTAATTAAACTTAAGTTGTGGTACATATAACATTTTTACATTCTCTTTTAT
Source organism: Hydrophis major (assembly GCA_033807585.1). NCBI lineage: Eukaryota > Metazoa > Chordata > Lepidosauria > Squamata > Elapidae > Hydrophis > Hydrophis major. The sequence goes on from CM066328.1 coordinate 337,569,267, forward strand.
GAAAGAACAATATGCTATACCTTGACCTTTAGCTTTCAGTTTCCAGCCATTGGCTAATGATATCTGCTGTGTACTCTGGGACATTTTAATAAAATTTTTGTTATCATTTGTTATACAGTGGGATGCTCCACTGTCAACCACTTATTTTTTACAACTCCGTTAATATACATGGCTAACTCTAAATTTTTATTTTTCTTTTGGTTACTTTTAGTATTCTGGCCAGCGTTCTGGCGCTTTGCTTTTTTACAAAATCTTGCCAAATGTCCTCTTCCTCCACAATTAAAACACTTTTTAATTGCATATGCAGTAGGAGATTCAATATCTTCTTTTTGAGGTTGCTCCCTCCTTAACTGATCTCTTTCAAGTCTTCTTCTTGCCTCTTCAATCAATCTTCCAGTTATATCAGTTAAAGTTAAACTTTCCTTAGGCAAAATTTCAAGGGAAGTGACGTAGTTATCATAACTTTCATCTAGTGAAGATAGAATTATGTAGACTTGGTGTAGTTCAGAGAAAATAAGTTCTTTCTCGTGCAGTTCTTGAAAAATGCTTTTTATAGTTTTCAAATGACTCAGCATATCACCATTCATTTGGAGATGCATCTTGAAAAGTTTCCGTGTTAGATTTATGTGAGCACCAACATTATCTCGGACATAAATCCTCTTCAGCTTCTGCCAACACCCAACAGCCGTTTGTTCTCCGCGGATATGAACAAGTTGCTGGTCAGATAGTGTTAGTCCTATTATGCAAAGAGCCTGTTCATTCTTCTGTTTAAAGTCTTCTATCTTTTGTCTATCTTCCTCAATCTCTGGATCCCATTCCTGTATGTTTGGTGGATTTTCAATTATGTTCCACAGACCTCTTCGTAGAAGTAGACTACATTTCATAGACCATGATACATAGTTTGTTCCATCCAACTTGGATATAAGGGACAAACTTTATAGATTGACTTGTGCCATGTTTTCTTTTATGGATATAAAACTATAATTAATAAAACACAGCTGTCTGTTCACTGTAATGTATAACAACACAAACTCTCACTTTTTACATAAATCTGTTTTATCCTAGTTAAACTGACTTTGCAGCCTCTGGGCCCATAACCATTGTTAAGCCTGGGCCCATAACCAGTGTTAAGCCTGGGTTCCCCAACCAGGGTTAAGGAGACAAGCTAAACAGAATGTGCAGCGTTAGTCAGATAGGCATACAGATAAATGTGTGAGATAAGTTTGTATGTTAGTTAACATACAGTAAAAATAACGGATATGCTTGTGTTATCAAAAATATAGTTTATTCCACTTAGAGTTTTATAGCATAGTCAAAATAACAGTCCATTAGTCATGTATCATTTTTAGTCAGTCCATTCAAGGATATTCAATTAGCAAAGTCCATGTAGAATATCCAATGTCAGTTCACTTACAATAAATCAGTCTTTTCACCGTTGATAAATCAACAGTCCTTTCTCTCTCTCGTTCCAGTAGGGGAAAAACACAGTCTTCAATCCATGCAGTAATTAGGGATCATCAAGCCAGAGAGAGCAAGCTGCCATGCCTTGTTTCTTTTATGGTGCTTTTACAACCACTCCCTTAATTACATTCTTGCAGTTAAAGTTACAGACACTTTAACTAATAAACCATGATAACATATTTATTATTTTACCTAAACCAGTTAGGGTAAACAATGTTATCCCTAACAATACACACATAGACAACAGGTGGCTTTTGCTTCATTCACATTTTTTCACCTCCCCCTACTTGCCCTTCACGACGATGCTTGTTTATCAAATGCCACATCTTCCTTCATTCCAAGGCTATAGAATAAGCCCATAAACTAACAAATTCTCCATTTTTAATTTATTAAAAATTTAAAATTCTCCAATTTGAAATTATTAAGTGTGCATAGGGCAGAGAAAATAAAGCAAGAGGAATATATTTCTGCTCTACTAAAGCAATGTAGCATATGATATTTTCTGCTCAGCAAAGGACAGTAGGATTGGTATACCTCTGCACTCAAAAAGTCTTCAGATATCTGAGATGTCCCATGATTTTAAAAAAAGGATTATTATTGGGCAGAGAATGCAAGTATTCCTACCAATTCTCATTTAATTTCTAGAAAGAGAATTTGCTTTGAGAAATTACTGTGTTCTTGATTTTATTAAGTTACAGGATGACATGCATGTGTACATGTGTGATTGCTTTGTCTTTCATTGCACAATCATTTTACATTTAGCCTCCTTCATTTGGAGCTTGCTTCCCTTAGCTATAGTTGCTCAACCTCTGCCTCTTTAAGACATTTGGATGTCAACTCTCAGAATTACCCAGACATTGCCTCGGGAATTCTGGGAGTTGAAGTCCACATATCTTAAAGATGAGAAGGTTGAGAAACACTTCCTTAATTCCTAAAAGAACTTTCTTCCACTAGATGTTTTAAATAGAGGTGTTACTGATATTACTAAAAGGATATCATGCCCTTAAGAAATTGCTGGATAATTTCTCCTTGTCCTGGAATAGCCATCCACCAGTATTTTTGTCCGTAGGAGTCCTTGTGGATTTTACTCCACTAGCCATTACCAAATGTACGGAGCTCAGCTCCATTTTGAGGCTGTTGAACCAATGCCGTCTGAAGAAGCATCTGCAATCATACGGCAAGCATGACATCACAGAGCACTGTTACCTTTCCATCAAAGTAGTACCTATTTATCTACTCACATTTGCATGCTTTCAAACTGCTAGGTTGGCAGGAGCTAGGCCAAAAACAGCATCGTATTGTGCAGTGCTCGGGTCTCAAACCCAGGCTGTTGGCTTTCTAGCCAATAAGCCCCATGTCTTAACTGCTGAGACATTGCACCACCCCATTTCTGTCCATATATTTGCTAAATAATTTTGAAAAAACATAGTGACCAATTCCGGTTGGAAAAATGGAATGACATCATGGTGTGTTTTTTTAAACTATACTTTGAAAAACAGAAAGAATTATATTTATTGATTTCTGGAATCTGTTCACAGTAGAGCACTGGACTACCCTGTCTTTTTCTTGTTCTATTAAGTTACTTAGGAAAAGATTCTGTATTTATTCAATAGCTGCTGCCAGCTAGAGCAATAAAGATGAATTCATAATTTAAGATAAAGGCTTAATAAAGGTTCTTTTCTGAACCGTCTCCCACATGCTCATAGCAGAATACTCTGAATTCCATGATACTGATACAGTAGTAAATGGGCTCATTCAAATTTGAATTTGCTTGGATACAGTCTCTTTACAAAAAATGGCCATTGGCTAATAAAGTATCATTTTGAAAAGCACTGTAAATCCTCCGCAGTTCCCACATTTTACCCCATCTTAACCTCAAGACTCACTTTGCCTAACAAAGTTAATCTTGCATTTCTTTTGTTCTATTTTAAGGAGTCTCATAAAAGGAGCTTGCCTAGTTAATCTCACCAGTCTAGTGAATTAGATTTCAAAGACTCAATTATGGAGGAATTATCTATGAATAGAGGAAGGAATGGGCTTCATTAAGTTAAGCCTGTAAATTAATATATATCCATTCCAAGGTCAGCTGTGGAGACCCTGTTCCTAACACAATACATAGAGTAGAAACCCCACATAGATTAAAATCCTTTTTCACATAGACAGAACAATGTGCAATCTCTGAATGAGGTATATGCCCTCTTTTGAGCCAAGTCACATCAATATTAATCTGAACTGTGAACTGAATCAAAGGGAGTAACAAATGAGTAAGATTGTAACTCAAGGTCAACATAGGCTTAGAAATAATATCACCAATTAAGGTTCAACTTCAACATACAGGCTCCCGGAGAAGTACAGGATAAACCAGGATAAATGCATGACTATTCCATTAAATAAGTTAGTGAAAAGGAAAACTTTCCAAACTGGGTTGTCAGAGCCTTATGGAAGGTTTATTAGAAATTTCCCTCAGAATGACCATTCACTGGATGTTATCCATTCCCACTTATTCCCACTAGGAGATTGCTCAACCTCTTTCAAAATCAGGTCAGGTGCTCCTTTGAGGGACTAAAAATCCCCAAGCAGCCTTTGAGTCTTCAGGGCAATTTCTTCAAAAATGGTTAATTTTTCTGGTACTAAAAGCAGTTTCTCATGATGTAGCTTAAGCTTTTCCCTCTGAACAAAGACTTAAGGATATTAACTCTTGCTCATAAACACATTCAGTAGATCTTTTGTACCTAATAGGAAGGATTTGATTTCTATATACCAATTATGTGAGGTTCGAATATAAGGTATTGTATTGTATGCAACATATAATGGGGTTGGTTATCTGGGTAATACTGATACTTTATAAAGGTAGTCCTTGATTTACAACCACAATTGAGCCCAAAATTTCTGTTGCTAAGTGGGACATTTGTTAAGTGAATTTTGCCACATGTTACAACATTTCTTGCCATAGTTGTTACACGAATCACAGCATTTGTTAAGTTAGTAACAAAATTATGAAGATGAATCTGGCTTCCCCGTTGACTTTGCTTGTTAGAAGATTGCAAAAGGGGATCACATTAGCCTGGAACACCACAGCCGTCATAAATATGAGTCGGTTGCTAAGCATCTGGATTTTGACCATGTGACCTTGGAGTGGAGGGAATGCAACGGGGTAAAGTGTGAAAAACGGTCAAAAGTCTTTTTTTATTCAGTGCCATTGTAACTTTCAACAGTTACTAAATGAACTGCTGTAAGTTGAGAACTTATTGTGCCAGAAAATAATTATTGAGTATTTCATAAATCAACTTTCCTTCCCCCACCTTTTTTTTTTGCTAGTAGAACAACAAGAATACTTGTAATAACACAGACATTCTTTCAGCCTTCCTGGATACTTCCAAAACAAAATGCTTTGCCCTTCATAGCCTCCTTCTTTGTTGAGATCAATGAAAACGCTTTGTGTCTCCACTAACTGCTGAATGAATTACATTGTTTAATGCCCTTCATGGTTCTTGGATTCAAGTCTATTATGGCAAAATTAGATGCATTATAATTATTAAATGCTGGCTAAAGGTAGTATTTATTGCTCATTTTATGGACAAGCCTCTGGATGACATATAATTTCATAAGTGAAAAGTTCCAGCTAATTGCAGGATACTACTTTTAAACCATATGCCAATAACTTCTGGAAAGATTTTGTGCAAGGCTGGATGTATGGGAGGGAAACATCCCCTCCTCCCCTCTTTTAAAAAGGAATTAAATGGAAAATTCATCTGTTTGTTGGCTTGAATTTGCTTATTTGTTAACAGACATTCCAGTGCTGTCTAGAAGGGTGAGGCTGTTGGTTCCTTGAAGTCTATATTTCTGTAAATAAGACAAGAAGCTAGAATAAAGGATTTCTGGACAGTTCCTTTATTGTTGTTTTGGAGAAACTCACAATGTGGGAAAGGTTTACTAAGAACTGAAATTTTCCTGGAGTTAGCTTCGGGCATAATGGTGTGGCAGCTCTAACTGTTTCAGCTAACAGAAAGGGGAGGAAGAAGATATTAGGCAAAGTGATTATGAAACACACTGAAAACATCAGACAAAGTATTTTTCCCATTTATAGATGTGTGTTAGTCTGTGACTCCCATCATCCCAAATCAGCACAATTGTGGTGGTATACAATACATGACACAGTAAAGCTGATATAACCATTAAAAAGAAGGGCTCTGGACATGGTGGCAATCTTGGCCAGAGTTCAGATATAATTATTCTTCTCTGAGACAAAAAGGGGACATTTGGCTAAGGAGGAATATGTTACAATCTCATTAACTTCTCTGCAGGTTTGACTAGTATCGTAATTGACATAAGCCATATTGTTTTACATTTTACACATGTAATTTCTTTTATTTTTGGATCCTCCATAAACCATGATGCTTATTTTATGGCAAAGATAAACAGGTAGTCCTCGACTTAAAATAGTTCATTTAGTGACCGTTTGAAGTTATCATGGCATTGACTTATGACTGTTTTTCACATTACGGCCATTGCATGGTCACGTGATCAAAATTTGTATGCTTGACAACTGGCATGTGTTATGATTGCAGTGTCCCAGATTAATGCGATCCCCTTTTGCGACCTTCTGATAAGCAAAGTCAATGGGGAAACCGGATTCAATTAACAACTGTAATTACTAACTTTACAACTGCAGTGATTCACTTAAATAATGGTGGCAAGAAAGGTTGTAATATGGGACAGAGACTCACTTAACTAACTTAGCAACAGAAATTTTGGGCTCAATTGTGTGTTGTGGACTACCTGTGCATTAACTCTACAGCTTAGGTGTAATTTTAAACATAGTAACTTGTTAGTTTGATTGTAACTGGCCCAGGTCCTCATGGGGAATTGTTATAAATAAAATGTAATTTGTTTATTGCAAGAAATTTTTACATTAAGAACTTTTTATTGAGAGTTGCATTTAGGTGAGAAAGAAATCAGTCTCATGCTCATTAACAAAAATGTAAACCTTGTTTAACTTGGTTTTAGAAGTGACGTTGTAATTCTGGCATGTGTTTCAAAGAACTACATTTGATGGGATTTATGTATTTAATAAGAAAGTAAATAGTTAAATATTTTGCAATATTGTCATTATTTGGTCTGTTCTCTTCCAGCTGCAATTGTACTGTTGTACTGTTTTGGAATCAATATATATCTAAACATGCCACTAAAATGCTGCTTCTTAGTGCCTATTGTACTGTTTTGGAATCAATATATATCTAAACATGCCACTAAAATTAAGCATTAAAGAAGCACCCAAGTCTCCTATTAAAAATTATGTCAGCAAACAAATCAATTTGAAAATCTTTCTTAAATAAAAATGAATGTGCTGCCTGGTAAAACAAAAACAAGTACAGAGGCCTCTTACTGAACAGACACTGAATGGCCATATTTGACAGGGATTTCCAAGGCATGGGAGCAAACTCTGAGAATCATAAGATTTCATTAGATGTCCTTTTGATAGTACTTGTAGCTAAAGAAGGCCTTTCCCCAAGGATCTTAACATTCACATCAGGATTTAAAATTTTGTACTACCAGTTCTTGGGCGTAGCTTGGTGGGCACGGCAGGGGAAGGATACTGCAAAATCTCCATTCCCTCTGCACTCCACTAACCTGCTTTCCAGCTCTGTTCTCCTGTGCAGGGCAACAAAAGAAGACCCAGCTAATCAGCTAGGACTCGGGAGGCAAAGAATAGATGGGGCGGGCCCAGTCAGAGGCAGTATTTGCCAGTTCTCCAAACTACTCAAAATTTCCACTACCGGTTCTCCAGAACTGGTCAGAACCTGCTGAATACCACCTCTGATTCACATGGAAGATTATGGTCTTTCAAAAAAAAAAACAAAACTCACCACATAGGGCATTAACTGGAGTTCTGAATTTGCCCAGGAATAGTTTATGTTCATTTGACAAATCCATTCTATAATAAAGATATTATAACAAAGGCTTCTTATACTTAAATAATGTAGGTTAATATGTTAATAATCTAGTTGAAGGTTTTTTTTTTGACATTTTTGGAATTCTTTTCAAAGTTAATCCCACAAAGCATGTATTACAGGAATCCAAAAGAATTTAGCCAGCATATCTATCACTATGGCTACATTTGACATTGCAGGAACTAGCCCATACTATGAATTCACATGGCTAGCCAGTGCCAAAGCCCAGGTTTTCAAACCAATGTTGTAAACATGAATTTGCAGTATGAAGAGTGTTGTGTATATACCATAGTTAATAAAAGTATGAGCTTGAGTTAAAGTGCAGGGTTCTGGCCCTGCACTTCTGATTGGCTGTTAGGCGGCCAGATCGGATTGGTTGGTTCTTAGGAATCTGATTGGCCCGTAACAGAGGATTATTATTGGTTAAAAGAGCTGGCATTCACAGCTCGCTATTGGACAATTCTCACAAGGGATGCCTATATAAGGCAGAGTTCACTGTTGTTGTTTTGAGAAATCACTATGCAATAAAGAGCTGAAAGTTCACATTCAGAGGCTGTCTCCATTTACTCCGACCCATGTCCAAGTACTTAATACTGGCGACGAAGGTGGGATGTGGAGACGTCTGAAACTAAGAAGCTAGGAAGCGATACTGAGCACGTGATAAGACGACGCCAACAACGGAACCATGTCCGGCGGCATCGTACCACCTGCTCCGTTCGATCCGAACCAAGAGGATTGGGAATCCTACATGGATCGCTTCCAAATGTTTCTCGAGACGAATAATTTGAAGGACGCCACAGCAGCAAAGAAGCGGGCACTGTTCCTGACACACTGCGGCCCAGCTGTATTTAAAATGGCTAAAGCACTCGCCAAACCTCGAGAAGTGAAAGCCGTGAGCTGGGATGACCTCGAACCCATCCTAAGAGACCATTACGCGCCAACCGTGCCCACACTCGTGAGACGCCACGAGTTTTATCAGAGAAACCAGCGAAAAGGAGAGAGCGTGGCCGATTTCATGGCGGACCTCCGGAATTTAGGGGGCCTCTGCGGGTTCGCCAATTTAGAAGCAGCACTAAGAGATCAAGTAATTCTGGGATTAGATGCACTAGGCGTGCAAAGCAAGCTGATGGCGAAAGGTGACATCAGCCTTGCTGACGCCATCGCTGAAGCCACGGCTGTGGAGGCGACCAAAAAGTCGGCTGCATAATTACAGTGAAGCCGCACTCCGGCAACACAACCGACCGGCGAAATCTCACCCAACTCAGAAGGGCAGCTACTAACAACGCACCACGAGGACCTCTCTTCGTCGTCAGACAGCGACGAAGAAGGGGTCCATCGACTGCGGTCTGACTGGGACCCTCACCCTAAGCCCTTACGCCCTTGCGCTGGCTGTGGAGCAAACCATGCCAGGGCCGAATGCGAATTCCGCGATGCACTCTGCCATGAGTGCGGGAAATGAGGCCACATCAGCCGGGTCTGCCGCAGCTTACCAGGACCCAGCCAGGCCTCAAAAGGGGCCAACTATCGCCAATCGACAGGAAACCATCCTGTAAGGCGAGAGCCAGTAAACCACTCCTACAGAAATCGAGCTTTGCAAAAAGAAGAGGCTCACCATACTATCACTACAGGTCACACCTCAGTTTTGGACACTAAGAAAATTCGAGTTACGGTAGCCATCGAGAACCAGCCTTGCCACATGGAGGTCGACTCGGGATCATCCCTCTCGATGGTGTCTTGGATGACACTCAAGCAACCTATCCCCACAATCCAACGCCAAGACCTCCAATTTCAACACCTCATCCTCAAGGACTACCAAGGAAATCGAATCCCCGTGGTCGGGTCCTGCCGAGTCCGAGTCTCCTTCAAAAAGCATACAGTGTACTTACCTCTAACGATCATCGATAGAGATAGGCCTAGTCTATTAGGCCTCCAATGGTTCGCGCCATTCGGCATCGAAGTGGCCGGCATGAACCGAGTCGGTGGTTGTGAGTGGGAGGAAGACCTTATTTCTGAGTTCAGCGACGTATTCGCGGACCGTTTAGGCGAGTATAAAAGGACCCCAATTTCATTTAGTCTAGATCCAAAAGTAGCCCCTATTCGCTTGAAACCCCGTCGAGTTCCATTCGCTCTTAAAGCTAAGATCGACGAACAACTCGACAAGCTAATTGCTCAAGGGGTGTTGAAGCCCATCGATCACTCTCCATGGGAAACCCCTATTGTAACACCCATTAAGCCAGACGGGTCAATCCGAATTTGTGGGGACTACCGGGCCACTTTAAACCACGCCCTACAGCAGAACGCATATCCAGTTCCGGTGGTGCAGCACCTCCTCCATTCCTTGGGGGGCGGAAAGGTTTTCGCTCAATTAGATTTAGCTCAAGCTTATCAACAACTACCAGTGGATGAAAAGACGGCCCAAGCCCAAACAATTGTAATGCACAGAGGTGCTTTTAAATGTACTCAATTGCAATTTGGGGTTAGTGTAGCCCCGGGGATATTCCAAAGCCTCATGGAAAGGTTGTTACAGGGAATCAAGGGTGTGGTTCCATATTTTGATGACGTATTAATTGCAGCCCCTACCAAAACAATCTTGCAGGATCGTTTGAAATGTGTTCTTAAAAAATTCCAAGAGGCAGGACTTAAGGTGAAAAAAAATAAATGTCACTTATATACTGACAGTGTTGAGTTTCTAAGGTATCGGATTGATAGCCAGGGCATTCATCCTTCAGAAAGTAAATTAAAGGTGATAAAAAATGCTCCCAGGCCACGTAACAAGGCCGATCTCCAGGCATTCTTAGGCCTCATTAATTTCTATAATGTATTTTTACCGCACAAGGCGACTGTTGCTGAACCGTTACACAGTTTATTAGATAAAAAAGCATTGTGGGTATGGGGTTACCGGGAAGAACAAGCGTTCCGGAATGTTAAAAAATTGCTCACATCTGACTCCGTACTTATGCAGTATAACAAGACTTTACCATTAGTTATAACTTGCGATGCCTCACCCTTCGGGGTGGGTGCCATTTTGAGTCATGTACTGCCTAATGGGAACGAAGCCCCTGTTGCATACTTTTCGAAGACTCTTTCACAAGCAGAGCGGAACTATGGACAAATTGATAAAGAAGCTCTCACAATCGTTTCAGCTGTAAAGAAATTTCATGAATATGTGTATGGAAGGACATTTACCATTATAACGGCTCACAAACCATTGCTTGGGATAATAGCTGGGGACAAGCCAACCCCCTACATATTATCCCCTAGAATGACCCGATGGTCAGAATTCCTAGCTGCTTATAATTATCGCTTGCAATATCGCCCAAGGAAAGCCATTCCCCACGCCGATGCATTAAGCCAAGCACCGCTTCCAGAGACTCTCGACGATCCGGCACCAACGGCAACCACGTTGCAGATTGAAACACTCAACTCGCCGCCTATGACCGCCCGAGACATCGCGAGAGAAACCAAACGAGACCACACCCTAGCTCGAGTCCTAGGCTGGGTAGAACGCGGATGGCCATTGGACCAAGTCCCAGATGACTTCGCGCCGTTTAAAGCAAGACAGACTGAACTTTTTTCCCAAAAAGGCTGTGTCATCTGGGGCAATAGAGTTGTTGTCCCAGAACGACTCCGGAAGACCCTGCTACGAATTCTGCACGAGGGCCACCCCGGCATCGTGCGGATGAAAGCGCTTGCACGAAGCTACGCATGGTGGCCGGGCATGGACTGGCAAATCGAGCAGTGGGTCAAAGCATGTACCAATTGCCAACAAGCCAGCAACGCCCCACCAAAAGCCATGCCTACTGAATGGGAGACGCCACGTGGACCCTGGTCCAGAATCCACCTGGATTTCATGGGGCCAACCAAAGGATATACCTTCCTGCTGACAGTCGACGCATACTCCAATTGGTTAGAAATTCATCGTATGACGGCCACAACTTCTGAGGCAGTGATCAAGATCCTAAATAGATTCTTTGCAACCCCCGGATTGCCTGACATCCTGATGTCTGATAACGGGCCACAGTTTACAGCACTAATGTTCGAGCAGTACCTCGCTGACCGTGGCTTTGGCCATGCGCTCACCTCGCCTGTGCACCCTGCGACCAATGGCTGAGCGGAACGCATGGTCCAATTTGTTAAAAAGACTGCAAAAAATGGACTATGACAATATCGATGACAAGGTCAACCAAATTCTCTTTTTGCAACACATAACTTCACATAGCGTCACCGGCAGAACTCCCGCAGAACTACTGATGGGACGAAGACTCCACTCCCACCTTGACCGGTTGCGCCCTGCTTATGAACCGGAAAAGCCAACAGGATTCAGTGGCTGCTATCGCACCTTCCAGGTAGGAGACCATGTTTACACAGGAAACTTATCGGGCGATCCGTTATGGATTGAGGCGACAGTAGTACAAGTGACCGGCCCCAAATCCTACGTAGTGAAATGCTGTGACAATAGACTGTGGAAACGGCATATCGACCAATTACGGTCACGACTCACAACAGCCAGTCAATAACTCCCCCATGACCAAACCGAGGGGGGGGAGGTACAGAAGAAGATGACGTTCCAGGGAACCTGCTCGAAGGGAGCGACGAATTAAGTGAGACTCAGGAAATGGAGCAGGAAGGAGAATTGTTTGCACCGCAAGAAATTGCACCTGAGCAAGAAGCAGATCCACTGCCAAACAATAATCTACTTCAACAGGATTGCAATCAACCAGTCCAACGGAAATCCGAAAGACTCAAAAGACAACCGTCCTATTTGAAGGACTATATAACTACACCATAATTAAGAAGCCAGGGGGAAGGGGTGTTGTGTATGTACCATAGTTAATAAAAGTATGAGCTTGAGGTAAAGTGCAGGGTTCTGGCCCTGCACTTCTGATTGGCTGTTAGGCGGCCAGATCGGATTGGTTAGTTCTTAGGAATCCGATTGGCCCATAACAGAGGATTATTATTGGTTAAAAGAGCTGGCGTTCACAGCTTGCTATTGGACAATTCTCACAAGGGATGCCTATATAAGGCAGAGTTCACTGTTGTTGTTTTGAGAAGTCACTATGCAATAAAGAGCTGAAAGTTCACATTCAGAGGCTGTCTCCATTTACTCCGACCCATGTCCAAGTACTTAATAAAGAGCATAATCCCATATAAGATAAGTAGAATCCCTATTCTATAAACTATCTTTAACCAGAAGTATGTTTTTTGTCTGCATTAAGATTCAATTTGTTCACTCCCATCTGGTCAATTTTCAAGTGTGAACACTGATTTAAGGTTTGAAGATCTGTCTCAGATTTAGATGAAAAAAAAATCAAGATGCAATTGTTTTATATCTTACCTGTAAATCTTTCAACATTATAGAGTGATACAAATCGCAGGCAGATATGGCACTTGAAAAGAAAATTCCAGAGTTTTCAGCTCTATGAATTAAACCCTCCTGGCACAGGAATTGATCCATTAACCACAGTAGCTTCAATTTTACATCAATCAATGCAGAAAGCAGTATTGTGAGGGTAGAAAAAGCATTGCGTTATTGTTATCAGTCCTGATGGCAGCTTTAGAAGACTACTGTTCCCCAGGGTGCAATGAAGCAGTGGAGCAACGCACATATAAATCTAAATTCTTTACAGGGGATTCAGTGCTATGCAAACTGGCTCACATGTATGAGCTGGCTGCTTGTTTTCTCAACTCCATTTTCTCTATATTCCATGGTTGTGTAGACTAGAGAAACTTCACCAGCCTTTTGTAGCATTTTAAAACTATGAGGACTTTAAGAGGAGGGGGTTTAGGATTGAAATGGCAAAAGTATGCCACTTCTGCAACCATTACATGTGCTAAACAGGGCCAGTCACCGAATAGAAAGTGAAGAAATATCCATCCATTGTTATTTTAGCATGAATGTTCTTTGCAGGTGTTCATTCTATAAGTTATTTTTAGAAGTTAGAATAAGGTTAATTTGATTGTGCTAATGAATAGTGGTTGCTGGAATTGTATTCTTATGTTTGATTTGAAGACTTGCAAGGTTACAGAAATGTCAAAAGTTTGTATATATCTGTATTGCAAAGATAACATATTTCGACTAATTTTTCCAAAAACTAGAAGTTGGTCCAAATATGTTTTCCTTCCTTTCCTTTCCTATACAGATGTATAAAAACTTTTGGATTGGTAGTTATGAGGTTTACCCAATGAAAGCTACACCAGCAATGGAATAATAGCAAAATAGAAACAGATTATTTTAATGATTATCTTCCCTAAAGTTTCCAGCACCACCAACTCTGTTTTGTCCCTCCAGAATAGATCTGTGAAATGCATTATAATTGCATGAAAGAGCTGCAAAAATATCATATCCTAATAATCTCATAATGCTCACTATTGGACTTCTGAGCACTGATAATAAATAAGACAATAATCTAAAACATTTTCAACCAGCCTGTCTCAACTTGTATTCTTTAAAACAAATGACTCTCCAATGTTGGATTGAAAACCTTAGTGATGAAGCATGTACAACCTCAGGAGGCATACTGTTTCATTGCTTAATAACTCTGATAATGAAGAAATTCATCTATACTTTGAATTTGACTATCTTTCTGTAAAGTTTCCACCTGTTGGTTCTGATATTACATACAGATGTCAGCTGAACAACTGTAACTTTGATCATCTTCAGCTGTTGGTCATGCTGCTTGATAAGGGATATTGTATTAATTCATAAATTAGGCATGCTAATGAGTGAAGCTTGGTGTGTGTGTTTGTCAAAGAGGAAAAGAAAGAGGAGGCCTTTCAAATAGGTTTGAAATCCACCTATATTCATCTTTACCCAATCAGTAGAAGAGTTGCTGTCAGAATTGGCCTGATCTGCAAATAGAACTTCAAAGTAATAAATTATCCAATTGTTACTAAATTGGGCTAACTTATGCAGCTATTGGACACAAATGATTGTACTGCAAACCTTACAATTCTTGGTGGCAACTGACTACATTCTTTATCCCTTTTGAAATTGTGAGAAAATTACCTAAAATTACAATTTTTACCCTAGCGATCTGGATAGCTACCAAATAATGAGCTATTCAGAAGCATTTTTAAAAATTCACTTTAAATCATTTCAGGGAAAGTTTGCACACAAATTAAGTGATGATCCCAAGGCAAATTCATTCATTTAGTCAGAGATCTAAAGGGAGAAGAACAGGGCTGTGGACGGCTCTGCTAAGAAGCCAGATCTTCAGACTTGTCTCTCCCCTAGCCTTTTACCCAGCTGCAGTTTTTTTTTACAGCAGAAGAAGAAAAACAAAACCATAGGCAGAACCTACTGAGAAACCAGCTCTGTTGGCTTTCACTTCTCACTGATAATCCAGATGCTTGCATTAGGATGTAACCACAGCAGAGAGAAAACATAGGATGACTCACTGATTGATCAATGACAGTTTTGGGATCTTCTCCACAGTCTTTCTATACCACCAAAATGTCAACAAAAGCCAACAAGATCTAACTTTATTTTCACAATGCTGTATTACTTTGCTGTGAGATAAAGCACTATAAGGTACTGATGGATTTCTTGTTATTCTTGTCTTCCTTTTCTTTCCACATGCCCTATTTTTTTCTTTTGTATATCATGACTGTTCAGATTGTGTGCCTGAAGGCAGAGAATGTTGCTTTTTATTGATCCTTAAGCCACTTTTCATCTGATGCATCAAGGTTTTAATTAAATACAATAAAATAAACTTCTGTCCTTCCTCAACATGCTTCTTGTATATATTGGAACATACTTTCTATCAGACTCAGCTAGCATGACCACAATACAAGTTATGCCTGCCTAAAAAGTACCTTTTTAGAAAGAAGTTCTGCTTAAGTATTCTGCAAAGAAATATGAATCCCTTATGAACTACCTAGTACCACCTATTGGCATTTCCTATTGGTCTGTTTTAACTCCAAAGTATCAGCATTTTACTAGAGAAACATTCTCTGTTAAACATCTTTCTATGTGAGGCAGTTATAAACAGTGAAGAAAGCAGAAATGGCAAGTTCTGAACAGTTCTGAAGAACCGATAGTGGAAATTTTGAGTAGCCCAGAGAACTGGCAAATACCACTTCTGACTAGAGATTTTACAGTATCCTTCCCCTGCCACTCCCACCAAGCCACACCCACAGAACTGGTAGTAAAAAAAAATGGAATCCCACCACTGGAGGAAAGCAACACTTAAACATCTGTTTTAAGGTTACACTATTTAATTGGCAATCTTGAAGGAAGCCAGGCGTTCCAAGTTAACATTCATTCTTGAAGGCCATTTCTGAACTCCTTTACATTCCTTTCTCCTCCTGCTATACCAGCATCCTGTTTTCACTATTTTTTCCAAGGCTAATAGAGCTGTGGTATCTATAAGTAAGATATGAAGGAAACCTAGTTGGTTAACCCCAGCATCACAAGAATTTCTGAATGAAGGGCCCATTCTTACTTTGTATACTTATTTATGTGATTTATAGACAACCCTACTGTTATGTCTCTTATCAGGCCTATCTACCATTAGCAACATTCACAAGTGCAATCTTTTTCAGGTTTACTTATAAATAAGTTCATTTACATTCAGTGAAGCTTAAATAATCACATATAGGATTGCAGTGTAAATCTTTTAAGAAGCTTTGTAGACTCATGGAGGTTTACTCTCCACTGGCAGTAAATTCCATAAATTAAACAAGTTGTAAGGGAAAAAATCCTTTATTTTGACATTACTGGCAATCGGTTTCTTAAGTACTAGGGGTTAAATACGATTAAAATCAAAATTAGTCTTTGTGTTTAATTATTAACTGTGGCATATGTGGATTTCTGCTCTTCCCGGCTTGGCCCCTTGAATACAAAAAGGGAAGGGAACACTTTAAATATGAAGCAATAAATAAAAAATACCCAGGAATATAGGAGAAATACACATGGGAGAAAAGCAATTAGAAAGTACTTAGTGAACACAGAATCAAAACACAAAGTGCTACTCGTTGCAGAATCATGAGTAAGATATTACTGATACAATACATAGTTTGTTTTACTGGAATTGATCTGGGCCCTTTTACAGGTGGTCCTTGACTTACAACAATTCATTTAGTGACTGCTCAAAGTTGCAACGACACTGAAAAATCTGACTTAAGATCATTTTTCACAGTGATGAGCTTTGCAGCATCCCCATGGTCATATGATTCAAATTCGGATGCTTGGCAGCTTGCTCATATTTATGACCGTTGCTGTGTCTCAAAGTTATGTGAATACCTTTTGTGACTTTCTGACAAGCAAAGTCAATGGGGAAAGCAGATTTACTGAACCCCTGGGTTACTAACTTATCAATGGCAGTGATTCACTTAACAATTGTGGCAAGAAAGGTTATAAAAGGACCTAGTCCTGGTCAGATCCTTTCCTCTCTCTTTATGGTGCAAGGCCAGAAGATCATGGATGGGATTCAGCCGGTTCAAACTGGTTCGGGAGAACTGGATGTTAAATTTACATCTGGTTTGCTGAACCGGTAGTTGAACTGACGGGCTGGCCGTGCCCACCACTCCCCTCCCAGGAGTCTCCACGCAGCCTGTTTTGGGTGCAGGTAAGTGCAATGTCTGTGCAGAGGCTCTGGGAGGGGAAAAACAGGCCTCTGAAGTCCAGAAAAGGGCCTGTTTCTGGCTTCCAGAGGGCCTTCAGATCCTGGTGGAGGCCATTTTTGCCCTTCCATTCTGACACAGTGAGAAATATTGGAGAGATGGATCTATACCTTTTGATGTTGCTTGCAACTTTGTTGGCAAATATACACCAACTGTTTGATTGTGCCTAGATTTGGGTCCACCTCCCATGTGCTAAACAGTCTTTCAACCTTGTGGGGACAATTTGTCTCCATGCTGCCAGATATCTTTGCTTTATATCTAACAAGTTTGCTTTAAAAATAATGGGTAAGCACAGAATTAAAATTAGCAATCCCAAGAACCAGGACCTTATATTTTGTTGCAGGGGTGTCAAACTGGTGGTCCATGAATCAGGTTTGTCAGCACAGGCCACGCCCACTCCAGGTCCATGAAGGGAAAAAAACACCATGATACATCACGTGATGGAAATGTGATGCGGTAAGTTTGACACCTGTGTTCTGTTGGAATATAAGGGAGACCCTTTAACTAGGTCTTTTCAAACTGGGTTGCACGGAACTCTAGGATTCTTGATATGGTTGTGGGTTGTGGGATAGAAAACCAAAGGGGAAAAAATCAGTTGAATGGTGACAAATTTGTTTTTTTAAATGTCTAGAGCTTTACCTCAGTGGTTTCAGGATTTTAAAAATATAATCAGGTTCCATTAAAAAAGAGTTTGAAAACCCCTCTCTTAGATCTCGGTAGGGAACAAATGAGTATAATAATAATAATACTTTATTTGCGGTCACAGACCAAAACACAAGTACAACAAAAGAAGAACATGGGAAAATTAATCATGAACAATTGGTCACCAAAAACTTGACTAAGGGGAATTACAGCATTCTCTGATGGTTACAGCTCTTAAAATTTTTTGGGAAACCTGAGAAGTGATCGCCCATCCAGTAGTGCTGAGGGCAAGACATTAAAGCTAGCTATACTTGGGAATAGTTGGAGTGTAAAAATAGGAAGCCATTCTCAGTCCGTAATTATTAAATTGGCTGAAGATCAGAGGGGAGCAAATTTTGTTAGCTCTGGCTTATATATATATTGCAAGTCAATGTCCACAAGCCATTGGACTACCCTAAATTGGGCATCCTTAAGGCCATAATCTCCCAGGGCATTCCCCCATAAAACCTAGCAGGTGTAATTTCTTCATCAGCTCCCTCTCCCAATGAGAAATATGAAAGTCAACAAATGCCAGGGAGAGGTAGCTACCAGGAACTGGCATACCGAGCACCCAAAACCAGCATTTAAAGGTGTAAATCCACACCATACATTCGACTGATCGAGTGCCCAGTCGAGGTACCTCGGGGCAAAATCAACACAAGGAGGAAGACCCAGAAATTTTCTAAGAAAGACAGCCTAGGTTCTTTCAATACAATCCTTGAAGCCCCTTATCCAAATGGGAATTCCGTAAAGAGTTTGAGCCAAAGTTTTGGCTTTGTAAATATGCAGAGCAGAAGGAATAAACCTTGGGTATAAAAAAATCTTAAAATCGTCTGGTGACTACAGGAGGCTGAATTCAGCAGCTGGGTTCAATGTCTAGCCCAAGCACCGGTGTTCTGAAATTGAATACCTAAATACTTGAAATGGAAAACCTGCTTAACAGCATTACCATTGATAGCCCAGTTATACAATTTCTGGGCTCTAGAGAACACCAATACTTTGGATTTGTCATAATTAATGGACAAGTGGTTCTCAGCACAGTAAGACCCAAATGCAGAAAGTAATCTTTTCAGACCTGGCCTTGACAATGAAAGGAGGGCCGCATCATCAGCATAAAGGAGAAGCGGGATCTTCGTAGTTGACAGCTTTGGGGCGTGGGACTCAATATGTCCAGTGTGAAAGGCCAAGTCAGCTAAGAATAAATTAAACAAAAGAGGAGCCAGAACACAACCCTGCCTTACTCCGTTCTTAATCGGGATAGGAT
This sequence comes from Hydrophis major, assembly GCA_033807585.1. Classification (NCBI taxonomy): domain Eukaryota; kingdom Metazoa; phylum Chordata; class Lepidosauria; order Squamata; family Elapidae; genus Hydrophis; species Hydrophis major. The sequence continues at coordinate 337,588,248 of CM066328.1, forward strand.
TAGAAAGTTCTCCCTGCAAACCACACCTGACCTGACTAGAGGTCTGGTTGTACAAGGATCTAATTAGGAACAATAGACATCTATCGATAGAACTTTTGAGCAGTTTTGACCACAATAGTCCCCTAGGGACTGAGTCAAATGCTGACTTTAGGTTGATAAAAGCAGTAAAAAGTTTGCCATCTGGTATGGTAGTATGTATATTTATCGACAAGGTGCACTAAGACAAAGCAGTGGTCCAGTGTAGCACAGCCCACTTTAAATGCAATCTTCAATAGTTAATGATTGGGGTTGGTTTGTTTGCTAAGTATTTGATGACTCCTCTAGCAGTCCCAGAAGCCTACCTCAGAGCAAGCTCCACTGCTGGCCCATGTCCTGCTGACTTTCTGACTGCCTGTGAAATAGTCCAGCTGATTAGCACCCCAAAACTCAGGAGTATCACCAGAGCCACAGCAGCTGCCCCCACCAGGGCCACCAGAGGCAGTTCAAGCTGCGTGGCCAGCAGACCGGAGAGCAGAGCTGGCAATGGCCAGGTTATTGGAGGTGCGGAGTGCAATGGAGAAATGGGAAAATGCACTCTTGAATTAAGTCCAGAAGAGAGGAGGTCGGCCCATCTCTCCCGCTGAGATGCCGCCAAGCAGAGCCCAGAGATGGCTGGTGTCCCTCGCATCTGGCAACAAATGAGTATATACTATAGTTGCCTAGATTATGGATACAGAAAGATCCAGAAAACTTTAACTCTGTAATAAATTGATATTCCATGTACTACCTCACAAACCTCTTGTAAGGAGGCTGATTTTTAACATTTATTTAATATTGTTAAGGGCTTCTGGCCGAATGTCAAACCCTGGTGACTTATTAATCTGTAATGTGTCAGTTAGCTCCTAAATGTCATCCTTTGTTAAGTGAATTGGACTTGATTTGATTAGTTGATTAGATACACTTTCTGAAAGAAATGGTTGATATGATTCTTTCAGTGTTTAATTATGGCTAAGGTTGGAAATTAATTTAGCAGTGCCTTTAGCATCCCTAAATACCATTTTTCCTTTATTATTTTATTGCTTTTTCCTGATTTTTCTGGATGTTCCTTAATAAATAAATATTGGCTTAATATCTTTATCACTTTTTGTTTTGGCTTTTTTGTAATTTGTATATCCACGTTTTCTGTATTTGTCCCTTTAGTTCTATTTAATAGGTCTGGGCAAACTTTCAACGTTTCACTTCAACTCAGACCATTTGGGAGTATCAAATCAGTTCATCAAATTGAAATCACATGAATTTTAATTGATTTTCCAAATTAGTTTAAATATTTGGAGTTGGGCCCAGTTCACCCAACTCTATGACTTACCATGTTGGCATCTTTGGAAATTTATTTCTTTTCTTTTTAATCCATGCTATGCATTTTATCTGAGCAGTAATGTGATGCATGAAAGTACTTGCAATATATTTATGTTTCCTGGAGGCAGAAGAATTTCAGTCTTTCCACTTACCTTATTTACTGGACAGGGTAACAGACTCTTCCATAATTGATAGTTAAAAGAAGTTATATTAGAGTTTCTAAGCAACTGACCAATGCCATTTGTGTCTCCAATTTGATAATAATAAGGAATTCAGATTTCTAATGAGACCCTATATTTCACACAGTAACGACCTCAGTTACCACAACATTTGCTATATTCACAAGCCATTTCCAATGGAGATTGGAATCCATTAATTCTAGCCTGATGTCAGCCATGTCTCAGTCTTACCTGCTTCAGTTTGCAATCTGCAGGTTAAGAGACAATAGGAAGTCACCACCCATCATTTCCCAATCAAATGCAAGAGACATGATAGCCATGAAGATGCAGATTCTTTTCCAAGTAGAGAAGCAAGCAGAAAAGATCTTTATTTGCAAAGAGGTCTAAGAAAGGATTAAAATAAATAGTTATGACCCCTCACCATTACCGTAAACTCTGGGTGGGATTTGGTAGGATAAAAAATAAACCCAATACAATGAATTACACCTAATGATCCCCAGTATGTGGCTACCCCAAAAAAGACCTGTCATTTAATCACTAGCCCAAGCACCTTGTGATAGGGACACGATTCACAATCACAGATTTAGTTCTGAGAACTTTAAGACTTCACCAGACTTCATCACTATTTTGCTCTTAGTAACAAGCAATTGACAGTAACTGACACCTCATGCTGTAGAGAGGTGAGATACCACTTAGACAACCCTTTATTAGGGGTTATCTCTCATCATGGGGATTCTATTGCTAGCTAGTCTGCCCAGTGTCCATTTAATGGATACTTCTGGAAATTATCCAATCAATTCAAACTCTCCCCACCCATCCCCTGCAGCCTCACAACTCCTAAAATTGGCTTCCAAGGACTAAGAGTCTTTACGAAGTAGATTTGGCCAGGATAAACACAGGGAGTAGCAAGAAAAGGAGAGCCAAAGCCAAAGTGTGTTGCTGGAGCAGAATTCCATTTGTGTAATACCATGGCTACTCTCTTTGCACCCATTCTAATGATTGGTATAGTACAAAGAAGCATTTTCTCCACAGGGACTAAACTGCTAATATTGCTTTGGAATGACATCTATGAAAAGTTGTTGAATTTTATTCCAATGCTAGCATGCAAGCATAGCTGAATCATCTAGTTCCAAGGATGCATTTCTTTTCACTTCAATAGGAAGAAAAAAATGCATTAACATTAACTTTAAATGTGGTAATGATGAGTGTTTGATGCATTGCCAGTTCACAAAATCCAATCAGTATCAACTAGTTAGCAAGAAGTGAAACTATCTGTATTGTTTTGATATACCCACCTATATAAATACCATGAACCACATTTAAAGAGTCAACATTATTAAAGCAAAAAATGTGTATTAGAAAAGTCAGCCTTTGAATAGGGATGTGAACTACGCACTATAACGATCTTGTTATTTGGTAGTGATGGTTGTAGAGCAAGGTAAGCAATTTGCAAATAACTGAGAAGTAGTAAAATATGCGTAGTGGTTAGATTTTAAAAGTTATTATCTAGTGCAGATGCCCATCTTGACCACTGATAAAGTTCTTTCAGTGAACCCAAACTATAGAAGTCAGCAATTAATTCTTGCTGACTTGTAGAACAAGGCAAGCAATTTGCAAATAATTGAGAAGTGGTAAAATATGCATACTAGTTAGATTTTAAAAGTTATTATCTAGTGCAGATGCCCATCTTGACCACTGATAATGTTCTTTTAGTGAACCTAAAATATAGAAGTCAGTAATTAATTCTTGCTGAAATTTATCTACAGCTAGAACAATACTAACATCTGCAGTGACTTGCATTGAGTTCATTAACTTGTTTCCAAAAGTTGTTGTCTGAATCATAGTTACTAGATCAGGAATGTCAAATTCTATCCCATTGCAGGCCATATCAGGATTTGGCCCATGATCTGCGTGTTTGACATGTCTGTATTAGATTGTTGACCCAAAGTAAATCCCGAGAGGGTTTTTTTTTCTCTATTTTATTCAGAATAGACTGAATATATATTTATCAGCTGACTTTGATGAGTCAATCTGATTTACTTAACTTGCAGAAATACACACTTACCTGAAATTAATGGATATGAATGTCTATGGAGATTCTCAATCATCCAGGTCACAGTTGCCCCAAGGTGCATTTTCCATAAGGCGGCTGGACTTTCTTGGTGTTTTTTTTCTTTCAAAAATAAAAAAATAAAACCTAAGAAAGTCCTGTTGCCTTATGGAAAACACACATTGGGATAGTGACATGTATGGGATTTATGTATTTCAAAAAGATATAATTCCCCAGCTTACAAAAATGTTAATATAATAATAAAATAAAAAAACATGGTGCACTATAAATCAAGCAATAAGCATTTAGTATCTCAAAAGTGCTTTATCAAAAGGCAACTGGACTTTCTTTATTCTTTTTAAAGATGTTCTGCTTCTCATCCAGGAAATATCAGAAGATGCTTCTTGGATGAGAAGCAGAACATCTTCAAGAAAAAAAACAAAGAAAGTCCAGTTGCCTTTTGAAAAAACACTTTCAGGATCATGACCTGGATGACTGAGAATCTCCATAGACATTAAGCATTGAGTATGAAAAAAATTAAGCAAGAACGTGCCAAAAGTACTGAATGATATGAATGAATATTTTGTATCCACTTCTTAAATGGTGCTAAATGATAGGGCTTGTTTCAACTCCAGTGGCAATTTGAGGCCAACCATGACAAAAGCAGGATTAGACATTGTCAACCACCTCTCTGACCAGATGCCCAATTGTTACCTTGGTAGTTTGAGCCTAAACTGTGAAAAATGTTATATGCTACGCTGAGGACTCAACAGTAATTTGAGATGCACCATTTATTGCTTAGGGTGACTTATTCTGAGGCAGGTGCAGCTTCCAGATCCATCCTCAGAGGTTATCCAAATAGAACAATCCTATTTTAAAATCACCAGCTCATGAATCACAGAGGCAAGAATGGTTTCTTCCTTATAGGAGCACATCTACTTTATTCGCTAAAGCTCCTTGTCATTTATGGTTTGGAACTGGCAGGAATCAAGACTGGACAAACAAGGCTGAAAAGCTAATCCTTAAGGGGAAGTAGATTTTCATTCAAAATAGGCTATTTCTTGGAACCGGAAGGACGTTCCTTGGAATCATTAACAATTCTGCTTGACAGATTTGGTTATGTACAGCACTGAATCAAGCAAGGCTAAAAAAAAAATTACAAAAGGACTTGCCAGATCCAGTTCCTGTCACTCCTCCCTCAGTACAATTTAAAAGTGAAAAGGCATCCTAATTGTCTTTTGTACTTAAAAAAGTTTAATACTAAATAACACATTCATGTCTTTGTCCTTGTCAAGTCACACTGTAAGTCTTCCCATAGAAAAGAATCAACAAATGGGGAATATTGAACAGAATAAATTTGATTGAGATACTTGCCTCGAAGCAAATCCTATTCAATATAGAGGCATTTATTTCCAGAGAGACTACGTTACCTTTTTTAAATAAAACAAAACAAAAAAGCTTATGGTTTGGCAATTATCAGGCATTCAACATTAGAGTAGTTCATGTGCCCCATAGCCATAATAACCTAATTTCTAGAAACCGATTCTTTCAGACAAAGCTTTTATATTGCATTCATCCCATTGGCTTCACAGAACCAGACAGGTAGATAATACTACTCGTGCTGGCCAGCAAATCTCCAGACAGTCATTCTAGTCATTCACTCAAAGGCTAGAGTTATTGTTTTCTTTTTGCTGCCACCTGTTGTATCTAAATTGTTGCAGTCCAGATCTCCTAGCCCTGCAGGTGGGAGAGGAGATGTCATCTTCAACCTGCGCACCTTCAATGTTTTCTCACAGCTTCTTTGATTTATTTTTCTTACTTCAGGAAATGTGTTTAGGAAACATAAGATTAATACATGGTATCTCCACGTGGTAGTGCTAAGAGCTCCCCATGAGCATCAACCCTGGGAAGTAAGATTTAAAGTGCTGATGAACCCTGTAGCGTAGTAGAGGGACTGCATCAACTCAATGTTCTCATCTGAATTAAGATGCCTCTCCCCCCACCCCAAGTCTTTTTTGTCTAGATAAGGGGTGTCCAACCTTGGCAACTTTAAGACTTGTGGACTTCAACTCCCAGAATTCCTCAGCCAGCAAAGCTGACTGAGGAATTCTGGGAGTTGAAGTCCACAAGTCTTAAAGTTGCCAAGGTTGGACACCCTGGTCTAGATAAAGCTGACTTATTTATTTATTTATTTATTTGTTTGTTTATTTATTGAAATAATATTAAAATCAAGGTCTTATACTATGGTACATATATGTTTCATGATTTAAAATAATAGAAAAACCATGCTGCCAATTTTGGATTGATTCTGGATAGGAATTAGCAGGGAGTTAAAAAGGTTGGGGGATGCATTTGGTCCTGTGGCAAGAAATCTCCAACTCTAGTTTTAAAGGAAGAGATTATCATTGAAATCATACTTAGTTTTGCATCTTAAATGACATTTTATTCATATACCCAAGCAATGTGGATAGGGCTCTCTGTGATGCATGAACCAAGACAAGGGGTTTACCAAGTAAATCATGCCTAAGCTAATGATAGGGAAGTACGGCCAGTTCAGATAGAGATGGTATTCAGTGGATTCTGACAGGTTCTGGAGAACCGGTAGCCCCATCTATTCTCTGGCTCTTGAGTCTCAGCTGATTGGCTGGGTCTTCTTTCGTTGCCCTGCACAGGAGAACGGAGCTGGAAAGCAGGTTAATGGAGTGGGGAAGGAATGGGATTTCGCAGTAACCTTCCCCTGCCATGCCCACCAAGCCACGCCCATCAAGCCACACCCATAGAACCGGTAGTAAATTTTTTTGAATCCCACCACTGAATTCAGACTGCAAGTAGTCCTTGACTTATGACCCAAAATGAGCCCCAAACCTTTGTTTGCTAAGTGAGACATTTCTTAAGTGAATTTTGCTCTCCTTTGCCCCAGTTGTTAAGTGAATAATTGCAGTTGTTAAATTAATAACATGCTTGTTAAGTGAATCAGGTTTTCCCATTGACTCTGCTTGTCAGAAGGTCGAAAAAGGAGATCACATGACCTTGAGACACTTCAACAGTCATAAATTTGAGTCAGTTTCCAAGAATTTGAATTTGGATCACATGACCACAGGGATGTTGCAATGGTCATAAGTGTGAAAAAAAGGCCGTAAGTCATTTTTTTCAGTGCCATTGTCACTTCGAATGGTCACTATTAGGAACTGTTGTCAGTCAAGGACTACTTGTATTGAACTACCTGTATCTACTTAATAAAAGAACCTAATTAAAATAACAATCTAGTTAATTGTATTTATTTTTGTGCTGATTTATTTCCCTGCTGCTTTTTGTAAATGTTTAGATTAGAGTCTTCTAATATTGAAATGGTCTACAATGTGCTATTATTATTAGTAATAATTCCTTGAATTGATGCCCTCTATCTGGCTTAGGCAACAGTTTCCAATTTCCCATTACCGTCATGCTCTAGTATAGTTTTATGACAAGAATTCTCTGGCCGGATTCAAAGATAAATAATTGTAAAACTAATAATGGAATGTTGTCCTCCTGTTGTTAAGTTATGGAATTCTCTGTGGGGAGCAGCAAGATAGACAGTGAGTTGTCTATTCATTATTGCACCTGAATGATTATCAGAAGCAAAGATATATTTGGTGTGCCTGGAGTGCTTGTCTTTATGGTTATTCATCAGTTTTTAAAGCAGAAATATTTAAAAGGAAATATCTGTTGTGAAATGGATGTTTGGGCCAGAACCAGCGGTGGTGTTCAGCAGGTTCTGACCAGTTCTAGAGAACAGGTAGTGGAAATTTTTGAGTAGTTCAGAGAACTGGCAAACACCACCTCTCTATTCTCTGCCTCCCAAGTCCCAGCTGATTGGCTGGGTCTTCTTTTGTTGCCCTGCACAGGAGAACAGAGCTGGAAAGCAGGTTAGTGGAGTGCAGAGGGAATGGAGATTTTGCAGTATCCTTCCCCTAGAGCAGGGTGGGAATGGAGATTTTACAGTTTCCTTCCCCTGTCATGCTTACCAAGCCACGCCTACAAAACTAAACTATTTAGTTTTGTAGTATTAAAAAATGTTGAATCCCACCACTGGCCGGAACATAGCAGAACCATGGAATATCTGGCATAGAGATGCCTCAAATCATATTCCAGGTGTCAAATGGAAAGAATGAAAGAAATGGAAATCCTAACAGAGAATTTTCTCTTGAGGGTTTTAGAATTTTAAAGATCTTCAAATGTACCACTACATAGGTGGCCTTTTTACTTATGAAATGCTTTTCTCATGTCATCCATTTCCAGCTCCTCCCCTAAAATACTTTTTCTGGTGCCCTAGTCATAGTGGAAGAACATTAACTAAGTTATCACTGATGGTAATCTCTGGAAAACTGATGACATGCCTAGGCTTGAAGGTTGTTTTTCTGCCTGTAAAATTTGCATGACAAAACATGTCTGGAACTCTTTGTTGTTCGCTGTGGTCACAGGAGAAGACAGATTTACAAATTATCTTTTGACTTCAGAGATGGTATTCAGCAGGTTCTGACCAGTTCTGGAGAACTGGTAGTGGAAATTTTGAGTAGTTTGGAGAACCGGTAGCGGAAATCTTGAGTAGTTCGGAGAACCAGTAGCGGAAATTTTGAGTAGTTCGGAGAACCGGCAAATACCACCTCTGTCTGGCCCTGGCCACATCTAGTCTCTGCCTCCTGAGTCCCAGCAGAAATTTTGGACTAAATTGTGATTGTAAGACTACTGTAATATACTTTACAACATGTAAAACAGAGAAGGATTGCATACATGACATACTAATTCAGTATTTTCCTTAATAGATGTCTTGCACTATGAAGACAAGCAGAATGTTAAAAAGTGCAATGTTTCATTTTATATAGATATAGGAGGGGATTATAGTTTTGCTTCATACAAAAAGTCCAAAAAAGTGACATACCGTTTAATGTGTAGCCTGGTTATATCAAAATGGGTGTATTTGGAGATTATTGTAAACCTGTGTGGTCTGCTTACACTGAAGTGTAAGCGCAGCCACTATGGTCTATACATCATATTTTATTTTTATTTTTATTTGCAAAACCAGTCACCTGTGCCTTCATGGTTAGAGTAAAGAACAGCTTAATTCATTGGGCTTGCATATCTGGGTGCAAAAATCCAGATAACCATGAGGAAAAAAAAACAGCAAAATCCTTTCTATAAATCTATCCAGTGGAGATTAAGATGTTAAGGGTAGGGAAGTCTGTTCCCATTTTTATAACTTCATATTTATCATTCTGGGGCTGTAACCTGGAGGCAAAACTAGGCAGTGTGTCTCTAGTTTGACTGTCTGATGATCATGCTCCCTGCCCCAACCTGGCTGTGTGCAGAAAATAACACTTTTGGGGAGTGTTGTAAATAATATCTGGTGACTTGGTTTGCAAAGCAGAAGCAGCTGAACAGAAATATTGTTCTGCCCACACATGGAACCAACCCACCTTTGCTGCTTTAGTCAATTAGCTCTGGGTGAAGGAACAGTCAAGGTCCGCTGAATGAGATATAGGAGGTTGCTACCTGAACAGTACTGCAAGTGCTGGGCAGTGAGCCAGTGAAGCTTTGAAAAGGCAGTAGCTAATTAGCTGCAGGTTACAGTGAGGAAAAGTCATTCAAACCTAGAGTCCCTACAGCCAGGGACAAATGAAAGCAGATGGGCCTTCCAGGTCTCTTCTGTTGGTTTCGCTTCTGGGCTTAATGCCACTGCATTAGCCTCACGACTTGCTTTCACTTACCATTTTATAATGTAATTCAGCATGCCTTGCTGGAATGTGTTGTAAACATGTTGAAGCAAATGTAAGTAGGGATGCTAAGGCAGGCTGGAGCAATAAATGCTGAGAGAGGGGAACTTTCCTCGCATCTTCTTTGAAAGGATATTTCCAGGTTTGCAGTTTCAAAATTCACTCTGAACTTTACAAACCTGTCCAGAGCTTTCCAGTTATTGGGGGCCCCAATTCTCAAACCCTGAACAGTGAAACAGAAAATGCAAATAGTTTTAAGTGATACTTTCTGTTCCCCATTGCTAACTCTGTGGTGCATGGATGATCAAAAAGGAATGAAGAAAATTGTCACTCTACCTGCAGATGTCGAGTATATCTTTGGTTTTAACATGCTACTACTTTTGTTCTAAACTTTTGAAATAGGGTAACTCAGCCTATCACAATTTAATTCCTATAATGCCAGGTAGCACGGACAACACTTAAGAAGGTCATCGACATAAATACATCTACATTAGTTTCTTGTGATGGAATGTGCACTTGGAGAAGGAATGGAGGGGAATTTCAGCAAAAGGACTGTGGATTCTCAGAGAGGACTCAGACGTGGTAGATTCCATATAGAAACCCAACATAAGAGACCATGCAGCTTGAACTGGCTGGGGAAGGAAGGAAGAGATTCAGTGTAGCCACATCCGAGAACAGTGACGGCAAACCTTTTTGTTGTGGTGTGCCAAAAGTGCGTGCATGCCCCCCGCCCCCTGCACATGTGCATACAACCCCCCCTTACCTGCACTGTGCATGCGTGTGCCTCGCAGCTGATTTTGGCCCATTTGAGGCCTTTTTTGCCCTCCCGGAGGCTTGAAGGAAGCCTCTGCAGCCTTGGGAGGCCAGAAAACGGGCCTTCTAGAAATACCGGAAGTGGCCATTTTCAGCCTCCAGAGGGCCTCTGGAAACTGGGGGAGGCCATTTTCACCTTTATGGAGGCTTGAGGGAAGCCTCTGCAGCCTTTGGAGGCCAAAAAATGGGCTTGTTTCAGCACTTCTGGTTTCGGCACTTCCAGTATTTCTGGAAATACCGGAAGTGCTGAAATGGGCCTGTTTTTCAACCTCCAAAGGCTGCACAGGCTTCCCTTGAGACTCTGGGAGGGCAAAAAAGGCCTCAAATGGGCCAAAAATAAGCTGCACAGTGCAGGTAAATTTGGCTGGGCCTTGTGTGCCCACATAAATGGCTCTGGGTGCCACCTGTGGCATGTGTGCCATAGGTTCGCCATCACGGCCCTAGAATAACCCAGGATATCTCTATTAGATTAGAAGGTTGTAGCTTTAGTCTAATGAGATTCTGTCTACTGGGTGTAAACAGGTAAAGAACTGGACTCATCTGGTTTTCATGTGTCATCTTTGGGTTTGGGTCTGACATATTTATTAAATCAGTATATGGACTCTTTTACAAACACAAGGCCCTAGATTTGGGTGCTAAATGATCTGAAAGGACTAATAATATCTCATAGCACTTTATTTTAACCAGCAGTCTTCCAGTTCATTAATCCTATAAAAGTCTAAACAGGCATATGGTCTGAGTTTTGCATCAGGCTAAGCCTTAATGTGATGTTTTCTGTGATGTGTGAACAAATGTTTGTAGACTGGAAACCATAGTATTAGGTTAGCATTGGGTGAATCCAACCATTAAATATTACCCAAAAAACCTGCTTAAAACAAACCATAGCTTAGCATGGTATGTAGATATCGAGGACATCTTCGTCCATGTTCAAAAATATAAGAAACCTGTATTTTCCAACATCATCAGAGGGCTTTTCTAATGCAACAATGCAAGCACCAACACTTAGAAATGTTTTATCTTCTCACTGTTTTTTTAGTCCGCATCAAATAAACTTATTCTTCATTTTTCTTGATTCTGGATCCACTTCGGAAGGTTGGTTATAGCAAAAAGCAATTCATTACAAATGCCTACTAACTACAAACTGTACTGAAGCAGAAAGGAACTTTAGAATAGCATAACTCACAACATTCTTCAATAAATGCCCTGCATTCTTGAAGGCAAGGGAAGACATGTAGGTTAAAACTGGAAAAGGCATTAATCCATAAGCTTTTCTGGAAGAGCAGGTGAAAATACCAGCATTTGTTTTGCCATTGAGTTTTGTTTACAGATTCAGCTCCAAAGAATATAGTCATCATGTCTTCACTTGCAGATGACAATGACACCAAAATACTTTGCCAGTTTTATTTTATTTTTTCCTGCTGTATCCCTGCGTAGTGGCCTAATAGACTTAAATCATCCCATTGTAGTGTTTTCCCCCATCGGTCATAGTATTCAAAGACAATTGTAAGGTAGGTATAAAATCTCTTGTGTTTCCTTTCCAATTACAGTGGATATGAAGTCTAGTTACCTATAGAGGATGTGGCTCTTGGAGGCCATTTCACACTGATGCAGGCATGCCCTTCTCTTTGGCCTGTGGTAAGCTTTCTTGTTCAGGTTTACAGTTCCCTAAGCAGCTGGGTATAATGCTGTATTAAAATCATGCTAATATCAGACTGCCAAGCTGGTTCTTACTAGATTAGTAAAGGAGTACCTGCTGATTTTACTCTGTTAGTCATTGCCGACTGCAGGGTTTGTGTGTTCATCTCCGTTCCAAGGCCATTGAGCCAACACTGTCTGAAGATGTTTCTTCAATCATGTGGCCAGAATGACAGCACAAGCGTTGGTGGTGCAGTGGTTATAATGCAGTACTGCAGGCTATTTTTGCCGACTGCCGGCTGCCAGAAGTTCGGCAGTTCAAGTCTCACTGTCTCAAAGTTGACTCAGCCTTCCATTTTTCCGAGGTTGATAAAATGAGGACCCAGATTGTTGGGGGAAGTATGCTGACTCTGTAAACTGCTTAGAGAACACTGTAAAGTGGTTTATAAGTCTAAGTTCTATTGCTATCACAGATAACTATTTCCTTTCCACTGAAATGGTGCCTATTTATCTACCTACATTTGCATACTTTTGAGCTGCTAGGTTGGCAGATGCTAGGGTAAGGATGGGAGTTCACCCCGTCATCCAATGCCTGGGTCTTGAACCTGAATTATCAGCTTTTCAGACAACAAGCCCAGCATCTTAAATGCTGAGGCACCACACTGCCCTTATTGATTTAGGGCAAGGCTTAAATAGAGTAACAGAGGAACGACAGGACCAACTCCCCCTGCCCTGAGCTGAGCCCGGTGGAAGTCAGCATATACTGCCTTAGGAAAAGAAAGAAAAGGAGAAAGAGTGAAATTTTAAATAAAACTCCTGCTTGTAGGCCAAATCTCCCCCACCCCCACTTTATTCAGCTTCAGGTATAAGAGAAAGAGTACAGGAAAATGCCTGGAGATGTTAGGTAGACTCCATTAGCAAGACCAGAAATTCTCTACCTACAAATACAGGACCTATACTTACTTTTCACTCTGCAGTGGTTGTGTGTGGTAGAGAGAGAATGCAGCCAAGCCAGAAGAATCAACCAATTGCTTAGCTGATCATAGGCTGCATGTGCAAAATCAAGATGGCGGCACCTATAGGACTGAAAGAGAAGCAGGATAGAGATTGGCTGCGGGGTATGTGTATGCTGATGTCACGTGGGTATAATTTTCTGTTTATTCAACAAATAATGAGTGGAAAGCACTTCAATTCAGTGGTAGGGAAAGACCCTTGCTCAGAGAGTTTTGCTTGTAAAGCATACTTTAGTAAATTAATACTGAATGAGTTTTCATTCAGCAAATTCTGGAGGTCTTCCCATCCCTATATATATTTCTATATCGAGAATATTGCAACTTCCAGGATGGAAAATCTTTTGCAGAGGTCAGCTTAAAAGCATGTCTCAGCTGCAGCTTTAATAAATAGTTTAATAAATAACAAAGTGGACGGATCGCCATGATTTATAAAGATGTAAGCCGAGCTACGAGGATGATGTGAAAGGTTAATGTAAGAGGGACAGAACATCTCACATCTTTGCTCCTAAATACTGTCATATGGATGCATTCTTCAGAGGCCACTTTCTTACATTAATTAAATGGGTGCACTACTGCTGATTTTATTAGAAAAGATGAGTGAGTCTGTCTGAGTGCATTATGAAAGGACTTGAATCTTTGCCCAGAATACATAATGGATGCTTTTTTAAAAATTAGAAAAAGGGGGCAATAAGGTTTTATTTAATTAATATTTTGTCTCTGTCTTTCCCTTGACTGTCTATTAAAAAAGGGATAGAATACAGAATTCCAACCAGCCTGAAGAATTTCCATGTTAATTCTGGTAATTTTCATCCTATTGCATGGAAGTTGCTTCAAGTTGGGAGAAATTTTCGTCTGTCCTGTTTCAATTGTCTATTATCTTTTCTCATTAAACAAAATTTCTCCTGTAGTTACTGATTGGAGTAAGACGCCAGACCAAAAAATATAAATATAATGATTTGAATTGAGATGAAATAAATACAATAAAATTAAGGAAGTTAAAAGAGGGGAGAAGCTATGTAGAAAATGTAAAATTGTAATAAGATATGGAATAGAATATAAAAATGAGCATGAACTTGAAATTGTGTCTGCATGAAGAAATGTAACCCGGGATTATGCTGCTTTCAAAAAAGATGTTTTAATTGTGTTTCTTTTCTATTTGTGAAAACTCAAATAAAATTTACAAAAAAAAAAAAAAGTTGGGAGAAATTTTGTCTGAAGTGTCAGTTTCCACCATTCTCTTCTCAGGATAGCATCCTATTAACAACAGCAGACCATTGGACCAAGAATGAAGGAAATATTTATTTATTTATTATGAAATGTATTTGATGCCCATGTCATATCTAATAACTCCAATATTAAATCCTCCTATTAAATGGCAGATTGCTACAAGACAGAGGTCCTTAAATTGGGGTGTACGTGTGTGTTAAGATCCCTTGGAGGCCCATGAATGTGGACAGGAAATAAAATCATTTCATTTTCACTTATATATTACTATACAGGTAGTAATGTCAAACTGTTGACTTGCAACAGTTCACCCAGTGACTATTTGAAGTTACAACAGCACTGTGAAAACAGCAACTTATGACCATTTTTCACACTTATGACTGTTGCAGCATCCCTGTTGTCACGGGATATACATTTGAATGCTTGACAGCTGGTTCATATTTATGACAGTTGTAGTGTCCTCGGGTCATGCTTGTGCCACCTTCTGACAAACGAAGTCAATGTGGAAACCAATTCATTTAATAACCGAGTTACTAATTTAACAACTGCAGTGATTCATTTAGCAACTGTGGCAAGAAAAATAATAAAATGGGGCAAAACTCAACAGATTTCTCACTTAGCAACTTAAATTTTGGGCTCAGTTGTGCTCATGTGTTGAGGACTACCTCCATTGCTTGTTGGTTATTTTTCAAAATATTTTGACAACTGAGCACACAGTAAATGGTTTCCTTTGTAATAGAGTCCATATGTAGGTATTTTACTTTGTGCATTTAAATATATTTTTCTGAGAAGAGGTCCGTAGGTTTCACCAGCCCCACATCAAAGGGAGAGTAAAGAGCTCATGCTGTAGAAGAATGCCTCTCTTACTACTGAGCATAATTAAGGAATGTTAGGAGGCTAAAACATATAAATAATGGTTGCTGGAATTTGGTATGTCTAGTCTAATGAAAAGAAGGACTAGGAGTGACATGATAGCAGTGTTCCAATATCTCAGGAGCTGCCACAAAAAAAAGAGAGTCAAGCTATTCTCTAGAACACTTGAGGGCAGGACAAGAAGTGATGGGTGGAAACTAATCAAGAAGAAAAGCAACTTAGAACTAAGGAGAAATTTCCTGACAGTTAGAACAATTAATCAGTGGAAAAACTTGCCTCCAGAAGTTGTGAATGCTCCAACACTGGAGATTTTTAAGAAGAGATTGGACAACCATTTGTCTGAAGTGGTGTAGGGATTCCTGCCTAAGCAGGGGTTGGACTGGTAGGCCTCTAAGATATCTTCCAATTCTGTTATTCTTTTCTAGTCTGTATGTTCAGTTTGCTGAACAATCCTGGGATCCTTCCAAGGACTCCTTTTCATTAATTATGAGTTGGAGTTGAGCATTAACTGAACAGCCTGAGTTCTCCATCCAAAACATGCTTCTGACCATACTTGGGTGTCTCCCAAACATACTCCCAATCATACTAGTTTCTCTTTCCTAAGGCAAAACATCACAAACATTGAAATCATGATTTCTCTGAAGGAATGATGAAAAGTGTTCCGAACTAACAGGCTCATAATCCTGCACTTCTGATTGGTCCGTGAACAGCGGGTCGTGATTGGTCGTTTAGGGCTGATCCGATTGGCTGGTAAACGGGCTGCCGCAATTGGACACTCCAAGCACGACAGGCTCAAATCTCTTTCATTGGACGCCTTAGCAGCAGCCAGCTCTATAAAAGGAGCTGCTGCTGCTAGGCTTTTCACCTCCAATCTGAAGTCACTATTAAAGAGCTAAAGTTACTATCCGAGGTCTCGTCTCCGTTATTGCGCCCATCTTTCCAGACTTAACACTGGCGACGAGGATGGGATGCGGAGACGATAGAGCTGACTGAGCACTCGCAGATTATTCAGAGCACGTGGCTGAAGATGCACAGAGAACGGCAGAATGGCCAGCAGCGCTATACCACCCGCTCCATTTGATCCAGCCAGCGAGGACTGGGACTCATATATGGACAGGTTCCAAATGTTCCTGGAATCTAACAATTTGAAGGATGCTACATCGAGCAAAAAAAGGGCGGTTTTCCTAACGCATTGCAGACCCGCCGTTTTTAGAATGGCAAAAGCACTTGCCAAACCAGCTGAAGTCAAAACAATGGACTGGGATACCCTGGCTCCCATCCTGCGTGCCCATTATGCCCCAGCAGTTCCAACCCTCATCAGAAGACACGAATTCTACCAGAGGGACCAACGTGAAGGTGAGAACATCGGGGACTTTGTAGCTGATCTACGAAATTTGGGTGGATTATGTGGTTTTGTAAACCTAGAAGAAGCCATGAGAGATCGAATTGTTCTTGGCCTAAGGGACCCCACGGTCCAAAGCAAAATTATGGCAAAGGGAGACATCACCCTCGCAGATGCCATAGCCGATGCTACTGCAGCTGAAGCCACTCGCAAATCAGCAGCACGAATGCGCTGAGCAAATAGGGCCAGCCGTCAAACACCCAGCGACCCAGCCACATCCTCAGAGAAATACGCTTCATCCATCCACCACGAGGACATCGATTCCGCATAGGATAGTGAAGAGGAAGAGGTCAACAGACTCAGGTCAGAGCACGAACAGCGAGACCAGCAGGGCCGTAAATCCAGTTTCCAATGTGCTGGATGTGGGGGAAACCACCCACGATCAGAATGCAGGTTCCTAGATGCGATTTGTCGTTCTTGTGAGAAAAGGGGGCACATTGCTAAGATGTGCCGGAACAAAAGAGGATCCAGCCTTAAGAGGAAAGAGACTAACTTCCGACAAGCAGCAGGCACCCCACCAACAACCAGGACCGCCCAAACAACCAGTGGAGCCAGTACAACAGGAACTGGATGTTTACTGGCACAACCAGATGGGAAGAGGCACATCAGACCATCACCATCGGCCACGCCTCATCATTAGATGCAAAAAAAATCCGCGTAAAGGTCACCATTGAAAATTGTCCATGCATCATGGAAGTGGACTCTGTGTCTTCGTTATCCATGGTCTCCTGGAAAACCCTCAAGCAGCTGATTCCTGACATCCGCCACCAAGACCTCAGCACCCAGAGGCTCATATTAAAAGACAACCAGGGAAATCGAATCCCGGTTGCCGGTTCCAGTCACGTCCAGGTCTCCTTTAAGGACCACACCGCAATACTACCACTCACCATCGTTGACAGAGACCGGCCCAGCTTATTGGGTCTGCAGTGGTTCACGCCATTAGGAATTGGAATGGCAGGCATAAACCAGACTGAAGACATAGACTGGGAGGCGGCCCTTGTCCAGGACTTTCAAGAAGTCTTCACAGAGGAATTAGGCAAGTACAAGGGGTCCCCCATCTCATTTAATCTATGCCCTGATATCGCACCCATTCACCTGAAGCCACGTCGCATTCCTTTTGCTCTCAAACCTAAAATTGATGAGATTGGACAAATTAATAGTGCAGGGCATGTTAAAACCCATCAACCACGCCTGCTGGGAGACCCCAATTGTAACCCCCATAAAACCTGATGGATCCTTGAGAATCTGTGGGGATTACAAGGCCACCCTCAACCACGCGTTACAGCAGAGCGCCTATCCAGTACCCGTGGTCCAACATCTCCTTCACTCACTTGGGGGCGGAAAAGTATTCGCAAAGCTTGACCTGGCCCAAGCTTATCAACAGTTGCCAGTAGACACAGAAACTGCAGAAGCCCAAACTATAGTTACACACAGAGGTACATTCAAATGTAACAGACTCCAGTTTGGGGTAAGCGTGGCACCTGGCATTTTTCAAAGTCTGATGGAAAGGATGTTACAGGGCATCAAAGGGGTCATGCCCTATTTCGATGATGTATTGATCGCCGCCCCTACGAGAAGTCAGTTAGAGAAACACCTAAGAACTGCCCTACAAAAGTTCAAAGACGCAGGCCTCAAGGTTAAGAAGGAAAAGTGCCAGTTATGCACTGAGAGGGTTGAATTTCTGGGTTACCTTCTTGACAAACAAGGAATTCACCCTACTGAAAAGAAATTGGCTGCCATTAAAAATGCCCCAAGACCAAAGAACAAAGCAGACCTCCAAGCCTTCCTGAGACTCATAAAGTTTTATAACATCTTCCTACCCCAGAAGGCGACTGTTGCTGAACCCCTACATAGGCTCCTCGACTAGAAGGCTTCCTGGTTTTGGGGATGTCGGGAGGAGCAGGCTTTCCAACAAGTAAAAGACCTTTTAACTTTGGATGCAGTACTCATCCAATATAATGAGACACTTCCATTAACTGTGACTTGTGATGCCTCACCTTTTGGAATAGGTGCCATCCTGAGCCACGTCCTACCAAATGGCACAGAGGCACCTATTGTATTCTTTTCAAGAACTTTATCTGAAACAGAGATAAATTATAGTCATTTGGATAAAGAAGCCCTCGCTATTGTATCTGCAATAAAAAGGTTCCATGAGTACATGTGTGGAAGATCCTTTTCCATCATCACAGATCATAAACGATTACTTGGCATCTTGGCAGGTGACAAACCAACCCCACACATCCTATCCCCTAGGATGACACGATGGTCAGAGTTCTTAGCCGCTTATGACTACCAGTTGAGACATCAACCAGGGAAAACCATTCCCCATGCAGACGCTTTGAGCCATTCTCCACTGCCAGAAATTCTCAATGACCCAGCTCCCACGCTCTCAGCACTACAAATTGAGAGGCTTTCATCACCTCCACTAACAGCACTAGACATAGCCTGGGAAACAAAAAAGGACTCTTTTTTGGCATGGGTTCTCAGCTGGGTGGATAGGGGATGGCCAGAAATCAAACCAAATGACACCTTTAAACTCTTCAAGAACAGACAATCAGAACTTTTCTCTCAAAAAGGGTACGTGTTATGGGGAGACTGAGTGGTCATACCAGAGAAGCTGCAAAAGAAAGTTCTACACTTGTTACATGATGGATACCCGGGCATCGTTCGAATGAAAGCATTGGCAAGGAGCTATGCCTGGTGGCCAAGTATGGACAAACAAACTGAAGCCTGGGTTGCTTCTTGTAGCAAATGCCAAGAAACACGCTCATCCCCACCAAAAGCACCACCAGCTGAATGGGAAACGCCCAGGGGTCCTTGGTCCCGCATCCACATTGATTTCGCGGGACCTACAAAAGGACATACCTTTCTGATAACAGTGGACACCTACTCTAACTGGCTCGAGGTCAACAAGATGAAGACCACCACTACAGATGCGGTCATCAAGAAGCTAAACAGACTTTTTGCAATGCACAGGTTACCAGATGTCTTGGTTTCCGACAACGGGCCCCAATTTACCGCCCTGGCTTTTGAGCAGTACCTAGCAGACAGGGGGATATGCCACGCCCTGACTTCACCTGCTCACCCGGCGGCCAATGGCAGGGCTGAACAAATGGTTCAGTTCATTAAAAAGACATTACAGAAAATGGAACAAGGAAACATCCACGACAAAGTCACCTGGATGCTCCTTCTCCAGCATATTACACCAAACAGTACCACAAACAAAAGCCCAGCTGAACTCCTGATGGGCAGAAAACTCAGATCGCATCTAGACCGCCTACACCCAGCATACACCCAGGAAAAGCCCCTGGGTTCCAGCAGTAAACACCGCTCCTTTAAGGTAGGAGACCCTGTATTTGCAAAGAACTTTTCAGGAGACCCATTGTGGATCCCTGCCAAAATAACGCAAATCACAGGCCCCTGCTCCTACCGATTAGAAACCACAGATGGGAGATTGTGGAAACGCCACATAGATCAGCTACGCTCAAGGCTGCCCACAACTCCCATCACTAACCCTGACCTCGAAACCAGAAGGGGAAGGGAAACAGGGGTTTTTGAAATTGAACCAACATCTGGCGAAGGAAGCATAACTTCACAAGCACCTCAGCGAAGCCCACTATACTCACAAACGGAGGAGGAACCTTGGCAGGTGGTCGTATCTCCAGGAGCTAGCAGCCAAACAGGGTCCGCGATTCCAGAGAACCCAGATGACAGCAATCATGAAAGTGTTGCAGGTATTCCTGACTCACTTCATGGGAGACCCAGCGTAGAAGCCAGGTCGCCACGCCAGACAGTTCCAGCAAACAATCCGTCAGAATCAGAAACTGAGCAAAGACATTTTGAACAGCGTAAATCAGGTAGACAGGTATGAAAACCCGCCTACCTGCAAGAATACATCACCCCATCCCTTAGACGGAACCTAGAGGGGAGGGGTGTTCCGAACTAGCAGGCTCGTAATCCTGCACTTTTGATTGGTCCGTGAACAGCGGGACGTGATTGGTCATTTAGGGCTGATCCGATTGGCTGGTAAACAGGCTGCCGCAATTGAACGCTCCAAGCACAGCAGGCTCAAATCTCTGTCATTGGACGCTTTAGCAGCAGCCAGCTCTATAAAAGGAGCTGCTGCTGCTAGGCTTTTCACCTCCGATCTGAAGTCACTATTAAAGAGCTGAAGTTACTATGTGAGGTCTCATCTCCGTTATTGCGCCCATCTTTCCAGACTTAACAAAAATAATTAAAAGTATCTCATAGATGTGTACAAAGATATGATAATAATGGCTGTTGTGTTCTTTTCACAGAGCAAGCATGCTAGGTTATATTGCATAGCAAAATCTATTTCTTAAGCAGTTGAAATTCAGGTTAGTCTGGTTCTAGTGCAGCTTAACTGCCAAATTTTAAATATGTACGTTCATATTGCAAACCAATCAGGAGTTTGTTTTCATGTGAAAACTGGTTCTTTGGTTGAAAGAACTTTCCTGTTAATTCTGAGAACCATGATTTCCTACTTCTCTCATTCTTACACTCTTACATTTCTCAAACTCTTGTTTTTTTTCATTCCCTCTGGCTATTATTTAAGTAATTATTTACTTTTGGCAATCTGGTGATGGCACACCCATTCTTCTCATCATCTAAGGATGGATTCCAAGTCACCATTTGGGAATTGCTCTTTGTCAGTAAACACACACACACACACACACACACACACACTTTTCATAACAAATGTCACAGAAGACGTTATATATTTTCATAACCTAAGAAATGAGGAATTGTAAACCCGCCACTTTTGACTTGAAGGAGAAGAAAGAAGATGAAGGTACCCAAATCCATCAATTGTCAGATTCGTATTTATGAGATTCCTTGTTTATTCCTTGCTTGCTCCTTAAGTAGACGTATATAAACTCAGATATAAAGAGCATACTTTGGCTTTCCCAAATCGTTTGGTGGAAACTTCCCTTGCACAATAGCCAGGTCCTGTCAGATGTGTCCCTCCCACCCACCAAATGATGAATCAGCTCAAGCACAGAAACTCATCCATGGCAATTGAGGGCAGATGGGAGAAGGGGAGAAAAAGCTCAATGAACATCATTTTTCTGATGTTGATTGCTCCCTGACTTGGGAGATGAATTTGATTGCTATCATTGCTTCTGACTAAAGCGGCAGCTGGCAGTTCCTTCCACGCTATTTATTTATTAATTTTTTTTAAGAATAAGGGGGTGAATTAAGAGGGCTGCTAAACATGACAGTCCCAAGGTGGCTCTTCTCCTGCCTTCACATTTTGAATAGCACTGCTGCCAAGTTTTAAAATTGTTATATGGTAAAAAAAAAAAAGGGGGGGGGAACAGTAAATACATGGTGATATTAACTGCATTGAAATAGTCATAATTAATTAGGATTGCCAGTTAAATTACATGAGGTTTGTTTGTTTTTGTTTGGTTAGGAGGAAGTTGATATTTACAAACAGCTGAATGTACTTGTGCTATATGAAGTAATTCCTTGCAATATGTTAATGTATTTATTTTTATTTAATTATTTAGGAGATGTATATTGCCGCCTATTTGCACATGGAGACTTGAGGCAGCTTACAAGAATACAAAAACATCATATCAAACCAACAAAACCAATATAGAGAGTCATATATAATAAAATAAAATAATACCGCCCCCCCCAGGCCTGCTGGCAGAACCTTCTGGAAGAGTATTAGAATGGGGACCATTCTAATTTCTGGGGGAATGATGTTCCAGAGACAAGGAGTTAAAACTAATTTCTTTTTAGTTTCAGATATGAGATGAGTACACGCTGAACTCAATAAACACAGTGAGTGACTTCACCTCACGCCCCTCTCCCATCTCTTGGATTGCCAACTCCTGGAAAGATTAAATTGAACCCTCAGCTCCTCCAAAGTGTGCACTGCCTTGTCTAAATGGCTGAGATTGGCTATTTCTAGGCCTTATATGAAAATAGGTTTTATCCCTACATAAAACCTATTGATAACAACCAAGCTAAAAGGTTCCCATGGAATATGTCATTTCAAGAAAGCCTTTTGCAGTTTAGACCTGTATTTAATAAGCCCTGAATTAGAATGTAGTCTCATAAACAAATTCAAATTTTATTGTTTTCCTCGCCTACGTTATTTCTGAATCATCAAAGTACATTATGGTGGCATTTGTCATGACACTGAACCGTGGGGTTTATTTGACTCTGCAGACAAAATAGGAATGACAGATATGATTTGATTGAAGCAGTGTTAGCACTGAGACAAGGTTGGCTGAGACATATTTCTAAAACACATTTTTAATCTAGCAGATATTCCAGATAATCAACCTTTTTGTGTCCAAGTCCAGGACAGATATGGGCTGTTTTGATTGTTTTCTGATCTATTCAAACATTGGGTTATAAACAAGGTCATGTTTATATTAGAGCTGGGAAGCACTTTGGATTTTATTTGACAAAGGGACTTTTGAATGTGCAGAGGCATAAATGTAGTAATTGTATTTTATCCCTTAAACAAGAATGCCTTTTCACAAGGTTTCCAAGAGAGGCAGTTGCAATGCGATCCAAGTAAAATTCATAGCATTTTTTAAAAAAGAACTGCAAGTTTCTATGTACGTACTCCTCGACGTACGAGCACAATTGAGCCTCAAATTTTTGTTGCTAAATGAGACAGGTGTTAAATGAGTTCTGGCCCATTTTACGACCTTTCTTGCCACACTTGTCAAGTGAATCACTGCAATTGTTAAGTTAGTAATACCGTTGTTAAGGGAATCTGGCTTCCCCATTGACTTTGCTTGTCAGAAGGTTGCAAAAGGTGATAATGTGACCAGAGGGGGTATTCAGCAAGTTCTGACCAATTCTGGAGAACTGGTAGCAGAGATTTTGAGTAGTTCAGAGAACCAGCAAATACCACCTCTGATTGGAGATTTTACAGTATCCTTCCCCTGTCACACCCACCAAACCACGCCCACAGAACCAGTAGGTAAAATAATTTGAATCCCACCACTGTCAGAGGTGGTATTTGCCAGTTCTCCGAACTGCTCAAAATTTCCACTACTGGTTCTCCAGAACTGGGAGGCTGAAAAAGACCTCAAATGGGCCAAAAATCAGCTGGGAGGCATGCACATGTGCAGTGCAGGTAAGTTTGGCTGAGTCTCATTTGCCTGCACAAATGGCTCTGCTTGTCACCTGTGGCATGAATGCTATAGCTTCGCCATCACGGGTTTATGGCATGTGTACATGGAGGTTATGTATGTGTAGGGGTAGATATTTACTTTCTCTTGAGAAGAGGCAAGAAAAATTTTCAATGTGTGCCAGCATGCTTAGAGTAAAAAATGACAATAAAAGCTATCTTCATCTTAAATCTTAATATTTTTTAGCGTACTCTGTGGCCACCCTTGAATCTAAATCACAAAGAGGGGATGAAAGCAGCACTCAAGAAAAAAGATGTGAGTACAAGGCAGCCAAAAGGTGGAATGGGGGAATGCCTGTATAAAAATATGAGGGTTTTTAAAAAAATTCTTTATCTCACAGGAGTGAAGACTTAAGTCCAACAGGAAGAATTATCTTGTCCTGAGAGATAAATTCATTCCCAGAGAGTCTTTTAACTGATTAAATTACAATTAACCTATTGTAGAGCAAAGAGCAGCCTTCTAGTGATTTCCTTACCATTTTCTCAGACTTCTGAGCAGACTTCCTCCCTTCCTCCTTCCAATCATGGAATTTCTGAAACTGGAGAAAACCATATGCAACCCATAGTTGCTTTTTCCTGTGTAGTTTTTGTTACTTTGCCTTTGTTCCTTCAAGTCAGCTTTGACTCCAGATGATTGTCTTGGACTTATTGCAGTTTTCTCTTGGCAAGGTTTTTCAGAATTGGTTTGTCATTGCCTTCTTCCTAGGGGTGAGAGAGAGTGACTGACCCATGATCACTCAATTCATTTTGTGCCTAGGACCCAGAGGTGGTATTCAGCAGGTTCTGACCAGTTCTGGAGAACTGGTAGAGGAAATTTTGAGTAGTTTGGAGAACCGGCAAATACGTCCTCTGACTGATCCCACCCCCATCTATTCTCTGCCTCCCAAGTCCCAGCTGATCGGCTGGGTCTTCTTTTGTTGCCCTGCACAGGAGAACGGAGCTGGAAAGCAGGTTAGTAGGGTGGGGAGGGAATGGAGATTTTGTAGTATCCTTCCCCTGCCACACCCACCAAGCCACGCCCACCAAGTCATGCCCACAGAACTGGTAATAAAATATTTTGAATCCCACCACTGCTAAGGCCTGACTACAACTCCCCATTACCTGGTTTGTAACCTGGGGCGTTCACCATTAGACCAAACTGGCTCTGTCTGCCCTATACAGTAAACAGACTGCTAAATGTTTGATGTGTGAATGAGTTGGTCCAGCAGCTCATAAAACAAAAGGAGGCATTTAGGATGTCATGGGGATTAATTCTTAGGATTAAAAAAAGATGGCGAGGGAACGCACCCATAATAAGCAAAAGTTAGACCCATGAATCATAAACTCTAAAAATAAGACAGATCAGGAACAAGTGATTCATACAGGTTAAGCCATAATTTGTATGCAAAAAAAAGGGCTTGCTGTTCTATTTTACCTTTTCTCTTCTTTTATTTTCCTCTGTAAGGAAAGAAAGGGTGAACGCTCACTCTCTTCAGCTCTGTGAGAACTTGGTGCCTCTCTCATCCCAGGAGAAAAATAAATCTTGGATGATGACTTTCCAAATAACTATAACTTCTTCAGAGAGACATCTGATGTCTTGGTTCTTATCTGCTGCTTTGTTAAACAGCTATTAGGAGAATATGCAGGGGAAATCTGTTCAGGCTGAGCTCTACAAATACTTTGTCAAAAAAATTCTAAATGTTTGAATGAATCAAATCATTGACACTGGACCAGCTACAGGAACTGCCTAAGGGACTGATCTGAGGTTATAGCTCCCCATCCAGCATCATCTGGATGGAAAAAGAGCCTCAGTTATTGTAATATTAATTTAACATTCAAATAGACTTGGCATTATCATATCTCTCTTTCTAAAATAAATGGCTTTATGATAACTGGCTATAAAATAAATATCAATCTGGAAAAAATGGCAGTCTTAATACTAAATGATCTCAGTGTATACAAGGAGATATATTGACTACCATAGTGTTTGTTACACTCTTCAGATTTTCATTGACGACAATAAAAATAAAATAGAAGCTGCTTTATGTCAGACAAGGATTGGCTCTCACTCTATCCCATGTCAGACAAGGATTGGCTCTCACTCTCTCTCTATATGTGTGTGTATGTGTGTGACTCCCAACCAATCAGGATGAAGAAAAAACCATTCTGGCACAGCAAGAGGCTGCCCCAAATTTAAATCTGAAACCACTGTAAAAGTCTGACTCACAGACGAACACTATACAGAAGCAGATGAGATGAGATGAAACGGCAGATGAGATTCTTCTGAAACGTTGCTACAACTTTAAAAGCACAACCACAATGACGTGGGAAAATACCCGAACAAAGCTGAATGCTATACATGTAAGTACCCGCGAAAACTTAAGAAAATATATATATGTTTCAATGAAGTCTCATTCATCATCTTCAGGCTTGTGTCTTCGGCTTTGTGCTTCTCGGAGTAATGTGAGCTTGCAGCTGCTTCTTCCTTTTAACTGCTAGTGAGGGGGTGTCTTGATTCAGTGAGGGCTTGGCTGTGTTCTGATTGGGTGGGGGTGTGTTCTCATTGGTTGGGGGTTTGGCTGTGTTCTGATTGGTTGGGGAGTTGGCTGTTTTCTGATTGGCTGGGGATGTGTTCTGTTCAGGTGGGGGCTTGGTTGTGCTCAGGTTAGTTTAGGTTGCTGGGTGATTTGAGCTGGTGAGCTGTGATCCTGCTGTTTGGCTTCACATTCGTAGTCATGCCGCATCTTCATGGTGGGCGTCAGTTTGCTTCATGTATGGGTCGGAGGGGTTTGAAGCGGGTAGTGATGCAACTGTGGTACGACCATGGAACAGCTGTCCTGCCCTACATAAGAGGTACTACAGACAAAATCAGTAAGATACTACACAGGCACCACATCAAGATTGCCTTCAAAACAGACAGAAAAATAGCAGCCATCCTTAGAAACCCCAAAGATAAAATTGACCTGGAAAACCATATATGAAGTCCCCTGTGCATCATGCCCGGCCACATACATTGAACAGACCAATAGAAGAATAAGTACCTGCCTGGATGAACACAAAAATGCAGTAAAAAAGCTGGAACACATTTCCTCATTAGTCCAACACATGAAAGCCACAGGTCATAGCATCAACTTCAATGGCATCAAAACCCTAGCCACTATAGAAAACCCCAGCCACAGAATTATCAGAGAAGCCATAGAGATTGAAAAAGGACCCGAAAGCATGAATAGAAGAGATGATCCCACCAGATTGTCAATCATTTGGAAGCCTGCACTCACAAACAAAAAATTCTCCGCACCACAAGCCAAGCAAACACCTGGGCACAAACAGATCCCCCCTGATATCTCCAGCTCAAACACACCTCATCCAGGCACCAGATGAAACCTAGCTTCCTAACAAATAATAGCTGCCTATTTACTCAGAGCCAAGCTGCATTAAAAACCTCCAATACAGGAACACAATGTTGCCAGCCAATCAAGATACAAAAAAGCCACAAAACAGACAGAAGATATTAGACACACCAATCAAGCAGAACACAGCAAACTCCAAGACCAATAAACACAGACCAAGACTCCCAACCAATCAGGATGAAGAAAAAACCATTCTGGCACAGCAGTAGACTAGCCCCAAATTTAAAACTGAAACCACTGTAAAAGTCTGACTCACAGACGAACAATACCAAAGCCTGATGATGGCAGATGAGAATCTGCTGAAACGTTGCTACAACTTTAAAAGCACAACTACAATGACGTGTTTTTGATTATGTTATATCAGGTTGCCCTTGACTGTTAGTGACAACAGAGATAAGATTTTCTCCATGATATTGTCTCCACCCTGGTTTTTCAGCTCTTCCAATAATTCAGTTGTTGCTGCTGTAATTGAGTCTATCTATCTTGCTGCTGGTTGTCTTCTTCTCTTTCCTTCTACCTTTCCCAGCATTATAAACTTCTCTAGAGAACTATGTTTCCAAAATATAATTTGGACCTGGTTATTTGTCCCTCAAGTAAGAGCTCTGAGTTGATACATTTGATGATCTATTTGTTTGTCTTCTTCCCTGTTGTTGGTATTCCCTGAAGTCTTCTCCAACACAAAGTTCCAAAGTGTCAATACATTTTCTTTCCTTCTTCTTTAAAGTCTGGCACTATTATTAAATATTTTTTAAAAACTTAGCTACTAGAAAACTTTCAAATTGTATAAAACAGTTTTACTTGCTACCACTGTTGTTATTGTCAGGTTTCCAAGTGATGAAATCCATTTAAAAAGAAAAGAGCAAAGTCCATCTTTCAAGACAATTTATTTTATTTAGGGAAGCATCAAATTGGCAAAGTCTGTGGTAATTCTGGATCTGACACAACCCGGAATTACCCCACAATATTAGAAGTTAGAAACAACTCCCAAAAAGTCACATTCTCCAATAGAAGTAATTCAATGTTGCTTGATGTCTTAAATATCCACCTCAAGGGGCCTGAGCATGGTCAGCTCATGTTCCCATGGGAAGAAGAATCATCTAGCCTAAACAATTGTCTCTATCTCCACTCCTCCCTCCTTAGGAATGTGGCAAACCCAAAACCTTTCCCCCTTGACCGTCAAAGAGAAAGTAAGAAAAAGAATATATACTAAGCCTAACTAAAATGGCTACACATATGTCAATTTTGGGCTTGACAGTTATTCTATTGGTAGTACATAGGTAATTTCCTCTAAAGGTGGCGTTCTTTTCCAGGTTCTTTTCCATGAAGTCATGTTGTGTTTGGATTATAAGTCAGGCCAAGAGTCAGTGCAGCAAGTATGGTTTAAACTTAAACATTAGTCTTTGTTAAGCCTGGTTTCCCCAACCAGGGTTAGGGAGACAAGCTAAACAGAATGTGCAGCTTAGTCAGATAGGCACACAGATAAATGAGTGAGCTAAGCTTGTATGTTTATTAACATACAGTAAAAAATGACAGATACGCTTGTGCTATCAAATATATAGTTTATTCCATTATGAGTTCATAGCATAGTCAAAATAACAGTCCAATAGTCATGTATCATTTAGTCAGTCCATTCAGGGATATTCAGTTAGCAAAGTCCGTGTAGAAATATCCTATGTCAGTTCACTTACAAATCAGTCCTTTGTTTTCTCTCCCGTTCGAGCAATGCAGTCTTGAGTCCTTGCAGTAATCAGGGATCATCAAAGCCAGAGAGAGAGCAAGCTGTAGCCTTGCTTCTTTTAAAGTGCTTTTCACAA
This sequence comes from Hydrophis major, assembly GCA_033807585.1. Taxonomy (NCBI): domain Eukaryota; kingdom Metazoa; phylum Chordata; class Lepidosauria; order Squamata; family Elapidae; genus Hydrophis; species Hydrophis major. The sequence continues at coordinate 337,616,908 of CM066328.1, forward strand.
CCACTCCCTTAATTACTATCCCACAGTTAAAGTTGCAGACACTTTAACATACAAACTATGATTACATATTATTATTTACCTAAACCAGTTAGGGTAAACCAATGTTATCCCTAACAGTCTTCTTAATCCTGGCCTAGCTTCTTTACTAGGTAACCATTGGGTATTCTTTGCAATATTTCCCCGGATTTGGAAAATAAGCAATACAAGTTATTATTGGTAATTTTATTCCTTTCAGATATGTCTGTGTGTCTGTGTATTTACACATAAGCTCACATTAGGAAGAATGAAATAAGTGGGGTTTTATAGCTGCAGCATCTTAGAATGTATATATTTTTTAATATATTGGATTTTTGGGTGACAAATCTCAGGTATATTAAAGTCTTGGATGTTACAAATATTTTTACTGCCCATAACAAATATTTAGCCATATGAGAGAAACTGATTTCAATAAGGGGTGTGTACAACACAAAGGGTAGACACAGCACTCATCAAAATGCTTATTCAGTAAGTTTTGAAACTTTTCATAAAACAAAACAAAACAAAAACTTTCTCCTCTGCCCTATATAAAGTAGTTCATTAGAACTACTCAGATTAATCAAGGGATAAATTTACACATCATTCTCAAGAAGCTGCATTGTTTCTTACTGATCTCATTTCCCCCCTTGTTATTATAAAGAATTGCCTTTATATTTCCTCTTATTCCCTAATTCTGACTAGGCATAGCCAGTGATGGTTGCTTTGGTGGATATGTGTCTTCTATCCTAGCAGTTGCTTTGCTTTATGGTGCCTGATAAACCCTGAAAGTGACACCATTTTTAATCCTCCAACTTCTTGATTGCTGATGCAGCAATCATCACTAACCTAAAGAGTCTTCAGCAGAAACTCACAGGAAAGCTGCACTGTCACAGTCAGAGATACAAATGTTGATTTCACTGGACATGAACCTAATCAAAAGCTAGGTTGTTAAGTTCTCATCATAAAACTCATTTCTTTCAGGTAAATGAGTCCTGCCATTTCGATTGGCCTATCAGTTCTATTTATTTAGTTTTGCTTCTCTGATTCCAGGCAAAGCATTCTATTTCAAGATTAAGATTGCTGTCAAGGATAATGATTGAGACCTTCTACCTCAGGAGTAGTGCAAAAGCCATTTTTTTGTCAATATCCAATCTTTCTAGTCATTCATTTATTGCTGAATATGTCTGTCTGTCTGTCTGTCTGTCTGTCTGTCTGTCTATCTATCTATCTATCTATCTATCTATCTATCTATCTATCTATCTATCTATCTATTTATCTATCATCTCCAGTCTTTTTCCATTTGTGCTTTTGTTTAGAAATAAGAGAAGAATTTAATAGTCTTGAATGAGCAAGCTATGACCAAGGGAAGCTGAGAAAGCATGGCTGCTCCCATTGATGTCATTCTTCTTACTCAACATCTAGGAATGTTTCTATTCAAAGGAGTCAATCTGGAGTCTATAGATAGTTTGTATTACAGAGGCAAAGCATTAAGATAGCAGAGTTTAGTTAAGTTTTAAAGTTAAGGTTTCCAAGGTCAATGCTGGAGTATAATTGGCATGTCGCTTATGATAAAATATAAACGTTGTGTTGGGAATTAAAGGAATATGGTCATCAAATGAACTTTTTGGCAGCTGCTGTGTGCTGCAGATGCCAGAAAAGCCAACACAATCCTAAGCTGCATCAAAAGAGGGATAGAATTAAGATCATGTGAAGTGTTAGTACCTCTTTATAATGCCTTAATAAGACCACATTTGAAATATTGCATCCAGTTTTGGTTGCCACAAGATATATAAAAATGATTTTAAGATTCTAGAAGTGCAGAGAGCAGCAACAAAGATAACTAGGGGACTGGAGACTAAAACATATGAAGAATGGTTGCAGGAACTGGGAATCTTCAGTCTAACAAAGAGAAGGATGAGAGGTGACATGATAGTAGTCTTCCAATATCTAACTGATTGTCACAGCGAAGAGTGGGGTATCCTCCAAAGTACATGAACGCAAGACAAAAAGTAATGGATGGTGTTAAGCCTGGTTTCCCCAACCAGGGTTAGGGAGACAAGCTAAACAGAATGTGCAGCGTTAGTCAGATAGGCACACAGATAAATGAGTGAGCTAAGCTTGTATGTTTATTAACATACAGTAAAAATAACAGATACGCTTGTGCTATCAAAAATATAGTTTATTCCATTATGAGTTCATAGCATAGTCAAAATAATAGTCCAATAGTCATGTATCATTTAGTCAGTCCATTCAGGGATATTCAGTTAGCAAAGTCCGTGTAGAATATCCTATGTCAGTTCACTTACAAATCAGTCCTTTGTTTTCTCTCCTGTTCGAGCAATGCAGTCTTGATTCCAAGCAGTAATCAGGGATCATCAAAGCCAGAGAGAGAGCAAGCTGCAATCTTGCTTCTTTTAAAGTGCTTTCACAACCACTCCCCTAATTACATTCCCATATTTAAAGTTGCAGACACTAACTTATAAACCATGATAACATATTATTATTTACCTAAAACAGTTAGGGTAAAACAATGTTATCCCTAACAGATGGAAACTTATAGAACTAAGGAGAACAATTAATCAATGGAATGAGATGCCTCCAGTAGGTTTGTCTGAAATGGTATAAAGTCTCTTGCTTGAGCAGAAGTTGGACTTGAAGACTTCCAAAGTCCCTTCTACCTCTGTTCTTCGGTAATTCTGTTATTATTTAATCTTAAATGGGCCTAATAGAAATATCATCTTAATGTTATTTGGGAAGGATTCCTCATTATGTGATATATTTCATATTTTGGAGGCTTCAGATTTTTTAAGCAATATGGCAATGATATGACAGTGATGGAAGCACATGAGAAAGTCAGGACATACACATTAAAGAAATAGACTTTATATATATATGGTAATTGGGTCAAAGAGGAGAGGGAAGACAGTAACTTGGAACAGGTAGAGATTTTTAAAACCAGTTTTGGACTTAGATGAGATGAAAGCAATTTCAAAGGAACATGGTATAAGATAATGTAATTTCTTAATAATATCAGAAATATTTAAGGGAATGTGATGATGAACTCTTAATTGGGATGCACATAAAACAACGGTATAGTGATTAAATTTAAATGTTATCACTGAGCAAAGTATATCTAGTGAGTGATCTAGTGCAGGGGTCTCCAACCTTGGCAACTTTAAGACTTGTGGACTTCAACTCCCAGAAGCTGGCTGAGGAATTCTGGGAATTGAAGTCCACAAGTCTTAAAGTTGCCAAGGTTGGAGACCCCTGATCTAGTGAGCAGAAGAAGACTCCCAGGATTGTACTCTAGATAGATTATTCAGTAAATCATACACTGAGACTTCCTACTTTGTACTGGCTGCTGTACATTTGTTGGATGTAAGGGTGAAGCCAGAATGTCGAAGTCCCCTGGCCCATTCAAAATGATTGATACCCAAACCAGGGAAAGAGTGACTAAGGAAGATATAAGAATTTTATTGGGGCTCACAACACAGTACTGAAGAATACTATAAAGCTATTTATTACTGTCTTCCTTTGGATGTTTAGATCATTAAGTGCAAGTTTTAACTTTCCTACAAGGGAAAATAGCCCACCCAAGGGGGAAAACAAGGTGACTGAATGAGCATTGTGTGTATGTTTTTCCTTCCTTTTCTGTCAGAGTGTGACTTTGCTGGCCACATCATCTTTAGCTCCTATTTGTTATTCCAGCAATGCTGTCAGAATAGCTAGTCTTCTTGAACTGCTGCTGGTGTTCTAGGAGTGCTGCTTTCCCATCATGATGACATCACTGGAGAACACTTGTGGGGTGTTTGCAGTGACACTCAGAACTTGACTTCTTCCAGGGACCACATGAGGATCAAGAATGAGTCTCTGCCTGGCAGCTTCATTATTTTTGCTGCTATAAAATCCTAAGGAAGGAAAGAAGGAAGGAAGGAAAGAAGCCCTTGAGAAGCAAGGTGAAGTTTGCCACTGTGATGATGTTGGACAGATTTTGCCTGTGCCATTTTGTAAACTTACCCTCCAGTCACAGGAGCACACCAGCTACTAAAAATGTCAAAATCTAATGGGGTTATAAAAAGCAGCAAGTCTCTAAAGCTCAAATCAGCCCTGATTAACTGTGAAAAAAAATCTGTCTCCTTTTGACTGAGGCATTGTCTGTCTGGGGATATTAGCATTTCATCCATTCTGATGTCAGCAGAAAGAGAATATTCTTTTAGAAGCATAGCTTTGAATCATCGTAAATGGCCTCTAATTCACATCCCTCTCTGCCATTGATTATGGAATATTTAGCTCATCATCTTCCCTTTTTGATTCAGGACTGGTTTCTCTTAGCTCTTGTTTCAAATTCCTTATTGTAGCGAGGAAGAGAGAGAAAGGGTGGACTATCAGAAATGAGCTCGGTTGCAAAATAAAATCTTTCTGGAATATGAACTGCTGTAATGTAATATAAGAAGGTGAAAAGCAGCCTTGGTTCAATTCTACCAAAATCAATTATAATTTGAGCATTTAAGAAGAACAGGTATGTCCAATTCACCATTCTTTTTCTACTAGCAGTGAAGTAGTCTCTTGAAAAGCTTGTGTGCTTATTTATCTAAACATGGCATTTTAAAATGTGGTTTTGAGTACCAGTGCAGTTTGTCATGGATGTTTCCCCTACTTTCAGTAGCGTTGCTTGTGTCTGTACAAGTTTTTTTTTTTTTGAAACAAGTTTTTATTAATTTTAAAGATAAAACAACACATCATTAACCATTAAATACATAAACACATAAAACCTCTTAATATTGTAAATCCTTACAAGTCAAACAAAACAATATTTTTATACAACATAATTCCGATTTATCCCATCCCCATATGGACACGCAAATATCTTTCATCAAATTTCTCATTATTTCTCTTTACTCCTATTCAATTTCATTTCTCTTCCATATTTATCCATTTTATAGTCATCATATTCTTTTCTTTCTGGCTTGTTTAAATTATTCTCATCTAACATTCCTCCAAGGTTTTATTGATTCTTTTTTCCTTTTTTTTAATAAAAAACAAATTTTGTTAGTTTTATCATAAGCATAATACACAAACATACAAACACAAAACATAGACAAAACTACAAGATCTTTTCTGAAGGTTGTCTGTTCCCGGGTTAAAACTCTTTACACAGACACAAATTCAAACATCATATTCAACCTAAATCTTCCATATCTTATTATCATTTTCTTTTTTATATATGTATATAAAAACTATTTTTATCAGTTATCTAAAAACAATACACACAAAATCAAGGCATAACAGCTTATAAATTCTTTTCTAAAAAAAATAATAATGATAGACCAATAAAACATAACATTTCCAGATTATAATATCAATATTTCATATAATATTAACTTCATATCTTGTCCCTACTTCTCTTTTCCATCCAAATTATTTATCAATTAAAATTTTATTGCCTTTTATCAATATACAAAATCAAAAAAAAAAAGCATATATATCCTTCCATTATTACCATGTTCAACAACATTCTTTGTCTGTTCTATTTCCAAACATCCATTCATCTTTTTTCTTTTACTATACTTCTCCTGTACACCAATTGGAGTTACATCTATAACTCATTACCAAACTTAAAAATACTACATATAAATCTTTCTTGGGATTCTATTTAAAAAATTCTAAAATTACATAATAAATTTTTTATTCTAAATATACATACATATAAAAACACACTCTTGAATACCCTCCAGAATCCCTCTTTTAATCTAAATTATATTCACCCATTGTCTCTAAATAAACTTTTTTTCTTTAAATCTTGCTTCCCCCCATTAAGGCTTCTCCTCCCCCCTTTTCTCTCTAGCTTATTCTTCTCCTTGCCCTTTCTACCTCTTTGCTTTTTCTCTTCGCTTTTCATACTCCTTTTCCTTTGCTTTCTAACCTTGCCTCCATCTCTTCGCTCATTTTTCTCTCTTTTGGTTGTTTTTATAATTCTTAAAAACCCCTTTTTCTTATCCTTTTTCTCCTCCTCTCCGGAAGGAACCCATTGTTCATCAAAGATGGCTTCTTCTTCCTCTTCTTCCTTGTCCCAGTCCTTCTGCTGCGTAATCAACTTTTCAAAGGAACATAACGCCATTTCTAAGAATTGGAACAAAGCGCCCAAAGTATCTTCTTTTTTATATTTTTGATATTCAATCTCTAGTTCATCCACAGACAATGCCATTATGAAAAGGGAAACTTTTTCCAAAACAACCACAAGTATTTTTAATCCAAGACAATCAAAAGCAATTAAAAAAAAGAAAAAAAGAAAAAAGTTCCAAAAGTTAGTACTTTTCTTCCTTCTTCTCTTTCTCTTTCAAAATTAATTTTTGATCAAAGAGGTCCAATTACCATATATCTTCTTTTGGGATCCACCAAGACGTTCTAGACAGTCTCCTCCTTTTTCAGTTTCTGCTCCAATTTTTCTTTCTCCCTTCCCACTTGCAATAACAATTTTAAATAATCAAAACTCCATACCTCCAGCAGAGATTTTCCAATTTCTTAAATTTTTCAATGTCCAAAAATCCCTTTATCTCTTATCTTAGCTTTCAAAGCAATCCACTTTCAGTGTCTAATACATCCAAATATTTTTGCTTTTTCCGTGGGATGGGAGAATAAAAGAAAAGTTCCCTTTGACAGCTTCTCCGCCGCTTTCGATCTTCTTAGGGATACAATGTATCCTCCAGCAACAAGCAGCTCAATTCCAGGAGATTTAAAAGTTGTTACTTGACCCGGCTCAGACAGAACTTTCACTTTTCACACTTCCTCCAGCACAGTTCTTACCCGGTTGCTGGCTTCTTCGTGGCGGCCATTGCTGACCGCCGCTCCACCGCCTTGGGAAAAAGGGGTTTTCCCGGAGAAGGGGGGGGTCTGCGATGCCCCCACCTCCCTAACCGGCTCCCCTCTATCTTCAGCTGTCCCTACAGGGCAGCCATAACCCCCTGACCCATCTGGATCGGGGGTACCTCGGCAGCTAGCCAGCAGGAATCGCGAGCTGTCGCGAATTCCTGCTGCCCCGAAGCCACGCAAACCGGAAGTTCGTGTCTGTACAAGTTTTTAAGCCCAGGACTACATGGTGAAATTTAGTTTACAAATGGTAAATGCATAGCTTTTACATTTTCTTTGCTAGCCTTCTTAGCCAAAAAGCACTGCTCAAGTTTTCTAACAGAAAAGGGTACAAATCCAATTAATGAGAACACAATAAAAATGTAATGAATGATTACAGATTTCAAGTTTTGAAAAAATGATCATGATATAATTATTAAAAGGATCAAAATTTCAAGCTAAACTCTATCAAAAAATATATGGAAAGCCAGTTTGGTGTAATGTTTAAGGTTCTGGTCTATAAACCAGGGGACTGTGAGTTATAGTCCTACTTTAAGCATGAAAGCCAGTTGCATGATTTGGGGATAATCATTCTCTCTCACTTCGACACACCTCATAATGCTATTGTTGTGAGGAGGAAAGGTGGGGGGAATGCAGGTAGTCCTCAACTTATGACCACAATTGAGCCCCAAATTTCTGTTGCTAAGTGAAACATTTGTTAAGTGAGTTTCTTTCTTGCCACATTTGTTAAGTTAATCACTGAAGTTGTTCAATTCGTCAAATTGTTGTTATAAGTGAATCTGACTTCCCAGCTGACTTTGCTTGTCCGAAGGTTGTAAAAGGAGATCATGCGACTCTGGGACATTGCAACCATCATAAATATCAGTTAGTTGCGAAGAGTCTGAAGTTTGATCGTTTGACCATGGGGATGCTGCAATGTGTGAAAATTGGTCATATAAGTCACTTTTTTCAGTGTCATTGTAACTTTGAATGGTCACAAAATGAATTGTAAATCAAGGACTATCTGTATTATGTACTTGAGTTACTTATAAAGTAATACAATTTGGATAAAAATGCAATAATTAACTTAATAAATAAATTTAATTGCCTTTTCTGAAAGCACTATTTCAATATATATAAATGTTCTAGGTGAGTAGTGTTTGATAACACTGCGAACAAAATGATAGCTATTAATTTAAATTTTGGACTATCATTTCATTTGTATTTGCCTTGCCAAATAACAACTTCCATTCAATCTCTCTTTCCCTATTCCAAGATAAATAAATAATTCTCTAAAAATATTGTATTAAACTTTTAAAGATGTAAAATCTGACTAGACACACACAATCCATTTGGGTCTTAAAGTTAAGAATAGGAAAAAAATTCAAATAGATCAGGTCATGAGGGCCTCTAATCCAGTTTTCTCTAGCACATAGTAGTCAGCCAAATGCATCCAGAAAGCCTGCAAATATGGACAGAAAAATCAACAAACTTTGACTTTGACTTCCAGCAAATGGTATTTTAAAATATATTGCCAGTATGATATGGCTACCACTGATATATCCTTATTGAAGTAAATATTTCTAGATTGCTTTTAAGTCCATGAAAATAATGGCCATCATCATATTGGATGATGTGAATTCTAATCCCTTGTGAATTCCAATCCCTTGTGTAGTAGTTTTTGGTTCAGTTTGAAGAGTTTGTTGTCAACAATCACTAAGTGCTATCTTTGCATTCTCTAGCAGCCTAAGAGGATGTCTTAGAAAGAGGCAGAACAAGATGAGGGAAAAGATATAAAAGTGTGTGTGTGTGTGTAAGAGAGAGAGAGAGAGAGAGAGAGAGAGAGAGAGAGAGAGAGCTGCTGCAAAATTATCCAATGAAAAGCTCTACTATCCATTGCTTTAACTCTTTCTACATTACCCTGAGAGCCTTATCAGATTATCCCTGCAGGAATGCAACCTTCTGTAAGAAAGAGAAAAGAGGTTCCTGTCTGCAACTTGACGTTTTGTTCCAAGAAGCTCCTGAAATGCTCAGAATGGAAGATGATAAATTGCAGAGTGCTCAGCACATTGTAAGTCTTTAGTAAACGCAACACTGCAGAAGAATAGTAATAGCTCTTCATCCATGGAAATGTTTGTGGTGTCTTATTTCTATGGATCTGCTGAAACAAACATCTTCCATAACTCCTGAAGTCAAACCAAAGCAATAAAGGGAGGATGGTAATAATTCTCATATATCACAAATCCAGAAGCTGTTGCCAGACTTTGAAAAAAAACAAAACAAAACTCTCAAGCATATAGCATGACTGCAAAACGAACTAAATACCCCATTCTTCAGAGTGCAACTGATCAAAGAGACCAAAGTCTGTTCTATCCCACCTGTGCAAACTTTATTTAAGACTGAAAGATCTTTCAGGAATACTAATGACAAAATTATTGTTTCCTTAAGGGAGCTGAAGTATCCATGTCATACATGCCTCAGATACATTGATTGATTCTTTTGTACAGTTTTGTACTATGGGGCAAATCCTGTCTTAATAAATCTTCTGCATATAGTCCAAAGCTCTTTAGGAGCTGTAGAAAAAGAATGATTCATCTATTCTGAGAACAGGGGTGTCAGGTAGGATGAGGCATAACATTGGGTAACCATTTTCTTAGGTGGAAATATGATGCTCAAAATGCATGTACATCTGGCTTCCACTCTCATGCAAAGATTGATTAGAATTCTGGAAATGATCTGTAAGAGATCCTTAACTTTTCTTAGGAAATATTTTCCAAAGATTCCAGGTAATGGCTCCTAACTAATGTTTAAGAAGACTCTTTTAGGGCAGATGATTTAGGACACTACTAAGAGCAAAGAGCCTTCTAGATGTTTGTACTTCTGATATAAATTATTTTTAGTCAAATCAATCAAGACTCCTGAATTCAGTAGGACTTACTTCCAGACATATACAGCAATAGCAATAGCACTTAGACTTATATATCGCTTTACAGTGCTTTACAGCCCTCTCTAAGAAGTTTACAGAAACAGCATATTGCCCCCAGGAATTTGGGTCTTCATTTTACCCACCTCAGAAGAATGGAAAGCTGAGTCAACCTTGAGCCTGGTGAGATTTGAACTGCCAAATTGCAGGCAGCCGGCAGGCTGCAGAAGTAGCCTGCAGTACTGCACTCTAGTCACTGCGTCACCACGGCCCAGTGTGCTGATGAAAATGAAATGAAATTCAGCAAAATGAAATATTATGATGAAATATTGGGGCTAGCAGAATTTTCTAATGAAGAACATACTGAATGAAATTCAATCAGTAAAGTCCACATGATTTTCCTGGTGACCATCACTGGGAGAATGGGATGAAGCCACCATGTAACTGTACAGTAGTGAAATCAATAACATATATGCCTGTGTAAACATCATTGGATTGTGCTGTCAATGTTATTTGGCAAATCGGAAACTCTATGTTGCTGCTCTGTGTGTCTTGCTTTTGGAAAACAGTGTGAAAATAACTTGATTAGGAAACATATTTCACTGTTGTTCGTATATGCAAATCCATGAAATCAGGATTCCATATCTGCAAGTGTAGAGGATATTTTAAAGAAGAGAGTTTTTAGAAAAGTTTTAAATAAGAGGATACTTGCTGGAGGTTTTTGTCTACATTGGCATTATGGATGAGGAATGAAAATTAAGATTTTGTTAAGGTCAGATCTTAACAAAATTAGTACATTAGTAAAATTAGAATTTTATTGAGGCTAATAAGAATTGCACAGCACTTCTGTTTCCATATTGTTGCAATGCTCACTTTATTTAGAGCACATAATAAGTCAACGTGATAGAATTCACTATTTAAATGTTCTCTGTTTCCCAGAAAAGAGAGCTCCTCATATGCTGAAGATGAAATGACCCAGACAGCCATTTAGTACCACATGGTTTAACCACCCTTTCATTGTCTCCAATTCCTTACAAAAATGTCACCTGCACTTGGAGCAGACCCAGCAGCTCCACGATTTGGCTTTCAACAGTACTTGTCTTTCATAAAAGCTATCAATTTTTTAAAAAATGTGATCTACTAAAAATATACAGCACAAAATTGCACTAGATCAACCAGCCACAATTACAGCAAGTGCATGAAAGAAAAAACCCATTGTCATTTTTCTCTCTGGGGACACCATGCCTTTGTTTCAGAGCCCTATTATTGGCATTGTACAAGCTCTTAAATTATAATAATTAACATGGTGATTGTAAGTGTCAAGGATTGCAATTTTTCTCCGTAATAGCTGGGAACAATCTGTTCATTATTGAAGCAAAAAGTTTCAAGTCTACATTTGCTTTAAAAAGTAAAAAGTAAAAAAAAGAAGGCAGAACAGATACCCAAACTCAATGTCTTTATGCTACTGACCAAAACCAGTTTTGTATAAAGACATTAGCTAACCTAGATGATTTTTCTTTAATTTTTTTTAAAGAAGATAAAAGCTAATTTAATAAAGGAAAATTTGGAGTGAGGAAGTAGGTTTAGAAACACATTGCATAGCAATTATTAAATCAGCAGTCAACACATCTGAGGAGAATCATATTGGGAAAAGATAGAAGAATGGTGGTTTTCTCTGTTTCAAATCAACCATCGCCCCTTTCCCCCAAAATTCTTCTAGCAAAGTTCTTCCGTTATGTGCATCCAGATTGTAATGTATCACTGAATCTTAAAATGAAACATAGCTTTGTAAAGAAAGGACTTTGAAGTTTAGGTGCCTGTGAAGAAAGAAGACAGGAGGAAATGGTCATCCTTATCCTAGATGACATGTTAAGATATTGAAGAAAAGGAAAGGAAATATAGAAATCCACTACCTGCATTTACATTCCCCTTTTAGCTTCAGTAATGAGGCAGAATAAGGATTTTGTTCACACAAAAGAGATTTGATTCTAAATACCCCTTTTTGTGTGGATATGGAGGCAAAAAAAAAACTCATGAAAGCTTCTACATTTAGTTCTCCAATTCTATCTGCAGGATTGGAGAAGAAGTAACATTAATAATCTACACTATGTTGATGACAATATACTGATAGGTGAAAATACAAATGATTTACAAACTTTGGTAATAAAAGTCATGAACACAGTGGATAAAACGGGACTAAGTTTAAATTTGAAGACCAAACTAATGACAACACGTATAGCAAACAAATTTAAAACTGATGAAGATATTGAAGTGGTGGATATCTTCTGTCTTTTAGGATCAAGTAACAACAACAGTACCAGCAGTTCAGAAATATTCTATAGACTAGCACTTAATAAAGTAGCAATAAAGGTCTTTGAAAAGATGCTTAGATGTTATGATGTCTCTATGTTTACAGCACTGAAAATAGTACAAGCTCTATTTTTTTTTTCTGGGACACTTAATGGGAATAAATTTGGCTTTTGAAGAAGTGGAATAGAAAGAGTATCCATGCTTTTGATTTTTTGTTGAGTAAAACTCCTGGGAATAACATGAGTGGTCAAGAAAACAAATGGAACATCAAACAAATCAGTTCAGAGCTCTTACTTGAGGGACAAATAACCAGTGCAAAATTATATTTTGAAAACAATGTATACAGATATCATTCTCTCAAGAAGTTTATAATATTGGGCAAGGTAGAAGGAAAGAGAAAATGAGAATGATCCACAGCATGGTGAATAGCCTCAGTTAAAATAGCAATGTGCACACTATTAACAGAGCCCAGTTACAGGCAGATAATTAAGAAGGTCTATCTGTGTAGTCACCAACAATTAAAAGCCAACTTGATGGCATATAATCAATAATAAAAATTCCTTCCAGGAATAAATCAAAGCACTACTTCCTATTCTATTTATTTATTTTTCAGGATGCAAATTCTGGTATTATGAAAAAGACATATTTCCACCCAACATGTCCATACGGTTGCTGGTTTGTTTTTCTTTAAAATTCCACCATGACTTCCTTTAACCTCAACCAATACCAGCTGTTATGGATTAAACCATCGCAGCGATCCGAAACAGCTTCGTCTTACAACAGGCTTGAAATCCTGCAATTCTCATTGGCCCGTGAATAGCGAGTCGTGATTAGTCAGGTTTGGCCAGTCTGATTGGCTGTTAATGGAAACCCCTGATTGGACGCTTGTGAAAGCGATAGACTCAGTTAATTGGTTGTTTGACGGCAGCAAGCTCTATAAAAGAGCTACTGCTGCCCAGGTTGCTTGCTCTGTTCTTTCTTCCTAAATAAAGAGTTGAAGTCACAGACCAATGTCTCGTCTTCATTCTTACACCCATGCCCAGGACTTAACACTGGCGACGAGGGTTGGATGCAGAGACAATAGAGCTGCCTAGAACATATCAGACTAAGACAGAGCACGTGGCGAAAGAGCGCACGCAACAGATGGCATGATGACTAGCAGCGCCATACCATCCGCTCCATTTGACCCAGCAACCGAAGACTGGGATTCGTATATAGACCGCTTCCAGATGTTCCTGGAGACCAACAATTTAAAAGATGCGATGTCTGGCAAGAAACGAGTGGTGTTCCTGACTCATTGCGGCCCCAGCGTTTTCAAAATGGCTAAAGCGTTAGCAAAACCAGTGGAAGTGAAGACCATGGATTGGGACACCCTCGCTCCAATTCTCAGGGCCCATTACGCAGTACCAACACTGATACGAAGACACGAATTTTACCAGAGGGACCAACGGAAGGATGAGAGCATTGGTAATTTCGTAGCTGACCTCTGGAACTTAGGAGGCCTTTGTGGTTTTGCAAACTTAGAGGAAGCCCTAGGAGACCGAATAGTTCTGGGATTAAATGCACTACACGTGCAGAGTAAGCTGATGGCAAAAGGCGACATCAGCCTTTCAGATGTCATCGCCGACGCTACTGCAGCAGAAGCAACCAGGAAGTCAGCCGCTCAAATGCGCAGAGTGAACGAACTGTTTCGCCAACTCGCCAACGAAGTCCCACTCGCCACTGAGAAGCATGCTACCACTACCCACCACGAAGACCTCGAGTCATCCTCAGATAGTGATGAAGAGGAGGTCAACTGGCTCCGCTCAGAACGAGAGCAAAGGAACCAGCGACGTCCGCGCCAATGTGCGGGTTGCGGGGCAAACCACCCACGATCAGACTGCAAATTCCTCGACGCTCTCTGCCATAACTGCAGGAAAAAAGGCCATATTGCGAAGGTCTGCAGAAGCAGACGAGAGTCCAGTCCCAGCCAAAAGGAGAACAACCTCCGTCGGGAGATAGGCAAACCTCCTGAGAACTGGGACCATCTGAACCACCAATGGAACAATCACTACTACCACAGAAACCAAGCACCTGCCTTTTCAACGAAACGAGAAGAGGCCCACCAAACCATTATCATCGGCCACGCTTCATTGCTTGATGCAAGGAAGATACGCATGAAGGTTATTATTGAGAATCGACCATGTGTGATGGAAGTTGATTTGGGATTGTCCCTGTCGATGGTATCTTGGAAAACCCTCAAACAACTGATCCCTGCCATCTCCCGCCAGGACCTCAGCATGCAGTGAATCATCCTGAAAGACTATCAGGGAAACAGAATCCCAGTTGTCGGTTCCAGCAACGTCCAAGTATCATTCAAGGACCGCACAGCAACGCTTCCCCTAACTGTCATCGATCGTAAACGACCCAGCTTGTTAGGGCTACAGTGGTTCGCCCCACTCGGAATTGAACTAGCCGGCATACACCATACCAGAAATGATGACTGGGAAGAGACTCTCATCCAAGAATTCCAGGACGTGTTCACAGGAACATTAGGCAAGTACAAGGGGACCCCTATATCATTTAATCTAGCCCCGATGTAGCTCCCATTCGGCTTAAACCCCATTGAGTACCTTTTGCCTTAAAACCTAAAATTGACAAGCAGCAAGATAAACTGATAGCCCAGGGCGTATTGGAACCAATTGACCATGCCCATTGGGAAACCCCGATAGTAATGCCCATGAAGCCAGATGGTTCATTAAGAATTTGCGGGGACTATTGGGCCACCCTAAATCATGCTCTTCAACAGAGCGCTTATCCAGTACCGGTGATTGAACACCTTCTTCATTCCCTGGGTGGCGGAAAAATATTTGCAAAATTGGACTTAGCTCAGGTGTACCAGCAACTCCCTGTGGACACAGCAACTGCAGAAGCCCAGACATAGAGGCGCTTTTAAGTGCAATAAACTCCAATTCGGAGTAAGCGTGGCACCGGGCATTTTCCAAAGTTTAATGGAGAGACTATTACAAGGCATAAAAGGCATAGTGCCGTATTTTGACGACGTCCTAAAAGCTGCCCCCACTAAAGAATTATTAGTACAACGGCTCAGAAAAGTTCTGCAGAAATTCAAAGACGCGGGTCTTAAGGTAAAACGAGACAAGTGTCAACTTTGTACGGAGAGAGTGGAGTTCCTGGGATACCTTCTCGACAGACAGGGAATCCACCCCACTGAAAAAAAACTAACCGCAATAAAAAAAGCCCTGAGACCTAGGAATAAGACAGACCTTCAAGCCTTCCTGGGACTCATTAACTTTTATCACATTTTCTTGCCCCAGAAGGCAACCGTAGCCGAACCCCTACATAGACTTCTTGATAAAAAGGCTCCTTGGGTTTGGGGACGGCATGAAGAGATAGCGTTCAAAGAGATAAAAGACCTTTTAACCTCCAATGCCATATTAATGCAGTACAACGAGACTCTCCCTTTGATGGTTACCTGTGATGCCTCACCATTTGGAGTAGGAGCCATCCTAAGCCATGTCCTCCCAAATAGAAATGAGGCACCCATTGCGTTCTTTTCGAGAACTTTGTCTAAAACCAAAAGGAACTATAGTCAATTTGATAAAGAGGCCCTTGCTATTGTATCCGCAATTAAACGCTTCCATGGATATGTATATGGGAGACCCTTTACCATAATTACAGACCACAAGCCGCTACTTGGGATTTTGGCAGGAAACAAACAAACTCCCCATATATTATCACCAAGAATGACATGTGGTCAGAATTTTTAGCTGCCTACGATTACTGATTGCAATATCGCCTGGGGAAAGCAATTCCCCACGCTGATGCTTTGAGCCGCTCGCCACTGCCAGACATTATAGAGGACCCTGCTCCAACCATTACCGTACTACAAATAGAAACCCCCAAATCACCACCATTAACTGCTCGAGACATAGCCTTAGAGACAAAAAAGGACCCTGTTTTGGCACAAGTCCTCAGCTGGGTAGAACGCGGTTGGCCGATCAATGAAACTGATGACACGTTCAAGCCATTTAAAAATCATCAAACGGAACTGTTCTCCCAGAAAGGCTGCATAGTATGGGGAGACAGAGTCATAGTCCTGGAGAAGTTACAATATAGGGTATTGAAAATGCTGCACGAGGGACATCCAGGCATCGTCCACATGAAGGCATTGGCCAGGAGTTACGCATGGTGGTCTGGTTTAGATAGACAAATAGAAACGTGGGTAGCAAAATGCAGTAAATGCCAGGAGACTCACCCCGCTCCTCCAAAGACTCCCCCAACTCAGTGGGAAACGCCTCGAGGTCCGTGGTCCCGTATCCACATCGATTTTGCGGGACCCACAAGAGGACACACTTTCCTCTTAACGGTGGATGCCTATTCAAACTGGCTTGAAGTCCAAAAAATGAAAAGCACCACCACAGATGCAGTCACTAAAAAGCTGAATAATCTATTCGCTATCCACGGACTTCCTGATGTCCTTGTCTCAGATAATGGCCCTCAATTCACTGCTCTGCCATTCGAACAATACCTGGCAGATCGGGGCATCCGCCATGCTTTAACATCGCCAGCTCACCCTGCAGCCAATGGTAGGGCTGAGCGAATGGTTCAATTTGTAAAACAGACCCTGCATAAAATGGACCATGGCGACATTGACGACAAAATAAACCGAATGCTTTTTATCCAACACATAACCCCAAACAGCACCACGAACAAAACCCCAGCAGAACTCCTGATGGGCTGGAAACTTCGCTCGCATCTTGATCGCCTCCATCCAAACTACATGCCAGAACAACCCCCGGGATCCAGCAGTAAGTGTCGGGCATTCCAGGAAGGTGACCTCATGTTCACAAAAATTTTTCGGGCGACCCATTGTGGGTCCCCGCTACCATAACGCAACTTACAGGACCCCGATCCTATCGTCTACAAACGGCAGACGGTAAGATGTGGAAACGCCACATAGACCAACTCCATTCCCTATTAGCGCCGGAACCTCCAGCTGGGGGGGGGGAAGGAACATTGAGGAGGCCAAAGAAGAAATGATAATCGAAAACCAACAGCCGACACAACCAACCAGGGGATACTCACCATCCGAAGGAGAACCGAGCCAGGGAGTGGCCTCGCCGCGTGACAACACTGCGATGGAAGTGGATCCAGGAAACCCGGAAGACAGCGCCGAAGAGGGCAACCGGGAACTACAGTCGTTGCTATCCAGGCCAGCGGACAGCCCACCGGAGCCAGAGCCAGAGCCAGAACCAGAACGGAACCCGGTGGAACAGTGCAGGTCGAGCAGACAGGTGAAGCAGCCTGCCTATCTGCGAGAATACATCACCCCACCCCTCAGACAGAACCAAGGGGGGAGGGGTGTTATGGATTAAACCATCGCAGCGATACAACCAAAACAGCTTCGTCTTACAACAGGCTTGAAATCCTGCAATTCTCATTGGCCCGTGAATAGCGAGTCGTGATTGGTCAGGTTTGGCCAGTCTGATTGGCTGTTAACGGAAACCCCTGATTGGACGCTTGTGAAAGCGATAGACTCAGTTCATTGGTTGTTTGACAGCAGCAAGCTCTATAAAAGAGCTACTGCTGCCCAGGTTGCTTGCTCCATTCTTTCTTGTTAAATAAAGAGTTGAAGTCACAGACCGATGTCTCGTCTCCATTTTACGCCCATGCCCAGGACTTAACACCAGCCATTTTTAAACCCAGAAAGATTAATCACACTTTATGATGCAATTGTAGGGGTATATTTTGCTGTTGGCTACTTTGTGTTTCTATATGCACAATACAGCACACTCCTAGGCATATCTACTTAGAAGTAAGTTCCATGACATTCAATGAGACTAATCCAGAATCTCTGTGTATGGATTGTAGCATTAAATAATACCTTGCACCCCATGACTTGGTTTCTTTGTCATTTTCACCTCAGATAACAATTTGGGAAAGGCAGGAGAGAGAACTGGGAAATTTAGTTCTCATTAGTCAGTTACTGCCCTGTTCCCACTCCTTTTTTTAAAAAAAATGATTATAGCAAAATGAGACGCAAAAAGATTTGTAAAAAATCAGGTGAAAATTTGAGGAAGGAAATTAGGAGAGCAAGAAGACAAAATAATGGATTCAAGCAAAGCAAAAGGCATCAGAGAAATGTGTATCAGCTTTATTTAGCTGACAAATAAATAAGCTAACTCAATGTATGTTGCCGCACAATATCTTTTTTTTTCCTTTGGGCTTATTATTCCAGCCAGTCTTTCCTCTAATAATAATAATAATACAAAAAAAAAAAAAAGAGGGGGAGAAGAAGAGGCGGGAAGTAGAGCACGAAAGAAAGGGAAAAGGGAGCGGTGAAGCAGCAATCAATGCTGCCCTTTATGTTGCCTGACATTTGAAGGACTTGTTATCCACAATTGCTGCTGGCTTTATCTAAATGTATCTCCCCAGCTGCCAGGAGCAAGCCTGATAGGCAGCCACACGTGCTGATGGCCTCGGCTGATACAAACAACCACCCAATTTGCCCACACGGGCTTTGGTGGCAGGCGCCTGATGGCTCCTGTCATTCTGGTGCTAACACTTTGGGCCTGGCTGGCGGAAGCGGGCAGGAGGTCAGAACCCACTGAGAACAGTTCTCATCCTTCATGCTTCTCCTCTCCAGTCTTCACACAAAGCACTTTTCCCTTTGTGGAAAAGAAAGGGAAGGCGAGGGTGGGAGGGATGACCCAAGAAGAATGGCAGGCTGAAGCGGCTGGGGTTGTTTCTTTATTTGCTTTTTTTAAATCTCTGCTTCATCTTAAGGCTGATTCTGTCATTAAAAATGGACCTGTGAGGCCCCCTTCTTTTCTTTCTGTGATTGTTTGAGATCCTTCTGAAGATCAATGAGCTGAATCCACAGCTTGGCTGTTTAGTTTGTCCTTTACTGTACACAAGTCCTTCTTTACTTTTTCATAATGCACACTCCTTAGATCTGAACCAACGTGAGATGCTGCTTCTGTTTGAAATACATGTCCGTGCATTTTTGAGTGGCATGGGTGTGCACACAATATATCACAATCTGGAAGGATTACAGTTACATCTAGTTCTCTGATCAGCTGGCCCCACTCTGCTGAACAAGCAGAAGTAACCCCAATGTGTAAGAAGAGGACTAGCTTCTCATATACCAAAGCTTATGATGTAAGCTGACAAACTCCTTGAGATTTGCTGCGTGGGGTAGCAAGAGAAGGATCAATTGCCCTACCTCTCTTCTTCTCTGTTATCTCTTCTCCCTCTGAGATCTTTTCTGACTTCAACAACACCACCCTTCAGCCAGCTACTGGTTGCTCCCTATTCAGATATAATTCTGAGAGGTCATCAGAGTGACATATTGTTATCTAGCTGACTTCTCATTTGGGAAGCCACTCTGGCCAGTGCCTGAGGATCTGCTCAAAGTTAACAAGAACAATCCTGACACCCAGGGAAACAAGCTACTCTAGAAAGCTTCCGATAAGCCCACACATAGCTAGGCAAGAAAAAATTATTTATCTGAGTATTACTGTGCATGGATTTCAAATGATGGTCTACAGAACCTTGAATACTGTAAGAGGAATTTCCCAGCCTCATTTATTAATTAACTCAAGGGTTAATTTAAAGGGCTTGAGATATTCCTTTCTAGGTTTTTTCCTTCAAGGCTAAAGTGTATTTATCAGATAGGGGGGCACACAGTACCTCTTGGTTATTTAGATTTGTTCTCTAAGTCTCTCTACAATTTGTCACATTATGCACCTTAAACACAATGAAGGAAGAATCCTGTGTGGTGCTTGAAGTTGCCGCTTTATTCTACCTTAGGATTGGTTTAGCCCTGAGAAATGCACATCACTATAAAATTGGAAACTCACTTTAAACTTAAAGCCATTGCCTGTTATCAAATTGCATCTTTGCCTCTGCTCCAAAACAATACTGTTAGCCCTGTCAGTTTAATGGTGATTAACTGAATGACAAAATGCTTGTCAAAGTCAATGCAGATTGAGATAAAGGGAATTCTCTGCTTTGTCAGGTATAAAAACTCCTGACTTGAAATGAAAAATGCTTTTTGTTAAAAGCAGAAACACCACCACCCTCCAGATTTTTTTAAAGGAAACTATAAAGTGAGATTTTGCTAATTGCAGAGCCTCCTAGTCAAAGTAGAAAGAACAATATTTCTTTTAGGAAACTGCAAATATTTCTTACCCCCTTTGTACTTTCAATGGTAGGAGTATCAACACCAAAAAAAGAAAGTTCTACAGTTGACATGACATTGCGTGCAGTTTGAAATGTTACCACCCCATTACTAAATGTGAATTTTTAAATTTGAAATTTGTATGAGAGAGGATCATCAGAACTGAAATGTGAATGCCTTAATTGATTTGTCACTATGTCTTGATTATTTTGAGTCAGGGAGAAGCCAACTATAAAATGTTTTGTTTTGTTTTTTTGGTAAAAGTTTTATTGATTTTAACGACAGACAAAAAACATAACATAAAAAGATCATTCTTCATAAATTTACAGTGTATCGGTTGGTTTACCACTCCCTTTTGTGCATCCATTTCATAGTCATCAAAATAATTATATTACATAATAACTCACATTATCAATCATCAATAAAATATCCCAATATCATTATTAAACAATCATTTGACTATAATTTTACTAATTCATACTTAAGCGAGATAACTATAATTAAGTTAAATTATTTTATAACAAATCATAGAATCATACCAAATCTATCTTAATAAAATATTCTTAAAAATTATCAAAACCAAGAAAAATTATATATTCATTATTTCCTAAATTTCTAAATATTCTATTATTATATTGTATTATCTAACCATTGATAAAAAAGATCCCAAACTTCATAAAATTGTTTATCTTCTTGTTCTCTAATTTCAAATGTCAATCTACTCATTTCAGCACATTCCAATATTTTCTCAATAATAATTTCTTCCTCTAATGGTATTTTCTCACTCTTCCAATGTTTAACAAATACAATTCTAGCTGCTGTTAATACATTTACAATCAAATACTTTAAATTTTTATTATATATATCAGGTACGATTCCCAATAAAAAAATCTCTGGTTTCAAATCTATGTGTTTCTTTGTCATTTTTTCCAGCCATATGCGAATTCTAGTCCAATATTTCCTGGCTTCTTCACAAGTCCACCACATATGGTAATATGAGCCAGGTATCTGATGACATTTCCATCACTTTTCAGATTTATTCTTCAACATTCTTGCTATTCTTGTCGGGGGAAAGTGCCACCTGTAAAACATCTTATACAAATTTTCTTTATATGCTGTTGACATTGTCATTTTATAATTTTGTGACCACAATTTTTGCCATTTCTCTAAATCAATCCCATATCCAAAATTCTTCCCCCAAGCAATCATTGTTTCTTTAACTTGTTCTTCCTCTAATTTAATTTCCAACAAATAACTATAAAGTTTTTAAATCACTTTTTCATCAGTACCTGTCAAAATCCTATCTAAATCAGTCAATTTATCATAAAATCCTTCTATTTTAGAATCTTTAAGATACCTTGCATGTATTTGCACATATGAAAACCAATTCATCTTTATACCTTGTTCTTCTAAATTTTGCATCGTTTTAAGTTCCCTCTTTTCATCCAATATTTCCCCATATCTAACTGTTTGTTCCTTCTTATAAGTTATAGGATACGAAAAAGCTTCAATAGTTGATAACTAAACTGGAATTTTCAAATAACATTGTTTCTTAATTTTCTCCCAATTCAACCATAACGATTCCCGTATATAATGCCTTCTAAAATAACCCTGTGATTTAGTTCCCTTATACCATAAAAAAGCATGCCAACCCAATAATAAATCATGACCTTCTAATGTCAACAATCTAGTCTTTCTTAACGTTATTCATTCTTTAACCCACATTAAGTTTGCAGCTTGATAATACAACTCCCAATTAGGAAGGCCAAATCCTCCTCTAATTCTAGCATCCTGTAAAAGTTTTAATTTTATTCTCGCTTTCTTGCCTTGCCATATATACTTCAACACAATTTTATTTAATTCTTCGAAGTAATCCTTACTTAACCTAATTGGTATTGTTTGGAACAAATATAAAATTCTGGGTAAAATATTCATCTTGATTGTTGAAATTCTCCCTATCAATGACAATTGTAGGTTTTCCCATTTTTTCAGGTCAGATGCTATCTGCTGTTTAAGCTTAATATAGTTATTCTCTTTCAGTGTAGTACATCTTGACGTCAAATATATCCCCAAATATTTAACTTTGTTCGTAACTTGAATTTTCAATAAATCTGCCAGCTCTTCTCTTTGTCTTAATAACATGTTCTTTGTCAGAATCTTTGTTTTGTCTTTATTTATTTTTAAACCAGCCATCTCACCATACGTCTCTATCTTTTCCAATAGTTTTAAAGCTGTCTCTAAAGGGTCTTCCAAAATAAAGACCAAGTCATCCGCAAAGGCTTGCAATTTGAATTCCTCCTTTTTGACTTTCATTCCTTTTATATTTATATCCTCTCTAATATTTCTATTTAAGACTTCCAAGGTCAATACAAATAACAAAGGAGATCATGGGCATCCTTGTCTTGTACCTTTTTTAATATTGATAGAGTCTGTGAATTCTCCATCTATCATTACTTTTGCCGTTTGCTTATAATATACGGCTTCTATTGCTTGAATAAATTTTCTAGCAAAGCCCATCTGTTCCAATAATAATAATATAAATCTCCAGTTCACATTATCAAATGCATTTTGGGCATCTAAGAATATCAAAGCCATTTTTTTTTCCGGGTGCACCTCATAATATTCCAATGTGTCCAGGATTACCCTCATATTGTCTTTAATCTGTCTCTTTGGTAAAAATCCATTCTGATCAGAGTGAATAAAGTTATTTAGGTATTTTTTAAGCCTTTCTGCCAAGATTGAAGCAAAGATTTTATAGTCTGCATTCAATAAGGAAATAGGTCGATAGTTCTTAATTTGTAATGGGTCAACCCCTTCTTTTGGAATAAGTGTAATATAAGCTTCTGACCATGTTTCAGGTATTTTCTTATTTATCATAACTTCATTCATGACTTCTAACAGTGGGATGCTCAACGATTCTTGTAATGTTTCATAAAATTCTGCCGGAAAGCCATCTGCTCCTGGTGCTTTTCCATTGTTCTGTCTGTTGAGTGCTTCAGTTAATTCCATCATTGTTATAGCACTTTCTAACATTTTCCGAATTTCATCAGGTATCTTAGGTAGGTTAGCATTTTGTAAATACTGTTTAATTTTTTCATCATCAAGATCCTCTTGTTTATATAATTGTCCATAAAAATCTCGAATGATTGCCTTTTTCTCCTTATTACCATAACAAATTTGACCACGATCATCTATTAACTGTGATATTTTCCTTGACTCTTTCTCTTTTCTCAACTTATATGCTAACCATCTACCTGGCCTATTTGCATCTTCAAAATAGTTCTGTTTAGCACTTCTAATTTTTTGTGCCAGTTCTTCTTTCTCTGCTTGATCCATTTTATGTTCAATTATGTCCATTTTAAGTTTGATATCTTTTTTCTGTGGCATCTTCTGTAATTCTTTTTCCAGCTTTTTTTTTTGGTCATCTTCTAGAGCTTTAATCATTTGCCTCTTCCTAATGTTCTTTTTCTTTATATAGTCAATTATTAATCCTCTTGCATATGCCTTCATTGTATCCCAAACATTCTGTATTGAAGTATCTTCTTTTTTGTTTTCATTGAAGAAGGCCAATTCTTTTTCCATCCATTGTGTAAAATCTTTTTCCTTTAGAATAGTATTGTTTAATGTCCATCTAGATCTTCTTTTTTGTCCTTTCCATTAAAAGATTCCACGAGTACGTGTATGGCCAGGCTTTTACTATTATGACTGACCACAAACCGTTATTGGGGATAATAGCTGGAGATAAGCTGACTCCCTACATATTATCCCCCAGGATGACTCGCTGGTCAGAATTCTTGGCTGCTTATAATTATCGGCTGCAATACCGCCCGGGGAAAGCCATTCGCCACGCCGACGCGTTGAGCCGAGCACCGCTTCCAGAGACTCTCGACGATCCTGCACCAATGGTAACCACGTGGCAAATTGAAACACTCAACTCACTGCCATTAAGGGCCCGAGATATTGCCAGAGAAACCAAACGTGACCCCACCTTAGCGTGAGTTCTGGGCTGGGTAGAACGTGGATGGCCATTGGACCAATTATCAGATGACTTCACACCATTCAAGACTCGACAAACGGAGTTGTTCTCCCAAAAGGGCTGTGTCATCTGGGGCAAAAATGTCGTTATCCCAGAATGACTCCAAAAAGCGCTGCTGAGAACCTTGCACGATGGCCACCCCGGTATCGTGCGAATGAAAGCCCTCGCTACACATGGTGGCCGGGCATCAAAAAGCAAATCGAAAAATGGGTTAAAGCTTGTCATAAATGCCAGGAAGTGAGCAACGCCCCACCTAAAGCCATCCCTACCGAATGGGAAAAACCACGGGGACCCTGGTCCCGTATTCACTTGGACTTTGCAGGGCCAACCAAAGACCACACCTTTCTGCTAACCGTTGACACCTACTCGAATTGGCTCGAGATTCACCGCATGATGAACACAACCACCGAAGCAGTTATCAAAAACTTGGAAAGACTATTTGCAACCCACGGATTACCAGACATCCTGGTATCTGACAATGGGTCCCAATTTACAGCGCTGTCGTTCAAGCAGTAGCTGGCTGACCGTGGCATCCGACATGCGCTCACCTCGCCTGCACACCCTGCGACCAACGGCAAAGCAGAGCGCATGGTCCAATTCGTTAAGAAAACCTTGCAGAAGGTAGACTACAATAATATTGATGACAAGATCAATCGAATCCTTTTTCTACAACACATCACACCTCATAGCGTCACCAACAAAACTCCCGCCGAACTGCTAATGGAACAAAAACTCCGCTCCCACCTCGACTGGTTACACCCAGCTTATGAACCGGAAAAACCACTAGGATCCAACGGCCGCTGTCGTGCCTTCCAGGTAGGCGATTTGGTATAAGCTAAAAACCTATCGGGTGATCCGCTGTGGGTGGAGGCGACAGTAGTTCGTGTAACCGGTCCGAGATCCTACCTTGTACAATACCTTGACGATAGACTATGGAAACGCCATATCGATCAATTACGATCGCGGCTCGCGTCGGGCGTTCCTGAACTCCCTGATGACCAAACTGAGGGGGGGGGGAGATATGGAAGAAGATGAATCCCAAATAGAAGAAAACCCGTTCGAAGGGA
Organism: Hydrophis major; assembly: GCA_033807585.1. Lineage (NCBI taxonomy): Eukaryota > Metazoa > Chordata > Lepidosauria > Squamata > Elapidae > Hydrophis > Hydrophis major. The sequence goes on from CM066328.1 coordinate 337,642,287, forward strand.
ACGACGGCGTAATAGAGACACAGGAAGTGGAACCAGAGAGGGAAACAAATGCACCTCAGGGAATTACCGAGAATAATGGCAACAACGAAGAAATGAACTCTGAACCAGAGGCAACCCCATTGCCAAACAACGATTTACCTCAGCGTGATTGCAGCCAAATGACACAGCGAAAATCAAAAAGACTAATAAAGCAACAGTCCTACCTAAAGGACTATGTAACTGCGCCCTGCAAACAGAAGCCAGGGGGAAGGGGTGTTGTGTGTTTGGGATAACATTGTTTACCTTAACTGGTTTAGGTAAAATAATAAATATGTTATCATGGTTTATAAGTTAAAGTGTCTGCAACTTTAAATATAGGAATGTAATTAAGGGAGTGGTTGTGAAAGCACCATAAAAGAAGCAAGGAACGTCAGCTTTCTCTCTCTGGCTTTGCTGATCCCTAATTACTGGATGAAGACTGCGTTTTTCTTTACTCGAACGGGAGAGAGAAAGGATTGATTTGTAAGTGAACTGACATAGGATATTCTATACGGACTTTGCTAATTGAATATCCTTGAATGGAGTGACTAAAATGATACATGACTAATGGACTGTTATTTTGACTATGCTATAAACTCTAAATTGAATAAACTATATTTTTGATAGCACAAGCGTATCAGTTATTTTTACTGTATGTTAACAAACATACAAGCTTATCTCACTCATTTATCTGTGTGCCTATCTGACTAACGCTGCACATTCTGTTTAGCTTGTCTCCCTAACCCTGGTTGGGGAACCCAGGCTTAACGCTGGTTATGGGCCCAGAGGCTGCAAAGTCAGTTTAACCAGGATAAAACAGATTTATGTAAAAAGTGAGAGTTTGTGTTGTTATACATTACAGTAAACAGACAGCTGTGTTTTATTAATTAGAGTTTTATATCCATATAAGAAAAACATGGCACAAGTCAATCTACAAAGTTTGTCCCTTATATCCAAGTTGGATGGAACAAACTATGTATCATGGTCTATGAAATGTAGTCTACTTCTACGAAGAGGTCTGTGGAACATAATTGAAAACCCACCAAACGTAGAGGAATGGGATACAGAGATTGAGAAAGATAGACTAAACATAAAAGATTTTATGCAGAAAAATGAACAAGCTATTTGCATAATAGGACTAACACTAACTGACCAGCAACTTGTTCATATTCATGGAGAGCAAACGGCTGTTGGGTGTTGGCAGAAGCTGAAGAGGATTTATGTTCGAGATAACGTTGATGCTCACATAAATCCAACATGGAAGCTTTTCAGGATGCATCTCCAGACGAATGGTGATATGCTTAGTCATTTGAATTCTATAAAAAGCATTTTTCAAGAACTGCACGAGAAAGAGCTTATTATCTCTGAACTACACCAAGTCTACATAATTCTATCATCACTAGACGTAAGTTATGATAACTACGTCACTTCCCTTGAAGTTTTGCCTAAGGAAAGTCTAACTTTAACTGACATAACTGGCAGATTGATTGAAGAGGCAAGAAGAAGACTTGAAAGAGATCAGTTAAGGAGGGAGAAACCTCAAAAAGAAGATAATGAATCTCCTACTGCATACGCAATTAAAAAGTGTTTTAATTGTGGAGGAAGAGGATATTTGGCAAGATTTTGTAAAAAAGCAAAGCGCCAGAACGCTGGCCAGAATACTAAAAGTCATCAAAAGATAAATAAAAATTTAGAGTTAGCCATGTATATTAACGGAGCTGTAAAAAATAATTTATGGGTGGTTAACAGTGGAGCATCCCACTGTATTACAAATTATAACAGAAATTTTATTAAAATGTCCAAGAGTACACAGCAGATATCATTAGCCAATGGCTGGAAACTGAAAGCTAAAGGTCAAGGTATAGCATAATGTTCTTTCACAAAAGAGAATGTAAAAATGTTATATGTACCACAACTTAAGTTTAATTTAATTTCAGTTAGAATTTTGGTTAAACTAGGATATGTAGTTACTTTTAAAGGAGATAACTGCATAATTGAAAAAGAAGATAAGAAAATTACTGCATCTTTAAGAGGTGAATTATATGTGTTAAATGATAATGGTTTAGAGGTGGCTAACACGGTTTATGATAATAAGAAACCTCATGATGAATGTATTCACTTGTTACACCGATGGCTAGGGCATTTAAATTTTAAAATGCTTAAGAGAACTGTTCAACTATCTAAAGGAATAAGTTTGAAACCTTGTAATAAATATTTGCAATGCTTTGCCTGTAATCAAAGCAAAAGCAAGGTCATACCGGCTAATAGAGTTGATGGATTTACTACCAAAGAGCCTTTAGAGGTAGTATTTGCAGATTTAATAGGTCCGAAAAAACCAAGTGTAGGAGGAGCTCGATACAGACTAAGTATAATGGACCACTATTCTAGATATGGGTTTTGCTATTTAATGAAGAGCAAAACTGAAACGTATCTAAATCTCTTTAAATGGATTAAATTTGCTGAAAGGAAAACTAAAAAGAAATTAGTAACTCTTATAACAGATAATGGTGTGGAATTTACAAATAATAAATTCCAGAATAGACTTAGAATGTTAGGTATTCAACATAAAAAGTCTGCACCATATAGGCCACAACATAATGCCTTCATAGAGAGACGAGGCCAAACACTACAGTCAATGGCACGTACTATGTTGTCTGATTCAGGATTACCTGACAATTTATGGGGAGAAGCAATAATGTGTGGTAATCATATATTAAATAATGTTGTTGATTCAACAACAGGTGAATTACCATTCACACTGTGGCATGGTACAAAACCTGATTTAAGTTACATGCACACATTTGGAGCACCAGCATGGGTGCATATCCCTTCACAACTCAGACACAAAGGACAGCATAGAGCTAAAATATTATTTTTTGTAGGATATGAATCTAATCATAGATCTTATAGATTCTGGGAACCAGGTACATCTAGAGTTTACAAGAGTGCTAGTGCTAAAATCCTAGAACATGTAGGATGGAATAGATTAGAGCAAGATTGAAATAATGAAGTAATTATTGAACCCTACAAAAGGCAGAAAGATCAGACTAGTTATAAGAAGAGTCCAATTAAAGAAGAAGTCCACGAAGAGCAAATAGGACCAGAACAAGAGGAAACAGTTGATCAGGAAGAGTTAGATAATCAAGAACAGTTAATAAATGAAAGTCCACCTGTAAGTCCTGTAATACCTAGATGTACTACACGTATAACTAGACCACCTGATAGGTATCAAGCAAGTATAGTTTGCCAAGTAACTTAAGTTCCAACTAGTGTAGATGAACTTAGGATGTATCCTGCTAAGGATCAGGAGAATTGGCAAAAGGCAATGGAAAAAGAACTAAATTCATTAAAGGTAATGAAAGTATATGAAGATGCTAAATTACCTCCAGGAGAAAAATCCATTGGGTGCAAATGGATATTTAAAGTAAGAACTGGAAATGATGGGACTGTTACCCATAAAGCTAGGTTAGTAGCTCAAGGATTTAATCAAACTGCATCTGATTATGATGAAGTTTTCGCACCAAGTCTTAAATCAACATCTTTGAGAGCAGCATTAGTGTGGGCAGCTAAGAAAAACTATGTCATTAACCATTTAGATGTAGAAACTGCTTATTTGCATGCACCATTGCAGCACACTATATATTTACAAAAGCCAGTTATTATAAAAGACAATAAAGTAAATAGTAATGATTGTTGGAAACTCAAAAAGAGTCTTTACGGGTTGAAACAATCTGGCTTTGAGTGGAGCCAATGTATTGTGAAAGAATTAAACAATATAGGTTTTAAATCTGGTTTAGCAGATCCATGTGTGTTTAAAAGAGAAAATAATGGAACGGTGTCATTATTGTTATTATTTACAGATGATATTGCTTTGATAACTAAGACTAATAATGAAGCTAATGAAATTATATCATTATTAGCTAAAAAGATAAAATTAAAGCATTTAGGTGAAATTAAAAAGTATCTAGGATTGACAATTAACAAAACAAAAAATGGATTTAAGATATCTCAAGAAGATAAAATTTGCCAATTAATTAAAATGTATAAAATGGAACTTTGTAAACCGGCAAAGACTCCAATGAGTCAGAAAGTTTGCCAAACTAATGATCAAAGTCCCAAATTTGATAAGGCTATGTATCAATCTTTGATTGGTAGCTTATCATATATAAGCAATTGGTCAAGGCCAGATATAGCTTATAGTGTTAATCAGCTGGCACGTTTTAATTCAGATCCACATCAATGTCATTGGCAATCATCAAAGAGAATTTTAAGATATCTTAAAGGAACAATGAACCATGCATTGTATATAGAACCAAAGGGTGATTTGAGTCTTAGTGCCGATGCAGATGCAAGTTTTGCAACTGACATAAACATTAGAAAATCAACATCTGGGATGGATATATTATTTGGTAAGACACTAATAGGGTGGAGGTCAATCAGACAACAGCATATCAGCTTGTCCACGATGGAAGCGGAATTTTCATGTCTGTCATTACTATGCACTGACTTGATTTTGTACAAACAGTTATTATTAGACATGGGTGTAACTGTTAAAGATTCCATTATTGTGTACGCGGACAACCAAGCAGCCATAAATTTAGCTACTAATATTGTTGTAAAAACTAGATCAAAGCATACTGATTTAAGATACTTAAATGTTAGAGAATCTGTAAAGAATGGGCTAATTAAATTGGAATACTGCATGACAGAAGAAAACATTGCAGACCAACTTACAAAAGCTCAAGGAGTAATTAAGTTTAAAGAGAGTTGTAACAAATATGATTTAAAGATGTAAATAGTTATATTATTATATTTACCTAAAAGGGGAGAATGTTAGGGATAACATTGTTTACCCTAACTGGTTTAGGTAAAATAATAAATATGTTATCATGGTTTATAAGTTAAAGTGTCTGCAACTTTAAATATAGGCATGTAATTAAGGGAGTGGTTGTGAAAGCAACATAAAAGAAGCCAGGAACGTCAGCTTGCTCTCTCTGGCTTTGCTGATCCCTAATTACTGGATGAAGACTGCGTTTTTCTTTACTCGAACGGGAGAGAGAAAGGATTGATTTGTAAGTGAACTGACATAGGATATTCTACACGGACTTTGCTAATTGAATATCCTTGAATGGACTGACTAAAACGATACATGACTCATGGACTGTTATTTTGACTATGCTATAAACTCTAAATGGAATAAACTATATTTCTGATAGCACAAGCGTATCTGTTATTTTTACTGTATGTTAACAAACATACAAGTTTATCTCACTCATTTATCTGTGTGCCTATCTGACTAACACTGCACATTCTGTTTAGCTTGTCTCCTTAACCCTGGTTGGGGAACCCAGGCTTAACACTGTGAATGCATAAGGTTTAATAAAGAGAACTTGAGCTTGGAATAAGTGTAGGGTTCTGGCCCTGCACTTCTGATTGGCTGTTAACGGCAGGATCGGATTGGCCCGTTCCGGGGAATCCGATTGGCCATTAACAGAGAGTTCCTATTGGTGAAGGGAGCTAGCACTCCTCGATTGTTATTGGTTAATAGTTATTGGGGTTGCCTATATAAGGAGGGTTATAACTGCCATTGAGTTAGAAGTCACTATGTAAATAAAGAGTTGAAGTTCACCGTTCCAGAGGCTTGTCTCCATTCTTTCTCGCCCATGCTCCAAACCTAACAATCTGCTTTTTATTTCCAAAAGCAGCTTAAATTATTACCTGTAGCATTGAAAGGTTTTAGATCTATATGGAAATGTCAGCTTATAGGTTTCCTTAGAAACATTTTCTTTTTACTCAGCAATAATGAATCAACACATGAAGCAAGGAGTGCAAAGCAAGTGTATCTGAAAATGGTTACTCTCATCAAGGAAAGTGCTACAGAAAACATATGCAACAAATATATATACAGTATTTCATAAAGCCCCCTACGAGAATACAAAATTGTTACCAGATATTATATTTACTTGGTATTAGTTGATAGTAAACTAATAATTCTCCGCAAACACTTTGAATTGGACCACATAGTTTGATTATACATTTACCTTCTCAAAATTTATATTTCAACCTAATTGAGCTAATTAATCACCTGGTATCCAGTATTTTTTGGGGGGGGGACTAGTGTACATTTTTTGGACTGGTCCATTTAAAAAGCTCTTGTTGCTGCACTCTCACAAGACAATAGCCAAATGACAAAAAAAAAACCAACAACAATAATGCAATAAGTTTCCTCACTTTTATGTAGCAGGCAAACTCCATATAGCGGTCAAATTTCCTCAGTAAAAAAAAACATGATTGTCCCTATTTTTGCAAAAAGTGATCTCTTCTCTTGCTTAAAGAACATGAAGTCCTTCAAAAGAGATCATATACTGAAGCAAATCATAAGTGATGGACAATCCACCAACAATATTGAAAGATTGACTCTAGAGAAAGCATCCAGGTTTTGTATTCATTTATATTTCATTAAAAATCCCAACCTTTGTAGAATTCATTGGCACAAAACATCCAAAGATTATCAGGGCTCTCTACCCAGAAGAATTCTTTCTTCCAATTAAAAACACCATCCTTTAAACAGACAACATTTTGTTCTCACATGTAATTGTTTCAGAAACTGGAATAAATTTCACTCTGATTGCAGTGGCAGTAGTTTGCTAAGGATGAACTTTCGTAGCCTGGAAAGCAGTGTTTAAGCTAAAAATTCATAATACAAACATCTGAAGATAGCTCTTTGGTTCATACAACCTTTTTAATTTGAAAAGGTGACAGAGAAAGTACACTGGAAATACTGCCATTGTCAATTTTTAATAATTTCACCAACATGCTAACTTCATTTAGGGAGATATAATTTTTTTGTTTGATTGAATATTTCAGTGAAAAGAAATCCTTCCTTCCAAATATATGTATACCATGAAATAAAATAGAAATACAACCCAAATTTGATCAACATAAAGAGAAACAAGGAGGAATGTATAGCTATTACCATTCTATCTTCATCCCAAGTACACAATAGCACAACCCAGTCACATCTTTGGGATTTTGACCTAAATAATTGCACACCGAATATCGCGCTTGAGTTCAGTCCATAGACATTATCTTATCCCACTGACACAAATGAAATTTGTTTAACAAAATTATTCCACTACAACACCAATTTATTTTGATAGGAGTTTGGTAGGAGTATTCTCAGTGGCTTTTGGCCCATTCAGTCAGAATAGTTTTGAGGCCAAAGGACAGATAGAAGAAGAGTCCCTGTTCCTTTATCCTTGTCTGTGCTTGTCAATTATACAAGTTCCTTTTGTCTATCCTTCTCCATTTTTAATACATTTTAATGCACAGGCACACTCTGAGAAGAATATAGTTTAAACAATGTATCCACAGACATTCACACAAGCCATAACCTTCTGGAGAATTTCAGTTTCTGTGGAGCCAAGGAACATTAGGAAGCCAATTCCTCCCAAGAGCACATTTAGATCAGTCTAACATTCATTTTGATTGAAATATTTATGATTTTGGGAAGGGAGGGGAAGGCACTGGAGCTCAGCTCAGTCAGATCGAGTTAGCTGAAACTGCCGGCATTGACAAAAGTAGAATTTACTGTCCATCGCCTCCTTCGTCTACTTAAATGTGCTTTTCTCCAAGAGTCCTTTCTTAATGCTGTATCATAATTCATTAGGGCAGCTTTAATGAGTTGATAATTAGTTTGGAGGGAGGGTGTAAGAAATAGGTATGTATATGGAGGGAGGGAAGAGATGAGAAATGTTAGACAAAGTCAAGAAGGCTGGGCACCATAAAGAGTCCTAAGGGAGCTTTTTGATAACAAAATGGATCTGCCTAACAGGCAGTAAAACTTTCAAATGACCTTCATGTCAAACTATTGAGGTCTCTCTCTGTGTGTGTGTGTGTGTGTGTTGTGGGGGACACACACACATAGACATAAACACATATAAATATACATTCATGTACATTTGTGTATAGAGATATAGACATGTATGTATGTATATATGTATGAATAACATTTTTCATGCACACAAAAATGCATATTCTGAATATAGAAAAGAATGGTCTCCAAGAGTTTCATGTTCTCCCTTTTATACCCTTTCTTTTGTTTTTTTTGTTTTAATAAGGCAAAAGCACCAGGTCAACAAAAAATGACACAAACAACAGGCTCCTCTTTCATTTTCCAAGTTGCCACACCGGTACATAATGTACATAAAAGTGTCTAAATCTGCAGGTAAATGCAAGGAGCTGTTAGCAAGGAGTCTCCAGCCAGTGCTAGAAAATGGCTTGTTCAAGTTTCAGTTAGTATGGTAAAGACAGAAATGGCAATGGTGGCGATATTTGAACTGCAGTATGATTTAAAAAATGCTTGTAGGTGTTATAGATATGTTTTGGGAACAACTTCCTGAATGGTGAGGAATTAATAGTTCCTTTTACTGAGTGATAAATCTTTTCAAGGTTACAAGCTACTAAGCCCAATAGATGGAATGTGTGTGGGGGTTGGGAGTGAAGGTGCGTGGAAGCTGAATATTCAAATTGTCATCTTTTGGGTAAGAGTATTCACTTTGCTATCACTCAATAGTATTGGAGGCAGCCTAAAAGTTTATAATGTGCACTTTTTATACAGAGACTTCATTCAAAGCTACTAAGCCATTGCGTCCTTAATCATAGTTTACTGACTTGAGCCACAATTGGCTAGGTTCACACATTGTGCTGCCACATATCTAAATTATGATCATTTGATTACATCTTGATTATATTTTCCAGTTAGTTCTAAATGAAACAAATTATATGGGGATTTGGCATGAAGTAAAACCATTCAAAGAGTTTGTTCTAAACACCTGGACAAGCTCAGATACATAAGCAGGGATGGGATTCAAATTTTTTAACAACCGGTTCTGTGGACATGGCTTGGTTGGAGGGCATGGCTTGGTGGTCATGTGACTGGGTGGACGTGGCTTGGTGGTCATGATATTGGCTAGGCATGGCCAACTCAATATCACTCACATCGAGGCACGCATCTCCTCACCTGGCCTCTCATGACTGTGGGGATGCTGCAATGGTCGTAAGTGTGAAAAATGGCCACGTCACTTTTTTCAGTGCCATTGTATCTTTTAATGGTCACTCCACACAAGCAAAGTACCAGCAAAGGAGGGGAAAAAAACCTCCAGAGAAGTTCCAGAGATAGGAAGTCTAGTCCTGCCAAGAATGTAATAAGGTTTAACGGAGAGGCAGTTTCTGTAAGCAACACCAGAATGTTTCCTTCCTGCCTTCCTTACAGGATTAGGCCAGTAATTTCTTCTAACAACCAGTTCTCTGAACTGTTTAGAATGTTAACAACTGGTTCTAGCGAATAGGTGCGAACTGGTAGAATCCCACCCCTGTACATAAGATACCTACAGCAGATGTTACGAATCATGGTTGTTCCCTCTAGCCATAGTTGGAACTTACTATATTGTTTCAAAATGCAGTATGTTTTTAGTGGGTTCCTCACAGGGCTCAATCCCCTTCTTATACCAACTGGTAGACATTTTGTGCAGTGCACTCTGGCCTGCAGTGAATCAAAGCAACAACCCCAGCAAGTATTTTTAACTTTTCTTCTCATGCACAGGTCTTCCCCATCCCTAGGTTTTTATATCTTTCTTTTGACAATGGGAACTGTTGAACTTGGGATCCCAGACAAGCCAAGCATATGCTCTATCACAAAACCACAGCCACTGATATCATAAATGCAACAGCTGTTTGAATTTATGATACAAATCATACTTTTAGGCTGCTTTATCACTGTTTATGAGCAATTCAGATCACAGCAAACCTGCACCAAATAAAGAGTTTCTCAGAAATGGTTTAAGGATGCAGGTTATATTAATGAAGGTGATACAGATGTTTTTGGGTCACTGTATAAGCACATACACACAATGATGTAATTCCATTTGAGGTAATTTGAGATCCAAATTCATTTTCCTCCCCTTCAAATCTGAGGAATGACATTGTTTTAAAGATAAATGCTAGCCTCAATTACGTTCCCATTCTAAGTGTGGCATTTAAATTCTGCTACACAGACAGCCATCCAACATGCCCCTAGCATTGAACCAGCTCTACTGGTTGTACATAACTCACTCTCTCCCTTTACTATCAGCTCTGGTGCTGCAGAATTGAATCCAACTAAATGAACTCACTAGTCAAATGAAAGAAGAGGAGCATTGAAACAAGACAAAGACATGAAGCTTGCTCTATAAATTGGGGGAAATTTGCTATTATTACCTTGGGGATAGCCTTCTTATCTAAATTAGTTGGAAACAGGCTTTTTTAAAATAGAAAACTATAACAGTTCAAAGCTCCAGAAAGTTTGGATATTTAACAGAGAGATTAACTAATGCTCATTTTAGCAGCGGAAATGGCTCTATAACCAGCATTTTAAAGAGACAAACTTTTAAAAATATTCCGTAAAACAGTGGTTTGATACAATGTCAGATATGGATGTGCTATGCAAGAATGACATCTCATGAAAAGGATGTAATCAATGAACCTTTGTTTTTGAAATCCATGGAGACCCGTGGCTTTGATCACATGGTGTGGTTTGCAGAGTTTTCTAACACAAAAATCAAGTCTGTATAATTTGCTCCACGATTCTAGATTTGTGCCAGTGATACAAACTGTTCTGTCCCCTCATTTGAATTCTTGAGATCCCCGCGCATTGATTGGCCAAAGCGCGGGGCGCTCTGATTGGCTAGGCGAGCCGCGCTGATTGGCTTGCTTAGAATCTCCCGCGATTGGTCATTTCGAATCGCGGGAGATTCAAAGCGGTGCCATTGGCCACAGCCGCTGTGGCTTGGAAATAAAAAGCCGCGAAGTTTTCCTATATCCTCAGTTCGGTACCCGCCTAATAAAAAGAGCTTGAAACAAAGTCACCGACTCCTGGCTTCCTTCCACACATACTTAACACTGGTGACGAGGATGGGATTCTCATCCTGAACCGAAGCACGTGTCCGATGGAAGCCAGCCAACCGACGAGATGGCCAGCATCGCGCCACCAACCCCCTTCAACCCCGCTACCGAGGACTGGGAATCTTACACGGACAGATTCCACATGTTCCTCGAATGCAATGATGTGAAGGATGCCATGGGACCGAAGAAACGAGCCATTTTCCTAACACACTGCGGGCCCGCAGTGTTTAAGATGGCAAAAGCGCTAGCCAAACCCGCCGACGTGACCGAAATGGATTGGAAGGACCTCGAACCATTGCTCCGAAACCACTACGCTCCAGCCGTGCCCATCCTCGTCCGACAGCACGAATTTTATCGGCGGGACCAGCGGTCGGGCGAGAGTCTCAGCGATTTCGTTGCAGAGCTGCGGCGCCTGGGAGGACTATGCGAGTTCTCCAATATGAACGAGGCCCTTCGGGACCGAATCGTGCTCGGCCTTTGGGACCCCGTTCTCCAAAGTCGGTTGATGGCTAAGGGCAACATCGCTCTCGCCGATGCCATCTCCGAAGCCGCAGCCGCCGAAGCAACCCGACAGTCAGCAGACCACATGCGAAGACCGAACGCCAGGGACTGCACCACAAACAACAACCCTGCAAGGTCGACCGAGGCCCAACCTGAAACCACCACCCACCAAGGCGAACTCCACTCGACCTCAGGCACATCCGACGAAGAGGAAGACATCCACCAACTACAGGCAGGCCACGACCAGCGCAGCTGGCGGAGTCGTAAGTCGAAGACCGCGTGTGCCGGTTGCGGAGGCGACCACCCCAGATCTGAATGCCGGTTCTTCAACTCCGTTTGCCGGCACTGCGACAAGAAGGGCCACATCGCATGCGTTTGCCGCCTCAAGAAGACCCACAGCCCCAGGCGATGGGACCCGAGCGAGCGGAGACGAGAGAGCACACCCCCCAGGACCAGAGACCGGTGAACAGACAACCGCTGGGAGCGAAACGGATGAGCCCAATGAAGCGGCGAGGCCAGGCGGAGAGAAGAGACACATCAGACGGTCACCATCGGCCACGCCACAACCACAGACGCCAGAAAGGTCTACCTGGAGGTAGGCATCGAAGGCGAGCTCTGTAAAATGGAGGTGGACTCTGGGTCCTACCTCTCAATGGTAGCCTGGAAAGAACTTAAACACTTGGTGCCTTCCATCCAGAGAAAGCAACTAGAAAACCAGAGACTAATCCTCAAGGACTACCAGGGAAACCGCATCCCTGTAGTCGGAACAGGACAGTTTACAGTGACCTACAAGGGACACGCCGAAAGACTTCCCTTAACCATCGTCGATCGAGACCGACCTAGCCTACTGGGACTTCAATGGTTCGCACCACTAGGCATCGCAGTCACGCGCATTGACCACATCGCCGAAGCCGACTGGGAGCAACAACTGGCCCGGGATTTTCAGGAAGTGTTCGACAGCACCCTAGGCAAGTACTGAGGGCCCCCTATATCCTTCAGCCTAGACCCCAACGTTCCCCCGAAACGCCTAAAACCAAGGCGGGTACCGTTCGCACTCAAACCGAAGATAGACGAGCAAATTGACAAGCTCGTCAAGCAAGGGGTATTACAACCCATAGACCACGCCCAGTGGGAGACCACCATAGTCACCCCAATTAAGCCTGATGGGTCAGTGAGAATCTGCGGGGACTATAAGGCCACCCTAAATGGCACCTTGCAGCAAAGCGCTTACCCCGTCCCAGTAGTGCAGCATCTCCTACACTCACTGGGAGGGGACAAAGTTTTTGCGAAACTCGACCTGGCCCAAGCATACCAGCAACTGCCAGTCGACGAGGAAACTGCCGAGGCACAAACCATAGTCACCCACCGGGGAGCGTTTAGATGTAACTGCCTCCAATTTGGAGTCAGCGTGGCACCAGGGATTTTCCAGAGCCTCATGGAAAGACTCTTACAGGGCATCAAGGGGGTGGTCCCATACTTCAATGATGTGCTAGTATCGGCAACCAACCAGACCGAACTAGAGGCTCGCCTAAACGAGGTTCAAAGAAACCGGGCTTAAAGTGAAGAGGGAAAAATGCCAGCTGTACACAGAGCGGGTCGAATTCCTAGGATACCTCCTAGACTGACAAGGCATTCACCCCAGCAACAAGAAAATTAAAGCCATCAAGGAAGCCCCCACACCCAAGTCAAAAAGAGAACTGCAGGCATTCCTGGGGCTACTAAACTTTTATAATGTCTTCCTGCCCCAAAAGGTGACCGCGGCGGAGCCTTTGCATAGGCTTTTGGACAAGGCGGCTACCTGGACTTGGGGGAAACGCAAGGAAGCCGCCTTCAGAAAAACCAAGGACCTGCTCACTTCGGATGCCGTCCTCATCCAGTACAACGAGACCCTACCACTAGCCATCACATGCGACGCATCACCCTTCGGCATCGGCGCTGTCCTCAGCCACACTCTCCCCGACGGAAAAGAAGCACCCATCGCATTCTTTTCAAGGACTCTCACCAAACCGGAGCGGAACTACAGCCAGCTGGACAAAGAGGCTTTGGCTATCGTCGCTGCAGTAAAAAGGTTTCATGAGTACCTCTACGGCCGGACATTTACCATCATCACCGACCACAAACCACTGCTGGGAATCCTTGCAGGGAACAGGGCCACCCCGAACATTCTGTCTCCCCGAATGACAAGGTGGTCCAAATTCCTGGCTGCCTATAACTACGGACTCACACACAGACCTGGTAAGACCATCTCCCATGCGGACGCCTTAAACCGCTCACCATTACCGGAACCTGACACTGACCCAGCACCCACGACGACCACCCTCAGCATAGAGACTCTACCCAACCTACCCATAACCACGTCAGACATTGTCCGAGAAACTAATAAAGACAAACATCTGGCGTGGGTTTTGCATTGGGTAGAGAAAGGGTGGCCGGAAAGGGACAACGACGAGTCCATCAGGACATTCCGGAACCGGCAAACGGAACTCTCGTTACTAAAAGGGTGCATACTATGGGGGGATAGGGTGGTCATCCCGGAAAAACTACAAGGGAAGGTTTTGGAACTGTTACATGAGGGGCACCCGGACATCGTTAGGACAAAAGCCCTGGCCAGAAGTTACGCTTGGTGGCCAGGGATGGACAAACAGATCGAGGCCTGGGTAGCAAGGTGTCAATGATGCCAGGAAACTAGGCCAAGCCCACCCGCAGCACCCATCCTAGAGTGGGAAACCCCCAGGGGACTGTGGTCTAGGATCCACATAGATTTCGCCGGGCCCACAAAAGGACACACTTTCCTAATAACCGTAGATGCTTACTCCAATTGGCTGGAGGTAAGCAAGATGAGAACAGCCACCATGGAGGCCGTGACCAAAGAACTCTGCAAACTTTTTGCAACACACGGCCTCCCAGACGTCCTCGTTTTCGACAATGGGCTCCAATTCACCTCGTTAGAATTCGAAAAATTCCTAGCGGAGAGGGGCATACGACATGCGCTGACAGCCCCGGCACATCCGGTGGTGAATGGTAGGGTGGAACGGATGGTTCAATTCACAAAGAAAACCATCCAGAAAATAGACCACGGGGAGATCCAGGACAAAATAAATAAATTACTTTTCATCCAGCACATAACCCCAAACACCACAACAAATAAAAACCCAGCCGAACTGCTAATGGGGAGGAAAATAAGGTCCCCACTCGATAGATTACACCCCATGTACAACCCAGAGAAACCCCCAGACTCCACCAGCAAACACCGAACCTTCGCACCAGGCGACGCCGTCTACGCGAAGAACCTAACCGGAGACCCATTATGGGTACCGGCCGTCATAACACAACTAACAGGTCCACACTCGTACCGACTACAAACAACCGATGGACGAGCGTGGAAACGCCACATCGACCAGTTAAGATCGAGGACGACCACACAAGAGACCACTGACGCGCAACCAAGCAAAACCAACCCCCGCAACACAAACCAAGAGGGGAGGGAATACCCAGGGAACCAAAACCGAAAAAAAATAAACCAGCCATACTCACCTGCAAGCAGCCAGCACGAAACCTCGCCAGGAAGAGAAGAGACAGCCAGGCCAGTTCAACCAACCCGGGAAGACCCAGCGGGAGCGGCGAAACCCGCAGCTCAACCAACCCGGGTAGCCCAGGAGGGAGCCGCGGAGAGCGGCTCGGCCAGACAGACCAGGCGGTTCCCACGACGGAGTCTGGAGAAACAGAGACCCTGACCGAACCGGCCGGGATCCAAGCTACGATTGACCTGCGCAGGTCCAGTAGGCAGAGACACAGCTCCGCCTACCTACGGGACTACGCAACATTAGGACTGAACCAAGAGGGGAGGGGTGTTCTGTCCCCTCATTTGAATTATTGAGATCCCCGCGCATTGATTGGCCAAAGAGCGGAGCGCTCTGATTGGCTAGGCGAGCCGCGCTGATTGGCTCGCTGAGAATCTCCCGCGATTGGTCAATTCAAATCACGGGAGATTCAAAGCGGTGCCATTGGCCATGGCCGCCGCGGCTTGGAAATAAAAAGCCGCGAAGTTTTCCTATATCCTCAGTTCGGTACCCGCTTAATAAAAAGAGCTTGAAACAAAGTCACCGACTCCTGGCTTCCTTCCACGCGTACTTACCACAAACATTCTGTTCCATGAGAGAAATTGAATGTCAGCCTACAGAATCCTTCTTCTGCTTGTCTCTTTCCAGCTGGAGGAGGAAGAATAATTGGGCCTCGTGGGGGGAAGGGTGCTGGAGGATGAAGTTGGTGAATTGTAAAAGTTGGGATGCTTTCTTGATAATGCTTACTTGCTTACTGCGTAGATGTAACCTCTTATCTCTCTAGGCCAAGGTCAACTGTCTTGCACACCTTGCAACCATTATGCACTCCTCAGATTGGATGGCCAGTTTGAACTATTGGGGGTGGGGACCTGGGATAACTTTCTATATGTCATTTTTGCTCCTTTTGCCTCAGATCTTGTATTTCTTCTGATGCTACCACTTCAAATTCAGTAAAAGTCCCTTTCTCTATAACAATGGAGTCTAAGATTTTCCTTCATGCGTTTTGAATGGAGCTACACCTGACATTTAATTTGCCGCAGTAGACTTCAGCATTTGTTTGCTTTTCAGGTTAGCATGAACAGTCTGAGATATTTTATTGTATGGAAAAAGAACAGAATGATTTGTTCCTCTTCCATTCCAAGAACAAAAGCCAGCTGGATTGGCCACTGAATCTTTTTCAATACTGAAACAGTTGCTGTATCATGCCTGGGTTGGTGGCCAGAGAAAGAAAGAGAAAAGCCAGAGAAAATGGCATCAAATATAAACACCGACACTTGTACTAAAATGAGGGTATTATACTACTATCAGCCGGGGAGAATGCTTATCTAAATTAACTTGAGGCAATATTTTAACACATTGGCAATTATAAACTCATTGAAGTTTATATATTCACTGGAGATACTGCCTTTTTTTAAATACTAATTTTATTTTGTTTCTTCACCAACACACACATGACCTTGTTGTCCTCACCTTTTTTCAATAGCTTATGAGGTTAGATGGCACTTCATGAACATGGAAAATAGGCAGTTCTATTCAATTGGAGATGGCTATTAAAGTTTATGGAATTTCTCCAAACTAGAATGGTGAAGTTATTATTATCAGATGCTTATAGCATTGGCATTAGCAAGCTATCATGAGTGAATCTTTCTTGCAAAGGATCTAGAAACTTTAGTTTGTACTCTGGTCTCTTTTAGCATGGCAGGATTTAAGATTAAGTCTCTGAATAATACAGCAATGCTACACTTTTTCTGCATAATAAAATATTGTACTCCTAGGCTATTGGAAGGGCCAGAGAGGGCAGAAGTGTGTATTCAGCAGGTTCTGACCAGTTCTGGAGAATTGGTAGTGGAAATTTTGAGTAGTTTGGAGAACCGGCAAATCCCACCTCTAACTGGCCCCGGTAGCATCTCTTCTCTGCCTCCTGAGTCCCATCTTATTGGCTGGGTCTTCTTTTGTTGTCCTGCACAGGAGAACCGAGCTAGAAAGCAGGTTAGTGGGGTGGGGAAGGAATGGGATTTTGCAGTATCCTTCCCCTGCCACGTCCACCAAGTCACACCTAGCAAGCCATATCGTGCCCACCAAGTAATGCCCACAAAACCAGTGGTAATTTTTTTTGAATCCCACCATTGAGTGGGATAACAAAAGAAAATGATTGTATTATTTGAAAAATACCTTGTTTATTCACAACTGCTTGCCTACAAGAAAGATGGGATAGGAAGGGAAGGGAAGGGAAGGAAAAGATTCATAACCATTATAAGACTTTGAATTGGCAATTATTTTCTTTTGGAAAAGCTGGATGGTTCCCAATAACATTAAAAGCACTGGCGGTCAAGCACAATCATGTTAATGCATTTGCTATCTTCCTCTGAAAGGATGAAGACATAATTTGATTTGGAGATTCTCATTCTGTATTCCCCTTGTATATTGACACTGCACTTCACCAGACAGTTTGTGCTTATGTCCTTTAAAGGTGACCCATTAAAGTATTGGATGAATGCAAAGACTCCTAATCAGTTGGATGGGTTTCTTGGAATTATGTGCCAGGAAGGAATACAGAGAGCAGGACTTTGATTCAAAACTTGAAGTTGCAAACAAGCAAAGACTGTAATCACCCTTTACTTCATCCTCTTCTACACTCTCCTGCCTCAAAGATCTTTGGCTGATTTCTCGACTACAATACATTCATATTCAACACTAATACCTAGAATAGGCAAGATAAGGTTAAACTGTAGTGCTGAACATAAGAGAAATATGATACCATGATACTATCTTATAAAAACATGGGTAGAGGGAGTTGAGCCTGAACCACAAGAAGCAGCTCTTTCACATATACACAATAAATGTTGGGTCAGGTGATATATGTAGTTTGCAGGAGCCTGTAGTAACTGAAACATATGATCTGAACCAGTGGTGGGATTCAAATTTTTTTACTACTTGTTCTGTGGGTGTGGCTTGGTGGGCATGGCAGGGGAAGGATATACTGCAAAATCCCCATTCCCTCCTCACTTCTGGGGGAAGGTTACTGCAAAATCCCCATTCCCTCCCCATCCCACTAACCTGCTTTCCAGCTCCATTCTCCTGTACAGGACAACCAAAGGAGACCCAGCTGATCAGCTGAGACTCGGGAGGCAGAGAAGAGATGAGGGTGATTTAATGAGGGTGAATCCCACTGATTTAGACTGTAATTTAGTCAGAGGTGGGATTTGCCAGTTCTCCGAACTACTCAAAATTTCCACTACCGGTTCTCCAGAACTGGTCAGAACCTGCTGAATATCATTTCTGATCTGAACACTTTAAGTTCCATAAATACATGACAAAAATATCAGAGATGTCTAAAAAAGTCAATTAAAATCAACGGTACCATTTTAATAATTGGAATACACAGATCTTAGTTATCACTTAAACCAGGGGTGCCCAATTTTGGCATCTTTAAGACTTACAGTCTTCAATTCCCAGAATTCTCCAGCCAGCCATGCCTTCTGGGAGTTGAAGTCTACAAGCCTTAAAGTTCCCAAGATTGGATCCCATTCAGTGGTGGGATTCAATATTTTTTACTACCGGTTCTGTGGGCGTGGCTTGGTGGGGATGGCAGGGGAAGAATACTGTGAAATCTCCAGTCAGAGGTGGTATTTGCTGGTTCTCCAAACTACTCAAAATTTCTGCTACCGGTTCTCCAGAACTGGTCAGAACATGCTGAATACCACCTCTGATCCCACTGATTTAGACTGTATATTTAGTTAAAGCCTATGTGATTTGGTTTTATGTTTTATAAAGTTCCAATTACCATAAGGAAGTGGTAATCCTTGCTAATGGACCATAAGAAGCCCCTTGCTGCTTATACTTTGTTTCCCCACTGCTCCTTAAACCCCACAGTATATACAAATATACATATTAGCATATTTTTTATTTAGACCTGTTTTTATTGTGATTACAAAAAGCCTTTGATGTTGTTGATCTCAATTAAAATCAACGGTACCATTTTACAAAGTCTAACATTCAGAGAATTATGATGCGTTAAATCTCCACGAGGGTTAAACTCACCCCAGCCCTAAAAAAGATGTAAAATGTTCACCCTTTCCTTTCCCATTACATCATTATATCAGCTCAATCACTGCTAGTCATAAAAAAGAAAGGAAAAAAGATCACTGTATATAATCACTGGGAGTATACATATAATAAATAAATAAATTGCTGGTTATTTAAAGTTCTGATTTAACTGAAAGAGGAAAAAACCCACAGCTGTTACTTGAACTATGGCCTACCATAGTTTTTCCTTCCATAACTATGAAATGAATTCTCTTCTTTACAGATTATTCCTTTCCAAACAGTAAAAAATGAAAAAGTAGGATGGGAACTGGTAAATTAAAGAAACAAATGCTTAGATGGTGAAGACTTAAAATAGTTTTCAAAAATAGGAATATAATTGTTACTTGAAAACTGTCTTATGCATTTCAACAATAATTTCCTTAGGGACTAAAGGTTTCCACTTAACTTGCTTAGTAAACAAGCAAATAACATTATTGAGTAAACTGCTTTTTAACTGATATATTAAAAAAAGATAAATGTGCCTACTGTCCCTGTCCTATTGTTTCTTTTTATTTTTCTTATATGTATTCATTTCATGTATTCATAACTATGTATATACTTATACCTATTATCTTGTAAGCGATTGACAAATCAAATATATATATATATATATATATATATATATATATATATATGTATGTATGTATGTATGTATGTATGTATGTATGTATGTATGTCTGGCATTCAGCTTTGTTCGGGTATTATATATATATATATATATATATATATATATATATATATATATATATATATCTTTGGTTATTCGGGTTTTCTCCCGCGTAAGATTGGAAGTATCTAGGCAACGTTTCGATGAAGTCTCATTCATCATCTTCAGGCTTGGTCTTCAGCTCTGTGCTTCTCAGAGAAGCACAGAGCTGAAGACCAAGCCTGAAGATGATGAATGAGACTTCATCGAAACGTTGCCTAGATACTTCCAATCTTACGCGGGAGAAAACCCGAATAACCAAAGATCCACATACAAATACCCGCGAGAACCTCAAAATGAACTAAGGCCTGAGACAAGTCAAAAATAACAACAAAGGCTTCTTTCAACATGTAAAAAACAAGAAAATGATTGATCCATTAAGGAGAGAAAGTGCAAGAAGGTGACAAGCAACAGGAAGAAAACAGAAGCACTTAACTTGTTTTTTGCATCTGTCTTTACACAAAAGGGAAAAAGAACAGTCCAACCTATAAAAAACACTAGTGAAAAAAACAGATTAGGAATATAAGTTAAAATAGATGAGAAAATGGTAAGTGAGAAGAATCCATATTGTGAGATGGCATTTGTAAGATGGTCCACACTAGATGAGTTGAAATCACCAGGAGCAAATGGATTACACTCCAAGGTTCTGAAGGAACTGACAGACGTGATCTCAGAACCACTGAATTATATATTTCAAAGATCCTGGAACATTGGGGAACTACCAGAGGACTGGAAAAGACCTGATGTGGTTCCCATCTTCAAAAAAGGGAAAAAAATAGATCCAGGAAACAACAGACCTATCAGCCTGACCTCAATACCTGGGAAGATTCTGGAAAAGATAATTAAGCAACAAATCTGCAAAAACACCCAGAGTGTTTTTGGTTCATAAATAAGGAAGTAACTGATTGATTTGAATACTGTAACTGCTAGGTCTTTATGTAGGGTATATCTAGCTCTGCCCTTAGTGTTGAAATCGGTGTGGATTTTTCCCAATCACAAAATGCATTTCAGGAAAATAGATTGCATATTTCCCATCAAGGGAGCATTTATGTATCTCCACAGTACTGCATTATTCCATCTTTCAAACTATTTAGAGTTATATACCTTGATTAAAAGAATTAGTGAATCAGGGTGGCCATGATTGCTGAGCTGCCTTATGGCACTGGCTGTAAACTTTAAAGAACTCATCTTGAAATACGGGAGTCAGGAACCCATTTCCATGAAAACAATTCCTAAATATAGTTAAGATTTAGTCTGTCTATATCCAGCCTGTTCCATGTACACACTCCAGTGATACCAACTATGGTGGTTTGGGATTTATTAATATTCAGATAGTTACATACACTCTACAAGCTACAGTTTTGTAGCAATCTTCCCTACCTGGGTGTGTCACATCAATACTATATTATCTGTGTAAAGCACGGTGTTTACATGTTTATTTTATTTAGCTTTAGGTACATGCATATTGGTTGATTGAAGAATTTTTGGGATATCCTTTATTTTCAGAATAGGAATTAATATGCTTCCTCGTCTGACCTCTTTTTTAGTGCTAATTTTCCCTGTTGGGGAACTGTTTGCTCCTATATGTACCCTTAAGTAGGAATTT
The DNA here is from genome assembly GCA_033807585.1 of Hydrophis major. Lineage (NCBI taxonomy): Eukaryota > Metazoa > Chordata > Lepidosauria > Squamata > Elapidae > Hydrophis > Hydrophis major. The sequence continues at coordinate 337,663,705 of CM066328.1, forward strand.
AAATATAATGCCATAGTTAAAGAGAGGAGTCTGACTTCCATGTTCAGGGCCATAAATTTCCTCCAGTGTCCCTATTTATTGAACTGTATGCTATACTAAGGCCTATGAAGATTGCAAACAGTTCACTTATTTTAGCTGTGTATTTTTCTATAAGGTGAATGTAAAACAAAGCAGTTATCATTGGTACACTGGCCAGGCCTTAACCCAAATTGCTTTTTAGCTAATAATCCCTTTTCAATTACCCAACCAGTGTCTTACATAAAGGATTTTTGACATACAGGTTTTCTACAGTGTCAGTTAGGCTTCTCAGTCTGTACTTTGAAAGATCACCCTTGTCATCTTTTTTTGTAAATGAAAACCATAGCAAAGAGTTTCTAGCTACCCGAAATTTAGCAGGAATTTTTGATATGAGTAAACATATCTGGAAAAAAGGATCCCATCAATCAACTTAATATTTAAACAGTTCGGGGATAGGTGATCTTCCCCAGAAGCCTTACTAAACTTCAGAGTTTTAATGACTCCTCTAATTTATTGTTAGCCTTCCGAGGTTGTCCAGAATGGGAGCACTACTAGGAGTATCAGCATTGTTTTTATTGTAAGGTTACAGTACATAATCTTGCAGGTCTGAAAGTACTTCTCCATTCCTCTTTCTGGTTTTTGGAACACTAGGGAAGATGTATTCTGAAATGCTTCTTATACTTCTCTTACACTTGTGGACTGAGATGCCTCTCAGATTATTGCCTAGGCTGCATGTCTTCATCCTTTCTCCCAAGGTCATTCTCACATACCATTACATCCCATCCGATCCTATCCATTCAGTTACTGGAGGCCAGGATGGGGAGGGGCTTCTTTTTGTAGGTCATTATGTAGGTCCTCTAGTCCACTGCGGTTAGGGATGACAAATAGTTAGCTATAGTATTCCTGTCACATGAAGGTAGGGATAGGGATATTGACAGAAAATCTACATTCCTGCAACTGAATGCTGGAAACTGAGTGGGTTTAGAAATTCGCTTCTAGCTTTAAATTAAAAAGAAGACAAATGGCAAGACTTCTTAAGTGTGATAATTTTCTTTCTCTTCTAAGTTCTAGCATAGTGTCATAGTTGTTATCTAAATAGATGGTTCTGGCTAGGCAAATAGCTAGCCTTATTCTCCTTCTTAAGGAATAAGATGGTGAGTCAAACCAATAAAGGCCTGGGAGGCAGCATTTCAGTTAAAAACATTCTTTGTCCTGCTTTCTTGTCCAAGTTTTCATAACCTATAAAACAGAGTTAATGTCTGTATATAAGTAATGTAAGCATGTCTACCAGAGTCAAGGCTTTATCGGAATTCATATGTCGGGGTGTCAAACTAGCAGTCCATGGGTCAGATGCAGGCCACACCCACCCCAGCTCTGCAAAAGGAAAAAAAACCATCATGAAATGTCATGTGACTACAATGTGACATCACGAGTTTCATACCTGTGATATATGTAGTCCAGGGCAATAGCATCCATTTTGTTCCTTCTATATTTTTGAACCTCCAAATGAAGTGAGAGCTATTTATTATCTGAATTATGGGCTATATTCAAGGAAAGTTGAAGCAAATGTTCTCAATAGATTATTGGATGGGGTGATGAATAGCATGAGAAAGAAGAGTTACCCATTACCTCAGTAGGGTTCCTAGTACCATTTGCTCTTCCACAATGAATAAATGCCATCTATTATAAAGAAGGAAAATAAATATTCTTCATTCAGAAGTCATAGCTATGCTAGCTATGTTTACTCTTGTAACTGGCCCTGTTCCCAAAATACGTTTAATCCAATCATCCAGTAACTAGGTCAAATTTTCTTACCAGCAATTCTAGCAGCAAATAATCCTATTTAGTCCAAACAAAACCCACTATTTTCAGAATTCCCAACCACTATCTCTAGAAGTGTCTGGTATTCATGAGCCTTCGACCCAAGAGAGAAATGGCAAACCTTGATACTAAGACTAGCCCTATTCCATTAATTGTCCTGGAAGATTATAGCATCCAATCTGTGCATTGAGAAAATCTTGTGTAACCAAGATTTTGAAATGAATTATTTAAGAGAGTGGGTTGCTTTTATGACATATCTCTCTAGATTTATTTCTTAGAAGGTAGGTTTGCAAAATGGGATACAATTTAGGGTTTCCTTGAGAGAACTAATTGGGAAGAGGAATTTAACACCCTGCAAGATGGGGTTTATTTGTGGTAAACTGTAACACCCATAACATTAATTCATGAGGTTAGGTATTCCATTAAGTACTCTGCACATATCCCACTCAGTTAAGTATGTTCTGGGAAATAGGTTCCTTGTTTCCACCTAGAGAAACACCCATTTTTATGGATCCCACTATATGTAGGATATATAAAAGATTATCACAGTATGTAACAGCCAAGCATTTCTTCATGCACAATGTATAATATCCATGTTTTCAAGTATTCTGCATCTACTTTGTCTGATTTTTTTCAAAGTTGCTATAGGTCATGTTATTTTTTTTTTGTAGTGAAGCACATTGACCATTATACTGTGCAAGTAAAATAATAATCCCAATTATTAATAACTTATTTGATTTCCACCATCCTACCTTTGTTTTTCTCAATTAGCTTTCCTCTGGATGTGTTGGACCTTCAAGGGTGCAAATTCCTGGTCTCATCAAAACTTTAGTTAATCAACTAGATATTCTGTGTTATGAGATCCCCTGGAGAATGTCTGTGGAGATTCTAAGTCATCCAGGTCATGGTTGTTCCAAAGATGCTTTTTTCAAGAGGCAACTGGACTTTCTGGTTTTTCTTTGAAGACATTTCACTTCTCATCCAAGAAGCTTCTCCAGCTCTGACTGGATGGTGGAAGAATGGAAGGATTTATACTCCTTGCAGAAAACTGGTTATTTGCATTCTTTTTTTTTTTGTTTGAAAAGAATTTTATTAATTTTCTACAAACAAACAAGACAAACAAAACATTAAAACATCAACTCTCATATGTACATCCAGTGTGTTGGTTGGTTCATCAGTTTTGTGCATTCATTTTGTAGTCTCAATTACAATTATGTTACATAACAACTCATATTGTCAATCCAAACTTATATATCCTAATATCACTAAAAAAAAGAAATTTTTGACTATACTTTTAATCATTCATGCTTTATGAGATAACAATACTTTAAACAGTTTATTCTGTAACAAATCATATAATCATACCAAATAAATCCTAAAAACCCTTTATAAATATAATGTCAAATAACAAAGGCAAGTAAAACAAAATAAAGATATTCCTTACTGTCTAGCATTCTAAATATTCTATTATCGTATTTTATCATCTGGCCATTGATAAAAAAGATCCCAAATTTCATAAAATTGTTTATCCTCTTGCTCTCTAATTTCAAATGTCAATCTACTCATCTCAGCACATTCCAATTTTATTTGCATTCTTTTAGTGGGTCATTAAGGTCACTTGGAGGTTTATCTGTGTTGCACCTGAATGGTGCAAATTGGTGTGGAGCCTTCTTGGAATGTTGGAAAGGACTGTGTTGTAGATTGGAGATAGATGATGCTGTAACCCTCCTCCTCTTTTGAGAGAGGGCTGTTTAATTTTGACATCAATGGCCTCTTTAACCCCTTTTTCAAACCAGTGATCCTCTCTGATTAAAATATGGACTTTATTGTCTTCAAAGGAGTGAGCCATGTCTTTTAAATGAAGATGGACTGAATCTAGTCATTGTGCCATGTGTTTATGAAGTGGTTGTTTTGTTTCCCCAATGTACAGATGTATATCTGGAGAAGGTAGACTTATTTTCTTTCTCAACCTGTATTGTTTATTTTGATGCAGTATGCAAAGACAGGCAATTACACAGAAAAAAACATCAGGCAAAGAATCTTGAGAGTTAATTTTTTAGTAGATTTAAGGGAGGGGAAGGTCTAAAAAGCAAAGCTAAACAAATTCCCCTATCCCACAGAAAAAGATTGATAATAATAAAGACATTTGGGCCATTTGATCATAAACAGCAGAGTTCACTAGTACAAGAAATCATGCAGACTGTGCAGGGAGACATAAAACTACTGAATTATGTATTAATATGTCATATAAAAAGGAAAAAAGTACTGAAGAAATATTGTAGGAAAAATAAATAAAGCAGCATTAAAAGTGCGCGCGTCCCATTTGGTCAGTTACGTCTAACATAAAACAACAAAAATCACAGTTTGGAAGTTAAAACGATACTTTTAATTTTAGTACTCACTTGCTACCCTGTTGCAAGCCATGCAGAGGTGTGGTCAGAACTTAGCATCAAGGATTGATTTTCTGTCAGAGCTCATCTAAATCAATGTCTGGGTGCATGCACAAGCATTTGTGTGTGTGTGTGTGTGTGTGTGTGTAAGCATGGGTGACTGTGTGTGTTTAAATACAACCTGGAAGCCTAGAGATGTATGAGCTTGTTGACATTAAATTAGAACTGACACAACCACAAAGGGGATTTTGGAATGAAAGTAGCCTTGATTGAAAGCTTCTTGTACTGATTTGGAGCTTGTTTGGATTTTTTTCCCTTCCTGCCCTTAGACTTGCTACACGCTTGTAAAGGGCTAGTGCAGTGATGGCAAACATTTTTGTTGTGGTGTGCTAAAAGCGAGCACGCAATAGCATGTGTGCATGCCGGAACCTACAATGAAATGCGTTGCTGTGCATGCATGTGCAATACCCCTGCCCCATCCCCCTACCTGAATTGCGCATACACGTTTCTCCCAGCTGATTTTCAGCCCATTTGAGGCTGTTTTTGCCTTCCCGGAGGCTCAAGGGAAGCCTCTGCAGCCTTGGGAGACTGAAAAACAGGCCTTCCGGAAATAGCAGAAGTGCTCGTTTTCAGCCACCAGAAGGCCTCTGGAGCCAGGGGGAGGCCATATTTACCATCCCAGGGGCTCGAGGAAAGCCTCTATAGCCTTTGGAGGCCGAAAAATGGGCCCGCTTCAGCACTTCTGATATTTCCAGAAGGCCTGTTTTTCAGCCTCTCGAGTCTGCAGAGGCTTCCCTCAAGCCTTGGGGAGTATTGAGGTAATTCCCCATTAGGAGAATGAGTGCACACAGGGAAATGTAGTGAGAGTGGTGAGGAATAACACACAACCAGCACACAGATACACTGAATAGTAATATGTAGGTTTTACTTCCAGTAAACGGTTAAGCAAAGTCGAACAAGTAGTCCAAGTCATACATGGTTAAAGCAGTCAGTTTTCAGTCCAGGGATAATCCAAATAACAAAGTCCAGTATAATAAGTTCAGTAAATAGACTCCAGCAATCCAAGAAGAACGACGATCAGCAACAGTCAATAGGGAAAAATACAGGAACCAAAAACAGCGAACAACAGAACATCGACCAACTAGCAACTACCAGCAACAGAACTAACAACCCAGGTTTCTGGCTCCATCTTATGGCCATTTGAGGAACCACACCCAATTATAATTTTAGCTTTCCCTTAAAGAGACAGTATTAAATGTCCATCCTGGTTTATATATTTCCAACCCAACTGTGAGGTACTATCAATTTCTAGCAGGGAGGGTGAAAACAGCCTCAAGCGGGATGAAAATCAGCTGGAAGGCATGCACAAGCGCAGTGTAGGTAAGTTTGGCTGGGGCTTGCATGCCTGCATAAATGGCTCTGTGTACCACCTGTGGCAATCATGCCATAGGTTCGCCATCATGGGGCCAGTGTAAAATCTACATGCAAACTGACAATGCAATACTAGAAAAAAAAATGATTTTGATTTTAGGCTACAGGTAGTCCTTGCCTTACGACCACAATGGAGCCCAAAATTTATGTTGTCAAGCAAGGCATTTGTTAAGTGAGTTTTGCCCCATTTTATGACCTTTCTTTCCACAGCTGTTAAGTGAATCACTACAGCTGAGAGGATGTTAAGTGTATTGTGCCAGAAAATATTTATTTAAATATTTCATATATCCACTTTCCTTCCTTCCCCTTATTTGCAAGTAGAGCAACAAGAATACTTGCTGAAAAAATTCCTGACAGTTAGAACAATTAATCAGTGGAACAACTTGCCTCCACAAGTTGTGGGACTCCAACACTGGATGTTTTAAAGAAGAGATTGGACAACTATTTGTCTGAAATGGTACAGCATTTCCTGCCTGAAGAGGGGGTTGGACTAGAAGACCTCCAAGGTCCCTTCCAACTCTGTTATTCTGTATTCTATTCTGTATACCTAAGGAGAATAATTGGGGATTGAATTATAAGAGAAGTATATCAAGAAAAAGTGAGTAGGTTGAGAGGAAGGGGAAAACTGCAAGAGACATGGTATGATAGATGTGATAGTGCTTCAAAAAGAGAGCTGAGAAGCTTAAAAAACAAGGTTATGAAGCAATATCTGAAAAAACAAGGGTATGAAGCAATATCTTTACCTTCGTAAAAGCAAGGTTGATTTGCAAAGTTAGAAAAATACAGAGACAAATAGAAAATAATATTAGTGCAAACTAAAGTATTAGATTTCCTCCTTTCTCACCTTATATTTTGCTTTAATTTATTTAAGGTACATCTTATTCTTTGGCTGTTCTTATATTTTATGCCCCAAAGGGATTATCATGATAGTATAAGCAGTGGTGGGATCCAATTAATTTATCTGCCCTAATGACCAGCTGGGTGGACATGGCCAGAGGATGTGACAGGCAGCACTTGTTAGATCTTGGGTACAGATGACAAGAGGCTCCAGCTCATTCAACTCTATTTTATTCTCTACAGGCAAAAGGTGAAAAACTGCAGCTGCGGCAACTCTTTATATAACCATGCTAGCCATGGCTCCAACCAGTGGAGGCTGTTTGGTTTTCCTGCTCTTGCTATTCCAACCAATAGGAGGTAAGTATGCGAATATCTAACACCTCTCCCTACTGGTCCAGTCCTAACCAATCCCATCCCACAATTTTACATAGTCACGCAAATTAGGTCGGACTTCGGTGGGTGTGACTGGACCTTTGCAGCTCAGTTCTTGGTCTGTCTTCAAACTGTTCAGTTGGATCTATCCTCTCTCCTGCCTTTCTCATTGGAACTTCCTGGAACCTTCTGGCTAGGATGGCCATTTAATCTCCATTAGAGGCCCCCCTTGTTCCTTGGCTTTCCTCTGTCCTGCTAACCCATTGCTGAACTTCAGGTCTGTGTTCACGTTCGGGGCTACTATTAATTGTTGAGGTTGTTCCTTGTTAGTTGTCAGGGCCTTCTCTGTTGTTACTGGAAAGGGTCTTCCTCTCCTTCTCTGTTGGTATTTTGGGAAAGGTCTCCCCTTTCCCTCCTGTTTGTTGTGGTATTCATACCTCTGCTTCTCCCTTATTTGTCATGCCCTAAGCTGGTCTATGTGTCTCCTCTAGCTACGCCCATCTGTAGTTTCTATCCTATAAGATTGGGACCCTGTAACCTGTGACACCCTTGCAGGTATCCATAGGGGGTCCCCTGTGAGGTTTTTAGCATAGACATTGTCACCTTTCTGGAACATCTGGCAGTTGCTGGATGAATTTACAGGGATATCTGAATTGTAGTAGGGGTGTAGCCTGTCTAATTGAGATATAAGTTTCCTGCCCATTAACAATTTCGCCGGGCTCTTGTTGATCGTTGCGCTAGGTATTATGTGCTGTATGCTTAATATTTTGTCTATTTTAGCTTGTGTGTCCCCTGGCCCTAGTCTTTTTAGTGTCTCTTTCATTAATTGTATCATACTTTCCATGTGGCCATTTCTTGACTTGTACCCTGGCACTTATTTCTTATTCCATTCTGTGCTAAGAAACTTTCAAACTGAGTGGCTGTATTGTGGCCCATTGTCAGATGCTATTATATCCAGCAACCCATGAATTGCGAATAATCTTCTAAGGGTTTTCATTACTGCCTCAGTAGTGGTGGAGTGCCTAATGCTGACCTCTAGCCATTTTGAGTATGCATCAACCACTACCAAAAATGTATGCCCTTTTACTGGCCCAGCGAAGTCAATATGTATTCTTGACCATGGCCCATGTGACTTTTCCCACTTGTGGTTGGGAATGGTAGGGAGAGCCGGTCTCAGTTATTGGCAGGTTTTACATGTTGCCTTCATTTTATGTTGCCTTACATGTGACTTCATTTTAACTATCCCCGGGTGCCCTACATGTAACATTTCTAGTATTTGTTCCCTTAGTTCTTCTGGAATTACTACCCGATCTCCCCACAACATGCACTCCTTCAATATAGATAGTTCTGTTTGCCTAATCCAGAAAGGTTTAGTCTCCTCAGCTGTTTCACTTTCCTGCCATCCCCTCCCCACCGAATTCAAAATTCGCGCTAAAAGTTTGTCTTTTGCTCTTACTCTTGCAATTTCTGCAGCTGTCACTGGTGCTTGTTCGAGTGTTTCTATCAGCAGAGTAGAGGTGGCAGGGGCTGGGTCTGCATCTTGGTCTGGTAGGGGACATCTACTGAGGGTGTCAGCGTGGTCGATGTTTTTTCCAGGCCTACATATTATGTCATAGTCATATGCGGCCAGGAATTCAGTCCAATGTGTCATTCTGGGTGACAAAATGTTCAGGGTGGCTTTGATTCCCAGTAGCAGTTTGTGATCAGTGACCAGGGTGAATTTTCTGCCATAGACATATTCATGTCCATGGCATGGAATCGCTTGATTCCGGTGACTGCTGCTAACGCTTCTTTATCCAGTTGACTGTAATTACATTCTGGTTTGGACAGTGTTTTTGAATAGAATGCTATAGGGGCTTCTTTGCCATCTGGCAGTCTATGGCTGATGACGGTGCCAATTCTGAATGGTGGGACATGTCACATGTTAGAATTAAGGGTAATGTCTCACTGTATTGTATTAGTACTCAGTCTGATGTTATTATATTTTTGATGCCTAAGAATGCAGCCTCTTCATTTTGCTCCCAGGCCCAGGCTACCTTCTTGTCAAGCAGCCTGTGTAAAGGTTCCACAGCTGTCACCTTCTGCAGTAGAAATATATTGTAAAAGTTAATTAGTCCTAAGAAGTCTTGTTTTTTGGGCCTGGGGGCTTCCTTAATTGCTTTAGCTTTATTTTCTGTGGGGTGAATCCCTTTGCAGTCTATCAGGAAACCTAGAAATTCTACTTTATCTGTTACTAGTTGTCATTTTTCCCTTTTCCCTTTTAGTCCCACATTTTTGAACTGAGCTAATACTTCCTTTAGGCGGTCTTGCAGTTGTCCTTTGTTTTTAGCCAAAATAAGGACATCATCAAAATAGGTACTAGCCCAGCTGAAGGAGGCATTCCATTAAACTCTGGAACAGCCCTGGGGCAACACTGACCCCAAATTGTAACCATTTGCATTTAAACGCCCCTCTGTGTGTCACAATTGTCTGGGTTTCTGCCATGTCATCGTCAATGGGTAATTGTTGGTAGGCTTGTGTGAAATTGAGTTTTGCAAAACCTTTCTGCACCCCAAAGAATATGGTAAGTGTTGAACTACTGGGACGGGGTACGCGCTTTGCTGAAGGGTGTGATTCAGGGTAGCCTTATAGTCAGCACAGATGCATACTCACCCATCTGGCTTTGCTGGGATGACTATAGTTGTTTCCCATTTGGTGTGGTTGGTGGGCTCTAAAATCCCTTGCACGATGGGCTTATCTAGTTGTTCATCTATCTTCAGTTTCAGAGCAAAGGGAATCCTCCTTGCCTTCAACCTAATCAGTGCTATGGATGGGTCTAAATTAAAAGAGATGGGGTACTGAGTACTTGCCTAATTGTCCGTCAAACACGTCCTGGAATTCTTTCATTAGGCTGTCTGCCCATTCATTCTCGGTAATGCTGTGTATGCTGGTGAACTCAATGCCTAGTGGTTGGAACCATTCTAGTCCAAGTAGGCTTGGTCAGTCCTGGTCTACAATGGTTAGTGGTAGATATTCAGAAAACTCTTTGAATTCCACTTCAAATTTTCCAATGCCTATCACTGGAATCTTATTGCCCTGATAATCTTTTGATGTCAGTGTTTGTTTTGTTAGTTGATTCTTGGTTATTTCTGGGCTCAGTTTTTTAATGGTGTCCCAGGAGACCATCGATAGGTATGACCCAGAATCTACTTCCATTTTGCATGGTCTGCAATTTATGGTTATTTGGATGTGGATTTTCTTCACATGGGCCATGCTAGAATTGCCTATTGTCACAGTTTGGTTTGTCTCACCTCTATCGCGGGCCGGTTAATCTCTTCTGTTCCAGCTGAACTGACTTCGATGCCCTCCAGGCTGGGTTGTTCTGTTCTGAGGGGATATGTTTTGTCTTTTCCTTCTGCTGGGGGTTGTTCTGCTTGGCTCTCGCTATATGCCCCCATCGGTCACAACGCTGAAAAATGGCATCGTGGAAATGGCATTCTGATCGTGGATGGTTTCCTTTACACCCAAAACACCAGAATTCCTTCTTCTTCCAGTCCTTGTTTTTTGGATTTCTTTCCAAATGAAGTTGGTTTACTTCCTCATCATTTTCATCGGTCTCAGACTCAGACTTGATGTCCTCGTCGTGAGTAGTGGCAGTTTCTTTCAGCGATTGCTGGGGAGCCTTATTCATTTTCCGCATGGTGGCTGCTGATTTCTGGGATGCTTCCACAGCTGACACTTCTTCTATGGCCTCCTTTAGAGCTATTTTGGGCTTTGTTAGCAGGTGGCTTTGCAGTGTTAGATCTTGGAGCCCCAGGACTATGCGATCTCTCATTGCTTCATCCATGTTTAGGGACTTGCAAGCTCCAGTGATGTCCCGAAGGTTTGCGACAAAACCACTGACACTCTCTCCCTCCTTCTGGTTTTGTTGATAGAATGCATGCCTTTTGACTAAACAGGATGCTCTCAGGATTTTGTTGATAGAATGCATGCCTTTTGACTAAATAGTGTGCTCTCAGGATTCTCTCCAAATCCAGCCAGGCCATCATTTTTACATCGTTTGGTGTGGATAGTGCTTTTGCCATCTTGAACACTGTGGGACCATAGTGTGTGAGAAAAACCGCTCTCTTCCTTTGTTCCAAAATGTTCAGAAGGTTGCTTCCTTCAAAGAATATTGGAATCAATTGACGTACAATTCCCAATCTTCTGTTGTGGGGGTCGAACAGTATGGGTGGCGTATTAGTTCCAGCCATTTTCGAATTCAATTTAATTTGCCATGTGTTTACTGGTCTTGTCTCAGAATCCCACCTTCGTCACCAGTGTTAGATCTTGGGTACAGATGACAAGAGGCTCCAGCTCATTCAACCCTATTTTATTCTCTACAGGCAAAAGGTGAGAAACTGCAGCTGCAGCAGCTCTTTTTTTTTTTTTTTGAAACAAATTTTTATTAATTTTAAAGATAAAACAACACATCATTAACCATTAAATACATAAACACATAAAACCTCTTAACATTGTAAATCCTTACAAGTCAAACAAAACATTATTTTTATACAGCATAATTCCAATTTATCCCATCTCCATATGGACACACAAATATCTTTCAGCAAATTTCTCATTATTTCTCTTTACTCCTATTCAATTTCATTTCTCTTCCATATTTATCCATTTTATAGTCATCATATTCTTTTCTTTCTGGCTTGTTTAAATTATTCTCATCTAACATTCCTCCAAGGTTTTATTGATTCTTTTTTCCTTTTTTTTTTATAAAAAACAAATTTTGTTAGTTTTACCATAAACACAATACACAAACATACAAACACAAAACATAAACAAAACTAAAAGATCTTTTCTGAAGGTTGTCTGTTCCCGGGTTAAAACTCTTTACACAGACACAAATTCAAACATCATATTCAACCCATATCTCCTTCCATATCTTATTATCATTTTCTTTTTTATATATATATATAAAAACCATTTTTATCAGTTTTATAAAAACAATGCACAAAGAATCAAGGCATAGCAGTTTATAAATTCTTTTCTAAGAAAAAATAATAATAAAAGACCAATAAGGCATAACATTTCCAGATTATAATATCAATATTTCATATAATATTAACTTCATATCTTGTCCCTACTTCTCTTTTCCATCCAAATTATTTATTAATTAAAATTTTATTGCCTTTTATCAATATACAAAATCCAAAAAAAAAAAAGCATATATATCCTTCCATATCTTATTACCATTTTCAACAACATTCTTTGTCTGTTCTATTTCCAATTATCCATTCATCTTTTTTTTTCTTTTACTATACTTCTCCTGTACACCAATTGGAGTAACATCTATAACTCATTACCCTAACTTAGAAATACTACATATAGCAATCTTTCTTGGGATTCTGTTTAAAAGATTCTAAAATTACATAATAAATTTTATATTCTAAATATACATATAAAAACACACTCTTATATACCCTCCAGAATCCCTCTTTTAATCTAAATTAAATTCACCCATTGTCTCTAAATAAACTTTTTTTCTTTAGGTCTTGCTTCCCCCCATTAAGGCTTCTCCTCCCCCCCTTTCTCTCTTGCTTATTCTTCTCCTTGCCCTTTCTACCCCTTTGCTTTTTCTCTTCGCTTTTCTTGCTCCTTTTCCTTTGCTTTCTAACCTTGCTTCCATCTTTTCGCTCATTTTTCTCTCTTTTGGTTGTTTTTATAATTCTTAAAATCCCCTTTTTCTTATCCTTTTTCTCCTCCTCTCCGGAAGGAACCCATTGTTCATCAAAGATGGCTTCTTCTTCCTCTTCTTCCTTGTCCCAGTCCTTCTGCTGCGTAATCAACTTTTCAAAAGAACATAACGCCATTTCTAAGAATTGAAACAAAGCGCCCAAAGTATCTTCTTTTTTATATTTTTGATATTCAATCTCTAGTTCATCCACAGACGATGCCATTATGAAAAGGGAAACTTTTTCCAAAACAACCACAAGTATTTTTAATCAAAGACAATCAAAAGCAATTAAAAAAAAAAAAGTTCCAAAAGTTAATACTTTTCTTCCTTCTTTTTCTCTTTCTGAATTAATTTTTAATCAAAGAGGTCCAATTACCATATATCTTCTTTTGGGATCCACAAAGACGTTCTAGACAATCTCCTCCTTTTTCAGCTTCTGCTCCAATTTTTTTTTCTCCCTTCCCACTTGCAATGACAATTTTAAATAATCAAAAATCCATACCTCCAGCAGAGATTTTCCAATTTCTTAAATTTTTCAATGTCCAAAAATCCCTTTGTCTCTTAACTTCAGCTTTCAAAACAATCCACTTTCAATGTCTAATATGTCCAAATATTTCTGCTTTTTCCGTGGGGTGGGAGAGTAAAAAAAAAAAAAAAAATTCCCTTTAACAGCTTCTCCGCCGCTTTTCGCTCTTCTTAGGGATACAATGTATCCTCCAGCAATTCAAGCAGCTCAATTCCAGGCAATTTAAAAGGTGTTACTTGACCCGGCTCAGACAGAACTTTCACTCTTCACACTTCCTCCAGCACAGTTCTTACCCGGTTGCTGGCTTCTTCGTGGCGGCCATTGCTGACCGCTGCTCCACCGCCTTGGGAAAAAGGGGTTTTCCCGGAGAAGGGGGGGTCTGCGATACCCCCACCTCCCTATCCGACTCCCCTCTCTCTTCAGCTGTCCCTACAGGGCAGCCATATCCCCCTGACCCATCTGGATCGGGGGTACCTCGACGGCTAGCACAGCAGGAATCGTGAGCTGTCGCGAATTCCTGCTGCCCCGAAGCCACGCAAACCGGAAGTTCCAGCTGCAGCAGCTCTTTATGTAACTGAGCTAGCCATGGCTCCGACCAGTGGAGGCTGTTTGGTTTTCCCACTCTCGCGATTCCAACCAATAGGAGGTAAGTATGCTAATATCTAACAGTACTCTGCCTCCTGCACCCCCCAGGAACAAAAGCAGGATGCAGAGAGGTGCACTGCACCCCCTGTGCCCCATTTTGGACCCAGTGGGCCTCCCTGAAGCCTCGTGGGAGTAAAAACAGGGCATGTAGGGACTCCTGGAAGGGGCGTGGAGAGAAGGAGTGGGGTCAGCCAGCAATTTAACAACTGGTTCAGCCGAAGTGGTGAGAACTGTTTGAATCCCACCACTGGGTATGAGTATGTATGCATCCTCAATGATTGCCTTTCAATCTTTCTTAAAGTCTGACTAGAAGGCAAAGTGAGAGGATGAAATACCAAATTTAAGAAGGTTAGTTTAGCCCATAATCACTTAATGACTGATCCAATGGGGTTGCTCATCTCTGCTTTAATCTGAGTTCAAAACAACCCCTTGCTTTCTGTGTTGGGATCACTTTACAAAAGGCAAATTAGTTTAGCTTTAACAAAACTCTTTCTTCAGCTATTGCTAATGTCAAAGACTGTGAAGGCAGGAATCATTCATAAAAGACAACTCTTCATTTTTTGGGAACACAGATTGGCTGAACTGATCTTCAAGGATTTACAAGAATGTTTAGAAGGGAAGGGGTGTTTTATTGGGAAGTGAAAAAATGTCGAAGGAAGTGGTTGTCGCTTGTTATGTTTTCACTGGCCCTCTGGTTTAGAGCAGCAACTGAAATGTACATAGGATTAATGGTCACATATTTCTTTGTGAGACTTGTGCTATTTGTGAGTTTCTGCCTGGATCTTGCAGGAGTTCAACAATATTTATTATTACCTTCTGAACATCCTTTTGGAAAGGGCACTTATTTTTAACTTAGCAAGATTGACTGACTGCTTTCTAAAACAGGAAACAGATATCTGGATTGTTGAGTGCTACTGGGCAGATGTCAAAGTCTATTGTTATTCCATTTTGTCTGTCTCTGAGATGAGATTAGGGGCCATTTATGGATCCTTCAGAGGAAGTTACAGGCTTAATTCTCCATTTCAAGGGGGAAAAATGAATGGAACCAAGCACTGATGAAGTAATTTAGCTGACTTCGGTTTTTGTTCATTGAAACAGAACTGGCAAGGTTCTATGCCATATGGTGTCTTCCTCCAGTTCTTTCACTGGCTGCTATCAGCTTCCCCAAAGAGCTTCTGTTGCTCTGAATTTTGTTTCGTTTGATGAAATCTCCCCAGAACTTTTTGAATTCAAGTCTACATGTGACTAGTGTGGGCCAAGTTCATTTAAAGAAGAAAACAACTAAAATATCTGACTTGTTCTGTGTTTGGCATCTTAAACTTATAAATGGAGGACTTTCTGTAGATAGTATCTGGCTGATTAATCTCTTAGGATAGGATAGAATAGGATAGGATGGGATGGGATGGGATGGGATAGGCTGCAATAGAATGGAACAAAACAGAACAGAACTCTTTATTGGTTGGACTCATAAGGAATTTGTCTCTGATGCATAAACTCAGTATACATACAATGGAATGAGATGCGTATGCATCAAGCATCTTGGCAATTTTTTTTTGTTCAGTGGAAATAATATTAGTGCAAGACACCCATTTTCAGGATTTGGGATTTGATAAAAAGGAAGGGCAGAATTTAGGGAGACATTAATATGGAAGAGAGCTGGATGTGGTTCTTCATTTCTGTTGGATGTGAAAACCCTGTGGCAGGAGCAGTTCCTTTACTTCTTCTGGCAATGGGCCATGGAAGACATGTCATATGAGAAGTACTGTAATAACAGATCAAAGGCATCATCATAAAAATAGAGACATATACTAACAGGCGTCATTGGCACTAAAGTGAGAAAAGCAAGAGGACGAATGTGAAACCAAAGGCAGGGACCTGCAGAGCCTGTTAGTTCAGGCATGGAAAATGCAAGTATTCACAGAAGTTGGTATTGACTGGTGATATTACTGCTTTTGCTTTGGATTCCTTTTAGTCCAGTTCTCCTTGGAGTGCCTTTGGAATCAACACAAGCTCTACCACATTCCCACTTCATCCTTGGGAGATGGGAGAAGTTCTTACTAAAAAAAATGAAAGCTTATAACAACATAGTATTTGTGCTTCCCTGAGCAACAAAAAAGCTCCTACACACACATCTCTTCCTTGAAGTAGCAATGTCTTTCTTTGGAATGGCACAGCTAATGCACAGGTCAGGAAAATACACTGCTCAAAAAAATAAAGGAAACACTTAAACAACACAATGTAACCCCAAGTCAATCACACTTCTATGAAATCAAACTGTCCACTTAGGTAGCAACACTGATTGACAATCAATTTCACATGCTGTTGTGCAAATGGAATAGACAACAGGTGGAAAGCATAGGCAGTTAGCAAGACATCCCCAATAAAGGAGTGGTTCTGTAGGTGGTGACCACAGACCACTTCTCAGTTCCTATGCTTTCTGGCTGACGGTTTGGTCACTTTTGAATGCTGGTGGTGGTGGTTTCACTCTAGTGGTAGCATGAGACGGAGTCTACAACCCACACAAGTGGCTCAGGTAGTGCAGATCATCCAGAATGGCACATCAATGCGAGCTGTGGCAAGAAGGTTTGCTGTGTCTGTCAGCATAGAGTCCAGAGCATGGAGGCGCTACCAGGAGACAGGCCAGTACATCAGGAGATGTGGAGGAGGTCATAGGAGGGCAACAACCCAGCATCAGGACCACTACCTCCACCTTTGTGTAAGGAGGGACAGGAGCACTGCCAGAGCCCTGCAAAATGACCTCCAGCGGGCCACAAATGTGCATGTGGGCTGCTCAAACAGTCAGAAACAGACTCCATGAGGGTGGTACGAGGACCCGATGTCTACAGGTGGGGATTGTGCTTACAGCCCAACACTGTGCAGGATGTTTGGCATTTGCCAGAGAACACCAAGATTGGCAAATTCGCCACTGGCACCTTGTGCTCTTCACAGATGAAAGCAGGTTCACACTGAGCACATGTGACAGATGTGACAGGGTCTGGAGACGCCATGGAGAATGTTCTGCTGCCTGCAACATTCTCCAGCATGACCAATTTGGCAGTGGGTTAGTAATGGTGTGGGGTGGCATATCTTTAGGGGGCCTCACAGCCCTCCACATGCTCTCCAGAGGTAGCCTGACTGCCATTAGGTACCGAGATGAGATCCTCAGCCCCCCTTGTGAGACCATATGCTGTGCGGTTGGCTCTGGGTTCCTCCTAATGCAAGACAATGCTAGACCTCATGTGGCTGGAGTGTGTCAGCAGTTCCTGCAAGACGAAGGCATTGATGCTATGGACTGGCCCACTTGTTCCCAGACCTGAATCCAATTGAGCACATCTGGGACATCATGTCTTGCTCCATCCACCAACACCACGTTGCACCACAGACTGTCCAGAAGTTGGAGGATGCTTTATTCCAGGTGTGGGAGGAGATCCCTCAGGAGACCATCTGCCACCTCATCAGGAGCATGCCCAAGCATTGTAGGGAGCTCATACAGGCACATGGAGGCCACACACACTACTGAACCTCATTTTGACTTGTTTTAAGGACATCACATCAAAGTTGGATCAATCTGTAGTGTTTTTTTCCACTTTAATTTTGAGTGTAAATCCAAATCCAGACCTCCATGAGTTGCTAAATTTGATTTCCATTGATAATTTTTGTGTGATTTTGTTGTCAGCACATTCAACTATGTAATGAACAAAGTATTTAATAAGAATATTTCATTCATTCAGATCTAGGATGTCTTATTTTTGTGTTCCCTTAATTTTTTTTGAGCAGTGTATATGTCTGCTTTAAGTTATTGTTGACAAGGGTTATATTTCCACTTCCATGTTCTTGAGTCAAACTGACTGCATATTTCTTATTAAAGGAGTAGTCTCCATTTCAATTTTTTGTAGGTCTATCTTTAACAAGAGCTTATTTACAAAAATAAATGTAATTTTCCAAATACATTTCTCATGAAGATTACATTCTTCTACTTACCTGAAGTCCCCATAAGTTCATAAACACATCCAAATTGTTTTCCTAACAACCAAATGCAGGAAAGTTTACTACTGCCTTCTTCCCAATTTTTTTAATTTCCCAAATCTTGCTGGGGCTCTAGTGGCTCTTGAGGGTCAGCCATTCAAGCACTATCAAGGTCCATTCTTCTTAGTTTTTCAAGATCAGCCAAAGCGATTTTAATCAGTGGCCTTGCAAAAATCTACTAGCAAGTGTTTTACTTTAATAAATGTTGTATGAAACACCTTTTCAAAATGTCTTGACCTCCCTGCTTCTAAATGGAAGCTGCACTTGACCACTTTTGAGGCCTGCTCCAACAAATCTAATCACTGTAAGTCATCCTCAGCCTAAGCTGAGAAGTCCTTTTGGGACAAACTCACAATGTCACATTGTCATCATGTGATGTATCACAACTTTTTCCCCCTTTGCTAAACTGGGGGGTGGGCATGGCCAATGCGTGATGCATCTGGCCTGAGGGCTGCAAGTTTGACACCCCTGGATGGAACCAATTGTCAAGGACATAGTATGAAAATATTGCAGAAACCATAAAATGTAACAGCCTTGAATGCCAAGAAATCCAGTATTTGCAAACTGAAAAGTAATACTATGTGACCTGGGGAAGAGAAAAAACAAAACTCCTGTTAGTTATACTGCAGTCATGTTGAGGAATGTTTTAAAAACCAACAGTATTAAGACCAATCTCCATGTAGTTTTGTAGCAAGAAAGATGCAGCAGAGAGTGTCAGACTGTATTAAATGTAGGACAGCTGGGTTCCCTACAGCTCTCTAAGTTATGGCATCTGTGTGGGAAGGTCCAAAAAGCATTCTGGTACATACTTCTGTTGTTTCCTTAGCTATTTGGTTGCCATTTCAATAATTGTTTCCCCTATTGATTTATTAGTTGCAGGAAACTAATTGACATAAGGCTATCCTTCCACCTGTGCTTTGGATCTAGGCTACTTTTTTGCTTGTATCTGGCCATTCCAACAGTTATGGGAAGGAACAGGATGCAATATGGCTGGCTGTCAGCAGGCAGTTATTCACAATATCAGATAAATAATAGTGGACATGCTCGGTTGTCCTTAGCAGGATAAAATATATGGATATTCCCTTATCTCATATTTCTTGTATTTATTTATTCATTTGAATCATTTAACATGGAAACTGGGTTGCTAATTTGAAGAAAAGATTGACTTCATTGAATGCTGAGGATCACTGTCAGAATGAGAAAGAGCAAAAAATGTTTCAGGAGGAACCTCTAACTTGTCTCAGTCATCACTTATGGAAAGAAATCTTCTACAGCATGGATG
The DNA here is from genome assembly GCA_033807585.1 of Hydrophis major. Lineage (NCBI taxonomy): Eukaryota > Metazoa > Chordata > Lepidosauria > Squamata > Elapidae > Hydrophis > Hydrophis major. The sequence goes on from CM066328.1 coordinate 337,682,760, forward strand.
TCAAATTCATGGTTTCACATTGCTATCACTTGATTTTTCACAATGTTTTTCCCATTCATGGAGCTGGTGTGGGTGTGGCTTGCACATGACACATCCAGCCCATGGGGCACCAGTTTGACACCCCTAGTCCAATGGTTAAGGCACCAGGCTGGAAACCAAAAGATTATGAATTCTGGTCCCAGATTAAGAATGAAAGCCATCTGGCTGACTTTGGACCAATCATTGTCTTTCAGTCCAACCTACTTCAGAGGGTAGTTGTTGTAGGGAAAATAGGAGGAGGAAGGTGTGTTCAATATGTTTGCTGCGTTATTTTTAAAAATAATAAAGGTGGGATAAAAAATATATAAATAAATAAAATATGCCTTTCATACATGCTATTAGTTGTCAGGCCACACCTTACCGGGACAGATTGCTTTCTGTCATGGCAGAACAGTGTAATAGATCTTTGCTGGAGAAAACAAATTGCCCTTTAGCCAAGTCCCATTAGTTCCACCCAGCAAGGAAATGTTGGAGGAAATATCCAGGTCCAATTCCAATCCAGGAGAAAGGCACTAGAAATAAAATGGAGGATGGAGACTGATTGGAAAGAAAGGTTCCCTTTATTGATGAAGCAGAATCACCAACCACTTGTGATTTTAGGACAGCTGACAAAATGGTTGAATGAGTGGATGGATCTTTATAGGTTTCTGTGACTTTGAAGTTTGAATTGTTCAGGGGTTTGTGCAAAGTGCGGGCTTGTGTCTTTTGCTAAATGGTGATGGGTCAATCCTATTATGTCCTAAACCTAAAGGGTCATGTCCTTTTCTCAGAATTTAGGTGGAGGAGAATGTAAATTTTTTTTTTTTTGAAACAAATTTTTATTAATTTTAAAGATAAAACAACACATCATTAACCATTAAATACATAAACACATAAAACCTCTTAACATTGTAAATCCTTACAAGTCAAACAAAACATTATTTTTATACAGCATAATTCCAATTTATCCCATCTCCATATGGACACACAAACATCTTTCAGCAAATTTCTCATTATTTCTCTTTACTCCTATTCAATTTCATTTCTCTTCCATATTTATCCATTTTATAGTCATCATATTCTTTTCTTTCTGGCTTGTATAATGTAAATTTTCTTTCTGGCTTGTAGAATGTAAATTTTAATCCCATCTCTGGGATTATTTTGTGAATAGGCTGGCCCAATCTTTCTTAATGGGCACAAAATATCTGCTGGAGCTATTAAAAAAGACTGAGTCTGCTTTCTGTCTTTAAGAGCATGTTTCTCCATTTCTCCCTTAGGGAAAATATTCTGTCCTGCTTTTTTTAATATTCCCCAAAATATTTCATTCTGCTGAGTGGAGGGTGGCGGGGAGCTTCTCACAGAATGCTTTAAGCATTAACATGGCACTTCCTTTGGTGTTGCATAGATATACTGTACTCCCTACCAGGCAAGATATAACTTGGGCTGCAATATGAGATCCTTTCCATTTCTCATATTTTTTCCTGTCCAGTCCATTTCTGTCTATCAATATATTTTAAAGTATAGCATATGTACCTTATATGCATTCTAATAAATACATTTTCTGTAATTGCATTTTGAAATTTAATAGAATGGAAAGCAGGATGTTGGCGCTTTAGTTCACATGCAGATTCGTAAAATGAGAATTAAGAAGATTTGCACAAAAGTGAGAATCAAACATGTTTTTCCCCTTACCCCTAGATGTTACATTGGCAGAGAGATCTTATTATCTGATCCCACAAATTTATTTGACAGGTTAATGTTTCAATTTTCAGTTCATAAGTTCTTATGCTTGTTATATATTAATGAATTTTAATACTGTGTAGAATGATATATGTGCAACTGAATCCTCACACCCAGATATATTAAGGAGACATCAATTTGTCTCCAGATTATATGGCCATAAAACATGGTTTCCAACTCTGCATATAGCTTTCTCCCCAATTCAGCATTTCCAGGAGCCAGAAAAGGATACAGGATAATTAAAATGAAACATTGGTAATGATGGGGAAAAAAAACCCCTATATTGTTTCTAAATGGTTTGATCTTCTTCAGCAGTAATCCAAAACCTGTTCCCAGATTTTTCAACAATTTAAACTGCATTCCGACATACTTATCTGGGAGCAGGCCTCTTGAACCTGCTGTGAATGTATAAAGTTTTAATAAAGCGTGAGCTTGGAGTAAAGTGCAGGGTTCTGGCCCTGCACTTCTGATTGGTTGTTAAATGGCTGGATCGGATTGGCCCGCTCCGGGGAATCCAATTGGCCCTTAACAGAGAGTTCCTATTGGTTATGAGAGCTAGCGCTCCTCGTTGGTTATTGGTTAATAGTTACTGGGGTTTGCCTATATAAGGCGGGTTAAAACTACTATAGAGCTAAAAGTCACTATGTAAATAAAGAGCTGAAGTTCACCGTTCAGAGGCTTGTCTCCATTCTTTCTTGCCCATGCTCCAAACTTAACACTGGCAATGAGGATGGGATGTGGAGACATCTGAACCAACGAAACTTCGAAGAACACCGAGCACATGACAGACGACGCTACACAACGGAACCATGTCCGGCGGCGTTGTACCACCCGCTCCGTTCGATCCAGTACAGGAGGACTGGGAGTCCTACATGGATTGCTTCCAAATGTTCTTAGAAACCAACAACTTAAAGGACGCCACACCAGGAAATAAACGGGCGGTGTTCCTAACGCATTGCGGTCCAACCGTATTTAAGATGGCTAAAGTACTAGCAAAACCCCGAGAAGTGAAGGCGATGGATTGGGACGACCTCGAACCTCTCCTATGAGATCACTATGCACCGACCATGCCTACGCTCGTGAAACAGCACGAGTTTTATCAGAGGAGCCAGCGAAAGGGAGAAAGTGTGGCCGACTTCATAGCAGACCTCCGAAATTGGGGAGGCCTCTGCGGGTTCACCGATTTAGAAGAAGCACTAAGAGATCACATAGTTTTGGGACTAGATGCACCAGGCGTTCAAAGCAAGCTGATGGTGAAAGGCGACATCAGCCTTGCCGATGCCATCGCTGATGCTACTGCAGCAGAAGCAACCAGGAAATTGGCTGCACAACTACGCTGAAACCGCGCTCCGGTACCACCACCGACAAGCGACATTTTATCCAGGTCAGAAGGGCAGCTTGCAACAATGCACCATCAGACAGCGACGAAGAAGAGGTCCATCAACTGCGGTCCGACCGGGACCACCACCCGAAGCCTTTACGCCCTTGCGCTGGCTGTGGGGCCAACCATGCCAGGTCCGAATGCAAATTCCGCGACATGCTCTGCCATGAGTGCAGGAAGTGAGGCCACATTGGACGGGTCTGCCGAAGCTTACCAGGACCTGGCCAGGCCTCAAAAGGGACTAACTATCACCAATCGACAGGAAACCGTCCTGTACGGCGAGAGCCAGTAAACCACTCCTACAGAAATCGAGTTTTGCAGAGAGAAGAGGCTCACCATACTATCACTATCGGTCACGCCTCAGCTTTAGACACCAAGAAAATACGAGTCACAGTAGCCATCGAGAACCAGCCTTGCCACATGGAAGTTGACTCGGGATCGTCCCTCTCGATGGTGTCCTGGAAGACCCTTCAACAACTCATCCCCACGATTCAACGCCAAGATCTCCGCTTCCAAAGACTCATCCTCAAGGACTACCAAGGGAATCGAATCCCCGTCGTTGGTTCCTGCCAAGTCCGAGTCTCCTTCAAGAAGCACACAGCATACTTACCACTAACTGTCATCGATAGAGACAGCCCTAGCCTACTAGGCCTCCAATGGTTCGCGCCACTCGGTATTGAAGTGGCCGGCATAAACCAAGTCAGCGGAAGTGACTGGGAGGGAGACCTCATCCATGAGTTCAGGGATGTCTTCGCGGACAGCTTAGGCAAGTACAAGGGGACCCCGATTTCATTCAGTCTAGACCCAAAGATAGCTCCCATCTGACTTAAGCCCCATCGAGTTCTGTTTGCGTTAAAGTCAAAAATTGACGAACAACTCGACAAACTGATAGCTCAGGGGGTGTTAGAGCCCATCGATCACTCCCCCTGGGAAACCCCAATCATAACGCCCATTAAGCCAGATGGGTTGATCTGAATTTGTGGGGACTACCGGGCCACTTTGAACCACGCCCTACAGCAGAACGCATATCCAGTGCCAGTGTTGCAGCAGCTCCTCCACTCCCTGGGGGGTGGAAAAGTCTTCGCTAAATTAGACTTAGCTCAGGCATATCAGCAACTACCTGTTGATGAAAAGACGGCACTGGCACAAATGATTGTGACACACCGAGGTGCCTTTAAATGTACCCGGCTTCAATTCGGAGTTAGTGTAGCCCCAGGGATTTTTCAGAGCCTTATGGAGAGGTTACTACAAGGAATTAAGGGCATGGTCCCCTATTTTGACGATGTATTAATTGCGGCCCCTACAAAAATAATCTTACAGGACCGGTTAAAATTAGTCCTAAAAAAATTCCAAGAGGCCGGTCTTAAAGTAAAGAAAAACAAATGCAAATTGTGTACTGACAGTGTTGAGTTTTTAGGGTACCTAATTGATAGCCAGGGTATTCACCCTACTGAAAGTAAACAAAGGGCGATAAAAAATGCTCCCAGGCCACGAAACAAGGCCGATCTCCAGGCGTTCCTAGGCCTCATCAATTTTTATAATGTATTTTTACCGCATAAAGCAACGGTCGCTGAACCATTACACCGGTTGTTAGATAAGAAAGCAAATTGGTTATGGGGTCACCGAGAAGAACAGGTGTTCCGCAACGTGAAAAAAGTGCTCACTTCTGATTCTGTACTCATACAGTATAACGAGACTTTACTGTTAAATATAACATGTGATGCTTCGCCTTTTGGAGTGGGCGCCATCTTGAGCCATGTACTGCCTAATGGGAACGAAGCCCCTGTTGCATATTTTTCAAAGGCACTTTCAAAAACTGAGCGAAATTATGGACAAATCAATAAAGAAGCCTCGCAATTGTGTCAGCCGTTAAAAGATTACGTGTATGGCTGGGCTTTTACTATCGTGACTGACCACAAACCATTATTGGGGATAATAGCCGGAGATAAGCCGACTCCCTACATATTATCCCCTAGGATGACTCGATGGTCAGAATTCTAAGTTGCTTATAACTATCGGCTGCAATACCGCCCAGGGAAAGCCATTCCCCATGCCGACACATTGAGCCGAGCACCGCTTCCAGAGACTCTCGACAATCCTGCACCAACGGTAACCACGTTGCAAATTGAGGCACTCAACTCGCCGTCATTAACCGCCCGAGATATCGTGAGAGAAACCAAATGTGACCCCACCTTAGCGCGAGTCCTAAGCTGGGTACAACGCGGATGGCCATTGGACCAATTATCAGATGACTTCACACCATTCAAGACTCGACAAACCGAGTTGTTCTCCCAAAAAGGCTGTGTCATCTGGAGCGATAGAGTCGTTATCCCAGAACGACTCCAGAAAGCGCTTCTGAGAACCTTGCACGATGGCCACCCCGGCATCGTGCGAATGAAAGCCCTTGCGCGAAGCTACACATGGTGGCCAGGCATTGACAAGCAAATCGAACAGTGGGTTAAAGCTTGTCCCAAATGCCAAGAAGTCAGCAATGCCCCACCAAAAGCCATTCCTACTAAATGGGATACACCACGCAGACCCTGGTCCCGAATTCACTTGGAGTTTGCGGGGCCGACCAAAGGCCACACTAACCGTCGACGCCTATTCAAATTGGCTCGAGATTCATCGCATGACGACTACAACCTCCGAGGCAGTTATCAAAACCTTGGAAAGACTATTTGCAACCCACGGACTACCAGATGTCCTGGTATCCAATAACAGGCCCCAATTTACTGTCGTTCGAGCAGTACCTCGCTGACCGCGGCATTCGACATGCGCTCACCTCGCCTGTGCACCCTGCGACCAATGGCAAAGCAGAACGCATGGTACAATTTGTGAAGAAAACCTTACAGAAGGTAGACTACAACAACATTGACGACAAGATCAATCGAATCCTTTTTTTACAACACATCACACCACATAGCATCACCAACAAAACTCCCGCCGAACTGCTAATGGGATGAAAACTCCGCTCCCACCTCGACCGGTTACACCCAGCTTACGAACCGGAAAAACCACTAGGATCCAGAGGCCGCTGTCGTGCCTTCCAGGTAGGAGATTTGGTATACGCTAAAAACCTATCGGGCAACCCATTGTGGGTGGAGGTGACAGTAGTTCGTGTAACTGGCCCAAGATCCTACCTTGTACAATGCCTTGACGATAGACTATGGAAATGCCATATTGATCAATTACGATCGCGGCTTCCGGTGGGCAGTCCTGAACTCCCCTATGACCAGACTGAGGGGGGGGGAGGTACGGAAGAAGATGAATTCCAAGAAGAAGAAAACCCGTTCGAAGGGAACAACGGTATAATAGAGACTCAGGAAGTGGAACCAAAGAGGGAAACAGTTGAACCTCAGGGAATTACAGAGAACATGGGTGTTGGGATAACATTGTTTAGCCTAACTGGTTTAGGTAAAATAATAAATATGTTATCATGGTTTATTAGTTAAAGTGTCTGCAACTTTAACTGTAGGATTGTAATTAAGGGAGTGGTTGTAAAAAGCACTGTAAAAGAAGCAAGGTACCGCAGCTTGCTGTCTCTGGCTTGATGATCCCTAATTACTGGATGAAGACTGCGTTTTTCCCCTACTGGAAAGGGAGAGAGATAAAGGACTGATTTATTGTAAGTGAACTGACATTGGATATTCTACACGGACTTTGCTAACTGAATATTCTTGAATGGACTGACTAAAATGATACATGACTAATGGACTGTTATTTTGACTATGCTATAAACTCTTAATGGAATAAACTATATTTTGATAGCACAAGCGTATCTGTTATTTTTACTGTATGTTAACAAACATACAAGCTTATCTCACTCATTTATCTGTGTGCCTATCTGACTAATGCTGCACATTCTGTTTAGCTTGTCTCCTTAACCCTGGTTGGGGAACCCAGGCTTAACAATGGGCAACGACGGGGAAATGAACTCTGAACCAGAAACAGCCCCACTGCTAAACAACGATCTACCTCAGCATGATTACAGCCAAATGACACAGCGAAAATCAAAGAGACTAATAAAACAACCGTCCTACCTAAAGGACTATGTAACTGCGCCCTGCAAACAGAAGCCAGGGGGAAGGGGTGTTGTGAATGTATAAAGTTTTAATAAAGTGTGAGCTTGGAGTAAAGTGCAGGGTTCTGGCCTTGCACTTCTGATTGGTTGTTAAACGGCCGGATCGGATTGGCCCACTCCAGGGAATCCGATTGTCCCTTAACAGAGAGTTCCTATTGGTTATGAGAGGTAGCGCTCCTCGTTGGTTATTGGTTAATAGTTACTGGGGTTTGCCTATATAAGGCAGGTTAAAACTACTATAGAGGCTAGAAGTCACTATGTAAATAAAGAGCTGAAGTTCACCTTTCAGAGGCTTGTCTCCATTCTTTCTCGCCCATGCTCCAAACTTAACAAACCTAATGATGATTCTTTCTCAGTAGCATATAGAATTGCATGGCGAATGCTTTTTGAAAATTTTTGCTGTGTAAAGATAAAGGTTCCCTTTGCACTTACGTGCTAGTCATTTTCAGCTCTGGGGGCAGTCTTCATCTCCAGCTGTCTCAAGAAGTCTCCGTGGTCATGTGGCTAGCATGACTAAATGCCAAAGGCACAAAGAACACTGTTACTTTCCGACCAAAGTGGTCCCTAGTTTTCTACTTGCATTTTACATGCTTTTGAACTGCTAGGTTGGCAGAAGCTGGGACAAATGATGGAAGCTCACTCCGTTACACGGCGCTAGGGATTTGAACCGCCGAACTGTCAAGCTTTCTGATCAAGCTCAGCATCTTAGCCACTGAGACACCACTTTGTACAGGACAAAATACATTAGCATCTGAGCACTGTTTGTTTTTAATCTCTCCACTGAATTGCTGCAATGACAAGGCCAGAAATTGCTATCTTGTTTGAAACTCTAAACTGACATTGACAAGAATAATCACTGTTTCTATGGCTTCCTTTTCTTATCAGTATTTTCTCAACTAGGCTCTGGGGGAAATCCTTGATGAGAATGAAAAGAAAAGAAAACACTTTTTTTGGGATGCGTAGTGCAGAAAATCCCTACTGAATATTCTAGTTTATTCAGCATGTGAAGTTTGGTAGCATATGGAGAAATAATAAACAATAAAAGTAGCACTTTATGCTCAACTATATTTTGAGTGCCTTAGAATGGAATATCTTTGGTTTGGTAAAAATAAAATATTTTCTAGCTCACATTTTTAAAAAGCTTGCTTATAAAGGGTGTAAAATATTTTTTGCAGTTAGATAATGAGACAATGTGGCTAGGTTATCATTTCTTGAAGGAGATTAAGAAGCTGAAATAGAGTACATTTTTCAGTGTTGATATTTGAAGCATCCTTCTAATAACAAACCAAGTTGACTGATTTCTTCCCAATACACAAATCTACTACCTTTAAAAAGTAATATAAGAAAATCCTAACAATGCTTTTCTTGTAAACATTGTTCCAGAAAACAATCTATCATCAACAAACCTACAAATCACATCTTCAAAATAAACATCACACATTCAGTAAGGATACTGCAAGGATCAAGCAACAAGATTTCAAACTCCAAGTTGGTTGTCATGTGAATGGGATAAGTTTTTGAACAATTTCTGAATTTTCTGTTCTTTGGATCAATGGAACAATTATTTTAGTAGGCATGTGCTACCACAAATCATGCATCATCAGACTTTATTTACCTGGAACTCTTCAGCTGTGTTGAGGCCTATAACTCTAAAATTAACAGCCAGAATTAGCATGAATCACTCTTTGGCATTAGTTAATATGTTGTATAAGATATAAACCATTGTGTTCTAGTTTGAAAGCTGCCTTTCTACTCAATAGGATGGCCAGTTCTGTCAAACCTGCTTGCTCTTGGTGCACATTTATATCTAAATGCATCAGTGCACCTAGGTCAGACTTCCGGGTTGAGCCCTCCTCACTGAAGGACCGTAGATCGCGATTGTCTGTGGTTATCGTCCGTGCTTTTTCATTGGAGAGCCCCGATCATTGCAATTAGGGCTGAAGCTGCCTTGAAGGGGTGGTGGAGCAAGGGGAAGCCTCAAGCCAGGTTGAGGGGAGCCTGAAGATGACTGAAGCAGTGGTCCAAAATAAAATAAAACTGGACTTAAGATTGTCAAAAAATAATAATAATAAAATTTACAAATTGGAGACTGGATTGTGCTGGAATATTGAGGTTCGAAAAACCCTAAATAATAAAATAAGGGAAAAAGATGAGAACTTGTATAATGGAGAGTGCCATCTTCTGACAAATAACTTAAACTCAAACAAAAGGGAAATCATGCTGTTTCTGTATGAACTTATGTCGATATAATCTTAAAGAAATATTGAAATAAAGTAAGAATTTTAGAAAGTGAAAGCAGAACCAGAATAAAGAAAGAAGCAAGGAAAGACTGCCTATGGGATTGATTGGTTATTTTGGTATAGACCCTGGATTGGAATAATTGAGAACTATAGAAAACTTGAAGAAGAAAGAAGGAAAGTAAAAGTGTTTTTTGTGGACTTCAACAATTATAAAATATAAGAATATGTAATGATGATATCTCTTCGGGAATTAAGAATGGAACTTTAAAATATGAGAGAATTACTACAGGAAAGAGGCGAATCACGTTGCTCTGTGTTAGAAGAAATGGAAAGGGCGATTGAAGAACAAGAAGAAAGAACTTCAGAGGAGGAGGAGTCGACTCAAGGAGAAGCCATTTTAAATAGACAATTAACACAAAGAACACGACAAAGATAAGGGGAAAGAAGGAAGGCTAAAAAGTTGAGATTTAAGAAGATAATCAAAAAGGTGAAATCAGGAGAGGTAGAAAGGCACAGCAGAAAAGGGGAAAGGAAGATATCAAGAAAGAGAGGGATATAAACTGGAATGAGAAAAGATGTGGGAAAAAGAGGGGGAAGAGAGGCAATAAGAAACAGGTGCAGGAAATAAAGAAACACGGAAATAGTAAAATGATGAAAAGAAATTGTTTTTCAGAGATAATGGTTGATGAATTAAAAGGGGGATTTTGCAGGGTGACAAGGGGTAACAAGAATATATTTGCAATTAAAAATACTTAGAAAATAGGGTAATATAGATTATTAATGGAGGGATAGATACCGATAACTCTTATTAGATGAATATACATTTTATTTTTATCTTTAAAAGAAAAGTTAAGGTCTATTGAAGAAATTGTAATAATTGAAATGAATGTGAAGATGTTTAAAAATGAGGTAAATATCAGTGACCAGGAATTAAATTGTCAATCTTTCCCTTTTATTTTTTTTTGAAATTAGAAATAAAATTAAGGGGGGAAATATATTGCGGAATCCAAATGAAAAGATGCAATGATTATTATTATAACTACTTAAAAATAAAGGTTTATTGGGAATTAATATGAGGGAATAAAGGTATATTTTAACCACTGAAGTGTCACACTCAAAGCAGTAAAAGGGGGGAAACCTATGCTTTTTTTTAAAAGGAGGGAAACCTTTTTCTTTTGTGTTAAAACTTGTATTAATCTAGAATTTATAGAAAGAATATGTGATGGAAAGAAAATATGACAGATTAAAGAACTATTAAATTAATAAGCTAATACAGACTATTAAAAGGAAGGAGAGACATTGGTAACTTTTTTAAATTAGGCAAACATATATTGTTATTTTTTGTTTTTAAAATAAATATCAAAGGATTATATTTGAAATAATTGAAATTAAACAAAAGGATGTTTGGATTGAGATTGATTTAAGAGACTAGGATTAAATTGCTTGTTTCTCTCCTTTCTGAAAGTTTGGAATGGAAAAGGTAATAATAGAATTAAGTATGCATATATGAATGTCTTACTATTGTCATATTTGTATGTAAAAGTGATGACCCGGAAATATGTTGTCCACTAAAAAGAGCTTTTTGTTTTAATGTGAAAAACTGAATAAAATTTGTTTAAAAAAAATAAGTCGAATTTGTAGCTTGGTAACACAACTCCCAATTAGGCAAACCAAATCCTCCTCTTATTCTAGCATCTTGCAAAAGTTTTAACTTTATTCTCGCTTTCTTACCTTGCTATATAAATTTCAACACAATTTTATTTAAATCTTCAAAATAGTCTTTTCCAAGTCCAATTGGAATTGTTTGAAACAAATATAAAATTCTGGGTACAAATTTGATGTGGTTTAAGGAATGGATAACATTAAGAAATACTAGATTTTTGACATTAGAAGGACATAATCTGCTGTTGGGGTGGCATGCTTTTCTATGGTAGAAAGGAACTAAAACACAGGGGTACTTTAGAAGACATTATATATGGGAGTCTCTGTGGTTAAACTGGGAGAAGATTAAAAGATAATGTAATTTGAAAATTCCAGTCTGGCTATCGACTATTGAAGCATTTTCTTATCCTATAATATACAAAAAGGAACAAACAGTTAGATATGGTGAAATATTGAATGAAAAGGGTGAACTTTCTAAAAAACTAGAGGAACAAGGTATAAAGATGAATTGGTTTGCATATGCGCAAATACATTGAAGGTGTGATAAAGATTTTAAAACAGAAGGTTTCTATGATAAACTGACTGACTTAGATAAGATTTTGACAGGTAGAGGGGGAAAAAAAAGAAAGAAGAAGAAGAAAGGTTTACAATGGCTCTATCTATTGATGAACTAAGAAAGGAATATGGAAAAACAAAGGACTCTGGGAGATATCTTTTAATTTTTAGAAATGGCGCTTGCAACTTATCAGCAAATACAACAACAAATGGAGGAAACAGAAGAAGAAGAAGAAGAAGAAGAAGAAGAAGAAGAAGAAGAAGAAGAAGAAGAAGAAGAAGAAGAAGAAGAAGAAGAAGAAGAAGCCATCTTTAATGAATTAAATAATTTGACTAAGAAAGAGAAGAGAAAGAGAGGAAGGAAAATGAAGGATTTAAGACCTAAAAAAACATCCAAGAAAGAGAAAAATGAGATGCATAACCAATACAATGCCAGAATGCAAAAGAAAAGAGGAATACAGCAGAGAGGGGAAACTAAAAAGGCGGAGGTTTGGAAGGGTGGTGGTGAAAAGACTAGGTGGGATAAGAAAGAAAGGGAAAAGGGGGAAAAAAGCCGCAAAGGTATAAAGCAAGATGGGAAAAAGAAATTTTTCTTTAGGGACAAAGGGCAATGTATAATTTATAGAAAAAAAAAAAGGATCTGCAAAAGTACATAAGATAGCATTGTAGTATTTGTATTAGAGACAGAAAACTAGAATATTAAAGGGAATGTTTAAAATATAGAGTTTATTGGCTATGTTAATGTTATTATAAATGTATTATTGTAGCATTTGTTTTTGAAATGGACAATTGGAATATTACAAGATTTAATAAATCAAAATATTACAGTGTTTAAGATTTAATGATAGATTTTAACATTTAATATTATTGAGAATGTGTAAAATGTTTAAGATTTAATGATAGAGCTTAATTTGTTATTCTCTTAATGTTATCATAACTTTTTTAATTCTTTTAGTTTAAAAATTTTATAAAAAAAAATACATAACAAAATATGCTAAAAAAAAAAAAGTCCAGTTTTGACCTTCTGGTGGACAGTATTCAGATGTAAATGGGGGTAAGCCAAAGCAAACATACATTTGCCACATGTAATAGCACTAGTCAGCATCATGGAGCCAAAGCTGTAATGGAAGAAGCAAAATGGTGCCTCTACCTCCACTGGGGGGCACCTGAGCAGGTAGAGGAACTACAGCTGCAGTGTACTAGTCTGAAGAGCATTCATGGGCCAGAACAATCATTACATTATAGTGTTCATGGGTGAGTACAAGAAATAATAAAAGCAAAAACTTTTTTTGCTTTTAAGAGATTTTAAAAACAGCTGTGTGAAGTCCTTTTTAGCAGAAGTAAGAGAAAACCTGTAATGCAGCCAATGATTACAGAATGATGACTAGAAACTGACTTTTTCCTGCTTTAATTCAACCCTTACATTTTAATCTACATATTCTACAGGTGAAACTCGAAAAATTAGAATATCGTGCAAAAGTTCATTTATTTCAGTAATACAACTTAAAAGGTGAACTTAATATATGAGATAGACCTGCAAAGCAAGATAGTTCAAGCCGTGATTTGTCGTAATTGAGATGATTATGGCTTACAGCTCATGAAAACCCCAAATCCACAATCTCAGAAAATTAGAATATTGTGAAAAGATTCAATATTCTAGGCTCAAAGTGTCCCACTCTAATCAGCTAATTAAGCCATAACACCTGCAAAGGATTCCTGAGCCCTTAAATGGTCTCTCAGTCTGATTCAATAGGAAGCACAATCACAGGAAAGACTGCTGACCTGACAGTTGTGCAGAAAACCATCATTGACACCCTTCGTAAGGAGGGAAAGCCTCAAAAGGTAATTGCAAAAGAAGTTGGATGTTCCCAAAATGCTGTATCAAAGCACATTAATAGAAAGTTATGTGGAGGGGAAAAGTGTGGAAGAAAAAGTTGCACAAGCAGCAGGGATGACCGCAGCCTGGAGAGGATTGTCAGGAAAAGGCCATTCAAAAGTGTTGGGGACTTTCACAAGGAGTGGACTGAGGTTGGAGTCAGTGCATCAAGAGCCACCACACACAGATAGATCCTGGACATGTTGTATTCCTCTTGTCAAGCCGCTCCTGAACAACAAACAACGTCAGAAGTGTCTTACCTGGGCTAAAGAAAAACAGAACTGGTCTGTTGCTCAGTGGTTCAAAGTCCTCTTTTCTGATGAGAGCAACTTTTGCATCTCATTTGGAAACCAAGGACCCAGAGTGTGGAGGAAGAATGGAGAGGCACACATTGCAAGATGCTTGAAGTCCAGTGTGAAGTTTCCACAGTCTGTGTTGATTTGGGGAGCCATATCATCTGCTGGTGTTGGTCTACTGTGCTTCATTAAGTCTGGGGTCAATGCAGCCGTCTACCAGGAGATTTTGGAGCACTTCATGCTTCTTTCTGCAGATGAGCTTTATGGAGATGCTGACTTCATTTTCCAGCAGGACTTGGCACCTGCCCACACTGCCAAAAGCACCAAAAGCTGGTTCAATGACTGTGGGATTACTGTGCTTGATTGGCCAGCAAACTCGCCTGACCTGAACTCCATAGAGAATCTATGGGGCATTGCCAAGAGAAATATGAGAGACATGAGACCGAACAATGCAGAAGAGCTGAAGGCTGCTATTGAAGCATCCTGGTCTTCCATAACACCTCAGGAGTGCCACAGGCTGATAGCTTCCATGGCACACCGCATTGAGGCAGTAATTGCTGCAAAGGGGGCCCAAACCAAGTACTGAGTACATATGCATACTTATACTTTTCAGAGGTCCGATATTGTTCTATGTACAATCCTTGTTTTTATTGACTGCATGTAATATTCTAATTTTCTGAGATTGTGGATTTAGGGTTTTCATCAGCTGTAAGCCATAATCATCTCAATTGAGACAAATCATGGCTTGAACTATCTTGCTTTGCATGTAATGAGTCTATCTCATATATTAGGTTCACCTTTTAAGTTGCATTACTGAAATACATGAACTTTTGCACGATATTCTAATTTTTTGAATTTCACCTGTATGGTTTTAGGACCTTCAGTGCAACCCTGCTTTCTAAAGACAGTGATAGATGTATTTTTAAGAACAGGTCTAATACTTTGCCAGAAGAGTGTTAAACTCATACTTAAACAGATTAACAATCCAGGTCTAACACTTTTTCAAAAAAGCACTAAATCTGTGCTTATAAGAGCCCTACATAGGGTTTGGAAAGCACCAGTTAAGCAGAGTCTAGTATCTGGTCTCTCTTGCAGCTTAAGTCAAAATGGCCATAGAGGGCAAAGTTCAAGGACCAGTGGGGAGAGACAGCATGTCCTCAGCAGCCTAAAATGTCCAATGGAAGCTGGGCAGATTACAAGACCTCATTGCAAGTGGAATAATTGGTGAAGAACATCAGACTGTATCCATAATTATAAGGGGAAAAGAAGGAAAATATTACTTTAAATGGACATCTAAGAATGAGTTTAATCTGCCTCATATAAGACCTGAGAGTAAAACAACAACAACAGATTTTAGCTATCAAGGAATATAGGTGGGCATGGAATGTTGTAATACATCAGAAGAAAAAGAGCATTGGAAGAATATCTGAATGATATGAATAAGATGTACTGAAGCTGGTATGTCAAGACAGCTTACTGACTTACTGGAGAGACCAAACTGGACTACAAGAAAAGCCAAATGAGAAACAGAACAGAGGCATCAGAAGACAAAACATTATATTGCCAGTTTATTAAAAAAAATAGCAGGGAAAACAAATAATAATAAGATCTGGCTAACAGTAGGAAATTTAAAGAAAGAGACAGAAATGTTAATTCTGGCTGCCCAAGATCAGCAACAAACAGCAAATGCTGCCTATGTGAAGAAACTGAAGAAACAGTGGATCACCTGGCTAGTTGCTGCAAGAAGATCTCACAGATTGACTACAGATACGACATGACAAAGTAGCAACAATGGTGCATCGAAAGATCTGCAAGAAATATCTTTTGCCTGCAAGCAAGAATTGGTGGCACAATAAAATAGAAAAAGTCATAGAAAGTGAAGAATTGCTTTGAGACTTTAGAATTCAAACAGGCACCTGTCACGTAACACCCCAGACTTAACATTTGCCAATAAGATAAACAAAAAAAATCTAAACAGCAAATGTGGTAGTACCTGGAGACAGCAGAATAGAAGAGAAAGAACTAGAGAAGATCACAAAATACAAAGACCTACAAATAGAAATAGAAAGACTGTGGCAGAAGCAAGCAACAGTAGTCTCAATAATACCATAATAGATGCCTTGAGTGCAATCCCAAAACAACTGGAGCATCACTTGAACACCATTGGCCTTGATAAATTTACCACCAGTCAATTGCAAAAGATGGCTTTACTCAGAGCAGCTTACATCCTATCACAATATTTGTAACACCATCAAACATCCAGCTTTGCCTGTCCCAGATCCTTGTTATTTTGTTAAACAGAGTTGGAAGGGACCTTGGAAATCGTCTAGTCCGACCTTTGCTCAAGCTGTCCACTTTCTTTTTAAAAACCTCTAGTTGATGGAGCACCCACAACTTCTGATGGCAAGCAGTTCAATAAATGATGGCAGCTCACAACAGTCAAACAAAAAAAATGCAATAAAATCAATAATACAAAAAATGATAAGTGTGGTGAAGTGAGGGTTCTTACCAAAGTTCCTTTGCCTGGGTAAAGAGCTAGGTGTTCACAACTTTTCTAAATAACAACAGAATTGGGGCCATTTGGATCTTGGTAGGGAGAAAACCTCATTCCAGAAGGCAAGAAGATATGAAAGGGAAAAATCATCACCA
Source organism: Hydrophis major (assembly GCA_033807585.1). Lineage (NCBI taxonomy): Eukaryota > Metazoa > Chordata > Lepidosauria > Squamata > Elapidae > Hydrophis > Hydrophis major. The sequence continues at coordinate 337,699,258 of CM066328.1, forward strand.
TGACATATTCTGACTGGAAGGAAGGGAAAAAGAGGCCCATTGAGGATGTCCTCATGTGGTATCAAATAGTCAAGATGGCGACCCTGACTGTGTGATCAAAGCTTTGCTCATTAGATATCTTGACTGTTAAACTCCCCTTGTGATTGCCACCAGCCCATGCCTGATAGATAAAGTATTAAAGAATTATTCAAAGGATTATATTCACATTGGATGTTAGACATTCTGTTTCCAAAGGACTACAAAATGACATGAATGTGATATCTTACTTGAAGCACATGGCATGAGATATCTAAGCATTCACCTTCCTTATCCAAAATTGGCAAAACCCTGGTTTTAAAAGAAATTATAGGAAATGCTAGAACACACAGTAAAAGTGCACTTTCAATATAGCAAAATTCACGTTTAAGAGATCAGCGTTGTATCTGTTAAAGAATTAAAGTGAGATAGTTTATATGAAAAAAATCTTATTCCTGGGCAATTAGCAGCTAGATAAATTAGGAAAAGATGAATGCAAGTTTTTCAGTGTTAGGAGACAGTGCAGACTGAAACAATTATGTCATTTTCTACAGTAAAAAAAATCCTGTCAGACCAGAATACTGCCTTACTGACACAGACATTAAAGTGGATTAGATGATTTTGCTGAGCCATATATCCTACTGGTGATGTGGAACTAAGTGATAAAAAAGCTTAGCACAAGGGATGCTTAAGATGAATAAATGGAGCAAGGATAAGTGGAGAAAAACCCACCAGTTTTCTCATCTCTTGCTCAAGCTAAATCTGTTTTTCTAGCTGCTTTTCTAGCCCTTCATTGAAGAACTGTCTTCATTACCTGAATTGTTCTTTCATGGAACAATTAAGAGAAACCAGGATTAACAATACCACAAACAATCAGATACTTTCTAGAGCAGGGGTTCCCAACCTGGGGTGCTTGCACCTCTTGTGAGTGTGAGACGATATTCCAGGGGGTGCGAAAACTTGGATTTAGAAGTTTCTAAATTATAGTGTGTATGCATAATTTTACGCAAATTATATGCATATAATTATTTATTTTTGTAAGGGGAGCGAGAATATATCAGAAGCATTCTAGGGGTGTGTGGTATAGAAAATCTTGGGAACCCCTGTTCTAAAGTAACATAAGCTATAGTGCCCACTCAGTGGTGGGTTTCAAAAATTTTTACCACTGGTTCTGTGGGCGTGGGTTGGTGGGTGTGGCAGGGGAAGAATACTGCAAAATCTCCATTCCTCCCCACCCTACTAACCTGCTTTCCAGCTCTGTTTCCTGTGCAGGGGAACAAAAGAAGATTCAGCCAATCAGCTGGGACTCAGGAGGCAGAGAATAGATTGGGGGCAGGGCCAGTCAGAGGTGGGATTTGCCAGTTCTCCACACTACTCAAAATTTCTGCTACCAGTTCTCCAGAACTGGTCAGAACCTGCTGAATACCACCTCTAGAAGCAGTTCCAGCCAACCTTGGCACAGAAAGTGAAGTATAAAGTTCACAATTGCAAATAGTCTTCGACTTAAAACAGTTCATTTAGTGACTGCTCAAAATTAATAACGGCACTGAAAAAGGTGATCTATGATGATTTTTCACACATATGACTGTTGCAGCATCCCCATGGCCATGCGATTTACATTTGAATGCTTGACAACCATTTCATATTTATGCCAGTTGCAGTATCCTGGGGTCATGTGATCACTTTTTGAAATCTTTTGACAAGCAAAGCCATTGGGGAAACCAGATTCTCTTCACAACCATGTTACTAATTTAACAACTGCAGTGATTCACTTAATAAAGGTGACAAGAAGAGTCGTTAAATGGGGCAAACTCACTTAACAAGTTCTTCACTTAACAACATACATTTTGGGGCTCAGTTGTAGTTGTAAGTTGAGGGCTATTTGTATTCACTTACACAGCCGAACTATCAGACAAAGGCATTGTCAAAGATGGGTGGAATTTGAGATGCGTTGCAGGAGTTGAAACCAAGAAAATCCAAGGAATTACTTATCAGTGCAAATTTAAGTGTAAGATTTTCATCCATATTTGAACGCATAGTTACTACTAATATACAGTTATTTACAGATTCAAAATAGGACAACAGTGAATATGGCAGGTGCAAAAGTTTGATGTTATACTAGTTCAGTGGTGGCTAACCTTTTTAGGCTCCTGTGCCAAAACCTGTGCGCACGCTGGCATGTGCATGCAATTTGCACTCCCCCACGCCCCCTGTGCATGCAATTTGCAATTCGCACCATCTCCCCCCCCCCGGTTGCCCCCTTACCCGCACTGCGCCTCACAGCTGATTTTCGGCCAGTTTGAGGCCTTTTTTGGCCTCCCAGAGGCTTGAAAAAAGCCTTGCAAGGCTTTTCAGGATGAATAATAGGCCCGTTTCGTCACTTCTGGTATTACAAAAAGTGATGAAATGGGCATATTTGGCCTGCAAAGACTTTTTTTAAGACTCTGGGAGGCCAAAAAATGCCTCAAATCAGCCAAAATCAGCTGTGAAGTGCGTGCATGCGCAGTGAGGTAAATTTGCCTGAGGCTTGCGTGTTGGCACAAATGGCTCTGTGTGCCATCATGGTACTAGTCTGTCAGTCCTCCTTGGGTAGAAGCAACAATTCAGAAATATTCTTAGGGCTCCTTGTATAGCATGCAGAGCTTTTTCTCAGCTTCTGGTCTCTTAGGGATTCATGGACACATATAGTGCATTTGGAAAGTATTCAGACCCACTTCACAAATTTCACTTTGCCAATTTTGTTATGCTGCAGTCTGATTCTATGGTGTTGAAATTCATTTTTTCTCCTCATTAATCTACACTCTGTACTTCATGTTGACAAATGTCTGTACACTTATTACAAAGAAAAAACTGGAAAATCTCATTGGCCTAAATATTCAGACCCTTCACTCGGTACTTCATTGAAGCACCTTTGCCAGCCTCGAGTCTTTTTGGGTATGATGCAACAAGCTTTGACACATCTGGATTGGGGGATTTTCTGCCATTTTTCCTTGCAAATTCTCTCAAGCTCAGTCAGGTTGGATGGGGATCCTAGGTGGACAGCCATTTTCAGGTCCCTCCAGAGATGTTCACTAGGGTTCAAGTCAGGCTCTGATTGGACCACTTTAGGACATTCAGAGTTATACCTAAGCCAGTCCTGTGTTGTCTTGGTTGTGTGCTTAGGATCATTGTCATGTGAGAAAGTGAATCTTCATCCCAGTCTGAATTCCTGAGTGCTGTGGAACAGGATTTCTTTGAAGATATCCTTGTACTTTGCTCCATTCAGCTTTCCCTCAACTCTGACCAGTCTCTCAGTCCCTGCTTCTGAAAAACATCCCCACAGCATGATGCTGCCACCATCATGCTTCACCATTGGGATGATATTGGGCAGGAGATGAGTGGTGCCTGGTTTCCTCCAGACATAATGCTTAGAATTGAGGCCAAGCAGTTCAATCTTGGTTTCAACAGACCAGAAAATCTTGTTCCTCACAGTCTGAGGTACCAGCAGGCTTTCATGTATTTTGCACTGGGGAAAAGCTTCTATCTAGCCACTGTGCCATAAAGCCCAGATTGTTGGAGGACCATAGTGATGGTTGTCCTTCTAGAACTCTGTCCCGTCTCCACACAGGATATGTAGATGGTTAGAGTGACCATCGGGTTCTTGGTCACCTCTCTTACCAAAGCCCTTCTCTCCCAATTGCTCAGTTTGACCAACTCCTGGTTTTGCCAAACTTCTTCCATTTGAGAATAATGGAGGCCACTGTGCTCTTAGGAACCTTCAGTGCAGCACACATTTTATTGTGGCCTTCCCCAAATCTGGGCCTTGCAATAATCCTTTCTCCTGAACTCTGCAGGCAGTTCCTTCGACCTCATGGCTTTTGCTCTGCTACAGAAGTGTGTGCCTTTCCAAATCATGTTGCATCAATTTAATTTAACACAAGTGGACTCCAATCAAAGTGTAGAAACATGTCAGCAATGATCAAGAAAACTGGGAGGCAGCAGAGCTAAATTTAACGTGTTGTTGCAAAGGGTCTGAATACTTATGCCAATGTGATATTTCAGGTTTTTAAAAAATAAATTTACAGACATTTATAAAATTCAGTTTCCATGTTGTCATTATGGGGTACTGAGTGTAGTTTAATCACAAAAAAATGAATTTCAACAACTGTAGAATAGGCTGCAGCATAACAAAAATGACCAAAGTGAAAGTCTGAAAACTTTCTGAATGCACTGTATAATCTGACTAAGAGTCATAAATATTTGCATGCAGCTGCAATAAGCATTAGGTTAGGCTAGCATATGGGCCTGCCCACTCTGGTTCAGTATTTTAACCCATATATACTTGGGGGTGAGCCTCATAATCTGAAGTGACATTTTAAATTAACCACATATATAACGGGGTGAGAAATGCAAGTAGCTTAACAGATATCACTTTGGTGGGAATGTAACAGTGTTCTGGGCACCTTTGACATATGACATGGTGGCTACATGACCACGGTAATTGTCTTCAGACAATGATGGTTCCCTTGGTCAAGAAATGAAGATGAACATTATTAGAGTCCTAGAGTCAGACAAAACTAGACAGAGAAACCTTTACCTTACTTAGACATCATGCTTCGCTATATAATATAGAATGCTCTTTAGAAAGACATCTTTAGCAATCTGGCTCTTTCTAAATGTATTGTGACCTTGATTCTACTGGATGGCAATTTTGGGCTATCCTAACACTGCTGGGATTAAGCAGGCTGTTTATACTAAGATTCATTATATGTACTTCTTCAAATCAAATTAATCTTCTAGAATGGTGTTCGTCCTCCTACAACAATTATAGCTGTAACATTTGATATTTGTTTAAGATTTAGTTTCTGAAATGAGATTTTGCTTCAAAAGAACAGAACTGAAAACAACTGAAGCTGTTTTGTTTTTCCTTGCTTTCTCCATTATTCTCCAGCTGAAACCTCCCAAGAGCATAATTGCAACTGAGTCACTGATGCATTTGAATCTTACTATTCTGGCTTAATAAAGGTTTAAATTAGCCGTAGATCTCATCATCTGAAGTAACATTTTAAATTAAAAAGTCTTAGCTATTCATTTAATATAGATTTAATAAGACATTTGTTCATTAATAAAAAACAGTTCATCACTGCATATTAAAACATATTAATGTTGAAATTTACATATATAGACATAATTGATTTACAAATCTTTAAAATGCTTAAGTGTCTGTTGGTATTAGTTATGGCTGGTTACTGTAAACATGTTGAAAGATTCACAACTTTTGTGAATCTGTATGAACCACTTTTCAGTTTATAAAGCAGTTCAAATTTTCTGATATAAGCATTTATTTAACTGGAAAAATATATAATACTACAAAATGGATGAAAGGAGAAAAGTAACTGGAAGAAGGAATGCCATGAAATTCGAGGAGGCCATCAAGAGTTGGCTTTGATTCAAAGAGACTCTCTTTCTCTGTGAAAATGAAATGGCTTGAACCTTATATATTTATTTATCAAATGCATTAATTCAAACAGTTCCCTGGACATCCTTTTGAGCAGCAAACTCACTTAAAGCTACTGCAAAGAGCTAGTTAGGACTGTCACTCAGAGGTGAAATTAGCTCGATTTCCCAGTTGAATTTTCAGCTTGGTTATATAAACATATTTTATGTTCATGGGTGCTTTCTTATTTGAATAGGCTTAGACAATTCTGGTGAAATGTACAAAAGACCTTGCAAAACTGTAACTGGCTAATGCCTTGATTGAAATATGAAATATGAAGTTTTTGAGGATGAGGACTTGCATTTTCCCCTTGCAAAGTGACTCCGGGATGCAGCATTGTGTTCTTACCCAGGCTTTGTCAAACTTAATAAAACACAAACTGATTTTAAAAGTAAAACCTATTTTAATGCAATGCTGGGAATTACTTACATTCCCAGCCAAAACTAATCATACACAGTTCTTCCAGATAAGAGCATGTTTTTTAGTGCTGTAGAATGCTGCCAAAAAACAGAAGTCCAATTAAGACTAACATAAACCAACCCAAAAACCTAGAAAAAAACGACCAGAATACTGAGCTTCAAGAAAGACTCAGAAATTACTGAACTGCTTTGTGTCCTGCAAGGCTTTTTGTCATTGAGGTCTGACTTTTATCCCTTATGGGAGAGGCAATCACCTCCCAGCCTTACTCCCAAGTCATCTCTTCTGCTTCAGCTGCTCTCGCATTCTAGCAGCTCTGTGCACACGTGCACTGGGAACAGGCTCTCCTGGGTCCTCTGCTTCGCTGCTGCCTGACTCCAAAGGCTCCAAAGGCAGTACCCCACTCTCAGATGGTCTCTGGCCCCATCCCTGCATTAGATGCAGAACCCTCGTCCAAGTCCTCTCCAGACTCCCTGACTGGTTCTCTTTCGTCCTCACTGTCTGATATCTTTGCCGACTGCACCAGCTGCCGGCAGAGCACAACACATTGATCGTTCATGTTTTACTTCAGTGTTCCTCAATCTTTGACAACTCCCAGATGTGTGGACTTCAATTTCCAGAATTCTCCAGCCAACATGCTGGATAATTCTGTGAGTTGATGCCCACACATCTTAAAGTTGCCGAGATTGGGAAGCACAGCTTTAGTTTGTTGCATGTTTTCAAAGATCTTGGAGAAATGCTTTGATTGGTGACATGCTTAACAAAATCTCATGATGATATCCAAAAAAATAAAGGATACGTGAAACTGAGCAGTGCACAAATGATTTCTTGAACTAACTCGATCCCATTGATCGTGAATCTTTCCAAAATGCTTCAAAACTGTAGAGAAGAAAGTTTAAATTTTAAACAGTCAGGAGCTGATGTGTTGTTTTTCTCCCTCTATGGAAATAATAACTACTACTTATTGTTCTCATAGTTATATTAATGCACGCATCATGATTACTCCATCTTAGTAGAACCCGAATGTTGTGTTGAACAACAAAAATGTTTAGTAGTAAATGGTCTGTAGAGATTCTCAGTCATCCAGGTTATGGTTGTCCTAAAGGTGCATCTTCAGGAGGCACCTGGACTTTGTTTTTTTCCTTTTGAAGACATTTCACTTCTCATCCAAGAAGCTTCTTCAACTTTCACAGGATAGTGGGGAATGGAAGGATTTATATTCCTTGCAGACAACTGGTCATTTGCATCCTTTTAGAAGGTCGTTGAAGCACTTGGAGATTTATTTGTGTCCTCAGGGTCACCTGAGTAGTGCTCCTGGTCCTGTAGTCTGCAATTTTTTAACTGGAAATCCATTCCAATTTCCACACCATTCAAAGGGCGTTCATCTTAAAGGCAGGGGTGGGATTCTACCAGTTTGCACCTATTCACCAGAACTGGTTGTTAACATTCTAAGCAGTTTGGAGAACTAGTTGTTAGAAGAAATTACTGGCCTAATCTTGTAAGGAAGGCAGGAAGGAAACATTCTGGTGTTGCTTACAGAAACTGCCTCTCCATTAACCCTTATTACATTCTTGGCAGGACTAGACTTCCTATCTCAGGAACGTCTCTGGAGTTTTTTTTCCCTCCTTTGCTTGTGGTACTTTGCTTGTGTGGAGTGACCATTTAAAGTTACAATGGCACTGAAAAAAGAGACTTATGACCATTTTTCACACTTATGACTGTTGCAGCATCCCCACAGTCATGAGAGGCCAGGCGGGGAGATGTGTGCCTCAGTGTGAGTGATATTGAGTTGGCCACACCCAGCCAATAACATGACCACCAAACCATGTCCACCCAGTCACAGGACCACCAAGCCATGCCCACCACCTAAACCATGCCCACAGAGCTGGTTATTAAAAATTTTGAATCCTACCCCTGCTTAAAGGTGCTTTTACAGGAGGCAACTGGGCTTTCTTGTTTTTTCCTTTTGAAGACATTTCATTTCTCATCCAAGAAGCTCCTTCACTTCTGACAGGATAGTGTAAGTAGCATTTAGTAGCAAATGTTAAGGTGTATATATATTATTTGTTAAATGTATACATGGCAGTTTTTCATAGAATTTAGTATGAGGAAGTTCCTTTCGTCATATATCACAATTATCCTTCCTTCTATCCCTGCTATTTCTTTCTTTTTAATAACATGTGTGCTGCTGATAATATCCCTTTGCCTGTATTAATTCAGTCAGAAGGAAGATCCAGAAGCAGAAAATGATGAACTGACTCTGAGCCAACAGTTACCTCAGTCCATTATTGTTGCTCCCAGTGAAGAAGAGCTTGATTAAAGGAAGACTGTGTTGTCATTACAGCTGCTGTGCATTTTATTCTACAATCCTATTGTTTTCCTTCGGCTCCTCAAAAGGGTGAGAAAGGAAAGGAGCCTGGAAATTCCTGTCAACATCCCCGGTTGGCCTGTTTTCCTAACTTATGCTGAAGCATCTGCTGCCAAGGATGAATACACCCCTCTGTCTTAGTAGATCAGTGAATGCTCCAGCAGTTTCCTGTCCTTGCATTCAACTTTCAGTCTTGCCCATCCAGCTTCTAAGGCAAGCCCCGATGAGCTGAACTGGGCTCCAATGCTGTGGTTTTTCTTTGTGTGCTCTGAGCTGATGGACCAATGTTATGAACAATCTTGCCTCAAGGGCAGTGCATTCTTCTTGTACTGTATGAAAGGGTCTGCATTATTCTAGCTTTTTATCATGTTTATTTCACTTTTCATTCCCATCTTCTCCCATCTTTTTGATTGTTTGCCTTTGGGCAGATTTCTGTTCTCTAGCTAAAGATGCAGCTTCACATTGAATTAATGCATGTCTCTCTGCCAGCTAAGGAGGCGTCTGTCTACCACTGAAGAAGTTAACCAAATAAAGAGTAGGTGTCACTCTTTTGTTTATGGCGGGAATTTGATGACAAGCTGCACCAAGTTACAGTCCCACTCCCTGAATCTTAACCAGCTTGATTGCACTGTAGGCACTGTTATTTCGACAGTCTTGCTCACCAGCTTCTGGTATAATTGGAAGCAGCAGCCAGCAGGTATCAAATGTCAGTATGAATTGTCTCCTGCTGTGTGAGCATTGACTATGAAATTGATTTGCTGTCTCTCTCTCTCTCCCCTCACTTTCTCTTTTGTGCAGTTCTGTAATGACAGTAATGCAAAAAGTCCAGTCGGTGTAAGGCTATAAATATCTGGATCGCAACTAGATGGCAGTGAAAAATACAGAAAATGCTAGGGTTTGACTGCCATCTAGAGAGAATCCAGATTTGTGCAAATATGCATATGAAATTTCTCACCACATGATTCCCTTTGTGGGTAAGTCATGTTATACAGAGTATAGAAAAAGAAGCGTAAGAAATGGGAAGCCAAGAAAATAACAGGCCTGAGATACAAAGAAGAAAAGGAAACATGTCTGAAACTAACACTGTTCGTTTCTGTGCTTGTCAACCATCCTTGCTTCTACATGTCTCTACAGAGCTTCATACATTTCCTTTTGTTCTTTCAACTTCTTTAAAACTAAATTAAACTTTAATGTTTAACTTGTGTGAAATGATCTCTTAGATGGTCTCATAAACTATACCTTTCAATCTCCCATTTTTTTCCTCAATTCATTTATCTTCCTTTCCATTGTTGTTTGGAATTTGATTTCTGTATGTAGGATTGCTCTATTTTGTATTCAGTCTACATTCAGTAAATCTACTTATCTGACTTTCTTAAGCCGGCTCAGGTGTGCAGAGTTAAATTTCCATACGTGGTATGAAGTTTTTACATGTGGCACTGCCAAAAAAATGACCTGTCCCCATTCAGAACCTCCCTTGTAATTTTAATTTTTTTTTCAATCTTACATCATATATAAATCATGTTTGCATGTTATAATTATATTATTTCTTTGCCATGTATATGTATGGATAGATTTAAGCTACATATTCAAAACAGACCTCTTCAAAACCAGATGCCCAGCAAATAACCCCATTCTGATTTATTCTTGGATTCCTGAGTGGCCTAATCACATTTTCTGTGCTCTTTCATTTTCTTTCAACCATTTAGATTATCTAGTAGAGCATTAATTCAGAATGTTGCATCTATTACTCACCTATGGATAGTCACTTTCATATTCAATCAAACAAGTAGGTCAGTTCATACATTCTGACCTACATCTTAGTCTTTTCATTTATAATTTAATCCTACATTTGTTTATTAACCCCACTCCTCCCCAGAATCAGACTAGCTTCCCTCTGTCTGTGATCTTTCTCTTCATTTTATAGACACACAGCATATTTTCCCCTCTTTTTGCTTCACCAATGAGTCCATGCTCTTTTCCATTTTTTCCTTTATATTACAGATTGAGATCCTCCATCTATCTTGGTCATCACCACATAGGCCCACAGATAGTGTCCTACATGGCCCATGATGACCTTAATCAACTGAAGCTGTTGCCTAATGCTACTTAATATTAATATAGAGCAGGGGTGTCAAGCTCACATTGCCATGGCAGCATCACATGATGTATCGAGACTCCCCCCCCCCATTGCTAAAACAGGCGTGGGTATGGCCAGCATGTGACAAATCCAGCTCATGGGCGGGAGTTTGACAGCCCTGATATAGGTAAAGGTAAAGGTTCTCCTTGCACATGCTAGTGATTTCTAGCTTTAGGGGGTGGTGCTCATCTCTGTTACAAAGCTGAAGAGCCAGCGCTGTTGAAGACATCTCCGTGGTCATGTGGCTGGCATGACTAAATGCCAAAGATGCATGGAATGCTGTTACCTTCCCACCAAAGTGGTCCCTATTTTTCTGCTTGCATTTTTACATGCTTTCAAACTGCTAGGTTGGAAGAATCTGGGACAAGTAACACTCTATTACGAGGTACTAGGGATTCAAACTGCTGACCTTTCTACATCTTAGCCACTGAATGTAAACTAGGCTTCCAGACTGTGCCAAATGCAGCAATTCTTATCAACAAAAAGCCAGGTTTGATACATTTTGGTCCATGTGCTACAAGCATAATTTTATTCATTGCTATTCCATACAAGGTTGGACCACTAATTTTAGCCTGAACCTCACCAACTGGGATATATATGCATTGTGCTTATATACAGCCAGGATTTTTTGTAACCCAGATACTGTTAAGTCCTGAGCATGGGCACAAGAAACGGAGATGAGACATCAAACTGTGACTTCAACTCTTTATTAGTGACTTCAGAAGAGAGCAAAATACTTGGGCAGCAGCAGCTCTTTTATAGAGCTGGCTTTGTCAAAACAACCAATTATTTGAGTTTACTGCTCTAACAAGCGTCCAATCAGAGGGACCCTCTGTCAGCCAATCAGATCAGCCAGAAATGACCAATCACGACTCGCTATTCGCGGGCCAATGAGAAGTGCAGGATTACGAGCCTGCTGTTAAAGTACAGCTATTAGGGTTGTCACTGACGCGTTGGCTTAGTCCATAACACCCCTCCCTCCTAGGTTCCGTCTGAGGGGTGGGGTAACGTATTCTCGTAAGTAGGCAGGTCGCTTCACCTGTCTGCTTGATCTGCGCTGTTCCACTGGTTTCTGTCCTGGCTCTGGTTCCAGTGGGCTGCTTGCTGAGCTGGGTGGCAAAAATGGTCATGCTGTTTCATTGATTGGCTCTAGGCTGTCCTCTCTGCTCTCGCCAATGCTTTCATCCGGGTTCCCTGGATCTGTTTCCATCCCGGTGCTGTCACGCAACGAGGCAACTTCCCGACTCGGTTCTCCTTCTGGCAGTGAGTATCCCATGGTTGGTTGTGTAGACTGCTGGGTTCCTATTGTTAAGTCATCTGTTATTTCTTTTTCGGCCCCCTCGATGTCCCTTCCCCCCCAGTTTGAGATTCAGGGGATGAGATGGGAGTAGGTGCTAATCTGGATCGAAGCTGGTCTATGTGGCGCTTCCACATTTTGCCATCTGCAGTTTGTAGATGATAGGATCGGGGTCCCGTAAGTTGAGTTATGGTAGCGGGGACCCACAATGGGTCACCTGAGAAGTTTTTCGCAAAAACTGAGTGGCCTTCCTGGAATGATTGACACTTGCTGCTGGATCCCAGGGGTTGTTCCGGTGTGTAAGCAGGGTGGATGCAATCGAGATGTGAGTGAAGTTTTCGGCCCATCAGGAGTTCAGCTGGGGTTCTGTTTGTGGTGCTGCTTGGAGTAATATGTTGGAGGAGAAGCATCCTGGTTATCTTGTCATCAATGTCACCCTGGTCCATCTTGTGTAAGGTCTTCTTTACAAATTGGACCATTCGCTCAGCCCTACCATTGGCCGCAGGGTAAGCTGGTGATGTTAAGGCATGGCGGATGCCCCAGTCTGCTAGGTACTGTTCGAATGCCAAGGCAGTGAATTCAGGGCCATTATCGGAGACCAGGACATCCGGCAATCCGTGGGTAGCGAATAGCTTATTCAGTTTTTTAATGACCGCCTCTGTGGTGGTGCTTTTCATTTTGTGGACCTCGAGCCAGTTAGAATAGGCATCCATGGTTAGAAGGAAAGTGTGTCCTCTTGTGGGTCCCACAAAATCGATGTGGATATGGGACCAGGGACCTCGAGGCATTTCCCACTGAGTTGGGGGTGTTTTTGGAGGAGCAGAGCAAGTCTCCTGGCACTTGCTGCACGTAGCCACCCAGGTCTCTATCTGCTTGTCTAAGCCTGGCCACCATGCATAACTCCTTGCCAATGCCTTCATCCGCACGGTGCCTGGATGTCCATCATGCAACATTTTCAAAACTTTATGTTGCAATTTCTCCGGGATGACGACTCTGTCTCCCCACAAGATGCAGCCCTTTTGAGAGAATAGTTCTATCTGTCGATTCCTGAAATTGGGTTCGCTGTCCGGCCAACCCTGTTCCACACAGCTGAGGTTTCGTGCCAAAGAAAGGTCCTTTTTCATTTCTGAGGTGATGTCCCAAGTGATCAGCGGTGGTGATTTAAGAATTTCGATTTGAAATATGGCTAGGGTTGGAGCTGGGTCATATATGACATCTAGTAGTGGAGAGCGGCTCAAAGCGTCAGCATGGGGAATGGCTTTCCCCGGGCGATGTTGCAGTTGGTAATCGTATGCAGCTAAAAACTCCGACCAACGTGTCATTCTTGGTGATAAGATGTGGGGAGTTGGTTTGTTTCCTGCTAAAATGCCAAGGAGCGGCTTGTGGTCTGTAATTATGGCAAAGGGTCTCCCATACACATACTCATGGAAACGTTTAATTGCAGATACAATGGCGAGAGCTTCTTTATCAAGTTGGCTATAGTTTCAGTTTTAGACAAAGTTCTCAAAAAGAATGCAATAGGTGCCTTATTACCGTTTGGCAGGACATGGCTTAAAATGGCTCCCACTCCGAACAGTGAGGCATCACAGGTAACCGTTAAGGGTAGAGTCTCGTATTGTATCAATACAGCATCAGAAGTTAAGAGGTCTTTTACTTGTTGAAATGCTCGTTCTTCACGCCGTCCCCAGACCCAGGAAGCCTTTTTGTCGAGATGTCTATGTAGGGGCTCAGCTACGGTTGCCTTCTGGGGCAAGAAGATGTTATAAAAGTTAATGAGTCCCAGGAAGGCTTGGAGGTCTGTCTTATTTCTAGGTCTTGGGGCGTTTTTGATTGCAGTTAGTTTTTTTTTGGTGGGGTGGATTCCCTGTCTGTCGAGAAGGTATCCCAGGAACTCCACTCTTTCTGTACACAGTTGACACTTGTCCCTTTTTACCTTCAGACCAGCGTCTTTAAATTTTTGAAGAACCCTTCTGAGTCGTTGTTCTAATAATTCTTTAGTAGGGGCAGCTATTAAGACGTCATCAAAATAAGGCACGAAGCCTTTTATGCCTTGTAATAGCCTCTCCATCAAACTTTGGAAAATGCCCGGTGCCATGCTTACTCCGAATTGGAGTCTATTGCACTTGAAGGCACCTCTATGTGTAACTATTGTCTGGGCTTCTGCAGTCGTCGCGTCTACGGGTAGCTGTTGGCCTGAGCTAAGTCCAATTTCGCAAATATTTTTCCACCACCCAGGGAATGAAGAAGGTGTTGGAGCACCGGTACTGGGTAAGCACTCTGCTGAAGTGCGTGATTTAGGGTGGCCCAGTAATCCCCACAAATTCTTAACGAGCCATCTGGCTTTATGGGTATTACTATTGGAGTTTCCCATCGGGCATGGTCAATCAGTTCCAACACACCCTGGGCTATTAATTTGTCCAGTTGCTCGTCGATCTTTGGCTTGAGTGAAAAAGGCACCCGGCGAGGCTTAAGGCAAATGGGAGCTACATCGGGACTGAGATTAAACGATATAGGGGTCCCCTTGTACTTGCCTAACGTTCCTGTGAACACGTCCTGGAATTCCTGGATGAGGGCCTCTTCCCAGTCATCGCTTCCGGTTTGGTGGATGCCAGCTAGTTCAATTCCGAGTGGGGTGAACCACTGTAACCCTAACAATCTGGGTCACGATCGACGACAGTCAGGGGAAGCATCGCGGTGCGGTCCTTGAAGGATACTTGGACATGGCTGGAACCGACAACCGGCATTCTGTTCCCTTGGTAGTCTTTTAGGATGATTCTTTGAGTGCTGAGGTCCTGGCGACAGATGGCAGGGATCAGCTGTTTGAGGGTTTTCCAGGAGACCATCGATAGGGATGACCCCGAATCGACTTCCATCACGCACGGTCAATTCTCAATAGTGACCTTTACTCGGATCTTTCTTGCATCTAGTGATGAAGCGTGGCCGATAGTGATAGTTTGGTGTGCCTCTTCTCGTCTCGTTGAAGCAGCAGGTGCTTGATTTCTGTAGTAGTGGTTGTTCCATTGGTGGTTCAGATGGTCCCAATTTACAGGTGGTTTGCCTGTCTCCCGGCAGAGGTTATTCTCCCTCCGGCTTGGACTGGACTCTCGCTTGCTTCTGCAGACCTTTGCGATGTGGCCTCTTTTTCCACAGGAACGGCAGAGTGCGCCAAGGAATTTGCAGTTTGATCGCACGTGATTTGCCCCGCAACCAGCACATTGGCGTGGAAGTCTCTGGCTCCTTTGCTCTCATTCCGAGTGGAGCCGGTTGACCTCCTCTTCCTCACTGTCTGAGGATGATTCGAGGTCTTCATAATGGGCGGTAATAATGTGCCTCTCAGAGGAAGGCGGATTATCACTAGTGAGTTGGCGGTGCGGTGCGTTCGCTCGGCGCATTCGAGCGGCTGACTTCCTGGTTGCTTCTGCGGCAGTAGCATCGGCAATGACATCTGCGAGGCTGATGTCTCCTTTTGCCATGATCTTGCTCTGCACCGTGTGGTCATCTAATCCCAGAACTATTCGGTCTCTCATGGCTTCCTCGAGGTTTGCAAAACCACAGAGTCCTCCCAGGTTCCGGAGGTCAGCTATGAAGTCCCCAATGCTCTCGTTCTTCCGTTGGTCCCTCTGGTAAAACTCGTGTCTTCGTATCAGTGTAGATGCTGCAGGTGCGTAATGGGCCTGGAGGATCGGTGTGAGGTTATCCCAATCCATGGTCTTCACTTCCGCCAGTTTGGCAAGTGCCTTAGCCATTTTAAAAACGGCGGGGCTGCAATGGGTCAGGAATACCACTCGTTTTTTGCCAGGCATAGCATCTTTCAGATTGTTGGTCTCCAGGAACATCTGGAAGCGGTCCATATATGAGTCCCAGTCTTTGTTTGCCGGGTCAAATGGAGCGGGTGGTATGGCGCTGCTGGTCATTCTGCCGTTTGTTGTGTGTGCTCTCAGCCACGTGCTCTGTCTTGTTCAATGAGTGTTTAGTCAGCTCTATCGTCTCCGCATCCCATCCTCGTTGCCAGTGTTAAGTCCTGAGCATGGGCACAAGGAACGGAGACGAGACATTGAACTGTGACTTCAACTCTTTATTAGTGACTTCAGAAGAGAGCAAAATACTTGGGCAGCAGCAGCTCTTTTATAGAGCTGGCTGCTGTCAAAACAACCAATGATTTGAGTTTACCGCTCTAACAAGCGTCCAATCAGAGGGATCCGCTGTCAGCCAATCAGATCAGCCAGAAATGACCAATCACAACTCGCTATTCGCGGGCCAATGAGAAGTGCAGGATTATGAGCCTGCTGTTAAAGTAAAGCTATTAGGGTTGTCACTGACGCATTGGCTTAGTCCATAACAGATATAATAGCTCTAACTCTGGGCAAATTGATTGTTTGAGAGGTCTAGTGGAAATAATTAATAAATTATGTTAAAATACAGCTGCTGCTGCTGAAATACAACAGTCTGAAGCAGAACATGATATACCAAATTTGATTGCTAATACACAGCTTCAGTGATTCTCTAAAGAAAAGTCAGATTCATATTATTGCTAAATATGGTTAGGGGAATACCTGCCTTTTATTCATTTGTTTCATATGTTCTGGGGCATTGGAAAATAAAGATGGTCACCTACATCTAGAAACATGCCAAGAAAAGAACTATATTTTTAAGCTTTCCATTTCCAGAACAAAAATACCCTTCATCTATTTAGCTCTCCTTCAAATGCTCAATCTCACTCATTTGACTTTGGCCAAATCAGCCTATGGATTCTTCCACAACTGAGATTAACCCCTATGAGAACAATTTTTGATCCCAAGACTATCGGTAGCTCCTTTTTTTATCCCTGACACTCAGTCTGGTTACAATGGCATGACTGCTATTCTGAGACAAGAAACAGAGGGAAACTATGGCATATGTCCTAAAATAACCATTACCATTAAGCAAAGAAAAGCTCTGTTTCATGCTCCCAAATTAAAGACATTATAGCAAATTATCATCAAGCAATTTTATTGTGTAATGGTCAGCATTTTGGACTCTTAATCCAATGATTTGAGTTCACATCTCAGGGAGACCCTACCTTTATATTTGAGAGCCAGCATGATGTAGTAATTAACTACTCCTTAACATTTAGTTCAGTATAGGATAAAACAGGCTTTATTATATCTTCACTTGTGGAAGCTCACTGGATAACTTTGGATGGGTTGCACTGTCACAGACCAACCTACCTCATAATTTTATTGTTGTGGAGTTAAATAAGAGGTGAAAGCACTATCTATGCTTCTTTGAGCTTCTGAACCAAAGCCTCTTCATATGATTCCCCCTTTCCAATATTAAATCTCCACCAGCTAAGAAAGATATATCCTTTCTACTTTCAGGCAACATTCTCAACCAGATGTTCTTTGGCTTTTCATAGTTCCCATCACTTTCAATTGCTAACTCAGATTAATGATTGTTGCCAACCAGGAAACTATAAAAGTCCCCAAATTCTGCTGCCTGTGATATAAAATGATTTTATCGTTTGGATTTTGCATCATGTTTTGCAGGAATCTTATTTATATTCCAACTAACAAAGACAACGATTAACTTTTCTTCTTGTAACCATTTGAGAAGATTCCTTATGAATCACAAATACTCTTTTTTCTTCTTCTTGCAGCGCAAATGTGTTTGTGTTTCATAAAGAATCTTCACAAGTTTACAAAGTTCCATTCTAAATAATATAATTTTTCCCCTAAAAGATAGTCATAATCACATAGACACCCATCAAATTTCACAGAAAGGGCTATAAACTGTCTGAGAAAAATCAGAAAGAGTGCTGATAATTAAATTCGCTCTGTTTAGAAAATGAAAATGTTGGAGAAAAGTGGCAAGAACATCTGGTGTATTCAGCTGGGCCTTCCTGCCAGAGTTTAATTGTGTTTCTGCACCAACAATTAGTTGCAAAGCAATCTGGGAGTGCATGATGGGATACATTATATATCCCATCATATGTTATATAGGCATATAATTGCCCAAAATAAGCTCCCCTTTTGTTAACCGCTAAGGTTGAAGTTGAAACTGTTTCCTCTAAAATTCAAATCCTGTGCAAGCAACTGTAATTCTGACAATAAATCTGATTGCCTGCAACATTTTGGTGGTTCTTCTGCTGGGCTACAAATTGTTTAGAATACTACACTGCCAGGATCAAATGGAGGTTAAGTATGCCAGATTCCGCATTTTGAAAAATTAGCCTATTCCCACAGAAATTACATGGCAATTGGAGCCTCTTCTATTAGATGTACATAAAGACATCTGTATAAAGTTATTGCTTCACTTCTTTCACTGTAAGTCATCGAATACATTATATTTCTGTATATTGATTTGCTATTGTGGATTCAATACATCCCCAAAACAATAGAAATCTTCCTATAAGAGGCAATGATATCCCTGATCAGAAGGAAAGGAAGCAAAAGGATTGATTTTGAACAAATCAACCTATTTTAAACAAAGACATACTGTTCATATGACCCTGCATGAGTAGTCATGTAATCGATGCTCAAAAGGAAAGGGAGCTAAAAAGCACTCATATTATAACCATCCAGTCATAGCAAAACCAAAAGCAATATGTTGTAACCCATTTAAATTTAGTCATCTTGATATTCTACATATTATCAGTTTTCCCAAGTGTTGATCACAGGATTATGCTGCTGCCATCTGCGAATCAATAGCTGGATTTTATAGTAATACCAGAAATCAAGTCATCAGATGAGGATTACTACTAAAGTAGCTACTAAGGGCTATATGTACAGCCAAAAATGATCTGGCAACATCTTTATAGAAATGAGTTACATTACTAATAGTCGTATATATAACAATACAGAATAATATAGTACAATATACATAATAATACAGGAGAATACTAATACAGTTACATTGCAGAATTACCTGCCATATTGTGGGCAATGTAACTCATTTCTGCTAAGAGTAGTTTTCCACAAGAGCCTTGGTGGTATAGGGGTTAGAATGCAGTATTGCAGGCTAATTCCGCTGATTACGGACTGCCAGCAGATCAACAGTTCGATTCTCACCGGCTCATGGTTAACTCAATCTTCCATCCTTCTAGAGGTCAGTTAAATTAGGACCCAGGTTGTTGGAAAAAAATATGCTGACTCTATAAACCACTTAGAGAGAGCTATAAAGCACTGTGAAACAGTATATAAGTGCTAGTGCTATTTCCCTCTTATTCTAACACTTCCCAATGGCAGTCTCAAGTTGTATAAAATATGTAGCATTAAACTGGCGGGAAATCATGAGCAACAGTCAATGGGAATAAAGTCAATAGAGGCATGAGAGAGTCTGAGGGGAAGATGAAAAATACATGTTGGCAGTCATGGCAGTGTGATTGAAGCCACATGTTCTTGACTGCTTCTCATGGATGCTGCTATGTAGAGGTCAGGATGGAGGCAGTAAATTTTATGTAAGGTCATCTGCTGCTGCCTGCGGAAGACTGGTCATAAGTCACTGTTTTCAGTGCTGCTGTAACTTTGAAACGTTGCTAAACAATGGTTATAAAACAAGGACTCTATGCATTAGGATCAGTGCAAACACACACACACAGTATGTTATTCAGCATCTAGCCAATATATACATTGATAGTTACATATTAAACACCAGCTAAATATCTATGGAGATTCTCAGTCATCCAGATCATAGTGGTCTCTTTGTTTTTCCTTGAAGACATTTCCCTTCTCATACAAAACTCTTTTATGAACATATCAGCAGTAGAAAAAAAAAGGGAAGTAAGTGATCCCTCTGCATAATGAAAGAATGAGTTTGATAGGTGGGGCTGTATCCAAACTTTTATGAGTGTATATCATCCTTTTGAGGAAGATTAAGTCAGGAAACAAATTGCATAAAATTCTGGAACTCTTCTGTATAGGCTATAATAATATATAAAGCCTGAAAGTCTCCCTTCCTTTCCCCTTAGGGAGTTAAGGTGGAGTCAGTTTTATTTTCTTACGAATGTTGTTTAACCCAGAAAAGCAGCTTATCCTAACTTGCACTTCAAGTTGCAGAAAGGGAAACTGTTGGCTTGGATTAAGCCTGTTAAGTTCTGCGCATGGGCGCAAGGAACGGAGACGAGGCAGTGAACAGTGAACTTCAACTCTTTATTAATCATTCTGAACAGAGTAAAAACCCTAGGGCAGCAGCAGCCCTTTTATAGGGCAGGCTGCTGACCTATTAGCTAATGAGAAACATGGAAGTGTTAAACCCTTGAACCAATGAGAGTGTCTCGTTAACAGCCAATCAGATTCCCCAGAACGGACCAATCCGATATCGCTATTATCGGCCAATCAGAAGTGCAGGATTAGAACCCTGCTTTTTCTTAAGGTTTGTTAAAACATTATTTAAGCGCTTTTATTAGTTCATAACAAAGCTGGAATGAGAACTGCTCAGCTGAGTGCTGGTCAGGCTAAAAGAGTATTCCTTGACATTGTGTCTGTATCAAAGCCATGTCTTGAAGAGCATTTTCCCTCCCACTTCTTCTGCCCTTTAAATTCTTGTTCTTTGGGCAAATTTGCAGCAGGAGTGGTACCACTGGAGATTCTGCTTGCAAGCATCTGTTTGGATTTTTGGGAAATGACATAAATATGACCAAAAGGGATGCAGAAACTGCCTATTAACATAGGCTCATTTTGTCCGTGTCTGTGACCTGACCATATAATACAAAGAATTTCCTGCTTAACTCTCTATGCAGCTGTTTCACTGAAAAACATGTGAGCGAGCTTTATTTGTTCTGCTTCCCGTCCAAGATCTTCTTGGAACGGCCTCCACACATTCCTGACAAGGCCACGGTCTATGATATCACCATTCAGGCTTTTGAAAGATCTCAGACTGACCGGACGTGGCATTCACAGAGTAGGACTGCAGTAGAGCACACAGTGTTTTGAGCCTTAATTCATCCCCATGAATTGCTTTTATAACGGGAAATCATTTGAGCCAGGCACTTGTACTGAATGCTAGAGTGAAGTAGTAAAGATAATCTCTCATCATGCCCGCATAACGCAGATTAGCTGGGCATCAATCATAGAAACTCTCAAATCAGAAAATCAGTCTAGCCTTCACACTGTTGTATCATTTTTGATAAATTGAAAAGCAGCATGTGTGTGTGTGTGTGTGTTTATGCCAATTGCCTCTTACAAAGCACAACTCACAAATTTGCCTAATTTAGAGAGGATTCAAATATAGTTTTATGTAAACGGGTTACTTTAAATACAGCCAAATTCTTTTTGCATCTTTAACAAGAAAATGTTTTTGTTATTTTGAGGGATGTACATCTTTATACATTTTCTTTCAATCTACCTTTTCTTTTTTCTTTTTGCAATTTTCCAATTTTCTCCAGATCCTCTTTGGGTATTTAATTATTAACTAGATAGGCCCAGCTATATCCCTTTATGACTTGAAACCTAAATATGTTTTATTATAATATTTGAGTATCCAACAGATAGTTGACAGTCTATACTATTTGATGTGCAAAAGTATTTTAGCATTTGTCAGTATTGATGGTTGATCCTGAGTGTAAACCACAGTGCTTTTCAGACTTTTCTACCTTCAGGAAACACTTTTCAAACTGTAGAGAAAGATCAATAGTGCTCCACCATTTTTATCCATCCCTACTGATTTTTTGCCTTCAGACATCCAATATCCTTCTCAGAAACCTCTTGTGATCTTTGAAAAACAGTTTCAGAAAAAAACTGACCCATGGCTCATGGTTGCCATGCAAATTAATATTTGGAAACTGATGATGAAATGCCACGGCTGAAGCCTGCTAATGTCAAATAATTGAGTGATTCCTGACAAGTAATAGAGGCAGAATCTTGACATGGAAATTTCACATGCATTACATTTTTAAATTTTATGTTTACTATTTTATTTATTTTATTTGTTTATTTTATTTATTTGATTTTATTCAGTTTAATATTTGAATAGATTCACTTCAACAGTCATCAAAATGAACGTACAGTTTTAACATACAGCTGATTAAATATATTAAATAGATTTTTATGTTTTCCCCTCAGAAGAGAACCTCTGTATTTTCACAATATACTACATTGCTAAAGTGAATTTAATTATATTTTTGTGTTTCTTCCTGAGGTAGATAATCAGCTAGAATCTTACAATGTATTTTGCTACTCAAGGGAAGAATAAAGGAGGAAGAGACCAGTTTTGTTTCAGATTAGGCCAGAATTATAAAACCAACAAAAGAAAATTCCTAATATCTGAAGAATGGAAAAGTGTATAGCTGTTCTTGCTTATTTTAGGGTGTGTCTGCATGTTCTGTTTATACTCGTTTTATTTGTTTTATACATGCTTCATTATTGTTGAATTAATTTCATATATTTAAATAAATAAAACATAATTAATTATTTCCATTGGAAAAAAATACACATACTTTTATATCAGCTTTAAGCAAAGGTCTAAACATTTAGTATTCCTCCTAGATGATTTTTAGGATTTTAAAAATTATTTTCTCTAGAAATCAAAATTGTCCTTGCAACGTCTATGGAGAATCTCATTCATACAAGTCATGGCTATTCCAAAGGTTCTGAAGAAGAGAAATGTTTTCAAAGAAAAAAAAATCAAAAAAGTTCAGTTCTCTTATGGAAAAAAGTACCTTTGGGATGTCCTTGCAATGATTGTTAGTACCTTAAACAAATGCATGCATTCTGCACTGAACTTCAGATAAAAAAAATGCTAGGACACATTTGAAAAAGTGCTGTCCTTGGCTTTCTTAGCTGGACCCTGAGAAGATGGTTTGTAAAAGCCTGTTGTGAATGAGAAGTGAGCATTACAAGTCCCTTAATTCCTCTGTCTAAAAATAAAATTTGTTCTGACAAATAATTCCTGGCTTTGCTTTCTCTGTCCTGTCAGCACTCATCACTCTCAAAACACACTGCACTTTACTTACCTGACCAATAACTGAAATACAAGCTCTACTGAACAGTTGGGAAAAGTCTGTCATTTCTTTCTCTTCCCCTGGTTTCATTGCTATGCAGAAGCAGCACGAGGGTACTTGGGATTTGTAGTCTCAAGGGGTAAAAAGGCTACAAATTCCATGAGCTAATATGACAGGAGAAAAGAGAGGCATTAGAAAAATTATCCAGCTTTTACGAAGATAATTCAGATAATTTATAAAACATTCTAGAGCAGAATAATAGAATTCCCCCATGTCTGTTTATTGAACTGATAACAAGTATATGGAAATCTGATGCAGTAGTTTGAAATGCAGAGGGAAGCTGCTCTATGAATGTAGACCATGTCTTGGAAAGGTTAGGTTAAAGAGAATGGCAAATGGCTATGTATGTATGTATGTATATATGTATGTATGTATGTATGTATGTATGTATGTCAATTGCTTACAAGATAATAGGTATAAGTAAAAACATAGTTATGAATACATGGATACATATAAGAAAAATAAAAGAAATTAAAGAAACAATAGGACAGGGATGGTAGGCACGTTGATGCGCTTATGCATGCCCCTTACAGACCTCTTAGGAAAGGGGTGAGGTCAATAGTAGACAGTCTAAGGTTAAAGTTTTTGGGGTTTGGGGAAGAAACCACAGAATCAGTTAGAGTATTCCAGATATATACCACTCTATTACTGAAGTCATATTTCCTGCAATGAAGTTTGGTGAGATTAACCTTGAGTTTGTATCTATTGTTTGCTCTTGTGTTGTTATGGTTGAAGCTGAAGTATTCATTGACAGGTAGGACATTGCAATGTATGATTTTATATACTATACTTAGATCAGACTGAAGGTGGTGTAGTTGTAGATTTTCTAGGTCTAGAATGTTGAGTCTGGTTGCATAAGGTATTCTGCAATGAGTAGAGGAGTGGAGAACTCTTCTTGTGAAATATTTCTAGAATTTCTCAACTGTATTAATATCAGATATGTAATGTGGGTTCCAGACTGATGAGGTGTATTCGAGTATTGGTCTAGCAAATGTTTTGTATGCTCTAGTTATTAGTGTAATATAACCAGAGAAAAAGCTACGTAAGATTAACAACTCTTAAAGCCTTTTTAGTTATGTAGTTACAGTGGACTCTAGCATTTAGGTCATTAGAGATGAGTACTCCAAGAACCTTGACAGAGTTTGGATCATCAAACAAGTCTTGACTATTCAGCCTGTATTTTATTTTCTGATATATTTTTTTTTTGCCAATATGTAGGACAGAGCATTTATTTGTTGAGATTTGCAGTTGCCATTTGCTTGACCATTCTGATACATAGTCAAGGTCTTTTTGAAGGGTAGCAATATTGTCCGTGGTGTTGAAAAGCTTTACATCATCAGTGAAGAGAACACAGTTGCTCTTGATATGATTACAGAGGTCATTTATGTAGAGTATGAAAAGAGTTGGTCTTAGAATACTGCCTTTGGGGACACCACTGTTGACAGGTACAGAATTTGACAGGATGATCCCAATTTTGACCATTTGTTGTCTGTTTGACAGAAATAGTTCTGTCCAGTTATGCAGTTGTCCAGAGTTTTAGTTTTGGTTATAACCTTTAGTTTATAAGGTTTTAGTTTTAGGAGTAGTTTGTCATGTACCACTGAATCAAAGGCTTTACAGAAATCTATGTAGATTGCATCTATTGCTTTGCCCTTATCGAGTTGTGTAGTCCATATGTTTTTGCGGTGTAAGAGATGCAGATTACAGGATAGTTTTTTCCTGAAACCATATTGTTTATTAGAGAGTAGGTTTTTTATTTCTAAGTGGAGGATGATGGATTGGTAAATAATTGATTCCATGACTTTACAGGTGACGCGGCCTAAAGAGATTGATTTGTAATTTTCAACTAGGCTGGGGTCTCCCTTTTTGAAGATGGGGATGACTGTGGCTTGTGACCATAGTTTTGGCAAGGAGCTAGTCCTGAAAGATTTTTCAAAGATTATGCTTAGAGGTTCGGCTATGGCAGTGGATAGCTTTTTTAAGAAGTAGCACATATTCTGTCTGATCCAATAGATAGAGATGATTTTAGATTACGTAATGCTTTTTCAACGTTGTCTTCTGTAAAATTGATTTGTATTAGATCATTGTAGTTGTCTGTGGTTCGACTAGGAAATACTGGGCATGATCCATTGCTGTTTACAAATACTGAGCCAAATAATGTGTTAAAGAGGTTGAGTTTAATGTTGTCGTTGTTGCAGTCTTTACCATTAGATCCTTTCGGGGTGGGATGGACCTTGAGCCTTTTAGCTTGTTGTTTACAAAATTGTAGAAAGCTTGGGTGGAATTGGTGCGTAGAAGGTTTTCTTCTTGTTTAATGTGATAATTGGTGCATTCAGTTTTTATCTGGTGGCATAAATTTTTGTATCGGCTTTTGCAGTTGGCAACGTGACCAGATGGCTATGGAAACTTTTAGATCAGCTAAGATCTATGGAGTGATTATGTGATGTTTTACTAAATGTTTTAGATCTCTGTTTTTTTTTTAAAAGTCTGTTGATATATTACATGAACAAGTGGAAATTCTATCAAATACTGTGGAGAAGTTTTCAGCAATTTATAATTTACTTCTAAAATATTTATGTACATATGCATTACCAAGCAGACTCGCAACCTTTTAGTGCTGGTAATAAAGATGGGAGAATAGCAATATAATCACACTTAGACTTATATACCATCTCACAATGCTTTACAGCCCTTTGTAAGCAGTTTACAGAGTCAGCCTTTTGCCCCCAATAATCTGGCTCCTCATTTTATTGACCTTGGAAGGATGGAAGGCTGAGTTAACCGTGAGCCAGTGAAAATTGAACTGCTGAACTGCTGGCAGCTGGCAGTCAACAGAAGTATCATGCAGTACTGCATTTTATCCATTGTGCCACCAAAGCTCTTGTTCTCCCCATTGTAAATCAGAGCTCTTTTCTTGTTTCCTCTGATTTGTTGTTGTGATGAAATGTGCCCCTGAAGAGTCAGTGGATAAGATTTTTGGCAACAGAGAGCTTTCCCAGAGAGAAGCCCAGATTAAGATACTGAAGTCCTGAGCTGAATGGAAAAGAGGGGAAGAACTTCAGGTTCACATCCTCGATTTGCTCAGGATGTATCTAGTCGGTTACAAGGTTATAGCTTGGCAAGATTCTGTCCATTAGATCAAAGTTCCCCAACCTTTCTGGCTTTGTGGACCAGCTGGAGGAGGGGAAGAGGGGATGGTTCTGCATGAGTGGCAGGCAAGCACATGTACATTTGCATGAGCAGCAGGCACATGCACACACTGCTTATGTAAATGCAGTTTGTGCACGCTTTCCTGCTGCTCACACAAGTGGGGATGCATATACGCACATGTGCGCTCACCCACTCACATCTGCAGCCCAGTTCCAAAGGCCTGGTAGTGACCCAGGGGCCCAGGGTTGGGAACC
This sequence comes from Hydrophis major, assembly GCA_033807585.1. NCBI lineage: Eukaryota > Metazoa > Chordata > Lepidosauria > Squamata > Elapidae > Hydrophis > Hydrophis major. The sequence goes on from CM066328.1 coordinate 337,725,347, forward strand.
TCTGCATTAAATGTAAACAAAGAAAGGATGGACTTCATTAGATTTCACTGTGTCATCTTTGGGCTTGGGTCTGATAATTTTACAGCTATAACCTTTCATAAAGCTCTGCATTACCTCATCAGAAGATGAGCTTCTTTATTTTGAACACCAATTTTAATTCAAAGTATCCTTGATCGGTTCCCAGCTAATATAAAATATTTCTGCAATATTTATTTACATGAAAATGTAGCCCTGGAGATCTGATCATAGTTAATGCAATTTGAATAGGAAAAAAATAAATAAAACTAAATTAATATTGTATACATTAGATCACGTCAATGGGAATAATACTGAATTAAAATAAATTGTTGAAAATGTAAATTGGGGAATAGATGCTTGTTGCTGCTTTGTTGGTTTTGCAAACAACAATCTGCTCACAAACTTTGCCGCATATTTTTTTGTTAATTTTTTTCCCCCTAGTCCCTGCCTATTTTTGGTATGCAATGCAATAATATGCTGCTGTCTGGTGAAAACGGCCTGTTTCAATATTCCTGTTTCAAAATATAAAGTCACCTTGTAGTAGAGCTTGACTTCTAGTTTATTCTTTGGAAAATCCATTGAATTTCCTTGGCATGAATGAGAAGTAATTTCCTATTACCATCTTGTACTACCAATTTATTCATTTATATATTTATGTATGTTTATATTTATTCATTGGCTCATTCAGCTTTGGTGCTGTTGAATTTCAAAATCCCTGGCTATCTTTCTTTATGGCTGAAGATGTTTCAAGCACGGATAGGAAAATCATGTTAACTACATTCATAATATTTTGTTTGTTTCTTTTATTATTATTTTTTCTAATTACTAGGGGCTAGAACAAAACAGATCAAATCAAAATAAAAAAAAAATTCTGAAGCCAAAGATTAAACTGCAAAATGCCACAGAATTCAAAGCATTTCTACACCTTCACTCAGTTACTCCAAACTTTCTCCATAATACAGTAGTTGTACAATGTAGGATAAGGGAAAGATCATATTGCTGATGCCTATATGGTCACTTAAAAATTCATGAGCCATACCACAGTCCTTAAATTACAACACTGAATACACATCTGTTTTCAGTAGAAATTAAAATTACTAATTATTATCATTAAAAAGTGCTTCAGGCTTTATGAGAAAAAGTCTACAGTCTAATCTCTACTAAGCAGAAGAAATGAGCTGTACTTATTGTATTTTAGCTGCAAAATTTAAATTTTGCACAGGAGTTGAACGGCCAAAATTTTTGTGGGACTGATTCACAATTCGATAGTATGTTGGACATTCTAGATATAATATTGTTTAAACTGGTGCCTCTCCAATGCACTTTTGGGGTTGTACTAGAGCAATTTTATCATAGCAATTTTATTAGTGAGCAGTTTTATTAGTGAGGAACTGCACGGACAGTTCACAATGGAGTTCATATGTGTGTATCCGTTGAATCGTTGAGAATTTTCTGTATTAAAATGTTAGTCTTACTCCAAAATTTCTTTGCTTTATCACATGACTACCATAAATGATAAAAAATCCCCTCTTTACTTTTGCACTTCCAACATTCATTTAATATTGCTTTATACATTTTAGATAACTTATCTGGTGTTGGATACCAGCGATAGATCATATACAATTTTTCTCTTAAATTATAGTTTAGTGTAAATTTTAAAACCTTTGTCCACATATTTTCCCATTCAACTATCACATTATATCCAAAATTCCTTGCCCACTGAATCATACAATGTTTTACATGCTCACTTTCCAAATTCAATTTCAATAAAATTTTATAAATCTTAGCAATAATGTATTCATCACTTCCACACAGTAAAATTTCCAAGTCATTTTAACTAAATCAAACCCATAACTCTTTTTAACCAATTTAAATCTTTCTTTCAGTTGTTGGTATATAAACTAGTGGCTTTTTCATCAACCTAAATCTGGTTGGTTGTTAGAATCCATCAGCTTTCAGGAAGGATGAAATCTAATTTGTGCCTACCTTAAGATGGCACAAAAATTTGAACTAAATCTCTGTAGTTCAAGACTCTTTATCAAGGTGGCTTTGTAACTTGTTAAAGTTGTAATTTGTAAACTTTTTAATGGCCTAATCAAAATATTGTCTTAAGTTGGAGTTAAGAATGAAAAAATAAAGTGCAAAGCACCACCACTTTCTTCAACATGGTGTTTAGGAATAGAAAATTAGAGAGTGACCTATGGTTTGTGAGATTTTCCCTTCCGCTTCACTTATTTTAAGCAAGCATCTCTCACTCAAGGAGCATTAATCATCTCCTGTAACTGTGGGGCTAGTCCCAAACTGAGTAATTTAATCAGTTGGCGAGCGAGAGTTGTGCAAAGAAGTAGTGATAGATATCTCTCCACCTATAACACAAACACAAGCAACAGAACATAATGACACCGGAGTCTTGGATTTTAAAAGAGCTGATTTCAATAAACTCAGAGAGAACTTGGGAAAGATTCCATGGATGAAAATCCTAAAGGGGAAAACAACTCAAAAAGCTTGGGAAACTCTGAAAAGTATGATCATAGAAGCCCAGACCAGCACAATACCACTGAGAAAGAAAAACAAGAAATCCAAGAAGAAACCAGCATGGCTACACAAAGATCTCTTTGGCAAATTGAAAGAAAAAAAGGACAAGTACAAAAAATGGAAAGAAGTACATACAACTAAGGCAGAGTATCAGCAGATATCCAGAATCTGCAAAGACGAACTCAGGATAGCAAAAGCTCAGAACGAACAAAGTCTTGCAACAAAAGTGAAAGATAATAAAAAAAGTTTTTTCCAATATATAAATAACAAGAAAAGAAATCAAGGAAACAGTCAGTTCACTAAAGAGAGAAGATGGCAAGGAAGTAACAGGCAACAGAAAGAAAGCAGAACTGCTTAACTCATTCTTTGCCTCTGTCTTCATGCAAAAAGAAACTATAGCTCAACCCAACTAAAACACAACTGTAAAAGACAGACCAGAAATAAAAGTTAAAATAAGACAAAAAATAGTAAGAGTACACCTGTCTGATCTTGATGAAAACAAATCACCAGGGCCTGATGGATTACATCCCAGAGTTTTAAAGGAGATGGCAGAGGTCATCTCAGAACCACTGCACCATATCTTTCAGAAATCCTGGAGCACCAGGAAACTATCAGAGGACTGGAAAAGAGCTGATGTGGTTCCCATCTTCAAAAAAGGAAAAAAAAAACAGACCCAGGAAACTATAGACCAATCAGCCTAAGATCAATACCCAGGAAGATACTGGAAAAGATAATAAAAAAACAACATCTAGAAACAAGTAAAGTAATAACTAGCAGTCAGCATGGGTTTATTAAAAACAGATCATGCCAAATCAATCTTATTTCATTCTTCAACACAGTGACTAAAATAGTAGAGCAGCAAAATACTGTGGACATAATATATTTAGATTTCAGCAAGGTGTTCGATAAAGTAGACCACAACCTACTTCTTAGTAAGCTAGAAAAAAGTGGAACAGATAGCACCACCACTAGATAGATTCGCAACTGGCTGGCAAACCGTACTCAACGAGTAGTCTTTAATGGGTCTAAGTCTACATGGAGGGAAGTAAGCAGTGGGGTGCCACAAGGTTCGGTCTTAGGCCCAGTACTCTTCAATATCTTTATTAAAGACTTAGATGAGGGAATAGAAGGGGAACTTACCAAATTTGCAGATGATACTAAGCTGGCAGGAATAGCTAACACCCAAGAAGATAGGCTCAAGATCCAGATGGATCTTGACAGACTAGAACACTGGGCCATATCTAATAAAATGAAATTCAATATAGAGAAAAGTAAAGTCCTACACTTCGGCAAGAAAAAACAAAAGTACACATATAGACTGGGTGAGAGAGCCAGCTGGTCTTTGGGTCTCTGCTGTGCATGCATGGGCATGGGGTGCATGCATGGGGCATGGGGCGCTTGCATGGGGATGCACATATATTGCATTTTGGGTATGTGTGTATGCATGATTTAGGCACTTGGTTCCAAAAAGGTTAGCCATCACTGAAATAGAGGGTCAACCTATTCTCCAAAGCATCTGACGGAAGGACAAGAAGTAACAGGTGGAAGAGAAATCCAATCTAGAACTAAGGAAAAATTTCCTGACAGTGAGAACAATTAATCAGTGGAATGGTTTGCTCCATTACTGGAGGTTTTCAAAAAGAGATTGAACAGCCATTTGTTCATAATGGTATAGGGTCTCCTGCTTCAACAGGGCATTGGACAAGATAGAAGATCTCCAAGGATCCTTCCATTCCTATTATTCTATGTTGTATATTATGTAGTTGAGTACTGTAATGAAACTTTTGCAAGAGAGCAACCAAGCTCAGGTGGATGTCTATGTTTATCTATTAAGACTGCATACATTTTAAAAATACTTTGAAGAGATACTTTGGGCCCTGCACAAGTGCAACAGCCGTCTTCTATGTTCTAAAGTAGGCAGTGATGGGATACATTTTTTTTTTACTACCGGTTCTGTGGGCGTGGCTTGGTGGGCATGGCAGGAAGAATACTGTAAATACTGTAAGTCAAAGGTGGTATTTGCTGGTTCTCTGAACTTCTCAAAATTTCCACTACCAGTTCTCCAGAACCTGCTGAATACCATCTCTGAAAGTAAGCAAACTTTTTAAAGGCTTGGGAATATGAAGCTTTAAGGGTCAGATTTATTTTAACAAGTGGATTCAATAAAGAAAGGACATCTTTTTTCCCCAACTCATGCAGAAGGCTGAAAAAGTATGGCTGCTTTTTTTAAAAAAAGAATGAACAAACAAACAGCTGCTGTGCTTCTGTGAAATCCAAAGCTTTTTCAAAATCCCTTTCATTGTTATAGTATGTCAGTCTGTCTGTGAATGTGCTCATATACACAAATATATATCCATACTATTGCTTTTGTTCAGCAACTGTAACCTGGAGAGAGATTTCAAGAAGAGTTATTGTTTTTTAATTGTACAATCATCTAAGAATCTCAAGGAGTCTTGGAATAAACTTTTAATACAACTAGGATATGTAGCAGATCTTGAAAGCCTGTCATAGCTTTCAGTTTATATATAATACCACCAAGACAGCCTTGTTTTGGTATTTTTTTTCTAATACTTTCTTTTTTTCTGGGACTCAGATACTTTTTCTCCAACAATTCAGCTTTCCTCTCTCTATTTTCAGAATTATACCCCCATTCCTGCATATTATGTCACTCTGCATATTCTTTTGTTATTTTTTTCCAGCATTGTGATTTCTACCAGACATCTATTGTTGGATGACTTTAGAAAATCACAAGCTACTGATAGGGAAATAATACCATTTTGTATTTATAAACATATATATATATTTCCTAACACACCTAAACAGCGCACACCCCAAAATCAAGTTCACCATGGAAACAGAAACAAACAAACAACTACCATTCCTAGATGTACTAATCTACAAAAAAACAGATGGCACACTGGGACACACCATATACCAGAAGAAAACACACACGAACCGCTACCTCAACGCCCAATCCCACCACCACCCAGCACAGATAAACTCCGTGGCTAAAACACTAATTACTAGAACCAAACGCCTGGCAGACAAGACACACATTAAGACTGAACTATGCACCCTGACTAAAATATTGACAGCCAAAGCTTTCCACAAAAGCAAAATCACCAACTTGATCCACAAAAACACACTGAGACATAATAGAGACCCAGAAGATGAACAGACCCATGGAACAGCTGTCCTGCCCTACATAAGAGGCACTACAGACAAAACTAGTAAGATTCTATACAGACACCACATCAAGACTGCCTTCAAAACAGACAGAAAAATAGCAGCCATCCTCAGGAACCCCAAAGATAAAATTGACCTGGAAAACCAAGGCATATACGAAGTCCCCTGTGCATCATGCCCAGCCACATACATTGGACAGACCAATAGAAGAATAAGTACCCGCCTGGATGAACGCAAAAATGCAGTCAAAAAGCTGGAACACACTTCCTCACTAGTCCAACACATGGAAGCCACAGGTCATAGCATCAACTTCAATGGCACCAAAACCCTAGCCACTATAGAAAATCCCAGCCACAGAATCATCAGAGAAGCCATAGAGATTGAAAAAAGACTGGAAAGCATGAACAGAAGAGATGATTCCACCAGGATGTCAATCATTTGGAAGCCTGCACTCACAAACAAAAAAATCTCCACACCACAAGCCAGACAAACACCTGGGCACAAACAGATCCCCCCTGATACCTCCAGCTCAAACACACCCCAACCAGGCATCCAGATGAAACCCAGCTTCCTAACGAATGATAGACGTCCATTTACCCGAAGCCAAGCTGCACTAAAGGCCTCCAATGAAGTAACACAATGTTGCCAGCCAATCAAGATACAAAAAGAGCCCCCCCCCCAAAAAAAAAACAGACAGAAGATATTAGAAGCAGAGCACAGCAAACTCCAAGACCAATAAACACAGACCAAGACTCTCAACTAATCAGGAGGAAGAAAAAACCATTCAGACACAACAATAGGCTGTCCCAAATTTAAATCTGAAACCACTGTAAAAGTCTGACTCACAAACACTATACAGAAGCCTGATGATGGCAGATGAGATTCTGCTGAAACGTTGCTACTACTTTAAAAGCACCACTACGATGACGTGGAAAAATACCCGAACAAGCTGAATGCCAGACATGTAAGTACCCACACAAACAAAAAAATCCATTTAAAAGGAAAGGGAACAATTAGTCAAGTATATGCATTTTTCCAGTAACAAACATTATTACAAACATTATGTTATCTAGAGTCACTTAAGCATCACTGCGCTAGTAGTAAGGACAGGGTTTCTATCACTTCATTGTCAGTTGAATGATGCTACAATGATAAGTCAGTAGAATAGAATAACTTTATTGTCACTTTGAATGTACACTAATTGGCATACATTAAAATGAAATTTTGTTGCACACAACTCTAAAGGGTCTCCACCTCCAATATACAAGTCTTAACTACCAGGAAAGTGGTCTTAATGAATTTTCATTCAGAAGAAATCCCTACTAACTGAGCAGTAATCACTAGACTGTTTTCACTTCTTTGATGTGAGTAGTATTACTTATCATGCAGATGGCTATCTACAATACTAGTAGAGGGCAATATAAACTGTGCTGAAACAACCACAAAATGAATTAAGACCTTCAATAGTCAGAGTACAGGATCTATTATTAAACTGCGTATTTTCCCTTATGAGATAGTAGCTAAGCCATTTTGTACACACTTCAGAATGCTATAATAATAAATAATTAGCATTATTCAATCCTCCACACATCCTGCTGTGATAAAATAAAACTAAAATAATAAGTATGCTCTTCTCCCTATGCTACGTAAGAAGTACTGTTGATGGCCAAAAGAGCATATCTGGACCAGCAACTCAGCCTGGAATTATAGTTTCTGCAGTTTGCTTGAATTTGTACAACTTAAATATCAGATAACATTAAGCTCTATATTTTCCATAGAATGCTGTCTCGAGAATATATTGATTCCTGAAGTATTGAATTACTTCAGAGCCAGAGCAGGTCAAAAGGAGAATTTTACATTTTGTTTTTTCTGCTGACCTTTGAAAACTGGATTCCATAGTTACACAGAGAGACCTGAATCACCTTCAACGTCATGAATTACACTTAAAGTGCACTTTAAATTGGATTGTAAACAATAGAGGGGAAAGTGAAGATGCAACTTCATTTTAATGGCATTTCTCAATTAAAAAAATAGAATGTAGAAGTGGGATTCAGAGATTTACTGAAAATTTGATTGATTTTTGTAGTCCGCAATTTTGGATGAAACTATGGAACTCACCCCTGAAACTTTTTAAAAGAATCTGGGCTTCAATAGTATGGCTGAAGCAGAGGTGGTACTCAGCAGGTTCTGACCAGTTCTGGAAAAAAAGTAATGGAAATTTTGAATAGTTTGGAGAACCAGCAAATACCGCTTCTGACTGAAGGTTTTACAATATCCTTCCCCTGCCACACCAACCAAGCCACGCCCACAGAATCAGTAGTAAAAAAAAATTGAATCCCACCACTGGGTTGAAACCATCCTCTTAAATTTTGAACACCTCTTCATAGATACCCTTGCCTTTGGGTTATATGTGAGCCCAAAAGCTTTAGATAGAGCCAAAAGAGGCCTCCATAAGTTTTTCTAATTTGTAGTGTTGTAATATTATAGACTGGCAAGACTAGTATATTTGCTATATACACAACATTTTCCTTTCACCTGCTGAATATTTTCTGGAAGTGAATTGTTTATAAATTTAGTGATTCTCAGTCTAGGGGGAAAAAGTCAATTCCTTGATTAAATCTTTGTTTTTCATGTTATCCCACATAACAATATCTTGTTCAAATCTCCTCCAGAGACCTTTAAAATAATTCCAAGCTCTACAGCATATTTCTTTTTAAATTCACTTGGGCAATTATATAGCTTGTGCCACTTCCACGGACTAGGTGCTTAACTATTAAAGCTGATGGATGCAATGTATTTTGAAGTTGCAGATAAATTCACATATAAATTGGATTTTTAGAATTAGCATCCATGTCAAAGAAAAGGTTTTGGAACCCATTTTTATTTTTACCATTAAAATGCTTGATGTCTTAATACTTAGCTACCCAGGAGGAGTTGGTCTCAATTATAGTCCTGGTCATGTATTAAGGTTATAAAAGGAAGGTTTTATTTAGATGTCCCTGCATTGGAGGCAGGACAGATGAATGGGCACTGGATGAATCTTCTAGATCTTTTTGCAGTACTTCATCATATTACATTCCAAATATTGCCTGCATAGTTCTATAAACTATAAAACTATAATACAATATGGTAGACCTTGCCACATGAGGTTTATTCAGTCATTCAATTTCTGTTCTGAGCTTTGGTGGTGCAGTGGTAAGAATGAGGTATTTCAGGCTACTTCTGCTGTCTGCCAGTAATTTGACAGTTCAAATCAGGCTCAAGATTGACTCAGCCTTCCTTTCTTTTGAAGTTAATAAAATGAGGACCCAGATTGTTGGGTGCAATAACCTGACTCTGTAAACCACTTAGAGAGGGCTATAAAGCAATGTGAAGTGGTATATAAGTCTAAGTGCTATTGCTATTCTACCTTTTCCTCCAGAAAAAGGCCCATGTAGCTGACAAGAATAGCAATACCAATTAGGAGTGATAATATGAAAAACAAATCAATAATTAGAATGTTGCAATAGATTTATAAATAAATGCTTGGTTCAGCTTTGTTAATTTATTTAGTAAATATTAAATGAATTAGTACCAATAGAAGAACTATTCGGGGTAAATATATTTACCTTTATAGAAGATTTATGCATAAAAGTTTGCCTTGTAAAAACATACTTTCTACCTATGTTTGCTCATCATCAATCTAATCAACAAGGATCACTCTTTAGATCATGTGGAGCTATTTGGAGAGAGATGAGATCTTTCTATGCTTGAGTCACTAAGGAAACTTCTTCCCCCTTTGAATGCTATGCTGGGTATCACAGAACCAACTAAAGTATGCAATTTGCTAAAACTAGGATCAATTTTTAAAGGTTGGGAGTAACGTTTTGCATTCTGATTTATTTTCCAAGTAAGTCTTTCATTTAAATTTATAATGTCACATTTCCTCCCATTGTCTGTTTTGTTTTTATTTTCTTCAAAGGGCTAACACTAACTATCTCCATAGTTATCATTTTATATTATCTGGTAACATTTTCCCCCTCCATAATGATGCACTGTGTATGTCATATCTGGGGCCTGAAAATGCTACAATAGCATAAATTAGACTATGACTATTGATGATTTAGGAGTTTTAGTATACTTTGTCCTTATGAAATTTCATAGCTGCAGTTTTCAGACCTTTAACCAGATCTTTTATGCTAACAATGTTTTTGAAATAAACTGTAAATAATCCCTGGGAGTGGGTAAACTCAGTTGAATCAGCATTTTGAAAATAATAACAACAATTAAATCTTTATCAGTAAATAAATAAATAACATATATCAAGCAGCTGGATACTGTAATGCCATAGCTAGGATACTACCTTTGATGTGGAAGACTAGGGTTGAAATCCTGGCTGGCATCTATTGTACCAGTAGGGGTTTTGAATATAGACCCTTTAACGCTTCACCTGCTCACTTCAAATTATAAGGATGAACATGAACTAAGAGAGGCATGCTGGCTCAGACATTGTTAATTAACAAGGTCCATGTTAGGACTGGTTACAGATACAAGCTCAAAAGTAGAAGTACCTTCAGGCATCTCCTCTACATAAATGATATTGAGCTGTGTGTTAACAGTGAATGAGACATCAGTTCACTGATCCACTAGACACAAATCTACAGTGAGGATATTGGGATGTCATTCAGACTGGAAATGTGTGGCTGGATAGTAGCTAAGAGAGGGAAGGTAGTTAAGGCTGAAGGGGTGGAAGACCAGCTACAAGTATTTGGCTATCCCACAGTCACATGGGAACCATGATGAGGAAGCAAGAAAGGCAGCAACATCCAAGTAGCAACAAAGGATAAGATAGGTTCTGAAGAGCCAGCTCAACAGGAAAAAAAAAATCCATGCTATCAGCCTGCATACTTTGGCAGTATAATGAGGCAATGATCATAGTACCTCAAGAACAGGCACTAAGCACCATATCTATGGAGGTAGAGGTCTATATCCATAGAAGCACAAGGTCTACTACACACTGGTGCAAGGTGCAGATTATGCAGAGAGGCCTTAGACACAATCCAATACCTAGTGGCAGGGTGTAAGATGCAGACAGGAACAACATACACTGAATGGCACAACCACTAAGCATTGTGTACAAGAACATCTGCACACAATGTAGATCCTCCCAAATCCAGATGGGAGATTCTACAAAATATTGTGGAGAATAAGAGGGCTCAGATCCTGTGGGATTTTCAGATTCAGACAGACAGGCAGGTGCTGGCCAATCAACTGGACCCCATAGTATTAGACAAGGACCAGAGGAAGCAGTACTGATAGATGTAGTGGTACCTAGTGACAGCAACATCAGAAAGAAGAAGGAGTATGAAAATCTGAAAAAAATCCTAGGGCTTGAACTAGGAACTAGAGAGGATATGAAAGGTAACAGAGATAGTGTTCAGCAGGTTCTGACCAGTTCTGGAGAACCGGTAGCAGAAATTTTGAGTAGTTCAGAGAACCAGCAAATACCACCTCTGACTGGCCCCACCCCCATCTATTCTCTGCCTCCCAAGTCCCATCTAATTGGCTTGGCCTTCTTTTGTTGCTCTCCAAAGGAGAACAGAGCTGGAAAGCAGGTGAGTGGGATGGGGTGGGGTGGGGAGGGAATGGGGTTTTTACAGTAACCTTCCCTTGGAGTGGGGTAGGAATGGAGATTTTACAGTATCCTTCCCCTGCCACGCCCATCAAGCCACGCCCACCAAGCTATACCCTGCCCACCAAGCCACACCCACAGAACCAGTAGTAAATTTTTTTGAATCCCACCACTGAAAGGCAAAGTGTTCCCAATGGTAGCAGGAACACTCAGGACTGTGACTCCTAATGTGGGAAAGTGGCTCCAACATAACCCAAGAACAACATCAACCCTCTCTATCCATAAGAATACAATGTTAGCAATAGCTTAGATATAAAGCCATAGCTGCTTCACTGAATAACTAGAATGTATAAACATGTCGGTTTTTAAACTGGCTTATCATTTAACCTAGGTAGATAAAGGCTTCAAGAAGACACAAAGAAGTTATACTAAAGCCTTGATAGTTCTTCCAAATTGCTCAGCAAGTCCTTTGTATTATGCATAGTGAAGCTGCTTCAACTTATTTCCATACCAACACCCACATACTGTGCCTTGTTCTGATACTCCAACATTGTTACACATTTATAATGAAGTATGATATTAATTATGACTTAAATCTCTTTCATCTATGCAGCTTGATGGCTAGTCATAGTTATATCAATCATTGTCACATCAATAATCTTTGCATGTCTAGATGATGTGGGGATCCTATAGGCCTCCTATGAAGCATTAAATTTTTCATCAAACTCATGCTAATCTTATTGTGTCCCCTTTTTAATATATCACATCCCTTACTTTTCCTTATTTTTGACATTAATCGCTTATATTTTACTCATTTCCCCCCCATTGTGGCTGCCTGAAGAAATATAGGATTGGTGTTAAGTCTGTGCAAAGTAAAATGGAGCTCACTTGGGCAAATCAATTCAGGCAATGGAAATAAAGTGCCTTGCATCAGGAAAGTGAAAAGCTGTCTTCTCCTCAATAAAGCAATTCTGATAGCCACTTTGACCATGTTTTGTGGAAAAATCACTTTGTCACTTTTCTTTCCAGGAATAGACCATAGAGTTTCCACATTGAGTAGTTTTGGGATTCTCAACAGTTGCACCTCAATAGTGCTGCAAACCTGAAAAATCATTTTAGTCTGCAGTTCTTATCAAAAGTTCTAGTCTGGATGAAACGCCACAGAGTAAAGGGCAATAGTAGGAAAGATAAGTTACTTTTATCCTCTCCCTCCTACCCCCCCCCTCCAATGTGATGGTTTGTGGCATTATGTAAGATTCTGCAGGGTTGTGTGCAGTGGGTGCTGGAGATATCCAGCCTCAGGAGTGGGATTCTACCAGTTTGCACGTATTCTCTAGAACCAGTTGTTAACATTCTAAGCAGTTTGGAGAACCGATTGTTAGAAGAAATTACTGGCCTAATCCTGTAAGGAAAGCAGGAAGGAAACATTCTGGTGTTGCTTACAGAAACTGCCTCTCCATTAACCCTTATTACATTCTTGGCAGGACTAGACCTCCTGTTTCAGGAACATCTCTGGAGTTTTTCCCCCGTCCTTTGCTGGTACTTTGCTTTTGTGGAGTGACCATTTAAAGTTACAATGGCGCTGAAAAAAGTGACTTATGACCATTTTTCACACTTACAACTGTTGCAGCATCCCCACAGTCATGAGAGGCCAGGCGAGGAGATGTGTGCCTCAATGTGAGCTGCATACACCCAGCCAATAACATAACCGCCAAGCCATGCCCACACCTAAGCCATGCCAACAGAACTGGTTATTAAACATTTTGAATCCTACCCCTGCCCAGCCTGAATGATTTTTGGTGCCTTCTAAATCAATTGCAAAATGGCCACTTTGGGCAGGCACTAACAAAGTATGTTAGCAAAGGCTGTCCAGCCTGGGAATAACATGAGCTTTGAAGTTACAACAAGTAAAATGTAGAGAAGAAATATGATTAAGGGTACATGGGAAGCAACATGATTAAGGAGTTCAGGACTGTAAAATTACAGACAAACTCTTTGCTGCCATCGGCGGTCACCCGGATGTTTGCACTCTTGAACTGGTTGTCCTAAGGTGGTTACTCTGTTTCCTTTTTAGGGATGAGGGAAACCACAGTGCTTCATAAACTGGCTTTGACTGATGATTATTTGAAGTTTCTTGAAGGCGAATCACCCCTTTGAAAGTTTTGCACAGCCTTGAATATTTTTTCCCATGAATTCCAGTTCACTTGTGCTTCTTGTGAACATCCAAATATAAGCTTAGTTTTTGGAATGCCATCTGAAAGGGCAGCTCTTTCTTCATTCTGCAATAATTCTGTTCTGTTAAGATAGATAGTGAGCCACAAAAGATTATTCGATAACTAAAATTAGTTTATTTTTAAGTTGACATGAAACTATTTATTTATTTATTTTTGCAAGCTGCTTAACTCAACCATTCAATTGTATTAGCCAGCTGGGAAAATAAAGCTGCATGACTGAACAACATCCTGGAACAATAGTAGCAGAACTGACTGGTCATATTCCTGTGAGCTATTTTAGAAAACTTGGAATGGTAGTCTTTAAAAAAATCACCCAGAGGATTTGGTCTTTCTGAAATTTAAAGGTTTGCTTCATATAACGTTAAATGGAAATTCTGATAGCTATTCTCAGTTTTGAATTTGGTGGTTGATGTGGAAAACTTTCTGGACCTCAATTTTAGTTACTCACAGAAGGGGGAAAATAGCTGTTGTGGTTTATTTGATTTGGGATTAAGTTTAAGCATGCTTAGTTCTAAACGAGGACTAACAAAACTAATGGATTTTAAAGGTTGCCAATGAGTCTGCCACTACTGAAGCTACTACCTTTCCTGCAAGTTGATTGAGTCAAGTTCCTACAAGATGATCTTGTCAAGTTACAAATCAAACAAACCAATCAAAGAAGTAAAAAGGTTGACTAATTAGCTTGTGGAGCAGACTCAAAGCTAAAAGTTGTATATCCATAGCAGTGTATATAGAACAACTGCAATGTATATAAAACTGACAACTGCATAGCAATGCATATAAAATAAGCAGGGATGGGATTCAAAATTTTTAACAACCGGTTTTGTGGGCATAGCTTAGGAGGTGGACATGGCTTGGTGGTCATGTTATTGGCTGGGTATGGCCAATATCACTCACATCGAGGCACACATCTCCTTGCCTGGCCTCTCATGACTGTGGGGATGCTGCAACAGTCGTAAGTGTGAAAAATGGTCATAAGACACTTTTTACAGTGCCATTGTAATTTTAAATGGTCACTTCACACAAGCAAAGTACCAGAAAGGAGGGGAAAAAACTCCAGAGAAGTTCCTGAGACAGGAAGCCAAGAATGTAATAAGCATTAATGGAGAGGCAGTTTCTGTAAGCAACATCAGAATATTTCCTTCCTGCCTTCCTTACAGGATTAGGCCAGTAATTTCTTCTAACAACCAGTTCTACAAACTGCTTAGAATGATAACAATCAGTTCTAGCAAATAGGTGCAAACTGGTAGAATCCCACCCCTGAAAACAAGGATAGTTTTTCCCCCAAACACCATCACTCTGCTAAACAAATAATTCCCTCAACACTGTCCAACTATTTACAAAGTCTGCATTACTATCACTATTAATCTTCTCATCACTCCTTTTCACCCACCCCCTCCCACTTGTGACTGTATGACTGTAACTTTGTTGCTTGTAATCTTACAGTTTATATTGACTGTTTCCTAGTATGGTTTGATTGCTAATTCTTGACTCTTGATTAATGTATTTTTTATTTTATGTACACTGAGAGCATATGCACCAAGACAAATTCCTTGTGTGTCCAATCACACTTGGCCAATAAAGAATTCTATTCTATTCTATTCTATTCTATTCTATTCTATTCTATTCTATTCTATTCTATTCTATTCTATTCTATGTATTTATTTATTTGCATTTTATGACTCCTGGAAGTTTATACTGGGACCTCCATTCAAATACATAAAACCAATTAAAAAACCATCAGCTCAACTCAGCATTCAGAATCCTAAATTCAAGGTGACTATTTTTATATATTAAAATTTATGCAAAATAGTTCTGTTTTTATTGCCTCCTGGAACTCAGCAGGGAGGGTGCCATCTAAATGGAAGGTTCTTCCAGAGAGGTGATGCAATATAAAATAAACATTGTTCTCTGGTCATCTGTAGAAACCTCATGAATGAAGAGGCATCCTCAGTCTCCCTGCTTAAGATGAATGGACTAGATTAATTGCTTCTACCAGAAAGAGTTGGTTCTAGAGATAGCTGGACACAAAGCCATGTATGACTTGATAGGTAAAAATCAGCACTTTGTGCTGTACTCAAAGATCTATTGGAAGCCAATGCAACACCACAAAAACCCAGTGTAAATCTGGTTGTAATGGGTCTGACCTACCAAGATGAACTGATGCATTTGTATTACCCATCCCAAGAGGAATAAATGAACAGTTGGCATTGATTTCAAAGTTTGACACTTTCTTCTATTATTGTCTTCAACTAAACCCCTGATTCTAAGTCAGTTGTCTATTGTGGTATACAAGTGCTTCAAAAGAACATGGATGCTCTGGAGACAGTTCCTCTTTTCCTTTTGCTATAAACTTTACTATTAGCTTAATAGCAAGAGTTTAAAAATGTAAAGAATCAAAAGAAAAGAAAGGCAAAGAATTGAATTCAGGGGCAAAGAATTCAATTGGTAATAGCAGTGATATGCAATAATACACTTCTTTGAACTAATTACATCTTTTGACAAACTATTGAAAGAATCCAACAACTGTACATAATATTATCTCTTCTTGAAATAAAACAAGATGGAAGGGTTAATTCTGAATGAGATCTGAACTGATCTGTGAACAAGGACTTCTTTCTATTCCATGGAAAAAGTTTGTAATGAATATTCATAATATCCTTTTTATATATTTAAAGACTTTATTTTAGAAGAATTATGATAGAAGCAAAAGAAGTCAGAAGTCAAGAAGGATACCAACAAAAGGTAAATTTATCATGAAGGGATCAGACAACTTTAGTAACATTTAAAATCCCTCTGAAATTGCCTTTTTTTCATCCGCTACCTTTTAGTATATCAGATATAATGTTAGAATAGCAAAGCAGAATATATATTCAGTATATAAGGAGAGAATCTAGAGCATTCAAGGACACTTACAAAAAAAGACAGTCCAGTCTGTGAGTATGGGTATTTCTAACATCAATACAGCAGCTTAATTAATGACAGTCACATAATGGTTTATGGATTGAAATGGGATCTTTGGAACAAAAATGAATGGATTTTACTTGTATAACTAAAGAAAAGAAAGGGGGTAAAAAAAAGCAATGCTGGCAACTGTCTAGCCATACCTTATTTATCCTTGTAAAATTTACATAAAATTAAGCACAACATCCTGAGATCACCTCAATAATAGTCAGGTAATAATATTCCTGAAAAAGCCAGTTTGGTGTAGTTATTAAGGCATCAGGCTAGAAACCAGGACACCATGAATGGGTGACCTTGGGCTAGGGTGGCTTTAAAACTTTTAGCAAAGGGTTCTCTGCCTGGTTGCTGGGTGGGCATGGCCTAGTTGGCCTCCTGCACCATGGTGGGGGGGAAGTTTTTTCCCTCTCCAGGCTCTGAAGGCTTTCCTCGAGCCTCTGGGAGAGTAAAAAGGCCTCCCCGGGCTTCGGAGGCTTTCTGGAAGCCAGAAATGCTTCAATTTCTGGCCTTCCTGAACTTCTGGGAGGCTTGTTTTTCACCCTCCCCGAGCCTCTGTGTGCATCCTGCACTTACCTGCATCCAAAACGGGCCACATGAGCAGGGGTGGGATTCAATTTTTTTTACAGTCAGTTCTGTGGGCGTGGCTTAGTTGGTGGGTGTGGTTTGGTGGTCATGTGACTGAGTGGACGTGGCTTGGTGATCATATTACTGGCTGGGCGTGGCCAACTCAATATCATTCACATCGAGGCACGCTTTTCCTCGCCTGGCTTTTCATGACTGTGGGGATGCTGCAACAGTCATACGTGTGAAAAATGGTCATAAGATACTTTTTTTCAGTGCCATTGTAACTTTGAATGGTCGCTCCACACAAGCAAAGTACCAGCAAAGGAGTGGAAAAAAAGAACTAGAGAAGTTCCTGAGGCAGGGTTTAGTCCTGCCAAGAATGTAATAAGGATTAAAGGAGAAGCAGTTTCTGTAAGCAACGCCAGAATGTTTCCTTCCTGCCTTCCTTACAGGATTAGGTCAGTAATTTCTTCTAACAATGGGTTCTCCGAACTGCTTAGAATGTTAACAACCGGTTCTAGTGAATAGGTGCAAACTGGTAGAATCCCACCCCTGCATGTGAGGACTCCTGGGAGGGGCAGAGTGGGGTGGGTGGGGCCAGCCCGGAGTGAGATTTGGGGGTTCTCTGAACTGCACAGAATCTTACTTAAGGCCTCTCCTGAACCCTGCGAACCTCCAGTAGCCCACCCCTGCCTTGGGCCATTCATTCTTTCTCAGCCCTAGGAAGGAGGCAATGGCAAATCACTTTGGAAATCTTACCAACTTCTGGGATTTATCTCTAAGCAGTCTCCAAGAATCTGACAAGATTGAATGGAAGAAAAAAAAATCCTAAATAAAAGCAATTATTAGAGATTCTATCAGTAATTTTAAGAGAAATTTAGAGAAATCTGATCTCAGTGAATTTTTAAGTTTTCTCTTATTATTGAAATAGGAGAAAAGTAGAAGTGGAAAGAAATATGTTGCTATACAGAGGTTTAGCAATCATTTAAAGCTACAGTGGTGCTGAAAAAGTAAATTTATGATTAGCACTTATGACCCTGGCAGGGTCCCTGAGTTAAGTGATTGAGATTCAGACACTTTGAAGCCACTTGGTTGCATAAGGGCACTTATGACCATTGAAGTATCCCTGTAGCCATATAATCCAGATTCAACAGCTTTACAACTTGTGAAGTATGTTTACTATCATCACAGTGTCCTATAGCTGTAATCACTATTTGCGCACTTCACCGCTGGCTTCCAACAAACAGACTCAACAGAAAACCTGACAGTAAAACATTTTTGAATTGGGTATCCTTGCTTGCTTCTTCAGGTGACACAAAATATTCTAAGTCAGGGGTGGCTGGGGAATTCTGGGAGTTGAAGTCCTCCAGGCTTAAAGTTGCCAAGGTTGGACACCCCTGTTCTAAGCAGTCTAAAAAAAATGTGCCCTGCAATAGAGCATCATCACATAAGTAATAAATAGCTCATAGCCAATACAGGTGAAGTTTTCCATCCATCACCTTTCCTCCTGCTTATCAGTTTGGATTGCATAAACATGGAACTTTTCACATGAACTTCTCTTTGTTCTTAATTATTCCTCCGACTGTGGAACGATGCATGCTGTAGGAAAGTGCTATGTTTGCCCTCATCTGCCCTCCCCTCCCTTTTCTTCAATTTCTCTACCTTTGTCTGCATCGTGATGGATTGGCACTTCTTTGCACTATTCCTTTCCCCATTATCACTCTTGAGCTTAATTAAAGACATACACAGTCACTACACACCACCCACAACTAAACAACAACCCAATCTAGCATACAACATATGAATGATTATCCTTTCCTTCTTTCTCCTGACTTCAGGGACCTTCTGTATATATAGGTTTGTTTGTATTGGAAAAAGTTTACAACTTGAAAGTTCTTTGATTAATATTTGTATATATGCATAGTATTATAGTCTCAGAAAATAAAATAAATTAGAGCCTCATTTGCATATAATTGATCCAGCAGTGGGATCCTACCTGTTCCACTACTGGTTCAGTGATCGTGTGCACACCTAACATGCGTGCACAGCTTTCCACACGTTAGCTGAAGTCTGTAATGCCAATCAGCTGAGAGGATAAAGAAGAGAAAAGTGAAGTGGCATATAGGAGGGCCGATCCTGCATTTTTCTCTTCTTTCTCCTCTTAGCTAATTGTCGGAGGCTTTTTTCCTTCATCTCAGCTGATCTTTGGAGGCTTTCTTTACTACCGGTTCAGCTGAACTGGTAAGAATTTTTGCGACCAGTTTGGCCAAATCGGGCCAAACTGGTAGCATATCACCACTGAATTATTAATCTTGAATTTCAGGTGAAATGAAACAGGCAAATGAAATGACAATTGGAGCCATGATTTCCTTCCCTAAACAATGTTGTCATAAAGCACAGTCATGTTGCTTAGTGATACAATTGCTGCAATCCTATAGTTGCCATTGTCCACCAAATCTCATGATTGTTGCATGAATCAATTTCCTGCCTGCTTTCCACAACCAAAGTCAGTGGGGCAACCATTAGGAAGTTGCAAGTCCCAGGTTGTCAGGCAGGTAAGTGGTTGCTGCCAGGTGGGGGAAAGGAGAAAGCAGGTGCATGAAGGTGTATGGAAGGTGCAGCAAGTGTGTGCAAGGATGTGAAGGGGCCACCATAAGTGTAGTGAGGGTCAAAGAGGGTGAGAATGGATGAATAATAGACACAACACGTGTTGGGAAGGATATATGAGGGTGTGGATGAGGGAGTGTATGAGAGGCACAGAGCAGGTGAAGGCAGGTCCTGATTTGCAAACAAACTTTGTTATTTTTGATAATTATTTGAAAGCACATTGTTTATATATGATGAGGGAAGATTCATTATTTCAGAAGAATGTCTGATTATATGTTTGTACTGACAGCATTTCTGCATTTCTTTGGTTTAAGGCATCTGCTTATAATGAGTACAGTGGTTTGTGTTTTTTTTAATTAACAGAATAACAGAGCTGGAAGCTGATTTTGGAGGTCTTCTAGTCCAATCTTCTGCTCAAGCAAGAAACCCTATACTATTTCAGACAAATGGTATTTCAATCTGTTCTTAAAAATCTCCACTATTGGAGCATCCACAGCTTCTGCAGGCAAGTCTGATTAATTGTTCTAACTTTCAGTTAGATGTGCAGCTGCTTTAGATGTACAGCTGCTTTAAATTAGATGTACATCTGCTTTAGCATCTGTAGCAAGGAGGAATCTCAACCAAGACAGTTTTCTAGGTTGCCCTAATTCATAATTGCTGCAGAGGTGTAGAGCAATTCATATCATTTATAGAATTTTAACTGTCATTGTTTCTGTAAGGGAATGAAACTGCCTGAGAAAAGCAGCTGCAGCCAGGCAGAAATGTTTTCTGCTCTCATTTCCCCAAGAATGGCCTCAGCTCATCCCTTTTCCCAAAGGGCAGTAGAACTTTCAGAAACTTGAGTATACTATAGGTGGTTCATTCATTTATTGATTCTCCCTTCCCCCTTAACAGCTTACTCATAAGCATTCACACCTGTGTTCCAGGTGTCTGGCTAATTGAGCCACACCTGATGTTTTTAGGAATGTGCTGATGTTCATAGGCACCTCACCCTGCCCCTTAGCTGACAAAGGTGTGGGTGTGTAGATAGAACATTAAGAAGATACTGAGAAGATGAGGAAGTGACGTCTGAAAATGTACAACTAATGCAAACAACAGCCAGAACCACAAGCTGACAGGAAGCAGTTCATTGTAATGTGATTCTGGTGTTTGGCAGCAATCAGAAGATGTGTAATCATGTTGAGGCAGCACCTAATCCCAACAAGTACAAGAAGTTTTGGAGGGAGGTGAAGGTTATATTCCACTCCACAAACTTTACAACTTGTATTTGACATAAGGAATATCCATCAAATACTGTACTTATTTGCATCAAATTGCAAAACCTGAGAGGAGGGATTGAGTTAACCCAAGGCAACTGCCTGTTGAAGGTATGTGCTACAAGAGCCCTCATAGTTTCCTTCAGATATCTATGAGAAATAGTATTAAACATTAAATAAAATCAGTAGTGAAAATTTATGCAAGAAAATCAGTGTAGGATTATTTCATTGTTGTGCTATCTTTTCGACATTTGATCATATGTCTAGAATATTATATATTGAGTTTGTTTTGTTTTGCCTCTTTTTTAATGTGATGACTGATCTCCCCCACCCCCTCGTGAAATAGTGGAGTAAAAGATTCTTCATAAACAATCTGAATATGTTTGTGTGTTAGGAATGTAAGTCATCTAACAGTTGGGTTGGAAAATATATAAACCAGGATAGACATTTTAATACTGTCTCTTTAAGGGAATGCTAAAATTGTAATTGGGTGTGGTTCCTCAAATGGCCATAAGATGGAGCCAGAAACCTGGGTTGTTCTGTCCTGTTGTTGAGAGTGTTGCTGTTCCTGCATTTCCCTGTTGACTGTTGCTGATCATAGTTCTTCTTGGATTTGATGTAAGTCTGTTACTGAACTGTTTATGATACTGGACTTTGTTATTGGATTATCCCTGGACTGCAAACTGACTGCTTTAACCATGTATGACTTGAACTGTTTGTTGGACTTTGCTTAAACATTTATTGGAAGTAAAAACCTACATTTTACTATACAGTATATCTGTGTACTGGTTGTGTGTTATTCTTCACCACTCTCACTATGTCTCCCTGTGTGCGCTCATTCTCCTAACAGGGAATTACCTCAACAATGTGCATATGAGAGAGAGAAGAAAGAAAAAGAATGCTTAAGGTATAAAGAAAATAATATATACCTACGACTCTTTAGTGAGCACTTACTTTTACACATTATATTCCTAGAAACATCTGGTCCGGCCCATAGTCACATTTTTTCAAAACTTGTACTAAATATGGAAGTCATTCACTAGCATTAGCACAATTATGAATTTCTGCCTTTCTTGAGGATGTTTCTATATAGGGCCTGATGTTTCACAAATGGAGTCACATATCATCAGATATGTAGTAAAATGCCTTTTAAAGAGTTATGTATTGTAAACATCTGGATTTTAATTCCTATGAAGTTCTGCAAACTAAAATCCCCATTCTCTTCAATCTGTAGCTATATTGGTCAACTTTGACTTGCTAGATCAAATTATGGACAAATTTGGCTGAGGTAATAGTAGACCAGAATAACCAATGATCATATTGTTCATTTATTGGAGTTAATGTTTCTTAAGTTCTAGATATGTTACCTTTCTAGCCCCATAGAAAGATTTTAGAGTATGAAAAGTGTGCATTCTCCATGAGCTGAACATCTCACCAGAGGTCAGAGATTTTTATTAGACGGTTATAGCCATACAAAAGAAATGTTCTGGGAATGGTTTCTAAAAATCTAAGTTTTATTAAATTATCAAAATATAAAATAGAGAAATACAGAGAAAAATGAAAATAATGGGAAAAGAGGGGAGGAAAAGAGGAAGAGGAAAAAGTGTAGGATAAAGGGAAGAAGAAAAAGGAAACCATTGATTTCAGACTCCCTTTGGGCAGTAGAATAATGTAATAACATGCAACCTCAACTTCTTACTTTTACACAATAATATATGCTAGCTATTTCTATAACATTCTGTGAGTGATTTCAGTTAGGAAATAGCACTAATTTCTGGAAGAGAGGTGAGCAGTTTGTGCTCCCCCCCAACAATATTTTGTTTGCCTCAGATTTTAACCCCATTAATCATAGTACTATCAGTGGGGGAATTTGTCTTTAATTGTTCTACCTTACCTTATTCAGGGTTGACATTTACATATCAGTTTGACTTCTATATGGATTTGTTTTATGTCAGGGTTTTCTTTTCCTCATAATGTTTTATTTATGTACTTTTGCTTATGTTGTAGCATTGCTTTTGTATTTTTCTACTGGAGTGGGAGCTAACTTGGGTATCGGTGGTAATTTGTTTTATCACCTGAACTTCCTAGAGTGCCTCACATTTAATTACACCATCACAGTAAAGTGACTGCATGATAAATATGGCCTTTGGGTCTTCCATGAAGGGAAAGAGCAATTCTCTTCCTCAATTGGATCAGAGAGGAAGAGAGAAATTTGCCTGGTAGAGGAAACCTCACTGATCTGGCATTCAAGTCCAGAGGAAAGAAAAAAATGTCTAAAACTTAACTTTATGGAAATCAAGAAAAGATCATAAGGGAAACCTCTTTTCATTTCGCCAAACAAAGGTAAACCAGGAGGTTGACATCTGGAATGTACCAACATGTAATTAAAATGACTGCTAAATAATTAGTTTTGTACTGATTTTTCTACCCACAGCATTAAAATGAAGGAAAAGCATAACAATCACATTGTTAGTCATCGCATCATTCTGCAGTAGGATATGCACTTCCCCCACTCTGTTGCTTATATTGTTTACAGCTTTTTGATTTGTTGTTGTTTTAGGAGAAGTCCTTAAAAGTCCACAACACTGTTAGCAAATAGTAAGCTGAAATCACTAAGAAATGACATCATATGAGAATGGCTATGTTATGTATGTACCATAGTTAATAAAGTATGAGCTTGAGGTTAAGTGCAGGGTTCTGGCCCTGCACTTCTGATTGGCTGTTAGGCGGCCAGATCAGATTGGCTAGTTCTTAGGAATCCGATTGGCCCTTAACAGAGGATTATTATTGGTTTAAAGTACTTGCGTTCATAGCTCGCTATTGGACAATTCTCACAAAGGTTGCCTATATAAGGCAGGGTTCATAGTTGTTGTTTTGAGAAGTCACATGCTAATAAAGAGCTAAAAGTCACTATTCAGAGGCTGTCTCCATTTACTCCAACCCATGTCCAAGTACTTAACACTGGCGACGAGGATGGGATTTGGAGACGTCTAAACCTAAGAAGTCAGGAAGCAAGACCGAGCACGTGGAAGACGACGCCAACAACAGAACCATGTCCAGCAGCATCGTACCACCCGCTCCGTTCGATCCAAACCAAGAGGATTGGGAATCCTACATGGATCGCTTCCAAATGTTTCTTGAGACGAATAAATTGAAGGATGCCACACCAGCAAAAAAGCGGGCACTGTTCCTGACGCACTGTGGCCCGGCTGTTTTTAAAATGGCAAAAGCACTCGCCAAACCTCGAGAAGTGAAAGCCATGAGCTGGGACGACCTCGAACCCATCCTGAGAGATCATTATGCGCCAACTGTGCCTACACTCGTGAGACGCCATGAGTTTTATCAAAGGAACCAGCAAAAAGGAGAGAGCGTGGTCGATTTCGTGGCAGACATCCGAAATTTAGGAGGCCTCTGAGGGTTCGCCGATTTAGAAGAAGCACTAAGAGATCGAGTAATTCTGGGATTAGATGCGCTAGGCGTGCAGGGCAAGCTGATGGCGAAAGGCGACATCAGCCTTGCTGACGCCATCGCCGAAGCCATGGCTGCAGAGGCCACCAAAAAGTCGGCTGCACAATTACGGTGAAGCCGCACTTCGGCAACACAACCGACCGGCGAAATCTTACCCAACTCAGAAGGGCAGCTCATTACGACGCACCACGAGGACCTCTCTTCGTCGTCAGACAGCGACGAAGAAGGGGTCCATCGAATGCGGTCCGACCGGGATCCTCGCCCTAAGCCCTTACGCCCTTGCGCTGGCTGTGGAGCAAACCATGCCAGGGCCGAATGCAGATTCCGCGATGCACTCTGCCATGAGTGCGGGAAACGAGGCCACATCAGCCGGGTCTGCCGCAGCTTACCAGAACCCAGCCAGGCCTCAAAAGGGGCCAACTATCGCCAATTGACAGGAAACCGTCCTGTAAGGCGAGAACCAGTAAACTACTCCTACAGAAATTGCGCTTTGCAAAAAGAAGAGGCTCACCATACTATCACTATAGGTCACGCCTCAGTCACGGACACTAAGAAAATTCGAGTCACAGTAGCCATCGAGAACCAGCCTTGCCACATGGAGGTCAACTCGGGATCGTCCCTCTCGATGGTGTCTTGGAAGACACTCAAGCAACTTATCCCCACAATCCAACGCCAAGACCTCCAATTTCAACGCCTCATCCTCAAGGACTACCAAGGAAATCGAATCCCCGTGGTCGGGTCTTGCCGAGTCCGAGTCTCCTTCAAAAAACATACAGCGTACTTACCTCTAATGATCATCGACAGAAATAGGCCTAGTCTATTAGGACTCCAATGGTTCACGCCACTAGGCATCGAGGTGGCCGGCGTGAACTGAGTCGGTGGTTGTGAGTGGGAGGAAGACCTTGTTTCTGAGTTCAGCGACGTCTTCGCGGACCATTTAGGCGAGTATAAGGGGACCCCAATCTCATTTAGTTTAGATCCAAAAGTAGCCCCAATTCGCTTGAAGCCCCGTCGAGTTCCATTCGCTCTTAAAGCTAAGATTGACGAACAACTCGATAAGTTAATTGCTCAAGGGGTGTTGAAGCCCATCGATCACTCTCCATGGGAAACCCCTATTGTAACGCCCATTAAGCCAGATGGGTCAATCCGAATTTGTGGGGACTACCGGGCCACTTTAAACCACGCCCTACAGCAGAATGCGTATCCAGTTCCAGTGGTGCAGCACCTCCTCCATTCCTTGGGGGGCGGAAAGGTTTTCGCTCAATTAGATTTAGCTCAAGCTTATCAACAACTACCAGTGGATGAGAAGACGGCTCAGGCCCAAACAATTGTAACGCACAGAGGTGCTTTTAAATGTTCTCGATTGCAATTTGGAGTTAGTGTAGCCCCGGGGATGTTCCAAAGCCTCATGGAAAGGTTGTTACAGGGAATCAAGGGCGTGGTTCCGTATTTTGATGACGTATTAATTGCAGCCCCTACCAAAAAAATCTTGCAAGATCATTTGAAAAGTGTTCTTAAAAAATTCCAAGAGGCAGGACTTAAGGTGAAAAAAAATAAATGTCACTTATATACTGACAGTGTTGAGTTTCTAGGGTATAGGATTGATAGCCAGGGCATCCACCCTACCGAAAGTAAATTAAAGGCGATAAAAAATGCCCCCCGGCCACGTAACAAGGCCGATCCCCAGGCATTCTTAGGCCTCATTAATTTTTTTAATGTATTTTTACCACATAAGGCGACTGTTGCTGAACCATTACACTGGTTATTAGATAAAAAAGCATTGTGGGTATGGGGTTACCGGGAAGAACAAGCGTTCCGGAATGTTAAAAAATTGCTCACATCTGACTCTGTACTTATGCAGTATAACGAGACTTTACCACTAGTTATAACCTGCGATGCCTCGCCCTTCGGGGTGGGCGCCATTTTGAGTCATGTACTGCCTAATGGGAACGAAGCCCCTGTTGCATACTTTTCGAAAACTCTTTCACATGCAGAGCGGAACTATGGACAAATTGATAAAGAAGCTCTCACAATCGTTGCCGCTGTAAAGAAATTTCATGAATATGTGATTGGGAGGACATTCACCATTATAACTGACCACAAACGTTGCTAGGGATAATAGCCGGGGACAAGCCAACCCCCTACATATTATCCCCTAGAATAACCCGATGGTCAGAATTCCTAGCTGCTTATAATTATTGCCTTCAATATCGACCGGGGAAAACCATTCCCCACGCCGATGCATTAAGCCGAGCACTGCTTCCAGAGACTCTCGACGATCCGGCACCAACGGCAACCATGTTGTAGATTGAAACACTCAACTTGCCGCCTATGACCACCCGAGACATCGCGAGAGAAACCAAACGAGACCACACCCTAGCCCAAGTCCTTGGATGGGTAGAACGTGGATGGCCATTGGACCAAATCCCAGATGACTTTGCGCCATTTAAAGCAAAACAGACTGAACTTTTTTCACAAAAAGGCTGTGTCATCTGGGGCGATAGAGTCGTTGTCTCAGAACGACTCCGGAAGACACTACTACAAACCCTGCACGAGGGCATCGTGCGGATGAAAGCACTCGCACGAAGCTACGCATGGTGGCTGGGCATGGACCGGCAAGTCGAGCAGTGGGTCAAAGCGTGTACCAGTTGCCATCAAGCCAGCAACGCCCCACCAAAAGCCATGCCTACTGAATGGGAAACGCCACGTGGACCTTGGTCCAGAATCCACCTGGATTTCGCGGGGCCAACCAAAGGGTATACCTTCCTGCTGACAGTCGACGCATATTCCAATTGGTTAGAAGTTCATCGTATGACGGCCACAACTTCTGAGGCAGTGATTAAGATCCTAAATAGACATTTTGCAAACCATGGATTGCCTGACGTCCTGGTGTCCGATAACGGGCCACAGTTCGCGGCATTGATGTTTGAGCAGTACCTCGCTGACCGCGGCATCCGCCATGCGCTCACCTCATCTGCGCACCCTGTGACCAATGGCCGAGCAGAACGCATGGTCCAATTTATTAAAAAGACTTTGCAAAAAATGGAATATGACAATATCGATGACAAAGTCAACCAAATTCTCTTTTTGCAACACATAACTCCACATAGCGTCACCGGCAGAACTCCCACAGAACTACTGATGGGACGAAGACTCCGTTCCCACCTCGACTGGTTGCACCCTGCTTACGAACCGGAAAAGCCAATAGGATCCAGTGGCCGCTATCGCACGTTCCAGGTAGGAGACCGTGTTTACGCACGGAACTTATCAGGCGACCCGTTATGAATAGAGGCAACGGTAGTACGAGTGACCGGCCCCAAATCTTACGTAGTGAAATGCTGTGACAATAGACTGTGGAAACGGCATATTGACCAATTACGGTCAAGACTCATAACGGCCAGTCAACAACTCCCCCATGACCAAACTGAGGGGGCGGGAGGTTCAGAAGAAGAAGATGACGTTCCAGGGAACCTGCTCGAAGAGAGCGACGAATCAAGTGAGACTCAAGAAATGGAGCAGGAAGGAGAATTGTTTGCACCACAAGAAATTGCACCTGAGCAAGAAGCAGAGACACTGCCAAACAACAATCTACCTCAACAGGACTGCAATCAACCAGTCCAACGAAAATCCGAAAGACTTAAAAGACAACCATCCTACTTAAAGGATTATATAACTACACCATAATTAAGAAGCCAGAGGGAAGGGGTGTTATGTATGTACCATAGTTAATAAAGTATGAGCTTGAGGTTAAGTGCAGGGTTCTGGCCCTGCACTTCTGATTGACTGTTAGTCGGCCAGATCGGATTGGCTAGTTCTTAGGAATCCGATTGGCCCTTAACAGAGGATTATTATTGGTTTAAAGTACTTGCGTTCATAGCTCGCTATTGGACAATTCTCACAAAGGTTGCCTATATAAGGCAGGGTTCATTGTTGTTGTTTTGAGAAGTCACTATGCTAATAAAGAGCTAAAAGTCACTATTCAGAGGCTGTCTCCATTTACTCCAACCCATGTCCAAGTACTTAACAGGTTATTTTTGTAAAGAAGGATAACTTCAGCTTAGCAAGCCAGGCTGATACAACAGCACCTGAGCATATTGTTGAAACACACAAGTACAGAGGTGTCTGAATGTTTTTAAAAAGTCAAATGGATATTGCCCTACTGACTTTCTGGACTGTCCCTGTGAATATCCTCACACAGCTAAAACTGCTTCATCAAGCTGATGTTCTTTGTTTTGGTGCAGTGTTGGGGGTTTTCAATTCAATGTGTGGAATGTGAAGGATGTGTGTTTGTGTTTATTTTCATGGTCATGATGTGCACTGAAGATGGTGTTTGATTTCGTTGTATGAGGTGCAGTGACAATAAAGTAAAGTAAATTTCCTCTGGCACATTTTAATATTTTAAAACTTATTTGATGAATATTTTGACTTCCTAGTGAAGTGTTCAAAGTGCCTAACAAAATTCAAACAAAATGTTATGGGAGGCCTTTTAACCATATTTATCAACTGCTGTTTGGAAGGTTTGTGGACTTAATCCTTTCTTCACTGAAAATTATTGCACATACGTTCTAATTTGCTCCATTTCCTTGCTATCTTTCCTTGCTTTGTTTCCCCCCCTCCCTCTGTCAGTTTGCAGTCATGATCTTTTCCCTTACTTCTAAATAGACATGTCACAGAAAATATTCCATCTCTTCAGTGAATTGCATTTTGATGAAGAATGTTGAAGTTAATGTAGAGAGTGATATTTCACCAAGCTTTCAGTTTTCTACTGGAAACCAAGGCAGGAGAAAAATGAATGCAGAAACAGAGAGCATTCATGGCTTACTCATGACCAAAAAGATACATCAGCAAAAAAGTTTAGAAATGGCACTATGAGAGTGCCTGGTGTTTTAAAGGAAGGTCTGTCCTGTCATTGGAGGATATTTGGACTTTGTCCTCTCTCCTAGATCCCAGATTGCTGCAGTATATATGTGTGAATTATATAAAGGCACAATTGATAGTATACCCCACTAGCAGTGTGAAAGACAATGGAGGCTTACCTCCAGAGTGGGATTCAAATTTTTAACAACTGGTTCTGTGAGCATGGCTTAGATAGTGAGCGTGGCTTGGTGGTCATGTGACTGGGTGGACATGGCTTGGTGGTCATGTTATTGGCTGGGTGTGCCCAACTCAATATCACTCACAACAAGGCATGCATCTCCTTGCCTGGCCTCTCATGACTGTGGGATGCTGCAACAGTTGTAAGTGTGAAAAATGGTCATAAATCACTTTTTCAGTGCCACTGTAACTTTGAATGGTCACTCCACACAAGCAAAGTACCAGCAAAGGAGGGGGAAAAATCCAGAGATGTTCCTGGGACAGGAAGTCTAGTCCTGCCAAGAATATAATAAGTGTTAACAGAGAGGCAGTTTCTGTAAACAACACCAGAATATTTCCTTCTTGCCTTCCTTACAGGATTAGGCCAGTAATTTCTTCTAACAACCAGTTCTCCGAACTGCTTAGAATGTTAACAACCAGTTCTAGCGAATAGATGCGAACTGATAGAATCCCACCCCTGCTTACCTCTATAGTAAGCAGAGAAATTAGTTTGCAAAAGAATGGAGGTTAATATATTAGGACAATAGGAAAGTATGATAGACCACTAGTAATTTACACTTTTATTTTTCTGAAGATGGGATAGGTTAAGATGTAGTTATTAGCTCACAAGTACACACTGATTGTCTGACAATTCTCTGTGCACTGCTGCTTGTCAGAAAGTTTTATAAATTACAAGCTGTATAAACTCAAAACATGTAAGCATGACCGTAACTATAATATCATATGTCAAAATAGACTTAATTGTCAAAATAGTCTGGATTAATGGGAGTCTGTTCCAATTCTCATTAATTAAATAGTGTCATCTTATGGGAGACAGGAAATGTGCCTTTTCTGTTGTAATTCCTGACCTCTGAATGACCTCTGTTCAGAAATTCATACAAATCCCATTCTAATGATGTTCATAAAAATAACTACAGATTTGGTTATTCTCTCCTAGGATGGTTATAGAATTTCCCCCCAAAGGTTTGCCTTTTTAATTTTTTTTAAAAATAATTTTTATATGCATTATTTTCCCTTTATTTGTAAGTTGTCCAGAATTAATTGAAATTGGACAAAATAAATCAGCAAGGTTTATAAGATTAGAGAACTATTTGTTATCCAGCAGTGTTTCATTCATGAGGAATGTTTCCTTCAGTTGTAAATTTTCAAAAAAACCCGCACCATTCAGTTCCAGATTTTGCTTTTGCTTGATCTTTCAATTTAACAAACACAATAAGTTTAAAAAGCTGGCTGACTAGAATGTATGATTTTAACCAATCATCCTGTCCTTTCAATCAAAGACTCTGGAAAGCTTTTTTAAATAAGTGGATTCTTAACAGAACTATTAATAAAAAAAAAGAATAACGTGAAACAAAAATCACATTTCATTCATTTCTACATGTAGCAAAAAGATTCTCATTCCTATCTTTAAATTAGAATGATTGATTTAGTTGCAATAACTCTTCTGAGAAACTTAATACCATGGGACCTATCACTTTATAAAGGTGTTAGCAGTGCTTTGTGAAAAGACCCTATCTCTTTAAAACAAGCAAATCCTACACAGAGCTAAGTGCTTAGTAGTCCTTGAGTTCAACTCATAACACGTGTGAAATTGGATTACATATATATTGTGGAGACATTATTTAAAGAACAAAA
The DNA here is from genome assembly GCA_033807585.1 of Hydrophis major. Classification (NCBI taxonomy): domain Eukaryota; kingdom Metazoa; phylum Chordata; class Lepidosauria; order Squamata; family Elapidae; genus Hydrophis; species Hydrophis major. The sequence continues at coordinate 337,756,516 of CM066328.1, forward strand.
TGATTTGCTATCCCCAATGTGCTTGTTCATTACCTTGAGTTGTATAAAACAAAGGCAGAATATAAATTACAACAGTCATTGGTATCATCCTACATTTCAATACACTGGAACACCAATCTTAAATGCAAGTCTTGAAAACAAAGAGTTTAATTCTGGAGGATTGCTTTTCCTGTTACACATCTCCTTAGAATCCAAGTCCATGTTACACAATCTGGTCATATGCACATACCCAAACCCCAATTCTTGTATACTTTGCTCCCTGTTGCACAGCTGAAATTATGTAACAGCTACTTCCAATTGATTAAAAAATAATAAATGCTTCTGATCTCACATCTCAGTTGTAGCCAGGAAAACGGGAAGATTTAAGGAGCTAAGTTACAAATTTACTTTGACAGAAATTGTTTTTATACCAGAATTCAACATCCTTCCAATCCCCAATTGCTTAGAATAAATTGTCCAATATATTGATTATTCATGGGACAGAATAAATCAGTTTGAAGAGTGCTCTTACCACTTTCTAAAGCCATTTGGCATATGTTCATTTCATTTTTTTGACAAAAAGAGTTATCTTGAAGAATGATTTCATCTCATAAGTAGAACAAAGTAAGACCCTTGCCTATAACAGTAACATAATAAACCAGTGTATATAATAATTAAAAGTGATGCACAAACCTGTTTATTGATCTCATCTCATCCCTACAAGAAATATTTCATCCCTATTTTGAAAGAGCCTAATTGGCTCTTCAGCTTATTTATTCATTTTGGAATACATTTTTTAAAACTACTCCATGTTGTTGCAAGCATCTCATAAAATGAAGATGAAGAATATTTTAGCTTTGCCTTGGATTAGACCAACCTCCTCCAGCATATTGCCATGCTGGGCTGGGGAATTCTGGGTTTGGTAATCCTAATACTTCTTAAGAATTAAGATTACAAAACCCATATTGAGGTACCCTTCAATATTAAGAAAGTATGAATAGACAAAAATTACTAACATCTATAATTTTGAAGAGTACATAACAATAACAATTGGCAGTGCTATTTAGTGGTGCCAGTATCATAATTTAATAAATGGTCCCAATTCAGTTTACTTCTGCTCAATTCAATCCCTCGTTCCCACATTTTGTTCCACTTTCTTCTGAGCTGTACCCAAAGCAAAGCAGCAATGAATACAGCTTAAGGATAGAACATCATGGAGAAAGTCTATTCAAGTGTTTGCTAAGAGTCAACAGTGACTTGATAGCATTTAAAAACACATGATAGCATCCCAAAACACATAGTAGACTACTTCATGTCTCTTGAGTCCATATATGTTCCTGATACAGCAAAAAAAAAAAATCTAGATTCTTCACCCAAAGACATGCTAGATCAAGGACACATAATGAATGCTAACTACTGGTTTAACATGCAAAGGTGATAATATCTGTCACAGAGTAGTGAACTGAGAAACATTTTGCCTACGCTATGAATCCATTCTCTTCACTTCAAATCAGACTTTTTTGAATCGTCAATGTGCACAGTCTACCATTAAATGCTTAATCCTTGCCCTTTGAAAGAATGCTTTGGATTTTGAGGAATAGCAAAAATATTTTTGAACTTGTCAATTTGATAATACTGAGGGAACAAATGGGAACACTGATGACAAAACATAGCAGATATTGTTTCAATACCACTTCCAATTTTAGAAAATCCCAATCCTAGCAATCTCCAAATGCACTGGATTATAAACATTGGGAGTTATAGTTGGAAGACACTAGCTTAGAAAAACCTTTTTAAAAAATCAGAAGTAAACCTACAATTTCAAAACAGTAATTAATTGTAAGAAACCATATTACACAAAAACAGCCGCTTTGAAACAATCTTTTATCTCTGTTACAGGGCATGTCACCTTGACCTGATGAAATAAGTGATTCTATTGGATATACCTTGGTGCTTTAAACTATGTTTGATTGGCTGAGCTTTGAAAACATTAACCTTTGAAATGATGAAGTTTACAACAAAGGCCAGAAAGATCAAAGGCAGGTACTTGGGTCTTGGAAGACGTGAATAATTAGAGAAATATTATTGTTTTGAGATATAATTTGTATGCTTCACATTTTGAGAAATTCCAACCCTCAGTCCTATTCAACCAGGTAACTTTGAAATTATGCCCATTTGTGTAGAGGCAATATTGACCAGAATAGATAAATGCTCTGAGTCAGCGTAAGACACTTTCCAATATTCCTGTCAGTTCAGTGTGAGGCTTATTCCCAAATTAGCATGCATAGGATTTCAGCCTGAAGGAGAAGACTGATTTGAATCTCCCCTCCACTAAGCTAAAGCACTTGAATTTAAGTGGTATTAGTCCCATTAAACTAATCAATGGGATTGATCTACATGCTTGCATAATTGGGTTTGTGGATTGCAAGCATCATCATCATGATCCCTCATTGAGGACAAAACAGTCCTAAAACTATTAAGCACTGCACAACAGTAATTAAAAACCACAAGTATACAATCTAAAATGGACCCTTACTTGTAAGAAATGAAGTGGGTTCTAAGAGGTAGCTGTAACTATTGTCGTTTTATGCCTTTCATGTTTAAAAGAATGAATGCTCTAAATGTGAGTCTTGCAAGTTACTTACTTTGTTTCTAACATCCAAAGCTATTGCTTTTTTCAGTCACCAGCTGAAGACACCTCTGACAGGCAAGGAATTTAGAAAAAAATATTACTTGGAAATATGCCATGTTTCAGAGTCAGAATAATGTCCATGAAGATTCTCAGTCATCCAAGTCAAGGTTGTCCCAAAAGTGCTTTTTCAAGAGGCAACTGGACTTTCTGGGTTTTCTTTGAAGACATTTTGCGTCTCATCCAAGAAGCTTCAGCTTTGAGTTGAAGAAGCTTCTTGGATAAGAAGCAAAACATCTTCAAAGAAAAACCAAAAAGTCCAGTTGCCTCTTGAAAAAGCACCTTTGGGACAGTCAGCATAATAGTTTATTCTTCCTTCCACTTTTCTTAAGGTTTTTTTAAAATGACCAATTGCAGCTCTTCCATCTAAAAGAGTAGGCGAGCCCTGAGTTCTGTGCCATGAGTTCTGTGCCATGGCAGATCTCTGATTATCAGATGGTACAGATTTTGTGGGTTGACATTTCTGCTGTTCTCCCAAAGCTTCTGCTTGTGCTGTTGTTTATATCAAGGAACAAATAAGTTAAACAGATATAATGTGTCCAGCTATTAATATGGCTTGCCAGAAGAAATGGCTCAATCCATGCTGTTTCCCCACCCCAAACTTTCCAAAGTTTGAGCCCTACTATTTTATAATTTGCTTTATACAAAGGATCTAACAGCTCTTGTATAAGGCCTGTGATGCTTCACAAATATCATGGTAGATGGAACTTTGGGGGAAAGGAAAACAAGGCCTTTCCTGATGGATTTCAAAGACCAGTCTTTGTGCAGAGAGCCAAGATGTCTGACTGCCTGGGCAGTGTTTATACAGTTTTGAAAAGCAGAAAAGGATAATACAGAAACAGCACCTCCATTTGTCAATTCCCCTCCCCAATCCTTAAGAATAGTGGTGTTGTTAGTAAGGTGAGATCACGTATCAGCTTGGGATAGCTCTGCAACATTCTGGTGATGTGAACTAGGTGAGATAATATTTAAGGCATGTAGGATTTGATGCAGTGTGCTGCTCGCGCCCCCTACAGGATCTACCTCACTACTATACTTTCCAATGCTGTTTCCTCCCAATTCTTTACATATTGCAGCTCCCACCTTCTTCCCTTCATTTTCTATTTTCATCTCAGACAAGACCCTTCTTTAGTCATTCAGCTGAAGGCAAGGCAGGCTTCAGATAGACAATGATGTCATTGATGTTATAGACATTGTTAGGAATAACAAGGTTACCTAACGTAGTTTGGGTAAAATAATATATATAAACTATGATTGTAAGTTTTTAGTGTGTGTCACTTTGAACAGCAAAGCATGTAATGTTGGGTGCGGTTGTGGAGCCACCGTGGGAGGAAGCAAGAGAACTTGATTGATTACTGGCTTTTACTGGATTGCTGACAATGATGAATTGATGGTGATAACTGTGTGTTTCCCTGCTGTTGCTGAACGAAGAAAAGAGGTTTGATTTTCTTCATATCTCTACTGAAGAAGAGATTTATTACTGGACTGATTATTTGTAAGTTTACTGACCTCTTTTCTGACACTGGACTTTGCAGCTGAATAATCCCCGGATGGACTGAAATAGTGAATGATTTATGGACTGTTTGACTATGCTAAAACTCTTGCTGGAATAAACTATTTAACTAGCACAGTGTATCTGTTTTACTGAGTGTAAACTACAAAAACGTTTATCTTAAATATTTTGCCTGTCTGCCTGACTGCCGTGCAGATTCTGCTAGGATATATCCCTAACAGACATGGTTCTTTTATATCTGTTCTCTCTGGCAGACATGTCTGAAGATGGAATTCTAATGCACAGTGGCATTTGTGTTCCTTTGAACTTAATAGAGAAGTTTGCACAATCTAGAACCCTGCCAGACAGGATATCAGGTTTACTCACCAAGGGCCAACTTGCCACAGACCAATTCACTATGGCCAACTTGCTGTGGGGCATATCGTGCAGGGTAATTCAATGCCGATTGACCAATGCTAGGATTCCATGCTCTGACTCACTCAACTTCAAGGATTTTTAACTTGAGAAGGTTCACACCTAAAGTGTGACAAGGCCTGCTGCAATTCACTTGCCCCTCTCTTGAGTTATCTTGCATTGAATTATTCTGCAGCAAGTTGGCCATGGTGAGTCACCAACAGCAAGACAACTGGGCAAGTTGGCTGTGGTGAATTGTCCCATTCTGTAACAATGCAATCTTGTCTTTTTCTTTGATCTTTGCATTAAGATCATTCTGTATGTTGGCAATTCTGCAATGATCAGAACCTTCTGGGACAGTCAGAATACCCAATAGTAATATCTGAAATGATTGAGGAATTAGAAAATGAAGTTCTTCCTGAAGAAAAACTTGCTAAAATACAGTTATGATGTTTGTATTATTGTTGCAAACTCAAATCCCATTTGATTGCCAGAGATTAATAATCTTACAGGCCTGTTTGATCTTGAATAATATTATTTTATTTAGTTGTTTCTAAGGAAATTAATCTTGCAGGTTAGAGGAAAAGAAGGACAAAGAAGATAAGAAATATTGTTTACTCAAAAACTTGCTGGAGAGCTTAGTAAATAGTATAAATTGTAATAAGGACCATTCAGTCTTCAGAAAAATTTAAACTTATCCCAATGGAAACCTCTCTTTGAGTATGAATAAATTACCTACCTCTTGATAATTCTCTTTTTGTTACAGTTTAAAATGCTTGGTTGCTACTGTTCAGTGTAAAAACTCACATGGACCATATGTGTGTTAACATGGGAAGTTTCTTTTGCCAGAATAACCCTAACATTAGATAGGACTGGTTCCACAGGGTTGTGTATTTTTGACTATAGGAGAAAGCAGAAGAGGGCCAAAGCAGCAAATTGATACAAAATTCTAGCCCCTTTTGTGAAGAATAAATCCCATTGCAGTCAGTGCAAGTTAAAAGTAGACAAAACTATTTACATTTACATTTGCTTTGATTTGTCAATCGCTTACAAGATACAGGTATAAGAATAAACATAGTTTTGAATACATGAAATAGATACTTATAAGAAAAATGCAAAACAAAAGGACAGGGACGGTAGGCACGATTGGTGCGCTTATGCCCCCTACAGACTTCTTAGGAAGGGGGTGAGGTCAATAGTAGACAGTCTAAGGTTAAAGTTTTTGGGGTTTGGGGAAGAAACCACAGAGTCAGGTAGAGTATTCCAGACATTAACCACTCTGTTGCTGAAGTCGTATTTTCTGCAGTCAAGTTTGGTGTGGTTAACCTTGAGTTTGTATCTATTGTGTGCTCTTGTATTGTTATGATTGAAGCTGAAGTATTCATTTGCAGGTAGGACATTGCAATGTATGATTTTATATACTATATTTAGATCGGACCGGAGGCAGTGTAGTTCTAGGTTTTCTAGGTCTAGAGTTACAAGCCTGGTGGCATAAGGCATTCTGCAATGGGTAGAGGAGCGGAGAACTCTTGTGAAATATTTCTAGACTTTTCCAGTTGTGTTAATATCAGATACATGATATGGGTTGCAAACTGATGAACTGTATTCAAGTATAGGTCTAGCAAATGCTTTGTATGCTCTGGTTAGTAGTGTGATATTACCAGAGAAGAAGCTATGCAGGATTAAATTAACAATTTTAATGCCTTTTGGGCTATGTAGTTACAGTGGGCTCTAGCACTTAGATCATTTGGGATGAGTACTCCAAGATCCTTGGCAGAGTTTGGATCCTCAACAAGGTCTTGACTATTTAGCTTGTATTTTATTTTCTGATTTTTTTTCTGCCAATATGTTTGTCATGTACCACTGAATCAAAGGCTTTACAGAAGTCTCTGTAGATTGAATCTATTGCTTTGCCCTGATCGAGTTGTGTAGTTCATATGTTTTTGCAGTGTGAGAGTTGCAGACTACAGGATAGTTTTTTTCTGAAACCAAATTGTTTATTGGAGAGTAGGTTGTTTGTCTCTAAGTGGAGGATAATGGATTGGTTTATAATTCATTCCATGATTTTACAGGTGAAATAGCATAAGGAGATTGGTCTGTAATTTTCAACTAGGCCTGGGTCTTTTTGAAGATGGGGATGACTGCGACTTGTGACCATAGTTTTGGCAAGGAGCTGGTCCTGAAAGATTTTTCAAAGATTTATGCTTAGAGGTTTGGCTATGGCAGTGGATAGGTTTTTTAAGAAGTAGGTACATATTCCGTCTGGTCCAATAGATAGGTATGGTTTTTAGATTGTGCAGTGCTTTTTCAACAATGTCTTCTGTAAAATTGATATGTATTAGATCATTGTAGTTGTCTGTGGTTCTACTAGGAAGTAATGGGCTTGATCCATTGCTGTTTACAAATACTGAGCCAAAGAATGTGTTAAAGAGGTTTGCTTTGATGGTGTCATTGTTGCAGTCTTTGCCATTATGCAGGACTGCATTCTTAACAGTGTTAAATTAGCTGCCAGAGAAATCAGATCTCCCAAATAACCTCAGATATTCATAACAGAATTTTCTATACTCTCTATGGTTTTTAATAGCTGGATAAAGTATTCCTCTATCACCCCGAAACAACCAATAAGAAGTGAAAGAGGTGACTTTGCTTTTACTGAAAGACTACTCTACCCTTATCTTCTTTAAACTATTCTGGTTTCGATTTCCTAGTATTTTTTTCAAAAATATAAACTGAAACATGATGTTTATCAATTTAAGCATTTTTATAACAAAATTTGAAAACTCTTAAATTAGTAAGAGTGTGTGAACAAGAGAGTTAGAGATGAATCTCACCACATACTTTTGGTGCTTTGTAACATAGTCTTTAAAACCTTATTGGTGATAAAGGTTGCTATAATTCCTATAGGGGAATTAAGACAAATAAGGTACATATGAAAACAGGAGAATAATACTGCTTGAGCTTCCTGAATCTTCAGAATAAAGAACAGTTTGGCTTTTAATATATGTATACAACCATGAAACAAGAATCATTTCCTTTTTATTTTACTTTAAAGGAGGAAAATAACCCCTTTTATTCTTAATATTCTTCAATTAATATGGGTAGTAAATGTTTGCTTTATTTGCAGTTTTTTTTTCAAAACAAGTCAATTTGGAGTACAAACTTCAAAAATTTAGAGCAAGGGCAGCTTTTATTAAATAGGCCTGACATATTAACTTTCATTCCTTTATCAGCTAGAGCACATTATGCTTTCTTATCCTTTCTTTCTCCAATCTACAAATAATTTGTGAAAAAACTGGAGTTGTTATTATAAATAATGGGGCAAATAATGTCCTTATCAACTTGTAATGTCTTTTCCACCTACTGCACCTTCTTCTTTTTCAGTCGTCATTTGGGAGTCCTCTTGGAATTCAATTAGTGAAATTTCTTTTTCTGCCTCTTCCTCTTTCCCTCTAAAGAATTCTGTGTAAAATGATTCAGCTTTCTCAATTGAGTCAATTCTATATCTCTGTTCTTGCCATGTGAACATTAAACCTTCTGGAATCAGCCATCTATAATTCACCTCTTTTTAAAATAGCATTTTAGTCAAGAATCGATATTCGCTTCTCATCTCTCTCACTCTTCTGGGTACTTGTTTCAAGACTACAATCTCCTTGTCTTTGTATTTCAATGTTTTTTCTCTTGCCACTTGCAATATTTGCATTTTAATGGCTTTCTTTGTAAATCTGATGTAAACTTCTCTTGATAAGCCATTTCTCATTGCATATCTTGTGAAGACTCGATAGACCTCATCTATTCCATCCATCATCTTCTCTTCAGTTATTTCCAAAGCTTCAGCCAATATTTCTATCATTATCTCAGCTAGATTTTGTCCTTTTTCTTCCTCTATGTTTTGGAATCTAAGATAAAATTCTGATCTGTCCATCTCCCATCTCAGCATACCACTTTTATCTTCTTCAACCACAGTTAATTTGTTATCAATATCTCCAATCTTCTTGTCTTTTTGTTTATCTTCTTCAATTTTTTGGAGCCTCTCATTGTACTTCATCATCATTTGTTGGATGTTCTCCACCTTTTCATCAGTTTTCCCTGTTCTTTGTTTGATATTCTCTGTTCTCTTTTCAATATTCTCTATTCTTGTTTGAATATTTTGAATTCCCATAATCATCCCATTTTCTTGTTCTTTTTCTTGCCATAACATTGTCTGTATTGAACATTGTCCTCCAGATGGTGGAGAGGAAGAAGAAATAGTTGAGGAACCAGGGGCTGTTAATTTCCTACTCATTTTGAGCAGTTCAAAATCTTCAGGTTCTTCTAGACCTTAATCCAATTGTGAAGACCAATTGCAATTCCAAATAAAAATAGTAGGAAAAAAGAAGCCAAATAGTAATAATAATAAAAAAGAAAAAAATTCTTCAGGTTCTTGTATACATTAATCCAATCAATTGGTTAGATAGCAGTAAAAATTCAAAAATGAAGGAAAAGACCACAAACACACACAAAAAAGAAGAAGTTGTAAAATCCTAAAAAAGGCAGAAAAGTGAAAAATAAAAAGCTAAAAAAGAGAAAGGGAAAATTTTTCAGGTTATTCAACACCTTAATCCAATTAGCAGGTCTCAAATATAAAAGATTGTATAAGAGAAAAAAAAGGCCAGAAAAATAAACAAAAGAAAAAAAATTAATATAGAAGGTAGATGGAAAGACAAAAATACCAGGGAGTGGGAGAGAGAGAGAAAAAGCTATTCCCTTAAAAAGAAAAGGAAAAAAATCATTAATACTAAAGCTTTTCCTTTAAAATAAAGAGTAAGCGTAGAAATTTAACTTCCAAAGACAAGAAAAAAAAACAAAGACAAGTTCCAAAGAGCCAAAAATCCAAATAGCTATTACAAAAAGTAAACTGATGAGGAGGGGTAGCGCAGCTTAGAAAAAAATAAAAAGAGCACACTGCACTTTGTTTAATTATCCAAGGCTCTTGTGTTATAACTCTCTTCTCCAGAGACTTATCACCTTTTCTTTTCCTATAAACTTCAACACCAGACTCCAGATGTTGATAGAAACCCAGAAGAGCACCTATAATAATACTCTCCCATGCTCTTCCCTCTATCTTATCAAATAGCAATGTCCTTGAAAAAAAGTCTCAGTTCTTTCTCAGCTTTGTCTGGTCAAAAGAGAAGTAGAATATTTCCAAGCCTCTAGTTGGCAGTGTTACAAAGTTTCTTTTGCTTTCACTTTCCCTCTCCTTTTCCAAGCAAAATATAATAAGAATTCATTAAAAAAAAGAAAAAGACATTTTTTAAAAAATAGCTAAAAGGGAGTCTCTAGCCTAGAATATTATAAAATCAAAAAGGAGAAAAAGAATAGATAAAAGAAGAGAAAAAACCAGTCCAGATTCAAAATATAAATCGTGTGTAGAAAATCCAGCATGAGAAAAAAAATATTACTTTGACATTCCTGTTTAAAATTGCCACTTAGTCACTTCTGTCAAAACTTTTACAGATTCTTTCTTTTCCTTAGGGTGTCCTTTCAAATCTTAGAATAAGCAAACGGCAAAGGAGGGAGAACTGACAGACTCTATCGATATAAGAAAAGGAACAAGACAAGTGTGCCCACTATCACCTCTGTTGTTTGTGTTAACCTTGGAAGTGCTAAATAGAAATATTAGAGATGAAAATAATATAAAAGGGATGAAAATTAAAAGAAATGTAAAAGGGATGAAAATTAAAAAGGAAGAATTTAAATTGCAAGCATTTGCAGATGATCTGGTTTTCATTTTAGACGACCCACTAGAAACAGCATAAAAATTGATAGAAAAGATAGAGACATATGGAAAGGTGGCTGGTTTGAAAATAAATAAAGATAAGGCAAAGATCCTGACAAAGAATATGTTATCAAGACAAAAGGAAGAACTGGCAGATCTATTGAAAATCCAGGTCACGAATAAGATCAAGTACCTGGGGATATATTTGACAGCAAGATGCAGTTCACTAAAAGAGAATAATTATATCAAACTTAAACAGCAGATAGTGCTAGATTTGGCGAAATGGGAAAATTTACAACTGTCATTAATAGGGAGAATATCAACCATCAAGATGAATATATTACCCAGAATTTTATATTTGTTCCAAACAATTCCAATTAGGCTTGAAAAAGAATACTTTGAAGATTTAAATAAAATTGTGTTGAAATATATATGGCAAGGTAAGAAAGCAAGAATAAAGTTAAAACTTTTGCAAGATGCTAGAATAAGAGGAGGATTTGGTTTGCCTAATTGGGAGTTGTGTTACTAAGCTACAAATTTGATGTGGGTTAAGGAATGGATAACATTAAGAAATACTAGATTGTTGACATTAGAAGGACATGATCTGTTGTTGGGGTGGCATGCTTTTTATGGTATAAAGGAACTGAAACACAAGGGTATTTTAGAAGACATTATATACGGGCGTCTCTGTAGTTAAACTGGGAGAAGATTAAAAGACAATGTTATTTGAAAATTCCAGTCTGGCTATCAACTATTGAAGCATTTTCTTATCCTATAATATACAAAAAGGAACAAACAGTTAGATATGGTGAAATATTGAATGAAAAGGGTGAACTTAAATCTATGCAAAAACTAGAGGAATAAGGTATAAAGATGAATTGGTTTTCATATATTCTAGGCATGATAAAGATTCTAAAACAGAAGGTTTCTATGATAAACTGACTGACTTCGATAAGATTTTGACAGGTACTGATGAAAAGGTGATTACAAAACTGTATGGATATTTATTAGAAATTAAACTAGAAGAAGAACAAGTTAAAGAAACGATGATTGTTTGGGGGAAGAATTTTGGATATGGGATTGATTTAGAGAAATGGCAAAAACTGTGGTCTCAAAATTATAAAATGACAATGTCAACAGCATATAAAGAAAATTTGTATAAGATGTTTTACAGGTGGCATTTCTCCCCGAATAGCAGGAATATTCAAGAATAAATCCAGAAAATGTTGGAAACGTCATCAGACACCTGGACTCATATTACCATATGTGGTGGACATGTGCGGATGCTAAAAAATATTGGACTAAAATCCACATGGGTTTAGGTTACCTGAGGGACCATCTCACCCCATTGGGATTGGTTTGTGCCATTCGTGCTGGCAGAGAAGGAATGCTTGCAGGTCCCATCAACCCAATTATTCCAGCTGGTGGGGGCTTCTCAGCTATTGCTCCTACCATCTGGAACGTCTTGCCTCCTGACATCGGGTTGGCTCCAACCCTCCTATCCTTTCATAAGGTACTAGAGACTTTATTCTACCAGTTGGCCTGGGGTGTCCCAATGGGGGAATAGCATACTGGGAAGTGGTTGATTTATGTTTTCATAAAACATACAAATACAAATAAAATATCTTTTTTTGAGAACAGCGTGTCCCTGGGTTATCACTTCTCCATACAGACATAAACTCAATACATATTTATCTTATACATTCTAATCCATATCTTACAATTATTTTCACATTTTTTTTCCAATAGCTTTTCCCTTTCTTTACTTCCTATAGCCTTATTTTAAATTATCTCATATCTTTCTTAATTCAATTACATATCTTTTTCTAATTTTTAAAATCTTTCTAATCAATGTTTTATCTCTCCTGTTTACAATTTCATATTATCTTTTCTCATAAAACAAATTTTCCCCTGTAATTACTAGACTAAGTGCAACACCTTTGTATCTTTTTTCAAATCTTGTTTAAAAATTTAAGTTACACCTTTACAGTTATAACATTCATTTTCTAACCTCTATTTTATAACACATACCTATTTTCAGTCAAATTCTGCTTGGTACATTCCCTTAAAAATACCCATTAAATTCTTAAAAGAAAAAAGTATAAATGTATATATAACCAAAGATCCACATACAAATACCCGCGAGAACCTCAGAAAACAAGTATATATATCTGTGTATATATGTATAACAATAGTAAATGGAATAATTATTCTATTCCAGTTCTGCCATTAATATTAATAACAATCTTTTACATTTTTATTTCTTTTAACAAACATTACCTAGTAATATCAGTTGTCTTTCACTTTAATCATCTATATTTCTCATTTTACTTATTACTGTCTTTAAATAAAAAAACCCAAACAATAGTTATTAACAGTAGTCAATAAAGTTATTATTCTTATTCAAGTTCATCTTGTCAACTGATAAAAATCTTCCATGTTTCTTTTCAGTTATTTTTAAACTTTCTTTTTAAATAATTGAGAACCTTATTTTCTTTACAAACAAATATTCCACTACATATCAATAGAAATTTTTTCTATCACTTTAATCATCTAACCTATTTTCTAACTCTTTTCTATTTCTAATATAACAATGCTATTCCATGCACCCTTGCAGAATCCTCTCCTTCAGTTAAATTTTAACCATTGTCTCTGTGTCTTTTAAATAGGTTTATACCTTTAATTCTTGTATACTTTTCCTGTACCTCTATATCTTGTTTCTGTCCTTTATAGCTTCTTTTCCTTTCCCTCTTCCTTCTCTTCTTCTCCCTCCCCTTTTTATTCCCTTTTCTATCTGATTCTCCCTCCTGTGATCCTCCCTTCTTCTTCTTCCTGATATTATGATTACTTTTCAAATTACTCTTTTTTGGGGTTGTTTCTTCAGTGCTTAAGTTTTAAACTCCCTTTCCCCACCCCACCCCCATTCCTTTTTTTACCCTGCTTAAAATTGCTTGATCATTAAAGATGGCTTCTTCTTTATCCCGCCCTTCTTGTTCTGCCAGCGTTTCTTGTTGTTTTTCATAGTTCAAGATCTCCATTTCTGAAACTGGAAATACGAAGCCAAAAGATTCTCTTCCCTCTTGTGCTTCTTCTTTTTGTACTTTGTCTCATTTTTAACTCTTCAAGGAGTGATGCCATTTTTAAAAAAATAAACAACTCTTAATTGATTTTATTTTGTTTCATTAGAATCCTCCATCCAAAGTTCCAGGAATCATCCAATAATCCAAAACTATTTCTTGCTTCTTTTCTCAGTTTCTCTTTCCAAGGGCTTTGTTATCCTGTAACAAAGTTTCAGCTACAATGTATCTGAATGTAACTGAATAAGCACCCAATTGAACAAGTCAAAATCTTTAAGTATTTAGGAGTAGTGCTTTAGATTAATGGTAAACGTAGGGTACATGTAGAATATATTGTACAAAATGTTCAGAAGTCAGTAACAGCCCTGCAGTCCTTTCATTACACATTTTCTGTGTGTGTCTTTGATTCTTATTGACTGCTTGGACTAGTCCCTGCAATTTTCTTGGCAGCTTTTTCAGAAGTGATTTCCTATTATACCCTTCCTAGGACGGATAGGAAGTGATTGGTCCCAAACCACCTATCTGTTTTTGTGCCAAAACTGGAACCAAAACCCATCATCTCCAGGTTTCTAGACTGATATAATTAATTAATTAACAGGATTGCTCATATTTTAAACATTTTTTTTAGAATTAGCATTCTTTTATTGGCCAAATGTGATTGGACACACAAGGAATTTGCCTTGGTGCAAATGCTCTTTGTGCAAAAAAAAAATGATACCTTAGTCAAGAGTCAAGAATCATAAGGTACAATACTTAATAATAGTCATAGGGTACAATAAGCAATCAAATCATACCAGGAAGCAGTCAATATAAATCGTAAGGATACAAGCAACAAAGTTACAGTCATGCAGTCACACGTGGGAGGGGATGGGTGATAAGAAGTGATGAGAAGATTAACAGTAATAGTAGTGCAGACTTTGTAAATAGATGGACAGTGTTGAGGGAATTATTTCTTTTGCAGAGTGATGGCATTTGGAAAAAAAACTGTTCTTGTGTCTAGTTGTTCTGGTGTGCAGTGCTCTATAGTGTCATTTTGAGGGAAGGAGTTGAAACAGTTTACGTCTGGGATGTGAGAGGTCTGTAAATATTTTCACAGCTCTCCTTTTGAGTCGTGCAGTATACAGGTCCTCGATTGAAGGCAGGTGGGTAGTAATTGTTTTTTCTGCAGTCCTAATTATCCTCTGAAATCTGTGTCTGTCCTGTTGGATTGCAGAACCAACCAGACAGTTATGAAGGTGCAGATGATAGAATCAATAATTTCTCTGTAGAACTGAATCAGCAGCTCCTTGGGCAGTTTGAGCTTTCTGAGTTGGCACAGAAAGAAAATTCTTTGTTATGCTTTATTAATGATGTTTTTGATGTTAGGTGTCCATTTTAGGTCATGTGATATAATAGAACCTAGAAATTTGAAGGTCTCTACTGTTGGTACTGTGTTGTCTAGTATTGTAAGAGGTGGTAGTATGGAAGGGTTTCTTCTAAAGTCTACCTTTGGTTAATTAGACCTTTGGTTAATTAGAAACACTCTATATTTACTAAAACTTTTGCCATGACCTTTAACTGGGTGAAACAGTGCACGATGGAGCATTTTTTAAAAGCAAGATACTTCAAATGGACTAAGATAGCAATAAAAGTCAAGGAGCTCAAGGAACCTCCTGAGATTTGAAAGACCCCCCTACCCTACTGGTATTTTGAAGGGCTTTGAAGACCTAGCTCCTTATCCAACCCTTTGGTAAGTGTAACTGAAGCCCCTATTCTGTTTACTTTGTTCCCAACTGGGTTTGTTATCTCTGCCACCTTTGTCCTTTTCATTTTTTTTTTGTTTTCTTGCTTTAAAATGTTTAACAATTTGCAAATGATCCAGAGTCTGTGAGATTTGTGGGACATATAAATTTAACAATAAACAAATAAAGGATTCATATTATGCACAAAAGAGGGAAAACTAATTACAACTACAACAACCAGCCATGGAATAGACAATGAAGATGTTTCAAGTGACAGACAGTTTCTGTCTCTTAGGATTGATTATTAACAGTAAAGGAACCAGCTGTCAAGAAATACACCACAGACTAGCTATGGTAGGGTAGCTATGAAGTTTTTGAAAAAGTTATTTAGATTCTGTGATGTATACAAAGGTGAGAAGCAGTGGTGGGATTCAAAATTTTTTACTACAGGTTCTGTGGGTGTGGCTTAGTGGCTGTGGCTTGGCTTGGTGGGCATGACAGGGGAAAGATACTGCAAAATCCCCATTCCCTCCACACTCTTGGGGGAAGGTTATTGAAAAATCCTATTCCTTCCCCACCCACTAACCTGCTTTCCAGTTCCATTCTCCTGCACAGGAGGATCCATCCAATCAGCTAGGACTCAGGAGGCAGAGAATAGATGGGGGTGGGGCAGGCAGAAGTGGTATTTGCTGGTTCTCCAGAACTGGTCAGAACCTGCTGAATACCACCTCTGGTGAGAATCCCATAGGTGACAATTTTTCCTGTAACGATGTATGGAAGT
This sequence comes from Hydrophis major, assembly GCA_033807585.1. NCBI lineage: Eukaryota > Metazoa > Chordata > Lepidosauria > Squamata > Elapidae > Hydrophis > Hydrophis major. The sequence continues at coordinate 337,772,424 of CM066328.1, forward strand.
GATAGTGGGACTTTGAAGAAGCAGGCTAGAAAGAATATTTATGCTTTTGAACTGCAGGAAATGGCTCCTGAGAATACCATGGCCATGTAAGTAAACAAATAAATGGATCACTAAAAATGAACCAAGAGTTCTCAGCAAAGGAATACATGACCTGGCTCAAATTATCATATTTTGGATATATTATCCCATCTTCCTGGAGAAGTCTAAAATGCTGGTAAAAGTTGAAAGAAAGGCAAGAAAACAACTACCAGCAACAAACGGATGAACTTAATTATAGAAACAGCAGATGCATCATTGGAACACATGATGGACCAGGTTGGAGACAGATCATCATGGAGAAAATCTATATGGACATTAAGAGTTGACACCTGCATGGTGGCACATAATCAATCAATAGTACTTTGCATTGAAATAATGGCCAGAAATCCAAAATGTAGGACCAGGATCAAATCTACTTAGGCTTTAAAATCAGCCCAATGGAACTGTTGAACTTCAAGATCAAAAGAGAGACTACTTTAAATACATGTACTTATATCAGGAAAACAAATTCATTGAATTATCCTATTTATTTTTTATTTTATTTGGTTTGTCAATTGCTTATAAGATAATAGGTACAAGTAAAAACTTAGTAATGAATACATGGATACATATAAGAAAAATAAAAGAAACAATAGGACAGGAACGGTGGGCATGTTGGTGGGTATGCCCCTTTCAGACCTCTTAGGAAAGGGGTGAGATCAATAGTAGAAAGTCTAAGGTTAAAGTTTTTGCAGTTTGGGGAAGAAACCACAGAGTCAGGTAGAGTATTCCAGACATTGATCACTCTGTTGCTGAAGTCGTATTTCCTGCTTGGTGCAATTAACCTTGAGTTTGTATTTATTGTTTTCTCTAATGTTGTTATGGTTGAAGCTGAAGTATTCATTGACAGGTAGGACGTTGCAATGTGTGATTTTATATACGAAATTTAGATCGGACCAAAGGCGGCGTAGTTCTAAGTTTTCTAGGTCTAGAATTTTAAGTCTGGTGGCATAAGGTATTCTGCAATGAGTAGAGGAGTAGAGAGCTCTTCTTGTGAAATATTTCTAGACTTTCTCAACTTGTTAATATCAAATATGTAAGGTGGGTTCCAGACCGATGAGTTGTATTTGAGTATTGGTCAAGCAAATGTTTTGTATGCTCTAGTTAGTAGTGTAATATTACCAGAGAAAAAGCTATGTAAGATTAGGTTAACAACTATTAATGCCTTTTTGGCTGTGTAGTTACAGTGGGCTCTAGTACTTAGATCATTAGAGATGAGTACTCCAAGATCCTTGACAGAGTTTGGATCATTAGAATTAGAATTAGAAGAACTTTATTGTCATTATACAAGTACAACAAAACTGTGGATGCACCCCAGTAACTGTTCGCAATACAATAAAACCAAAGTACTTAAAAATGAAGATAAGAAAAATAAAGTACCCACGCCTCCATTTGCAATTTGAGAGTACAATATCTACGAACATACACAAAATATACATCCAACACTGACTCTAACGCTTAGCTGAGTATAATACACAAGAGATGGATTGTACTGTAATATGTTATTATACATCTGAATGGGGTATTGAGATTTCACATCTTTTCACATCTTAATGAGGTAGTGACTTCATGTTTATTTGTGGTTCGGATGGCCCAGGGAAAGAAACTATTTGTTATTCTAGTGGTATGGGATTTTATTGACTAAAATGGTATCCAGATGGCAGCAGGTCAAAAAGATAATTGCCAGGGTGTTAGGGGTCTTCTACAATGGCCTTGATTCTGCTTTGGCAGCGGGACCTGGCTAAGTCTTCCAGGGAGGACAGAGGGCAACCAATGATCTTTTGAGCTGTGTTTATCACCCTCTGTACAGTTTTCCTGTCCTCAACTGTGGAGCCTGCATACCACACACCCAGACAATATGTCAGAGTGCTCTCCACAGAGGCTTTATAGAAAGTCAGTTTCTTATCCAGATTGTTCTTCCTGAACAATCATCAACAAGGTCTTGACTATTCAGCCTGTATTTTATTTTCTGATTTTTTTTGCCAATATGTAAGACTGAGCATTTATTTGTTGAGATTTGAAGTCACCATTTGTTTGACCATTCTGACACATAGTCGAGGTCTTTTTGAAGGATAGCAGTATTGTCTGTGGTGTTGAATAGTTTTACATCATCAGCTCTTAATATGATCACAGAGGTCATTTATGTAGAGTATGAAAAGAGTTGGTCCTAGAACACTGCCTTGGGGGACACCACTGTTGACAGGTACAGAATTTGATAGGACATTCCCAATTTTGACCATTTGTTGTCTGTTTGACAGGAATGCTTCTATCCAGTTGTGCAGGTATCCAGAGATACCATAAGATTTTAGTTTTAGGAGTAGTTTGTCATGTACCACTGAATCAAAGGCTTTACAGAATCTATGTAGATTGCATCTATTGCTTTGCCCTGATCAAGTTGTACATATGTTTTTGCAGTGTAAGAGTTGCAGATTACAGGATAGTTTTTTTTCTGAAACCAAATTGTTTATTAGAGAGTAGGTTGTTTGACCAGATGGTTTCCCGGCAGAATTTTATAAAACATTACAAGAATCATTGAGCATTCCACTGTTAGAAGTCATGAATGAAGTTATGATAAATAAGAAAATACCTGAAACATGGTCAGAAGCTTATATTACACTTATTCCAAAAGAAGGGGTTGACCCATTACAAATTAAGAACTATAGACTTATTTCCTTATTGAATGCAGACTATAAAATCTTTGCTTCAATCTTGGCAGAAAGGCTTAAAAAATACCTAAATAACTTTATTCACTCTGATCAGAATGGATTTTTACCAAAGAGACAGATTAAAGACAATATGAGGGTAATCCTGGACACATTGGAATATTATGAGGCGCACCCGGAAAAACAAATGGCTTTGATATTCTTAGATGCCCAAAAGGCATTTGATAATGTGAACTGGAGATTTATGTTATTATTATTGGAACAGATGGGCTTTGCTAGAAAATTTATACAAGCAATAGAAACCGTACATTATAAGCAAACGGCAAAAGTAATGATAGATGGAGAATTCACAGACTCTATCAATATTTAAAAAGGTACAAGACAAGGATGCCCATTATCTCCTTTGTTATTTGTATTGACCTTGGAAGTCTTAAATAGAAATATTAGAGAGGATATAAACATAAAAGGAATGAAAGTCAAAAAGGAGGAATTCAAATTGCAAGCCTTTGCGGATGACTTGGTCTTTATTTTGGAAGACCCTTTAGAGACAGCTTTAAAACTATTGGAAAAGATAAAGACGTATGGTGAGATGGCTGGTTTAAAAATAAATAAAGACAAAACAAAGATTCTGACAAAGAACATGTTATTAAGACAAAGAGAAGAGCTGGCAGATTTATTGAAAATTCAAGTTACGAATAAAGTTAAATATTTGGGGATATATTTGACGTCAAGATGTACTACACTGAAAGAGAATAACAATATTAAGCTTAAACAACAGATAGCATCGGACCTGAAAAAATGGGAAAACCTACAATTGTCATTGATAGGTAGAATTTCAATAATCAAGATAAATATTTTACCCAGAATTTTATATTTGTTTCAAACAATACCAAACAAATTTTATATTTGTTTCAAACAATACCAATTAGGTTAAGCAAGGATTTCTTCGAAGAACTAAATAAAATTGTGTTGAAGTATATATGGCAAGGCAAGAAAGCGAGAATAAAATTAAAACTTTTACAGGATGCTAGAATTAGAGGAGGATTTGGCCTTCCTAATTGGGAGTTGTATTATCAAGCTGCAAACTTAATGTGGGTTAAAGAATGGATAACGTTAAGAAAGACTAGATTGTTGACATTAGAAGGTCATGATTTATTATTGGGTTGGCATGCTTTTTTATGGTATAAGGGAACTAAATCACAGGGTTATTTTAGAAGGCATTATATACGAGAATCGTTATGGTTGAATTGGGAGAAAACTAAGAAACAATGTTATTTGAAAATTCCAGTTTGGTTATCAACTATTGAAGCTTTTTCGTATCCTATAACTTATAAGAAGGAACAAACAGTTAGATATGGGAAAATATTGGATGAAAAGGGGGAACTTAAAACGATGCAAAATTTAGAAGAACAAGGTATAAAGATGAATTGGTTTTCATATGCACAAATACATGCAAAGTATCTTAAAGATTCTAAGACAGAAGGATTTTATGATAAATTGACTGACTTAGATAGGATTTTGACAGGTACTGATGAAAAAGTGATTAAAAAACTATATAATTATTTGTTGGAAATTAAATTAGAGGAAGAACAAGTTAAAGAAACAATGATTGCTTGGGGGAAGAATTTTGGATATGGGATTGATTTAGAGAAATGGCAAAAATTGTGGTCACAAAATTATAAAATGACAATGTCAACAGCATATAAAGAAAATTTGTATAAGATGTTTTACAGGTGGCATTTTCCCCCAACAAGAATAGCAAGAATGTTCAAGAATAAATCTGAAAAGTGTTGGAAATGTCATCAGATACCTGGCTCATATTACCATATGTGGTGGACTTGTGAGGAGGCCAGGAAATATTGGACTAGAATTCGGATATGGCTGGAAAAAATGATAAAGAAACACATAGATTTGAAACCAGAGATTTTTTTTATTGGGAATTGTACCTGATATATATAATAAAAATTTAAAGTATCTGATTGTAAATGTATTAACAGCAGCTAGGATTGTATTTGCTAAACATTGGAAGAGTGAGAAAATACCATTAGAGGAAGAAATTATTAAGAAAATATTGGAATGTGCTGAAATGAGTAGATTGACATTTGAAATTAGAGAACAAGAAGATAAACAATTTTATGAAGTTTGGGATCTTTTTATCAATGGTTAGATAATAGAATATGATAATAGAATATTTAGAAATTTAGGAAATAATGAATATATAATTTTTCTTGGTTTTGATAATTTTTAAGAATATTTTATTAAGATAGATTTGGTATGATTTCATGATTTGTCATAAAATAATTTAACTTAATTATAGTTATCTCGCTTAAGTATGAATTAGTAAAATTATAGTCAAATGATTGTTCAATAATGATATTGGGATATTTTATTGATGATTGATAATTTGAGTTATTATGTAATATAATTATTCTGATGACTATGAAATGGATGCACAAAAGGGAGTGGTAAACCAACTGATACACTGTAAATTTATGAAGAATGTTATATATTTTTTATTTTTTATTTTTTTTATGTCATGTTTTATGGTTTATATGTTTTTTGTCTGTTGTTAAAATCAATAAAACTTTTACCAAAAAAAAAAAAAGATTTTAGTTTTAGGAGTAGTTTGTCATGTACCACTGAATCAAAGGCTTCACAGAATCTATGTAAATTGCGTCTATTGCTTTGCCCTGATCAAGTTGTGCATATGTTTTTGCAGTGTAAGAGTTGCAGATTACAGGATAGTTTTTTTTCTGAAACCAAATTGTTTATTAGAGAGTAGGTTGTTTGTCTCTAAGTGGAGGATGATGGATTGGTTAATAATTGATTCCATGACTTTACAGGTGATGCAATTTAAAGAGATTGGTCTGTAATTTTCAACTAGGCTGGGGTCTCCCTTTTTGAAGATGGGGATGACCGTGGCTTGTGTCCATAGTTTTGGCAAGGAGCTGGTCCTGAAAGATTTTTCAAAGATTTATGCTTAGAGGTTTGGCTATGGCAGTGGATAGCTTTTTTAAGAAGTAGGCACATATTCCATCTCGTCCAATAGATAGAGATGGTTTTAGATTGCGTAGTGCTTTTTCAACAGTGTCTTCTGTAATATCAATATGTATTAGATCATTGTAGTTGTCTGTGATTCAACTAGGAAATACTGGGCATGATCCATTGCTGTTTACAAATACTGAGCCAAAGAATGTGTTAAAGATGTTGGGTTTAATGGTGTCGTTGTTGCAGTCTTTACCATTAGATCCTTTCAGGGGTGGGATGGACCTTGAGTCTTTTAGTTTGTTGTTTACAAAATTGTAGAGAGCTTGGATGGAATTGGTGTGTAGAAGGTTTTCCTCTTTTTTAATGTGATAATTGGTGCATTCAGTCTTTATCTGGTGGCATAAATTTTTGTATCAGTTTTTGAAGTTGGCAATGTGACCAGATTTGTTTTTCCACCAAAGTGATCTCTTTTTGGATTGAAGCTTTGTTATTGTTATGGGTAATCTGTGTTTTCTGGTTTTTGGAGTTGTTATTGGTACATATAGCTTGATGACTCTTTTGACTTCAAGTAAAAATATGTTGTAATGGTCTTCAACAGAATTGCATCCAGTGAATAGAAATTGCCAATCAAGGGATGAGAGATTGTTGTCTATAAGATCATAGTTGCCTTTTTTGAAGTTATAATTGGGGAACACATTGTTGTGTTGATTTTTGTGTGGACATATGTTGAGACAAAAGTCAATCATGTTGTGGTCACTGTTGGAAAAGGGTTCTTTGATTTGTATTCCATAAACTGAATTCAAACTATTGCAGAAGATGAGATCGAGGGAATTTTTAAGTCTAGTATTGTTGGTTACTAGTTGTTCCAGTCCCAGGTTGGTTACAGCATTGTAGAAGGTTGCATGTATGGGTTCAGTTTTACATTCAGTTAGGGTACAGTTAATGTGAAGTAGATTGAAGTCACGAAGAAAGATAAAAGTGTGTGGGCAGGATGTTGCCCATGTTAGTAGTGAATTTAGCTTGTTTACATGTTCGATGTCATAATCAGGGGCTCTGTAACATAGTAAGAATCAAAATGTGATATTTAAGGACAGTTCACAGACAATGGTCTCAGGAAGAGCAAGCTCTTGGTTAACTTGGATGTTTTTTAGATGTAAGGACTTTTTATAGAAGACAGCAACACCACTTCCTCTACGGATTTCACGATCTGATCGGTAAACATAATAGTCTCTTACTGTGGTAATGGAGTCAGGGATAAATGCATTGAGCCATGTTTCACAGACAAATGTGATGTTGAATTTAGCCATATTTAGTAAGAGGAGAAATTCAGGTACTTCTTGCATTGAGTAGCTTGCATTTAAGGCCAGTTGTAGTTGGAATTGAGATAGTTAGGGACTTAACGACCAATATTTTTCATCACATGAATTATAACTATAAATAACAAAACTGAAAATAAAATAAAAATTCCTCTCTCTAGAAATACTACATCAGATAGGAGTAGAGGACAGAGCATACAACTACGATATTGGCTCGTCCCTTCTATACAAGTACATAAATATGTCTGAAGACTGAAGTTTAACATCTTTTGGAATGTATACAACATGTGCTACCAAAATCAATGACACCGAGAATATGTTTATTTATTCTTAGTAACCATAATTATTATTATTTTATTATTATTTATATTATTATTATTATTATTATATTTATATTATATTATATTTATATTATATTATAATTTTATTATTATTTAAGTAACCAGTAACTTAGTAACTGGATAAGAAGCTGTTGCCAAATAAACACAAAGTCACTACCTTATTAAGATGTGAAAAGATGTGAAATCTCAATACCCCATTCAGATGTATAATAACATATTACAGTACAATCCATCTCTTGTGTATTATACTCGGCTAAGCGTTACAGGTTTTTTATGACATTATGCCAGTGGTGGGATTCAAATTTTTCTACTACTGGTTCTGTGGGCTTGGCTTGATGGGCCTGGCAGGGGAAGGATACTGTAAAATCTCCAGTCAGAGGTGGGATTTGCTGGTTCTCCAGACTACTCAAAATTTCCGCTACCGGTTCTGCAGAACTGGTCAGAACCTGCTGAATACCAACTCTGCATTATGCCCTGGTGTGACTATTTTTTTAAAAGTAAACAATTGTATTATTGTTACAAATTTGTCCTTTAGCTTCATAATGAAATGTGATCATGGACATAGATATTAGGTATATTCAGCTGTTTTCAACTTCTGGTTTTAAATACGTTGTTACAGGGAATCCCATCTATGATATCAAGTTCATCTTTCACAAAAGTGAAAAGCAACCCTGTGTTTGTTCCTGATAAACTATGGGGAATGAAGTTTTTCTCAGCATCGCAAAATCTCTCTCTCTCTCTCTCTCTCTCTCTCTCTCTCTCTCTCTCTCTCTCTCTCTCTCTCTCTCATCAACCAATCCTTCCTGATAACAGTGGAATATATACAGGAGTAAAAGAAAAATAAAGCATGTCCCAAAAATGCTTTTCAAAATGCAAGTGGGCTTTCTTTGTTTTTCCTTGAAGATATTTCGCTTCTCATCCAAGAAGCTTCTTCTGAACTGAAAAAGCGTATTGGATGAAAACCAAAATGTCTTCAAGGAAAAACAAAGAAAGTCCACTTGTGTTTTGATACAACCATAACCTGGGTTATTGAGAATCATCACATATAAAATCGTTCACATTCTCTTTCTCTCCCCCTTCCCCCTGCTCTCTCTTACACACACACACATACACACACACACAGAGAAAGAGACACTTTATATGCAGTGGGAAACTTTCTGGAATTACCTGATATACCCTGGCTGGGTAATAAAATTGATAATGAGAGTATCAGTATCTTAGTATACTAAAAGCATATTAAGTATACTAAGCATATTCAGAAAGCACTAAGGATGCCACAAGTTCAATTGTATTTGCCTAAAAATTTCTCTGGCATTCCAAAGACATGAAGTACAATTTAGGTAATCTTAGTACATGTCAAAAATGGTAATAGAGCCAACTTAAAACTTAGTGATCCATCTACAACACCATGACTGTAATGGTTCAGTAACACAGTCTGATCTGGAAACAAAAATTGCCATCAGTTTTGATACTGTCATCTCAGTGGACAAAGCTTGGACCAAATTTTTCAAGGAGAGGAAAAACATCAAAGCAGGTTCTGGGTTTTGCATCAAATTCTAGTATTTTTAATTTTAATCTTATTTTTTAAAGTACCATTATGGGTCTGAACGCTAAAAAAATTGCTTACAGTTTGAAAAATTGAAAAATGGACCTGCTAGTGCTAGTCTAACAATGCTGTTTGTACCTGTCCTGCTCTGTGTTTTGCATCCAATAGAAATACATTCTTTGCCTAAGCTGGCTTCCTATTTTACAAGAGAAGAAATAAAATTAAGCGTGCCAATTAAGCCTTACATGTTTCTTTGAACTCTGCTGTATTTTAAACAAACCATTTTATCTGAATGACATTGCTATAAATTGAAGAACCTTAAGAATAAACGAGACTTCTCTTAAATCTATGAAAAACTAAGGAATAAAATGGCCACAAATAAAATGAATGTTATAGTAAAAGTCATACTATGGTGTGATAATTTATAACTTAAGATCACATTCTAATATAGCAATTTTTAAAGGACCTCAATTGGTTCTACTAATACAGATATGAAAAGGCTGTGCAGGTTTGCCCAAATATTCTAATTTCCATTGATTTAAATGTTACGGCTTTCAGCTCGTGTATATAATCTTGCCAGCAAAATCAATGATACATTAATATCTCTCTCTCTCTTTCTCTCCCCCCCCCACTTTGGATAATCTTAAAGGAATATAGATTTTAAAAAAGCAAAGCTTTTTCTGAAACGTGACACACATTTTTCTTTCTACAAATTCTACACGGTCTGAAAATTTTATCCTATCCATCCATAAATCAAAAGCTCTGGAACTTGCAGCATTTTTGTAATTTTGACTCAGAGCTCAGAACAAGGTTGGTTAGTTCTGCATGCTATTGAAATATCTTTCTATTATCATGTTTGTTTATAATATTTTTATGTTATTTCTTTTTCCTAAAGCAATAGTACTGTTGATCTTTGCAATGTGACCATATATAAGTATACTATAGGCACCTCTAAGTTGGTGAGATACTCTTTTGGCATGCTACCTCATTCACAATACTGTAAAGATACTTTGGTTGCACATGTGGCATTATGGTATATTAGCCAAGATGCAAGGGAAGACTGCATGTTTCATAGATATAATTAAAGCTAATTACGTTTCTATGTTACTAAAACCTGCATGTGAAAGTGGTGATTGCCCAAAGCCATGACAGATAGAAGACATCGGGTGAAGATGACATGATAAGAAAAAAATGCAATATATGAGGAATAAAGACTTTTAATTAAAGAATAAAGGGAAAAATAGAAAATAGATATGTGTCTAGGAAACTAAAGGAAAGAGGAAGATATCAGATATCTCAGTGAACATGGTCACTGATGAATGCATGAAGGAAGTAAAGATGTGCATTTAATTATGAATAAAGAATCTAAAATGTATGGCACCAACTATGAACTAGTTTGTTCTTGATGTTACTATGTGTGAAAGTAGGAATGCATAGATTAATGATAGTTGAATGTTACATTCCTGTGAACTGCAATAATAGAAGGAACTCAAATGAATTTCAAGGAAAATTATGCACGCATGCATGAATGAATGTGATTCAGAGAAAAATAATAGTCTTGGCCAGAATGAATAGATGAATGGAACAATATAAGAAACTATAAAAACACGATTGGACCGTTGAGACCCAAAAATATATAAAAAATATTATGGGTGAGGAGGACTTGCTTAGAAAAGATTTATTCAGGTTTCAGGTTCCGCATGGCTTCGGTGGCAGCAGGAATTCGTGACCATTAGCGATTCCTGCTGCGCTTGCCACCGAGGTACCCCCGATCCAAGTGGGTCAGGGGGATACCCCCGATCCAAGTGGGTCAGGGGGATATGGCTGTCCTGTAGGGACAGCCGAAGAGAGAGGGGAGCTGGACAGGGGGTTGGGGGTGCCGCAGACCCCCTCTTCATCCAGAAAAACCCCTTTTTCCCAAGGTGGTGGAGCGGCGGTCAGCAATGGCTGCCACGAAGAAGCCAGCAACCGGATAAGATTGTGCTGGAGGAAGCAAGAAAAGTGAAAGTGCTGGCTGAGCCGGGTCAATCAACATCTTTTAAATTCGTTGGAATTGAGCTGTCTGAATTGCTGGAGGATACATTGTATCCCTAAGAAGATCGAAAGCGGCGGAGAAGCTGTTAAAGGTAACTTTTTTTTTCTTCACTCTCCCACCCCATGGAAACAGCAGATGAAGATTTGAAATTTGTTTGGGCACTGAAGATGAATTATTCTGAAAATTGAAGTTAAGGGACAAAAAAGTTCTTGGACATTGGACTTAAAAATTTAAGAAATTGGAAAACCCTTATTAGAGGTATGGATTTCTGATCATTTAAAAATTGATGTTGCAAGTGGAAAGGGAGAGGAAAAAAAATTGGAGCAGAAGTGGAAAAAGGAGGAGATTGCCTAGAATCTCAAAGAAAGATACAAGGTAATTGGACCTCTTTGATTAAACAGTAACCCCAGAAAAAGAAATAGAAGAAAGAAAAAAAATATAAACTTTTGGAACTTTTTTTGAATTATTTTTGATTAAAAATACTTGGGTGGTTGTTTTGGGGAAAGTTTCTCTTTTCAGGATGGCATCGCTTATGGATGAACTAAAGACTGAATATCAAAAATATAAAAAGGAAGAACAAGATGGAAAAGATACTTTGGGCACTTTATTTCAATTTTTAGAAATGGCGTTATGTACTTATGAAAAGTTGATTACGCAGCAGAATGACTGGGACAAAGAAGAAGAGGAACAAGAAGCCATCTTTGATGAACAAAGGGTTTTTTCCGGGGAGGAGGAGAAAGAGGATAAAAAAAGGGGGATTTTAAGATTTGAAAAAACAACCAAAAAAGAGAAAAATGAGAGGAAAGGTGGATGCAAGGTTAGAAAGCAAAGGAAAGGGAGTAAGAAAAGGGAGGAGGAGAGACAAAGGGGTAAAAAGGGCAAGGAGAAGAATAAGCAAGAAAGAAAGGGGGGGGAGGAGAAGCCTCAATGGTGGGAAGCAAGATCTAAAGAAAAAAAGTTTATTCAGAGACAATGGGTGAATCTAATTAAGGATAAAAGGGGGATTCTGGAAAATATATAAGATTGTGTTTTTATATGTGTATTTAGAGTATAAAATTTACTGTGTAATTTTAGAATCTACTAAACAGAATCCCAAGATAAATTAAGTGTTATATGAAGTACTTTTAAGTTAGGGTAATGAGTTAAAGGCGTCACTCCAATTAGTGTATAGGAGAAGTATAATAAAAGAAAAAAGATGAATGGATAGTTGGAAATAGAACAGACAAAGAATGTTATTGAAAATGGTAATAAGATATGGAAGGAAATATAAAGGTTTTTTTTTTTTGTATATTGATAAAAGGCAATAAAATTTTAATTAACAAGGAATAATTTGGATGAAAAGGAGAAGCTGGGATAAGATATGAAGTTAAATAGATAAAGTAAATATTGATATTTTAATTTGGAATCATTATGTTCTATTGGTTTTCTTCTTTAATTATTATTATTATTTTTAGAAAAGAATTTATAAGCTGTTATGCCTTGATTGTTTGTGCACTGTTTTTGTAAAATTGATAAAATTGGTTTATAAAAAAAGAAAGAAAAGAAAATGATAATAAGATATGGAAGGATATATTTCCTGCGGGTGCTCAGGAAGCACAATCTGGACTCTAACCTGCTGATTACCTTCTACCGTGCGTCCATTGAAAGTCTGTTGACATACTGCATCACAGTGTGGTATGGCAACTGTACCATGGCAGACAGGAAGAGATTACAGAGGGTAGTCAAAGTAGCTCAGAAGATCATCGGCTGCCCTCTTCTCTCCCTGTCGGACATTTATTCCTCCCGCTGTCTTAGTAGAGCTGTGAACATCATAAAAGACAGCTCTCATCCTGGTTATGGACTGTTTGACCTGTTGCCCTCAGGGAGGCGTTACAGGAGCATCTGGTCAAGGACAAACCGCCTTAAAAACAGTTTTTTCCCGAAAGCCATAACTACCTTGAATTTGCACATGCACTGATTTTAAATACTGCCAGATACACTGTAAATAATTGTGAACAAATTTTGTGCAATATGATCACTATTGTTGTTGTGTTGGCGGGCATGTGCAATAATTCCTACTGGGACAGGCACAGTAGGGTATTTTTATTCTTTTATTCTTTTATTCTTTTTATTCTTTTATCATAATTTTTTTAGAGATTTTATGTATATTTCTGGTGTGTATGTTGCACTGAAGGACGAGTCGCTTAATTTCACTGTGTATGCGTATGATGCAAATTGTACACGTGGATAGTGACAATAAAGGTATTCTGTATTCTGTATTCTGTATTCTGTATATAAAGTGAATATGATGTTTGAATTTGTGTCTGTGTGAAGAGTTTCAACCCGGGATCAGGCAGCCTTCAGAAAAGATGTTTTAGTTTTGTTTATGTTTTGTGTTTTGTATGTTTATGAAAGGCAATAAAATTTTAATAAGCAAGAAATATAATTTGGATAAAAGGAGAAGTCTGGATAAGATATGAAGTTAAATAGATAATGTAAATATTGATATTACAATTTGGAGTTATTTTATATGTTCTATTGGCTTTCTTCTTTAATTATTATTATTTTTTTTTAGAAAAGATTTTTCAAGTTGTTATGCCTGGATTGTGTATTGTTTTTTGTAAAATTAATAAAATTTGTTTAAAAAAAAGATTTATTTTGTATAATTTAAGCATAAGTTCTTTAGTATACAAACATGGAAAACAACAAATATGAATCTAAAAGTATGCTTGCTTTGTTGCATTATTGTAGAATATTGAAAAAATTTATGAAAGATACAAAGATAATGAGAGGTTTTAAATCTGGGATGTGCTATTGTTTGTTAAGAGAATGCAGAAATTTTAATGGAAACAAAATTGTTTTGAAATGGGTGAAGGGTCTCTAGCAGAGTGAATAGAATTTAAAAGAAAAAAATGGGATGAAACCTACGTATGGCAATATTGAAAATAATGTTTTAGAGATGTGCAAAGGAGTAATAATGATATGTTGAAAGGGAAATGAAAACAAATGCTATAAAAGTTTAGGCTTAAGAAAATGAACAAAAGGACATGAACATTGTGAGAATGTTGAAAAATAAGCCTCCTGATATAAATGTGATATTGTAAAAATGTACAAATATAAATGCAGTGTGTTTATGGAGTGAACATACAACTTATTTAACATGATTGGAAGGATGTTCATTTTCTTCTATGCTAAAGGAAAGGTAGGAAATGTTAATGTGAAATTGACAGAGAGATTTTTAAATAGGCCAAGAAAGATATTTGATATATTCTGATCAATTATAATTTATTTTATTTATTTATTTTGTCAAGCATGCATTTGATAATATATATAAGTATAAACATGATTATAAATACATGAAATAGATACAAATAAAAGGGAACATTAAGACAGGGACAGTAAGCACGTTGATGCCTATGCATACCCCTTACAGACTTCTTAGGAAAGGGATGAGGTCAATGGTAGACAGTCTGAGGTTAAAGTGTTTGGGGTTAGTGAAAGAAACCACAGAATCAGAGAGAGTATTCCAGGCATTGACCACTCTGTTGCTGAACTGGTATTTCTTGCAATCGAGTTTTGTGTGGTTTAGTCTGAGTTTGCATCTATTGATTTGGGAAGCACTTTATGGCTTTATTTGAAGCATTATGTGAGATTTTTTTTACCCTTTTTGCTTTTCCTCAAGTCAATGAGAAGCATATTTGTGTGATTAAGTTTATTATACATCTGTTGATCAGATAAAGCTTATGATGAAGTAATTTGCATAAAATGCACCACAATATATTGTATATTGTGATGAGTTTATTAAGAGAAATTATATATGAGTCTGCTTCTGCCCACTTGATATATGCAAGTGAGAAGTGGGTATGTCAGCAAAAAACATAAAAGTAAGCTAATGAATGGGAAAGGTGTACTTCAGAAGTTGTTTGTGGTAGAACAAGAGGTAAGAATAAGTGGAAGGTGAAATGAATGTGGATTGAAAATAAATGTGATGAATACAAAAAGAAAGGTATATTGAGGTTTTCTAATTCTATAGAAATATTGAATGAGGAATGAATCAAACATAGGATAAGGTGAATCAGTCAAGAAGAAAGAAAAGACCAAGAAAGCCATGGTAGATGAAGTTGACAATATCCTCAAAAAGAAACAGATGAGTAAAGTAATTTCAGAAACAAAATGTAGTCTATGAAAGGATGTTTCAATGTGGTGGAAGCAAGGATAGTTTGCAAAAGGAGAAAAGATGATAAAATTAGAGAAAATTGTGCTGAGATAAACTAGATTTAGCTACATTTCCTTTTCCTTTTTCTTATTAAATGCTTTTAATTATTTTTGTTTACTATTTTCTGTTCTCTTTTGACATGTTGCATAATGTTGCTCACCTTGAAAGGGAACACTTTTAGGTAATTTAGGTAATTTCTGAGTCAACAAACAAGATCATCTGATCAACACTCCCTCATCCATTTCCTTTTCTTTGGTACTTAGAGCTGCTGATGGTATTCCAGGAGAGAAGACTGATGTGCCTGTACTAAGGACAATGAAAGTAGAGGTAGAAGTCTCTTATTATTAGTCCTGTAGTCTAATGAATTTTGCTGAAGAAATTGTTCCATTTGGATTCTTAGGTAAAACAATCTATCAACGACTGCTTATAGCTTTTAAACAAGCTTTAATTGATGTATAAAGATAGCTTTCTGAATTAGAAAGGTTTCTGTCATAGATTCAGGCATGGGTAGAATGAATGGAGACAGTCTTAGTTGGTGAACTTTCAACTCTTTATTGCATAGTGACTTCTAACTTGTATAACAACAACTCTACTTATATAGGTAATGCTAATGTTAAATAACCAATAGGAGCTTGTGAAATGCTAGCTCCAGTACCAATAAGAGTCCTTCGTTAAGGGCCAATCAGATTCTCAGAACCCGACCAATCCGATCTAGCCGCTTAACACCCAATCAGAAGTGCAGGGCCAGAACCCTGCACCTTACCTCAAGCTTGCCTTTATTCAACTATTTACATACATAACACCCCTTCCCCCTGGCTTCACAATTAGTTTGTGACTATGTAGTCCTTTAAATAGGACGGTTGTCTCTTGGGTCTGTCAGATTTTCTTTGGACTGGCTGCGTGCAGTCCCGTTGAGGTAGGGTGTTGTTTTGTAGTGGCTCAGCTTCTCGTTCTGGTGTGATTTCCCTTGGAGCGTACGATTCTTCTTCCTGCTCCATTTCCGGGGTTTCACTTGATTCATCGCTTTCCTGGAACAGGTTTCCTGGCATATCGTCATCTTCTCTTCCTCCCCCCCCCTCAGTTTGGTCGTTGGGAAGGTGTTGGCTAGCAGTTATAAGTCGTGACCGTAATTGGTCAATATGTCTTTTCCATAGTCTCTCATCAATACATTTTACAATATAGGATCTGGGCCCAGTCTCGCGTATTATTGTTACTTCAATCCAAACTGGGTCGCCTGATAAATTCCTTGCATAAACGGGGTTGCCTACCTTGAAGGTACGGTAGCGTCCGCTGGATCCTGGAGGCTTCTCTGGCTCATAAGCAGGGTGCAGTCGGTCGAGGCGGGCACGGAGTTTTCGCCCCATGAGAAGTTCAGCGGGAGTTCTGCCGGTTTCGCTGTGCAGAGTGATGTGTTGTAGAAGTAGAATGCGGTTTATTTTTTCGTCAAGATTATCATAGTCCATCTTTTGTAAAGTCTTTTTTACAAATTGTACCATGCGTTCTGCTCGGCCGTTGGTAGCAGGATGCGCCGGCGAGGTGAGCGCATGGCGGATGCCGTTGTCAGCAAGGTACTGTTCAAACATTAGCGCTGTAAACTGTGGTCCGTTATCGGACACTAGGACGTCCGGCAATCCATGAGTTGCAAAGAGTCTATTGAGGACTTTAATTACTGCCTCGGAGGTTGTATTGGCCATCCGATGAATTTCTAACCAATTAGAATATGCATCAACAGTCAACAGCAATGTCTGTCCTTTGATCGGCCCTGTGAAATCCAGGTGGATTCTGGACCAGGGTCCACGTGGCGTCTCCCATTCGGTCGGTGCAGCTTTTGGCGGTGCGTTGCTGGTTTGTTGGCACTTGGTGCAGACCTTGACCCATTGCTCGATGTGTCGGTCCATGCCTGGCCACCAAGCGTAGCTCCGTGTGAGAGCCTTCATTCGTACAATCCCGGGATGTCCTTCATGCAGGATTTGTAACAGCGTTTTTTGGAGTCGTTCTGGGACGACGACTCTATCGCCCCAGATAACGCAGCCTTTTTGAGAAAAAAGTTCGGTTTGTCTTGTTTTAAATGGTGCGAAGTCATCTGGGATCTGGTCCAATGGCCATCCACGCTCTACCCAGCCTAGGACTCATGCTAGGGTGTGGTCTCGTCTGGTCTCCCTCGCGATATCTCGAGCGGTCATAGGAGGCGAGTTGAGCGTTTCGATTTGTAACGCCGATACTGTTGGTGTCGGATCGTCGAGGGTCTCTGGTAGCAGTGCTCTGCTGAGTGCGTCGGCATGGGGAATGGCTTTCCCTGGTCGATGTAACAATCGATAATTATAAGCAGCTAGAAACTCTGACCAGCGAGTCATTCTTGGGGACAATATATAGGGAGTTGGTTTGTCTCCAGCAATTATCCCCAAAAAAGGTTTGTGGTCGGTTACAATTGTAAATGTCCTTCCATATACATACTCATGGAATTTTTTTATGGCTGACACAATTGCAAGAGCCTCCTTGTCTATTTGTCCATAGTTACGTTCTGCCTGGGATAGAGTCTTCGAAAAGTATGCAACGGGAGCCTCATTTCCATTAGGTAGCACATGGCTCAAAATAGCGCCCACCCCAAACGGTGAGGCATCACAAGTTATAACCAAGGTTAATGTTTCATTATATTGCATAAGTACAGAATCAGATGTAAGTAAATCTTTTACATTTCTAAACGCTTTTTCTTCTCGGTAACCCCAAACCCATAATGCTTTCTAATCTAATAACCGGTGTAATGGTTCAGCCACAGTCGCCTTATGTGGTAAAAACACATTGTAGAAATTGATAAGGCCTAAAAATGATTGAAGATCAGTTTTGTTACGAGGTCTGGGAGCATTCCTAATTGCCCTTAATTTACTCTCAGTTGGGTGAATACCCTGACTCTCAATGCGATAACCTAGAAATTCAACACTGTCGGTATACAGATAACATTTATCCCTTTTTACTTTCAGTCCCGCTTCTTGGAATTTTT